>OZ034822.1:37052961-37682541 GCA_964030455.1 Linum trigynum | reverse complement strand
TGTTTAGAATTTAGATTACCATATCATCATAATAAACCCACGATGGTCTAATTGATACTTTTTATTTATTTAGCCACCTTACATATGAACCCTTACATAATTGTATTTCAAGTTTGGTAGACTGTTTGATATGATTTTGGCTTAGCCTTATTCGCCACTTTCGTGATAAAGATGAACGAAAACCCCCCTCTGACCTAATCACATTACTGTGTCTATATGTGATTACTAATTGGACGCTATCCACGTTCTATGAGAACCTTTGTACGACTATTAAAGGTGTGCCATTATTTTGTACATGTAACTCAAGTTGCTTTTATCCTATTAATGAACAATTAAGAACCTCGGTTACTATAACAACATTGTTAGCAAGTGTGTGTTCTATGTGATTACTCTTTTCTTCTCTCTGCCTGATTTGTATAAAACATTTCATGTGCTCTCAAAATTCATGTCGTCGTGGATCCATTGTGTTCTTTACTCATAGATTATGATCTCGTTTATTACAGCTTTACAAAGATTCTAAAGCGGTATTGGAGCAGAACTGCTGCCAATGATGCAGAGGTGAGCGGTTACTTTTGGTCTAAATGGGAAAAAAACCTAATAACCATGACTAATTTCTATCATGAACTTGAAATTAAGTATCTGATGTCATCTCTGTCTACAGAGTAGCAGTGATGGTTTAGCAGGAGTCTCTCCCACGGCACTATTGCAAATCATTCAGAGGTAACTGTTGTTTCCTATAGCACTTGCTTTAAGACTGGAATTTTTAGTGGGGGCATTGTTACTGTGCAGGTATGTTGTTGAGGATCCAGCAGATGATGTACAACTGACTGTGAATGACCTTGTACAGTTGGAAAAGCAAATTGACTTGACACTAACACAAATCAGAGTTAGAAAGGTTGGTTCTTTTACCTGCTCTGAACATTCCAGAACATGAATTGATGCTCTGAGGATTCAGAATACTATATGCCACTTCCAGTTCTAGTTTGCTGCATAATTTAGGAGCATAGGTATGGATTCACTTCTAGTGGTGCTCAAGGGTTTCCATTGCGATCACTGAGCTAGAAGCCGATTGAACTCTTCTTTCCAATAACCTTGAAGTTTGAATCTGAAACGGGGTGGATGGGTTTTCGTCCCCATTAAATTACACAAACTCCTTTGCGTGATAAGTTAGATGTTGTTTGATACGGTAGCTACTATGCTTCAAACGAGACACTCCTATTTCTTTTTCCCTATTTGCACGGAAGCAAGAAATCCTAGGATCGGTTTTGATGGGATTTTCATCCGCACTACCATTAACTCTACATTTTTTGTTATTAGTTCAGATGTTGTTTAACACCCTAACTTTCATTATTATGCTACAAATGGGTGAATTGGTATGCTTGCTCGTATCAACTTGTCGGCTGGTTCTTTCAGACTAGCTTTCTGTTGTTAAGCAACCAAAATGCTTCCCTTTTAGCAACTCTTTCTAAAGCTTGCATCACTTCTGGCCTGCAGAAGCAATTGATGTCAGAGCCTATAAAGACCCTCCAGGAAAAGGTATATTCCAATCTAGCACGGATTCTCTATCAACTTATCTCGTGTTATATGCTTTAACTACTTCACCCTTGGATTCCATGGCATCCTATCTCTCATAATTGCCGGCTTATCAGATTTAGTTACCAGGTTATGCATGTGAATATTTTGTAGTAAACTTTAAGTTAGCAATATGGCTGCTGCTCCCGTGTTATTAGTAATAGGAATGCCTCATTTCTCAATTTCTCCTTAGTTGTGCTGCAATACTTGGTATACCTAGATAGTCTTCCCTAAATACACTTCCTAGTTTTGCAGTAATGGTTACCTAGTCTTTGGCTCCCCCAAGACTCAGTCAACTCCTTTCGTCTTGCTGACTAAATCTTCTCTGCTGGCAGGAAAGCAAGCTAGAACAGGAAAACGAGCTCCTAAAGCAACGGGTTAGACCTTTTTATTACTTTCGACATTCGTTTTGTGACCTTACTGTCAGATATGATACACTTCCATTTCACTGCATATCTTTATGATTTTCAATTTGCCCACTTAGAAGGCATGAGTCATAACCCTTCAAAACATAGATTATTATATGTTAGCGCAATAAATTTGAAACAATATAGAGAAGGTTAGGATAGTCGTCGTGTTAGGATGACACACATAAATTTTGAACTTGTTCAGATAATAATGTGTTGACTTTGTAAGCAAGTTACTTGGAGTAAATCATGATAGGTACATATCATATAGTTATAGCTTGGATCCACTCCGTTCCACTGCACAAATGATTTCCAAGAGTCTTCCCTTTGAAGTCCTTAAGTCATGTGTCTTTTAAACCATAAATGGTTATATATAGTGAAAATATTAGTATGATGCTGTGTAAGAATTATACGTGCGAACCGAGAAATGGTCAATACATTGTGTGACTTGGTTAGAAAGGTACTAGAAGTAACTCAAGAGTTGTCGTTAATATATGGTATGATACATTGCACTCCGTTGCCCTGTGATTTTCCCAAATGTGCTGTTTTAAATCTGATCCTTGACAGTTCAAAATAAAGATCAACATAAATTTAAGTCCCAATGAAATCGGCATAATTCAAAGAAGGCTAGCAGTAGAAGCTTTTGTGACAGGCGTTGATCGTGAAACTATCTTGCTATTATATGCCGTTTTACAGTCATACTTCTAAAACAAAGGCGGCGTCAGCGGCAAGAGTAAAACCAAGGTGTGTTTTGTGCTTACAGATTTCTGCAGCGGCAAGCGATAACAACACTGGCTTCGAGGGCTCGGAGCAAGATTTGGTACAGCCCGCGACTCTGCAGTTACTTCAATAGGAGATGGACTGGAGAGAAGGCTCCCCCTGAACCAGAGTCCTAACTTTGTATGGCAATCTGTTGGGAAGAAGGCTTACACAAAAATAATTTTAAAAGTAATATGGCTTCTCAAGTGTATTATTAATGTATTATTGTTGAGTCGCAGGCTGTTCTATGGCTTCAGAATCAGGATCGTTTACTGTTAACTCTGTATATTCTCATTGGAGATGAGAGCAATCAAACAAGGATCATTCTAAATAATTTGTTTTAACATTCATTCTCATCCTAATCTTTTGAACTTAGGAAAATGCTTTATACTCTGCATATAAAGGATAAGTTAATTTTTTTATTGAAATTCACAGGGAAGAATTCATTTAGTGATATGATATAATTAAGGGTTGTTGTAAATGAATAAGTTACTTATATGAAGATCGCACCGGGTTATTATTCTCATAGAAGGAAAAAAATAATGTAAATTAGCTATATTTGAAACAAAATAATGACTGTTGAACATAAAATGATAATGATTTGAACTAGACGTTTAATCAATTGTTCTACTTCTTCAAAATCATCAACCTACAAATTTTTGGTAAACAAATATGATGAAAATCAACCAACCATTCTTCACTGGACAATATGTGAATCTAAACCGACCCAAAGAAAAGCAGACCGGCGGCCCATCTTTTAGAAGCACTTGTTCTAACCTAATTCCAACAGGTGATCAAAGGCGTCAACTAATATAATATCAGAGAAGGAAGAGGAAAAGGAAACCCAGAGTACCTTGAACTAGCTTTCTTGCATTTTGGGCTTGGCCTTATGGGGAGAGAAAGTAACAGAAAGAGAGAAACAGAGACAAGTATGTGAGCTTGTGGATCAACATTCAAGAATCTGTCGTCATTTTTTACCAAGAATCTTTTGGAAGCTCGAGTTTCCTTCGTGGTAGGGAAAACATCTCCGGTTCTAGAAAGAAAGGGGAGAAAGCAAAGCGATGTTCTTCTACTTTAATACTTTTGGAAACTAGCTAAGCTAGAAGAAGAACCAAAATATGAAAACCAAAGCCCGCCCCACCGTAGGCCTGTAGGGCATCGCCAAAGGCCAATAGTGCATTCCGTTTGTGTACTACTGTACTTCACTACTTTTGGGGTAAACACAAGTGGCAACGTCTGACGCGAGGCAAGTTGGCAATTGCAGAAAAAACAAAAACCCCGCTATATGAGAATTTGGCTATGGTGATTTTTTTTAATAGTAAAATCATCTTTTATTCCAACACCAATAGGGAGAAACAAGGTTACAGAAATTAGGTCAAAAATACTAATCCAGTCATCTGAGAGCGACGATCTAGCAAGTGATGGTGCCACCCAATCAGTTCTAACAATAATTTTTACGTGAAACCGCCATGACCTTCACTTGAGGGTTCACTCTCTAGGATTGTGATCATTGATCCAATACCAGCTGATCCCCGCCATGGACAACTTCTCGGATCTTGATTCAGAGCATTGACTAACACTTGGCAGTCGGATTGGACAATACAATCAGAACCATATTCTTGAGCTAATTTGAGACCTTCTAAAAGAGCTTTTGTTCCGGCCTCGATCGGAGTGGAACAAAGGAGGGTATTAGCTCGCCTATCACACACTTGTCCATGGTGGTTAAGGACCACGACACCATATGCCGCCGGCTGGGAGTCGCTTATGAACGACCCATCATAGTGAATCACCAAATGGTGATTGCTTGGCGGTGGAGAAGAGAGTGAGTGGGATTCCCTGAGCTGAGGAGAAGGAGAGACTAAGGGGGGAGTCCTCGGACACGTCGTCCATTCCATGAAATCCTTATACGTTTTCACAATAACGTTCGGAAGGAATCAGATTCTTGAAGACACATTCGTTCCTCGCCTTCCAAATATTCCAGCATAAGAAGATAATATGGGTTAGGGATCCTGGGTGGATAGCGTCCTTGAGGTGGTAGAGCCAGTCAAGGAAAGCTGTAGCTTGAGCCGAAAGTGGAATGTTAGAAAAAAATTGTGTTCCACGCTTCCTTAGCATGGTTACAAGAGAAGAGGCAGTGGAAGAGTGACTCGATGGGGCACTGGCACACTTGGCACGTTGAGTTGGGGGAGCATTTTCTATGGAAAAGTCTCTCTTCGTTGCAAGTCCATTCTTGGAACACCTCCAGATGAAAAACTTGAGCTTAGGGTGGATATCTAAATTCCCCATTCATTTCCATTTTGCTACATTGTCCATCGTTTGTGGTTCCGTCGAAGACAGGTGAACCGCATGATAAGCCGACTTAACAGTGAAATTACCCTTTTCATTCAGTCTCCATGCCCAGAAGTCATCAGAGTTTTCTTCCCCAATCGGGATCCTTAGGATAGCTTCCATTTCAGAATTTGAGACATGTCCCTCAATATGCTCTTTATTCCACTTCCTCTCATCCGGATCAATCCAAGAATTGACTCTCATGTGGTTTTGTGGGCCACTCCGAATGCATGCCTTAGGGAGGGAAAGGACCCAAAGGTCTTGATCAATCCAGGTAGCCTTGTCCGATCCAATCACTCTAACAGTACCTAGATCAACAAATTTTTTGGATTCCCAGATGCTAGCCCAGATCCAAGACGGTTTACTTCCTTTTCTAGCCGACAGGAAATTACCTCTAGGAAAGTAGAGTCCTTTGAGGAGGTGACTCCATAGGGAATTAGGAGAAGTGAGAAGCCTCCAAGCTTGTTTGGCCAGGAGTGCCAGATTGAAATCTCTAAAACTGCGGAACCCTAGACCTTCTTCTGACTTTGGTGTACATAGAATCTTCTATCTACACCAGTGAAGATTGCTCTTCTGCATTGAGCCTGACCAGAAAAAGTTGCTGAGAAGTGAATCCATTTTCTTGGTAAGGGACACTAGTAGAAGGAACAGACACATGATGTAAGATGGGATAGCCTGAATAACAGACTTGAGAAGAATTTCCTTTCCTCCATGAGAAAGAAGAAGGCTTTTCCAAGATTCCCCCATCTTTTCCATCCTCTGGATAAGGAATAGGAATGTCTCTTTCTTGGAGTTTCCCCACTCGGTCGGGACTCTAAGGTACTTAGAGTGGCAGTTAGAGGAAGCAAAACCAATGTGTGAGATAATGGCATTCTTATCCTCAATGGGTACGTTGGCACTGAAGAAAATAGATGATTTGTTGGTGTTGACCTCTTGCCCGGTGATCGATCCATAATCATTGATAAGGTCCAAAATCCTTCCAGCTTCTTGAATAATGGCTTTCCCAAAAATGACTATGTCATCCGCGAAGAGGCAGTGTGTGAGGGTGGGGCATCTAGCGTTAAGCTTTATACCCCTAATTTGGTTATCCATCACGGCCTTCTCCACTAGGAAAGTGAGAGCATTAGACATTAGGATGAAGAGAAAAGGGGATAGAGGATCTCCTTGTCTAATGCCTCTAGAAGGACAAAAAGCCTCTGTGGCTTCACCATTGAACAATACTGAGAACCTAACTGTTCGAATACAAGTGTTAACCCATCTGCACCACTTTTCATCAAAACCATACCTCCTAAGCAGAGTTTCCAAACATTCCCAATCAACCATGTCGTAAGCCTTCTTCATATCCAGTTTCAGCATCATATCTCTTTTGTTCTCCTGTTTGTGGTTTTTGAAATGATGAAGAGTTTCATGGACAACAATAATATTATCCTGGATGAGGCGACCTCCTGTGAAAGCTGTTTGGAGCTCCGAGACAAGGGAGGGGGTCTATTTCTTCATAAGTGTAGCCATGATTTTTGTGATGATCTTGTACCTGAAGTTGCAGCAACTGATAGGATGAAATTGACCAATGGTTTCTGGATGGTCAACTTTGGGAACCATAACAATATGAGTGTCATTCCATCCATCAGGGAGAGAATCATTTTCAAAGAAGTCCTTTACTTCTCTGCAGAGGGATTCACCAACCATCTCCCAGTATCTCCTGAAAAATTTTCGGGAGAAACCATCTGGCCCGGGTGCTTTTCTGGGCGCAAGAGAGAAAACTGCTTTTCTGATCTCCTCATTAGTGACCGACCCACACAGATCCTCATTCATCTCTCCTGTAACCATCGTTGGGAATCCTTTAAGAAGATGGGTAAAGGTAGTATGAGACCTTGCCTTGAAAAGATCTTTATAAAAATCCACTGCCATACCTTTCAGCCTTGCTTCATCTTCAATCCAATTTCCCACCTCATCTTTTAAGCGAAGGATTCTGTTTCTATGCTTTCTTTGAATAGTGCTAGCATGGAAAAAAGATTTGTTTTGGTCCCCTTTTTGAAACCAATTAACTCTGGAGCATTGATTCCAAAAGGCTTCTTCATCAAGCCAAATTTTTGTTAATTCAGCTGTAAGGTTCTTCTCTTCTTCCACATTCTCCTGTATTCGAGGAGGTTGCTGGAGAATCTCCAACCTGGTCATGATCTCATTCTCCCTAAGAATACTATTCTTATGGAAGTCTTTTGACCATGTTTTCAGCTCTCTCTCACATTTTGCCAGGAAACCCACACAATCAATATTTGGACAAGGTTTCTAAATCATCAAACATATGCTCTTTTTCGTGAAATCAGTTCCTCTTATTAATAAAATAAGCCCGACTGATACAAAGAAATTTGGCAAAAACCCAAGGGGGTAAAATCGAATGAGATTATAGCCCCTCTCATTCCCACTCAACTCTACACACTATCAACAAAATTACGGAACAATTCCTAGCACCTGTAAATTATTCTTAGCAGAATAGTTACAAAGACTCAGAAACCGTAAATCCTGCAAAATTAAATTGCCAACCAATACAGCACTACGACCACCATATATTCTCTTTCTGCATCCTTCCAGATACCTGCAGCACACAAACACCAAATCCAACCCACCATTCTACCTGCAGCAGTCTTCGACCTGCTAAGTTGATAGGCAGCAGAAACAGTTTTTGACCAAGTCCCTCGAATAAACCAATGCTCACAGTGGAGAATCCCCAACAATTCTTGTGAATGAACATTGAAAGAACAGATGACACCTTGATTCAGGCAGGTTGCAACATAACACACAAGTACCATCGACAAGCTTACCCAATCTAATTGATTTATCCCTCGTGACTATGCTATCTTGGAGAATCAACCAAGCAATGAAACTGGGTCAAGGGATATACCCCTTCCACCAAATTAACTTGTCCCAAACTACCACTGGCCACTTCTTCCTGAGTGATTCCCAAAATAAACTAATAGAGTAGCGCTGCATTGGAACTCCATCCCAACATAAGGAAGGCCCCTGTCTTGGAAAATGATTTTGCACAGCTGAATGAACTTTAAGAATTCTTCTCTAGGACCAAGAACTACTAGAAGAGGACCCTATTATCCAAATACTACATGCCCTGACCCTATACTGTGTGATCCAGGCTACCCAAATTGTCTCACTCTGCATAAGAAGTAACCAAATCATCCTGGTTGTACATGCCTGATTCCAAGAGAACAACTCTTTGAGCCCCAAACCACCTTCTTTACAAGGCCTGGCTAATCTTTCCCAACCAACTTTTGTTCTGCCTTTCTCACCACCATGTCATAAGAAGTCTGAATAGATTTTATGCACTTGTGTGAGTAACTTTTTGGGAAACAGAAACACTTGCATCCAATATTGCAAAACTGCCATAACAACAGAGGTTAATAACTACAACCTTCCTGCATAACTGTCTACCTGAGCTTTTTAACCTTCCAACTTTTAATTTATGAGTAATTCTATATACCAACCTATCTCAATCAACGGAAGAGAGCTTACCTGAAATAAGCGGTAGACCCAAATAACAAACTGGAAGCTTGCCCTCCTGGAAACCTGATAGCTCAATTGCATTCTATTTGAATTCCACAGGGAAACCCCCGAAGCAAACTTTACATTTCCTGTGGTTACATTGTAGCCCAGATAACTCATAAAATTACTTAAGGATACTCTGCACGAAAACAATTGCCCTAGCAGAACGCTCGGTGAAAATTAAGAGGACATCAGCAAAGCTAAGACGGGTTAATACAACCTTCTTACACTGTGGATGAAATGGAAGTAAACTAGAAGCAATTGCGGCATTAAGAAGCATAGACAACCCTTACATGGCGATAGTAAAAAGATAAGGTGACAGAGGGTCACCCTGTCTGACCCCTCTCTTGGCCCCAAACTAACCACACAATCCTCCATTCACACAAATAATATAACAAGCACTTTTGATACATAATGAGATCCATTTGCTAAAGTTAGATGGCAATCCCATGATATTCAACATTAAGAACAAATACTCCCAATTGACCGAATCAAATGCCTTCATCAAGTCAACTTTGATAGCACAACGAGAAGACAAATGTTTTTTTTATGATAACCACTAACCAATTCTTGAGCCATAAGTATATTGTCAACAATTCTTCTACCCTCAATAAATGCAGACTGGTTACTTATAACAGTAGGAGAACCTTCTTCACCCGGTTTGCAGTTCAACAATTATTTTGTAGAGCAAATTTATACAAAAAATAGGTCTGAAATCTTTTAGAGCACATGCTGGAAAAATTCTAGGCAACAAAGTAATGGCAATAGAGTTTAGACTACCTAGTAAACTTCCTGAATGAAAGAAGTCCAACACTGCTGCAGTAATGTCCACTCATATAGCCCAGGTTTTCCTATAGAATCCTGCTGAAAAACCATCTGGTCTTAGTGCTTTATGGGGGAACACATTTCGAACATAATCAGTAGTGAAGGGAGAACACATAAAATCTTTTTCCTCATCACTCAGCCTCTTCTAAATCAGACCTTCTAACCCTACTCTCTTAGGAAGAACATTAGAATCTACCCTTCCGTACAATTATGTATAAAACCTGACAGATTCATCGGCTATCTGATCACTTTCAAATAATTTCTCACCATTTTAAGTCACCAACTTTCTAATAGCTTTTTTGGCATTTTGAATTTTCACAGCTTGGTGAAACAAACATGTACTGTGTTCCCCCAATGAAAACCATTTGATACGAGATTTCTGTTTATACATGCTCTCTTCAGCTTTCTTAAGTTCAAGCGATCGATTTTCCAGAGTAGCAATTTCCTTAAAAGCTTGCTCACAAGGCTCATCTAAAGCTTTTAATTGGGCATAATGCAACTGTCCTTCCATATCTTTCACCTGACCACCCAGATCACCATATACCTCTTGATTAAATTGTTTTAATAACTTTTTGGCTTCATTCAATCTGGCCTTTACAGCCATAATAGGAGCACCCTGCACTTCCAGATCACCTGGCCAAACGTATGCACATTTGGGGAATGATTGGAAAGTTTCAACATTAGTTTGATTGGGTGAACTTTGACAACTTTTACTAGAAAAGCTCGAGCCATTGCTTGATTGGATGGAACAAATGGAAAAAGAAGGAGTGCGGAGTTGATTGATAAGAAATATAGTGACATGTTTGTCCGGCAAACTAGAACATAAAAATGACAAGAAGGTTTCGTTGGATTTAAGAGAGTTTTTCAATTTCAATTTAAGTGACTACATGGCGTTGATTAGGGATGTTGGATAGATGGAGGTTTTTCGTCGAAAGAAGAAAGAGAAGGACAAACCAAAATAAAAATAAAAAGTAGTACAAATAAAAACAAAAATAAATTTTTAAAATTTTAATTTAATAATTTGATGTCCGCAACAGATGGTTTGACAAGTCGATTTGGAGCTGTAGTGGAAGCTCTCTACCTCATCTTGTCAATTGTCATTCATGTTTCTAATGACAATTTAACGTTATTAATGTTTCTTCTGAAAAAGAAATTTGTCCGAAAAAAATAGTAAAGATTACTATATTCTCACTATAAAAAAATGGTTACATTGTCACAAATATCTAGATTTTAGATATGCAAATATTATAATTATTTGTATTTTTAATATGTCAATTAACAACTTCATTTCCCCTTTCAATCTCGCATTTCTTCTTTTCCCTGTCCATAAAAAGAAAGTATATCAATTAATTTTCTATGAAAAATTATATTAATAACTATAGTCTCTGAAATAAAATATTGGTGATATAATTTTTTAAGTTACATGAGTTAATGATGGAAAAGTATATAAATGCGAGTAAAGTTGGAATAATGACATATGTGAGTATATATAGATTAAACACTTGGTATGTAATATTTATCAAATATTATTTGTTGATAATTCATGGTGCCAATAACTAGTGCAAAATTTTTAATATGAAAGATATATAGAAATTAGTAACTACACCTAGAAGGCAGGAAGTGGATTGGTTTAATCTGTTATGGCAGGGGAGTTCAATACCTAGAAACAGATTCATAACATGGCTTATTCTAAGCAAAGCAGTTTCAACAAAGGAGAAGATGGCAAAATGGGGTTATTCAGGTAGCCTGGGATGTGTTTTTTGTAATTGTCAGCTTGAAACAATTGACCATTTGTTTGCTGAATGTGGGTTATACAGGAGCCTGAAGGGTGAGCTGTATGGTAGCAGGTCTGTTGTCTCTTCTTCTTTGAGTAGCGAGATTTGCTGGGTGAAACAGAAATTTGGTTCTAAATCTGTTGATTCTCAAGCTGGGAAGGCTTTGTGGCAGAGCCTTGTAAGTTTGATTTGGCGAGAGAGGTGTAGTAGAGTTTTTACAGGAGTGTGCAGGGATAGAGCAGTTTTGTGCAAGATTGTTAGAGAGGAGGTAGTCGTGCTTTTTGATAGTCAAGTCTTTGATTCATTTGTATAGAATTTTATGAACTTGATCAATCCTAACTAGCAAGGATGTTGCTAGTACTCCTTTTTTTGATGGAATGAGAACAACCCGATTCATCAAAAAAAAAAAATTAGTAACTACCAATGCCGATCAACAAAATACATATGAACTAATTCTTATCAATGTAAAGATTATCAAGTAGTACAGATATAACTTTCAACTGTTCGATAAACTATTGAGAGTGCCCCAAATCAATTAAAAACGATACCATTAGTGGATTACATAGTGAGATCAGCTTATCGATTTTAGATGGATAAGAAGGAAGCACAAGAGGGTGTGGGAGAGATATATTTCCCAATCAATTGGGACCAACTGTGGAAGCTGCGAATTCCGCCTTAGGTGAAGATCTTTTCTTGGCGATGGATAAAGAACATCCTAACTACGGGTGGTAGCATTTGGGATAGAATAAAGAAAGATTGCGAGAAATGCCCATTCTACCGTTTAAGAGAAACCCAATTGCATCTATTTCAGGAGTGTGGGTGGGTGCGTAGGGTTTGGCGACCTAGTTTGCTAAATTATCTATTTGAAAAGGGTCAAGATCTCACCTTCAGCAATGGATGGCAGAACTGCAGGAGTCGAATTCGGAAGCTCTGCTTGGTCAATTTCTGGTGGACCTCTGGTTTATATGGGACGAGAGGAATAGTCAGCTTTCGAACAAAAACAAATCGGAGGAATTCAAAATAATGGGGACGACATTAAGATGGCTCGCAGAGTACCTTGAATACCAACAGTCGCCGGCGAGAAAGCAAGGAAAGCGAGCATATCATTGGGAGCCTCCTCAGTTATCTGATTTCAAGGTTAATGTGGATGTTGCCTGTTTCGATGGTCAAGGATCTGGTTTTGGGATGGTGATTCGAGATAAGGGTAAGAATTTATGCTTTGCGGCTGTTAGAAGAAGCCGGATCCAATGGTCACTGGAGATGGCTGAGTGTTTGGCGATAAGATGGGGATTGGATTTGGCGGTGGAGCATGGGTTGGGCAGATGTGAGATAGAGACTATTGTTTGACGATCGTTCACCGTCTTCACAAGGAGGAAATGACGATGACATAAGTGGGGGTGACGTGTGAAGAGTTGCATGATCGTCTTTCGGAGCTGGGCTCGATTAGAGTTGGCTTCTCGGGCCGGCTCAGCAACCAGGTCGCACATCTTATGGCCCATACCCAATGTGGTTGGGAAGAGACATAATTTTGGGCCTCCAGGCCTCCTCTTTTTTCGGTTTCCTAGCTAATTGCTGATTCCTGTATCATTTCACACAATTGATGAAATAATACAGGCTTTTCCATTAAAAAAAAAGGAAATGCAAATCCTAATTATTTAAGAAAAAGAATGAAATCTTCTTGTTTCCTTCTTTCACATTTTTTTCCTTTAAAAAGAAGTCTACAAAATCTTTGAATCAAATCAAGAAATTAATCTTCTTCTGCTAAAAAAATATATTGTGCTTAGAAATAGTTTTTTTAAATGAATTTAGAAGAAATAACATTTAAAAATGGAAATTGCTATATTATCATGGTATATAGGGTAGGTAGAATCATAGTTAGTAAAATACGGTATGGGAAAGTTACGTATAAAATACGTACGGGTATTTTACTTCGTTTCTATGCTAATGTTACGTTTAGTAGTACGTTAATTGTCATAAATATATAAAATTTATTATTTTAAAAATAAATAAATATATAAATAATGGTAAAGTTCGTAATTTGATTCATTAAATACGGATATTAAACGTGTTATACGGGTTTTAAACGTGTTTACTACGGGAGCCATCAAATGAACGGTCAAAAAAGAAACGGCTTGACAATAATACGAATACAGAAGTTTTAAACGGATAAAGTACGTACGGGTACATATACGTGTATTAAACAGAGTATTTACTAACTAAGGGTAGAATTGAAATAATCATAAAAATACAAAAGGAAAGAATATCGATGAAATTGTGTATTCTTCTCGTGTGTATATATATAAGCGGCTTTCATTAGAATAGTTCATCAAGCACTCAATATAAAACTTGTTGGAGGCACAAGAAGTTGGGACAAAATAGCCTTCAAGGAAAACATGGAAAAGGCTGGGATAAAGTTTATTTTTTTCTTTGCTCTCCTACTCTTCATAGCGGGTATGTATTCAGTCGGTTTTACTTATAACATTGTATTTAAAAACTATGATTTCCGTGTGTGTATATACATATTTTTTGTGCATTGATTAAAATAATTACTTTTCTTGTTTGTAATGATGATTTTAAGGTACGGAGATGAGAGTTGCAGAAGGGAGGGGACCAATTGTTTCATTCAGATGCAGTGAGGCGAGAGAATGTGATAAGTGGTGCATAGCTGCTGAATGTCAAGTTTGTACTTGTTCAAATCGCAAGTGTATTTGTAGTGCTAATGCACTAAATCAAATCATGAATCCCCCGTCCCTCTCACATTAATATAAGATAATAAAGTGAAAGAAAAATACATATTGTTTTTTATTTATTTATTATTTCACCTATCTATTTGTTTTTAGCATGGTCCATGAAAGTTGAAACCGTACCGTACTGGCTGTTCAACCACGAAATACCAGTATCCAGTGACGGATCCAGGAAATTTTCATAGTGGTGTCCTCTTTTAAAAATACATTTAATAAAAATAATTAATAAATATAAAATGTAAATAAGAAAATACCTTACTCGTACAGGTAAAGTCATGTGTTTTCATATTCTGAAATAACTGTAGAATACACTTGGTGTCTACAATGTTAAAAAAATTGTCTCTATATACCCTACTAGACAATCATTCACGAACTTATCGCACATTCGATTTGTAGACTTGTTCTTGATGTAACCCAAAACTGAAAGACTCTTTCTAGCACTTGTCGTACAACTATAAAATCAATACAAATTAAGGGTAGGCTTAAATTAGTTTAATTGCTAGGTTTTGAAAATAATTAGAGATAGGGAATGCGGTGTTCAAAATCGAACAACAAATGAGTTGTAGTTTAATGAAAATTAAGTGTATTAATAATAATAGTGTTTTAGGTTTGAATTACCCAACCTACCACTTATATTCTCGTACACAAATTTATAAAATGACAGTAAAATAATCAATTTTTCAAATTTCAAGGATGTCCCTCACAATCAATTATATATTTTTTATCCATACGTAAATTACCACCGTGGATTGAATAATCATTTTCCCAAAATTTAGATCCCCTGTGCATCCGCCCCTGCCAGTATCTGAGGCTAAATCGGTAGGTGGTATCTAACGATGTAACAATTGAACTATAATTAAACCACGATTTTATTATAAAATATCACACCACTGATTTTTCCGATACGATTTCATCAACCATGGATTTTTTAAAATATCACATCACTGATTTTTCTGATATGATATTCGATAAGGTTTCATCAACCATGGGTTTTAAGATGACACAGCTAGCTTAGCTATAACTAGAAGTCTAGTTTGAAAGTTTATTTTGTCTATTTGGTGGGCCACCTAACCCCATGGGATCTTGAGACAGTTTTATTCGTTTAATCCATACGTCTCCGTGCCCTGTAGATCCATTTCGGCACTTTTATAATTATTCTTCGCTGTCTTTGCTTTTCGGTAGCCACCTTTATTTGGCTCCAAGTCTCCAACCCATCTCTGAATTTCTTGCTATCATATAGTTTCTTTGTTTATAGTAGATACACGGCCAATGTCGTTGTTGACTCAATCTAACTCAATTTCTTACCGCATTTATTCCTATTTCTTCAATTTTGACATTTTTCAACAAGTTCTGCTCGATTAGTTAGACTCAATTACACATTCTATTATCACTATTTTCCATTCATAAAGTATTCTTCGTTTCGTTTTATCGTAAAAAGTAAAAAATTTCGGATATATATTTTAAAATAACATGCACGAGTGGGTCAACCCGCCCTAGCACGTACCCGCGAGGGCAGGGGCGGACCCAGGGGCATTTGGGGGTGTCCCTGGACACCCCTAAATTTTGGAAGATCGATTATCCAAACCTCGGTGTTAATTTACGTATAGACAAAAAAATTATAACTAATAGTCTGGGACACCCTAAAATTTGAAAACGATTATACTACTCTCGTTTGTAGTTTGCGTATGAGAATATAAGTGGTAGTTTGGGTAATTCAAACCCGGGACACTACTATTACTAATAAATATAATTTCCATTAGGCTACAAATTTTTTGTTGCTATATTCTAAACACTGTGTAATAGCAAAACTCTATTCTCTATCTTTCATTATTTTCAAAACCTAACAATTAATCTAATTACAAGTTACCCTTAATTTGTATTGATCTTATGGTTGTACGACACGTGTTGAAAGTGTTTTTTCAACTTTGAGTTACATCATGAACAAATTTAGAATTCAAATATGCGTAAGCTCGTGAATGATCGTCTAGTAGGATATACCGAGACAAATTTGTTGAGCAGTGTATACACCAAGTATTTTTTATAATTTGTTTAGAATATGAAAATACATCATTGACTTTTTTTTAACTTGTACGAGTTGGGTATTTTCTTACTAAATAATAATATAATTTTATTAATTATTAATTATTTAATTTTTATTTTACTTTATTTTTTGAAAGAGGACACCCCTATGTAAATTTTCTGGGTCCGCCACTGCGCGAGGGTATTACCCACCCCGACCCACAATAGCATGGGGCGAGGCATGAATATTTAGGTACCCGCCCCACTCAATTGCCATCACTACTTCAGCGTTAATTCTCGATAACTATGTTTGAAAAACATAGATGGGTTCTCATGATTGAGATTTGGGGTTTTGTAACGGATATGGAGACCTAAGCCAATCCCAACCAGCCATGTGTCGGGCTTTGGTTAATGGGATTCAAATGGCCGTTAACACTATTGATTAACCATTGCTTCTCAAATAAATGGAAAAACGTAACCCTAAATAGAAAACAACTAAAGAACGAATCTTATATGAGCATATCGTCGAAGGCGAGCCAGTTTGAGTTCCACCGGTGAATCTATTCTTGCCAATAGACACAGCGAAGAACGGATCATGATCTATGAGTTGTATCTGGGCTTCCACGGAGCATGATCTATCTGCGAGCAGAGGACCTGGCCGGCGATGAGTGATTGTGACTGAGCACGAATCTTCTAATCCCTTGTCCCCAAATAAAAAAAAATTCCAACCGGAGTTGTTCAAGAAATCTACTTCAAGCAAGAAATCAAGAGCACGAATCTGGTGGAAGCTCTTCAAATTTATCTTTTTCGTCACTGACTGGGGCTCATACTCTATGGATCTGCAGAATGGCCAGGAAAACTTCATAGATATCAGGATTGGCAATTATATTTGATTTGTTTATTTGATTCTTGGATTGGTAATTAAAAAATTGTTTAGATCTAAATTTTAGCTAGAATGATCAAGGTTTTGACATTTGGAATTTTCAAAAGGTTTGCCCGTGGTTTGAATTTGAGTTCGGTTTTTTATGGAGAGGGTCGAAAGTGAGTAAAAAGAATATACTTCTTAGTTTTTTTTACATGAACCTGTGGTAAACTCATCAATCGGAGTCGGCAACTACATCATCCAATCTAATCTGATCAACTAAGTAGATTGGCGGCCTGTTGAGCCAAACCACGCGCTCATCCCATCTCGTACATGCATGTGCCATGATATGCGCAGCTTCGTTCGCCTCCCTGTACACATGAGAAAAACTCCCTTGTCGTTCGTCCACCAATCTCCTTATGTTTCTGCATAACACCCCAACCTCCGATCTAGATGAAGATTTCTCCGTCAACAGATGCACAAGTTGTAAACAATCTGTCGCCATTATTGGGTTTTGGACATGAAATTGTTAAACCAACTGTGCTCCCATCTCCAAAGCCAATGACTCAGCCATATCCACTGTGAACTCTCCCTTGACTCTCTTTGTCGCGGCTAGAACAAAGGACCCATTCTCGTCCCGCATCACCACACCCAGTCCTATGCCTCCTTCCTACAATATCCCAGCATCTGTATTTACCATTACTCGACCAGTCGGAGGCTTCCGCCACTTCTTGTCCTCAGTCACACGTTGGGTAACTATTCTCTGTTCTTGATGTTCTCGGTAGTCATCTAGGAAATTTTTTGCCCGCTGAACTATTTCCTCTTCCGCTGTTTTCAAACCATTGAATAATTGAGCATTACGCTCCTTCCACAAGAACCAGAGAAGCACACTCCACTCTTCAAATCTTTCCTCCCCTGCTTTCTCCCTAGCCTTCTACAACCATTCCACCGTCGTTCCCTCGCCATGCAGCATATACAGATCTGCACACTGAGATCGGCGCCATATCCTCGATCCCCACGCACACTCCACGAAAGCATGCAACTGTGTTTCCTTTTTGTCATCACAAAACGGACATTTCTCGCTCCACTTGTCGGACTTTTTACTCACCCTGTCCCCTGTAGGCAGAATATCTTGAGCTAATTTCCACAAGAAGTGTCACACCTTGGGGGGCACTTTCATACCCCACAGCTGCTTCCAAAACCCTCCCTCGCTTGTCCCCTGTACGCCCTTTTGTGCCATTGATTGCTCCAACCATACCCGATATCCTTCCTTTACCGTATACTCCCCACTGCAAGAGTGCTGCCAAATCAGTTTGTCTGATTCTCCTGATCGAATCGGGATCGCCCTGATTGCTTGAACCATCTCGGTTGGAAAACAGCTCTCCAAAACATTCATATCCCACTTGTCCTCTCCCTCCTCAAATAAATCGCACACCCTCTCATCCACGGGGAGACCCATCGGCGCCGAGTCCACATAGTGCTCCTCCTTTGATGGTACCCATTTATCTCCCCATACCCGTACCTGTCCTCCATTTCTGATGCGCCACCTTAGACCTGCTCTCAGGAACTCCTGCGCACTTAGTAAGCTGCGCCAGACGAAGCTTGGCCTATAGCCCAGTTCTGCGTCCAGGATGGAGTCGTGCTTATGGTACTTTGCTCGTAGAATACGAGCTATGAGGGACTCCGGTTGATCAAGCAAACGCCATAGTTGTTTTGCAAGAAAAGCCATGTTGAGACCTCGGAGCTCTAGTAAACCCATCGCGCCACTTCCTTCGACATTACTAGTTTATCTCGACTTATCCAATGAGCCTTTCGCGCTTCCCCTCGCTGTCCCCACCAAAATCGTGTGATCAAGCTCTGCACCTCATCAATCACACCTTCTGGCACCTTAAAGACTGACATCGCATAATTAAGTTGAGCTTCTGCGACAGATCTAATGAGCACCTTAAAGACTATACTTCTTAGTTGCATAGTATAGTACACACGAATATTCATTGGGCTCTTACCCACAAATGATTACATTTACAAAAAAAAAATTACAAAATAGAAATGACCCAATTCAACTTGGAACACAATTTGCGGCTTGATGAGCCCAGTTAGGGATTCGAACGATCAGAGTACACAACTAGGGAAACTGTCTTCGAGGGGGTGATGAATTCGTGGTAAAAACAGAGGAGATGGATTGATGAATGGGGAAAACCGAACAAGTAACTTCAACGCGAGGGGAAGAGGCTAGTTAGGGTAGAGATTACCACAAGATCGAGAGTGAATGGCTCGATCTCTAGGTCTGCAATTCTCGAACAAAACCAAGAACAATTCAGCTCGCAAGCTTGAGGAACTCCTCAGAGTAACTTTTCGATTACACTTAGACGCTATTACAAACCAAAGTAAGAGCTATTTATAACCCACTAAACATAATTACAAACCTAAGAGAACAAGGAAAGAAACCAACAATAATCCAACTTAAAAAGGTAACAAATTGGTCCAAACTTCCTTTTCTTCAAGCACAAGTAAACTGCTTCCTTGCACAAGCAGGTTGCTGGAAATCAAGCTTCGTAGCATCTTTCAATCTCTTCGTTGGAAGCCTTCCAGGTAAGCTTTCACTCAGCCAATGCCCTGTCTCTGTAGAGTAACATACGTACTCTCATGTGGTGTGAAGCCCCGTACTCGATTCTCATTCCTGCTCCTCTGGTCGAGCTCCACAGTAGCAGCTGACACAACTTTCCTGCCTTAGCAAAAAATAGACAGTTTTCAGACTACAGGATAGAGTTTTGAGCAGCTTGAAATCCAACCCTCCTGGCCTCCTTTTCACGATCCAAATAACCCAAGTTGTAGAGGAACACCCAAGTTTTAGAACAAGCCCTTGACTTGGCGTTTTCATTAAACCAATTGGAAGAATCAAGTCTACAAAGTAGAACTCCCAAGTCTGCTTCAACACTTAACCAATTTCCAGCTTTATTCTTGTGAACTTGGTGTGATCTTTGCCCGAGTATTTGGAACTTGTAGATCGAAGAAATTCTGATCATATCAGGGCTTGTAGCCCATCACTTGGAGGCCCAAATCAGAAGCATCCAAATAAAGAGAACAATTAGTTCAAGTCCAAATTCAAATCATACAACAAATTCAGGCTCACAAATTTTAACCCATTTCAGGTCCATCCTAGTTGACTAAATTGCGCTCCATGCTTCTCTAAAATTACATCTCCTTGCAACCCAGCCTCCGAAAAACAAAACATGGGGTAGTGGAGATAAGATCGCGAGCTCGTGAAAGCTTAGGTCTTTTTGTTAAAGTCGTGCAGTTATTTACCCTTCATATTAAGGTTTGTTTCGTGTCAATTCATGTGCATAATTGCTTGAACATCATCAATTGCATCCCTATTTCGTTCCTATTTGAACTCGATGTGATTCTAGGGTGTTTTACACAATACATGAAAATTAGGTACAAAGCAAGGTCAGTAGGGCTGGTAACCGGTTCGGTAACGGTTAACCGGTTACCGAACTAACCGGTTACGGTATACCGACTGCTTTGAAACCACGGCCGAATACCGATACCAGTTTGTAGCCATTTAGCCGGTTACCGAATAACCGGTTAACGGTTACAAACCGGTTAACGGTTACAAACCGGTTAACGGTTACAAACCGGTATTACCGAAACACCGAGCCAAGGAAGCGAAAACACATTTCGGTTCGGTTAAACGGTAAGTAACCGGTAACCGATTGTGTGCAGAAGGGTAATGGGAGGCAGCATGCTCTCGGCAATTTTAAAAAAAAAATTCATTGTGTTTTTATATATTTTATGTACTCAATAATGTAAGTCTTAACTCTTATTTACAATATTAAGAATTATTATAATTTATAACATTACAATTGTCATTTGTCAAACCATAATTGATTTATAAGTTATAACAAGTTCAAACTTCAAATTCTGAAATTCATTAAGTATCATCAAATATTGAAATTGAAAGGGACGATAATCAACATAATTGTCAATCAACCAAAGTGCATAATGATTAATGTCAATGTCTAAAATCTAAATTCACACAAGTTCAAACTTCAAACTTAATAATAAAAATGGATCTTAGAAGTACCCAAATAACACAACATAAATAAACGCATAAACTAGTTACTAGCTAACATCTCATGCTCCTCCTTCTCCGATAGAACTTGTTGTCCCACCACCAACAATAGCATATCATTTCTTCTTCAAAGTCCTAAGAAGAGAAACTTCGGGATCGTCATCGTCACTCTCACTCTCCTCGTCATCTTCCTCCTCCTCCTTGTCCTCCTCAACAACCCCATCAAGTAAGCTATGTGCTCTAACTTCAGTAGCAGTTTCCACTCAAGCTTGGAAAGTATTAGCCGCTAGTGCAAACAAAAAACACAAATACTAATGATTTAAATATGGAATGGCTTAATTATTAGTAAAGAGTATATACAATAATACAAATAAGAAGAATGAATTGAATTCTTACCATTATCAAAGTCGATTGTCTCCTGATCTTCTTCCTTATCATTCAGTTCATCTACAGTCTTTCCACTTTCATACTTTATCCAATCTTCAGCACAAATCAAGGCCTCTACAATGTTTGGGCTCAAAGATGATCTGAAAGGACTAAGAACTCGACCTCCACAACTGAAAGCGGACTCCGAGGCAACATATGATACTCGAACTGCTAATATATCCCTAACCATCTCTGCAAGAATGGGATATCTAACACTATTCCGTGACCACCACTTCAGAATGTCAAACTTCCGATCATCAAGCTCCTCGTTAACAGCATCACCAACATCTCTCAAATATGACTCCAACTCACCAGATACACTACCCCCCTCTCAAGTTGCTCCTTTCTCTTCTGTTGGAACCGAGCTTCAAATGCACCTTCCATAACAGAAGACTCGGAACTAGTCACAATATTAGAAGTAGTCTGAGTAGTAGCTTCGGAATCAGAATGTGAAGATGCATACTTCGCCTTGTAGACCTCGAACAATAGTGTCATCTCTTTCTTCACCTGATCTGCCAAACCTTCCCCTTTTGACTTTCCATACATCTCTTCCAACATCATAGTCAAATAGTATAGTTTACGCCTTAGATCAAGCACACAGGCCATGTAAACTATCCTATTTATTCTAATGTTATCCTCCTCATCATCAGCATCATTCTCAAACCAATACTTTCTCACCTTTGCCTATATTCTTTCTGACATTCTTTGTATTTGTTCATCTGCATCCTTCTTCAAAGTAGCAATCACTTCATGAATATCAACAATGGCTCTGCAGAAAGTATGTGGAGTGACATATGATGTCCCTGATACAAAGAAAAAAGTATAAAGAAAATGTAAGTGAGAAATCATAAACTTTAACTTTAAGAAATGAATTTTAAAATTTGATAGTTCATTCATTTACATACCTGATACACGAAGAGTAAGATCATAAAAGAACTTCAGGTACTTCATGAGACGCCTAATGCTGCTCTAATCTTCTCCAGATGGAAGACCTTCTTGGAGTCCACATAGTCTCGAAAAGAAGCATCAGTAGGACTATCATACATCAGAGAAAACACCTTCTCAAACCTCTCTGCAGACTCCAACATCAGATAGGTGGAATTCCACCTAGTCGGAACATCCAAAGACACAAGTCTTCTACCATCCATCTCCAGGTAGTCGATGCTAGATTTGAACTTTGCACTCCGAGCTGGTGATGACTTCACCCATTTCACACAATCCCTTACCTTCTCCACAGCAACTCCAACCTCTTTCAAACCATCAGAGACGACCAGATTGATTATATGTGCCACACATCTATACTGCAGGTACTTCCCATCTAGCAAATCCGATCCCCACCCTTTCATTTTTCTTCTCATACAGTCAACAAGCACATCATTGGAAGTGGCATTATCCATTGTCATGCAAAACAGATTCTTCACTTTCCATTCTTGTAGACATGCTGCCAAAGTATCTGCAATATCTCTCCCTGTATGACTGGTAATGGGAACAAAACAAATAATCCTCTTCTGCAGTTTCCAATCATCTCCAATAAAATGTGCAGTCACACACATATAATTCTAGTTATTATCACTAGTCCATGTATATGTAGTGATAGAAATCCTTCCTTTGCACTTTGAGTTAAAAAACTCAATCAACAGCTCTTTCTTCTCCAGAAAAATGACATAACAATCAGATCTAATTGTTTGCCTTCCAGGTATCACAAACAAAGGCTGTGATACTGCCATAAATCTCTTAAATCCTTCTCGTTCAACAAATCGAAACGGAAGCTCATCCAAGATTATCATGATAGCTAATGCATAGCTTTGTTCTTATCAAACTTCCACGGAGTAAGAGAGCCTACCTCACCAGTCCCACTAGCTTGATAGTTTAATACCGACTGCCCACTAGATTCCTTCGACCTCCTCTCGCACATCAGATGATGGTTTTTCAAACCAGTAGTGTCATTGTTGGTAGAATGAGCTTTGATCAGCGTCCCACACCGTTTGCATTTTCCAAATGGATAGTCATCCACTAGCACCTCATCATAAGGGATCCACCACTTAGACGTCTTCTTCCTCTTCCCCTTATCTATTTTCTTTTGCACACCAGGTACCTCACCAGCAACACCAGTAGTAGTAGCCGGATTTGCTGCAGATGGAGGTGGTGGATTTGCTGCCGATAGAGGAGGTGGATTTG
The DNA here is from genome assembly GCA_964030455.1 of Linum trigynum. Classification (NCBI taxonomy): domain Eukaryota; kingdom Viridiplantae; phylum Streptophyta; class Magnoliopsida; order Malpighiales; family Linaceae; genus Linum; species Linum trigynum. The sequence continues at coordinate 37,659,019 of OZ034822.1, read as the reverse complement.
CCGTAGTGGAAGGTGCACTAGTTGAAGCCGGCGACGAATGGGGAAGACGAAGGCAAGCTTCATCGCCGGCGACGAGGGAAGAGGAAGGCATCGTCTGGCAAGGGTGAAAGGGCGAAAGGCAGAGTCGGAGAGGGAAGTGGGATTGTGGTTGTGGGAGTGGGAAGGGTGGAAGGAGGCGTCGTCGGAAGGAGGTCGGAAGGCGAGGCGGCAGTCGGCAGATGGCGATGGTTGCGGCTCTCCAAGAATCTCGGCGTTGACTGCTGAGACGATGGACACGAGAAGAGAAGTGAGCATTAGGGTTTTTTTTACCCTTCGATTCGTTTTAGTCGACCCCCCTTTGGCAGTTTGGCTTGTGCGCTGCGTTTTTGCCCCTCTCCCACACGGTATCCGGTTAATCGGATAACCGTCGGTATATACCGGGTGGGGAGGAGGTATACCGGCGCTGCGTCTCTTCCATTCGACAAACGAGTTTTACGGTTATCGGTATAACCGGTAACCGATTATACCGATAACCGGGAAACCGATTGTCACCCCTAAAGGTCACAAGTGTAGCAAGGGGACAGAAGACTAAAGATCGTGGCCTAGAAGTGAAGATCATGATCGAGATCATGGCATGCGAAGTCAAGTTAAAGATCGCGGCCTAGAAGCCCAAGATGCGGCCGTGAATTGGAAGGCTCTGGGGCGAACTTCGTGAAGAATCCATCAGGAAGAAACAGAGAGTTTCCTCAGTTGGATCATTGCCATAGTGCAAATTGACCGCGTGGAAGATCACAACCACAACTCATGAATCGAGACTGTGAAGTCAGCCCACGATCTCCTCTCTACCGAAGGCCAAAATGATTACGTCGCAAGATCGTGGCCTCGTCATAGAAGATCCCGCATGCTATCTCGACCCTGCCTGGCCGTAAAATTTTCTGTCCTCTTATGCCTATAAATAGAGGACCCTTCCCCCCATTGAAGGGAGCTGATTGTATAGATATAATTTGGGTAAAATACCACGAGTGCCACTTAACTTTGAGAATTAGGGTTGTCATACCACTTAAGTTTGAATATGGCGTCGGGTACCACTAAACTCCATTATATGTGCATTCCGTTAAAGTTGACAGAACATTCTTGGAATATTTTGTTTTCTAAATTTCATAATTGGTTCTTCTACTTTTTTATTGTAAAAAAATTATTTGGACTTATGAAAAATATCATTTTTTATTGGTTAGTTAGAATCCTCTTTTGAATATTTGATACCAAACCAAGAAAGTTTATAATAAATTATCATTATAATTATTTCAATTATCATTATATTTTCTAATAATTTAATTATTGCATGCATGTTGTAACTAAACAATGTTGTAGCTTATATAGTCATATTTTCTTTTCTATATTTTTACCGAATTTTGTAGCTTTTATATTTTATTTGTTACTTGGTTAGTTTTCATTTCTTTTCGTTCTAATTTTTTCAATGACAGGATTATGTTTAATTCTTTCTTATTGTGTTCCAGTTATCCTTCTTTGATTTTGATATATTGATAATCGATTATGTTCTATTTAATTATTTCTAATGGTGCTTCTAATTGAATTAGGGGGTTTAAATAGATATTCTAATATTAATTTTAAATATCTATTATTATACTCTAGTGTATTTATTATTATTCTTGATATTTATTTACTATATTTACTAATTTATCTATTTTATAAGAAAATTTGATTAATCATTCTGTTAATAATATGTTTAGAAGGTTTTCTAATTATTAAATTAGATAAAACTTGTTGAAATATAGTTTTGGATGTTTTTAAAAGTTTCGGGTACCAAAAAGTAATTAAAATTTTGAGTTGGATGGAAAAGTTGACGGATGCACATTTTGGCGACTTTAATGGTACCCGACGCCCTATTCAAACTTGATGATGATGGTTATACCAACTATTTTGGAGAAGGAAAATGGAAGCTCTCAAGAGGTTCTCTTGTGGTGGCTAAAGGCAAGAAGGAAAGTACGCTCTACATGACGAATGCTAAGCATAGCAAGGGAGGAATCAATGTTGCTGAGAAAGATTCTTCCATTGAGCTTTGGCATAAGAGACTTGGTCATTTGAGCGAGAAGGGGCTGCAATTATTGTCCAATAAACAACTCTTGCCCGGAGCTAAAGGTACTCTTCTTAAAACTTGTGTTCATTGCTTAGCCGGAAAAACTCATAGAGTTGCATTTCATAGATTTCCACCTTCTAGAAGGAGTAAGGTACTTGATCTAATTCACACCGATGTTTGTTTTATGCGAGATAAAACTTTTGGTGGTGCAACCTATTATGTTACCTTCATCGATGATCACTCAAGGAAGGTGTGGACATATGCTTTGAAAACGAAGGATCAAGTGCTAGATGTTTTCAAGCAATTTCATGCTGAAGTGGAAAGGGAAACCGGCCTGAAGTTGAAGTGTGTAAGGGCTGATAACGGGGGAGAGTATAGAGGTCCATTCGAAAGCTACTGCAGATTTCACGGAATTAAACTGCAGAAAAGTGTACCTAAGACTCCACAACAAAACGGTGTCGCCTAGAGGATGAATAGAACAATTTGTGAGAGAATCAAGTGTATGCTCTCACATGTCAAACTACCTAAATCATTTTGGGGAGAAGCAATGCGGACAGCGGTTGATCTAATCAATCTCTAACCATCGGTCCCATTGGAGGGTGATGTGCCTCAACGAGTATGGACGGGAAAGGAAGTCTCATATGAACACTTGCGAGTGTTCGGTTGCAAACCCTATGTTCATGTTCCAAAAGATTAGAGAGCAAAGCTTGATGACAAAGCAAAGCCATGTATATTCATGGGCTATGGGCGTGAAGAGTTTGGGTACAGATTATGGGATCCAATTGCAAGGAAAATTGTTCGGAACCGGGATGTGATTTTTCTTGAAGATGAGACAAGTGAAGACGTCGAAAGGGCTGAAAAGAAGGAAAATACAGCAGCTGGTCCGATTAATTTGGAGCCTATATCTCCATCCCAAATGCATGAAAATGTTGAGGAAGTAGTGCATGATGAGCCCCAAGGTGCACTAGATCAAGAAGTGCAAGGAGAAGAGCAATTGGAGCAAGAAGAACAAGTTGAAGAAGAGCAACCTCTATCCGAACCAAGAAAGTCAACAAGAGATCGCAAAGCTTCCACTTGGTACTCCCTCATGAGTACCTATTGTTGACTGACGGGGGAGAACCCGAATATTATCAAGAAGCCATGTCTCATGAAGACAAGGAGGAGTGGAACAAAGCAATGCAAGAAGAGATGAAGTCTTTGCAAGAGAATCACACCTATGATTTGGTGAAGCTACCCAAAGGAAAAAGATCACTTAAGAACAAGTGGGAAGTTAAAGACGGAGGAAACTAGTTCAAAGCCTCGATTTAGGGCGCGACTAGTTGTGAAGGGTTTCAACCAAAAGAAAGTTGTTGACTTTGAAGAAATTTTCTCTCCCGTTGTGAAGATGTCCTCTATCCGAGTTGTGCTTGGGTTGGCTGCAAGTTTGGACTTGGAAGTTGAACAACTCGATGTGAAGACGGCGTTTCTTCATGGTGACTTAGAGGAAGAAATCTACATGGATCAACCGGAAGGGTTCGAGGTTAAAGGCAAAGAAGATCTTGTATGCAGATTGAGAAAGAGCTTATATGGGTTGAAGCGAGCACCAAGGCAATGGTACAAGAAATTTGACTCATTCATGGTCAAAAACGGGTATGCAAGAACTACCTCCGATCATTGTGTGTTTGTGAAATACTTTGCTGAAAATGATTTCATCATTCTCTTGCTTTACGTGGATGACATGTTGATCGTGGGTCGGAATGTTGGAGAGATTGATAGATTGAAAAAGGAGTTGAGTAAATCCTTTACCATGAAGGACTTAGGACCGGCGAAACAAATTCTAGGGATGAGAATCTCTAGGGATCGAAGGAATGGAAAAATTTGGTTGTCTCAAGAAAGGTATATTGAAAGAGTTCTTGAGCGGTTTAACATGAGCAAGGCTAAGGCGGTTAGTACTCCACTTGGAGGACATTTCAAGTTGAGTGTGAAGCATTGTCCTACAAGTGATGAAGAGAAAGAAGCAATGGAGAATGTGCCTTATGCATCAGTTGTTGGAAGCTTGATGTATGCCATGGTTTGCACAAGGTCGGATATTGCTCACGTCGTTGGGATTGTTAGTCGGTTTCTTTCCAATCCGGGGAAAGAACATTGGAGAGCAGTGAAGTGGATTCTTCGCTACTTGAGAGGTACTTCTAGAGTGTGTCTATGCTTTGGTAATGGCAAGACCATACTTGATGGATATACCGATGCTAACATGGCAGGTGATGTGGACTCTAGAAAGTCGACTTCTGGTTACATGATGACTTTTGCAGGTGCTACAGTTTTATGGCAATCTAAACTGCAAAAATGTGTTGCATTATCAACAACAGAAGCCGAATACATAGCTGTGACAGAAGCTTGCAAAGAGATGTTATGGTTGAAGAAGTTTCTTCAAGAGTTGGGCATTAAGCAAGAGAGGTATGTGCTCTATTGTGATAGTCAAAGTGCAATTCATCTTTGCCAGAATCCAACTTTCCACTCAAGGTCGAAACATTGGATTCGTGATGTTTTGGAAGAGAAGTTGTTGGAGCTCAACAAAGTGCATACGGATGACAATGGTTCGGACATGATGACTAAGTCTCTACCAAGTGGAAAACATATCTTCTGTCGAGATGAAGCAGGTTTGGTACTACCCCCCATATGAGCTGGAGGGGGAGATTTGTTGGGTTGGTCCAACTCATATGGTGGTTGGATGTTCGATATCATTGGATTCGTGATGTTTTGGAAGAGAAGTTGTTGGAGCTCAACAAAGTGCATACGGATGACAATGGTTCGGACATGATGACTAAGTCTCTACCAAGTGGAAAACATATCTTCTGTCGAGATGAAGCAGGTTTGGTACTACCCCCCATATGAGCTGGAGGGGGAGATTTGTTGGGTTGGTCCAACTCATATGGTGGTTGGATTAACCGGTTTGAGTTTGAGTTTTAGTGGGTTTCTAGAAGATCCTCTATTTTTAAAATAGAGAGTTATTGTCTGGTCAAAAGTAAAAAGAGGAGTCAGCCTTTCATTTTTCCAGAGAGAGAGAGAATCAAGAAAAGAGAAGAGATAAGGAAAAAGAGAGAAGAGAGAAAGAGCTGTTGTTTTTCGTTTCTGCAGCAGGGAAGCCTGTTCAAATGAGCGTTCTGGAGGATTGAACCGTTGGATCGTCCTGAAATTTGGGCAGTGGTTTTGCAATTGTCTGGGCTTCATTCTGACCGGAGGGATCGTCATTCTGAGCTCTATTTTGTCGGAAATCTCTGCTGGACAGAAGGTGTACGAATATGTTTTTGGGTACTTCTCAACCTCTCTTTGTCTTGCTCTTGTTCTTGTTATCCACCATGTTGGTGAGAGCTATTGTGGTTGATTGTTGATCCAAGAAGGGTGTTCTTGAGGTGTTTGTAATCCTCTAGCTAGTCTAGAGAGGACTTGTAATCCCACCAAAGTCTAGTGGAGTTGTGGCTTGGACAAAGGTCACGTGGTTTTCCCCGATTTGGGTTTTCCACGTAAAAATTGTGTGTCTTGTGCATTCTATTCTTGCTTGTGGTTGCTGCCCGGTTTCTCAACATTATTATCGTTGGAGGCACAGGAAGTTGGGAGAAAACAGCTAGCCTTCAAGGAAACATGGAGAAGACGGTGAATAAATTCGTTCTTTTCTTTGCTCTACTGTTTTTCACCGCAGGTAAGCATTAGTTGGTTGGTTTTACTTACAAACATAAATTGTATTAAAAAAAACTGGGATTTTAAGTATTGCTTAAAATAATTAATTACTTACTTGGATTGTGATTTGAAGGTATGGAGATGAGAGTTGCAGAAGGAAGGGGACCTATCGTTTCGTTCAAATGCAATGAGGCTGTAGAATGTTCGGAGTGGTGCAGGGCTGCTGAATGCCATGTTTGCACTTGTTTAAATCACAAGTGTATCTGCCGTGCTGATGCAGTACTGCACCATATCATCAATCCTCCGTCTCCCACACACTGATAATACCTTGCCTTGTGATCGATGCCAGAGCAATACCAATTTAATTGTTGTTTCCCTTTCTTAATTATTGTTGTTGTTTTTACCTAGATATTTGTTTTTAGATGATTAAATATAACATCATTCGGTGCCTTTCAATCTTAATTAATTATGTTTGAAGAAGGATCCAAGTGGTGGGATTTCGTGCTTGTTTTAATTTGTGTATATTACTTTTTCGGAATCGTCGTACTAAAATTACTAAGCTCATCCTAGAATTAATATGTAAATTACTGTATAACCCTTTTAATTTGCAAAAACTCAAATAACAAACCAAACCAACCCCCGCCGCCGGCATCACACCTGCGTCCGTCCGTCGCCACCATCCCCCTCACGTTCGTTTAGCTTCCACGTTGTTGGCTCTGTCCGCCGATCTCTCTCCCCCACCACCTGCCATGCTACGTCGTCTTTATCCAGGCCGCCGGAGAAGAGGGAATGACGAACAAGGGCGGTTGTCGAGGCAGCTCGATCCCGCGTCCGCCAGCGCCAGCCCTAGTTCGTCCAACATAAATCTTTTGTTCGGTGGGTTTTCCCTAATTTCTTATTGTATTTAACTTAAAAAAATTAAATAATGATTGATTTTTGTGAATATGAATCTAAAGGTGCTATACGATATTTGAACATTTTGTTGTTGTTAGGGTGTGTTTGTTAAATGAAAGAAAACTAAAATGTGTAAACGTCATTTTTCATATTTTTTAGAACGACACTTATATATTGTCGGAAGACATTTCTCAATTTCCAGTTGGCATGATGGACCTCTAGGCCGTAAGATGGGCTCATAGACCATGAGATAAGGACTATACCTTCACTTCCTGACAAGCTTTGACACCCGATCAACCCAAAACTCGCTTCTAATTTCTATCCACGTATTAGGACATGAAAATAGGACGCAAGTAACATATTTTAGTGTGAAATAGGTCAATGAACTACCAAAACCAAGTAAAACGATATAGAAATGGAGTTGTAAACATGTATAAATAAAAATTTATGAAACTCTGTTTGTCTCCAAAATTTTATATTAAAGCACATTTAGAGCACCTTTTAAATTCAAACCAATTCAACTCCCACTACTAGAAATTCAAGGAATAACGACGGTCCCTTAACGACAACCGCGTATGACCACCGTTAAAGAATGGTTTCCGTTACTAGAAATTCAAGGCATGAAAGTCCCTTGAAGTTCATGATGAAACAAGAGAGAAGGGATGCTTAACTGTCGTCTTCTTCTTCTTCTTCGCAAGTGATTTCTCTTTGTGGGAGGAGACATTGGTTTGCGAGGAGGAATGTATAGATGAAAATAATGATGTTTGATTGAGGCGGGGGAAACTGAGGGAGTGTTCCATTGCTTTTTATTTAGAGACAAGAAGCCTTCTGTTTTTTTTTTTTTTTTTTACAACAGAGGTAAGAAAGAAGAGTGCAAGGTAATAATTTGGAAAGGAAGTAAGGTCATAATTTGCAAAATTATTAATTATCTTTGGGGCTTTCTTTGGAATGGGTATGGTGAGTAGCCTAGGTCTAAATTTGCAAAGTAGAACAGAAAGAGGCCTGACCTAATTGTGTATAAGTTGTATGGACCATATATGATGAAGGTGGATTGGTCTGAAGAGCCTAGGCCAGACCTGATTTCTTTATTTTTTTTAAAGAAAAAAATCATGAAATTCAAAAATAATCTTCAATTAAAAAATCTAATTATAATCAATTTGATTTGATTTTGTCCAAAAAAATCATTTGGTTATAATTGGTCGGGTGTGAAAAAACTGTTGCAAATTAAGAGCGAATACGTACATTGATGTTTGTTATGAAAATAAACTGTATATGTTGTGCAATAAAAATGATTGTACGGAACAACTTAACTATGGGAAATTCGTGTAGATAAGATATCTAGTTACAACACATCTAAGCGGTAAAATACTAGCATTATATAAAATGAAGTCCACTTAGATACGTTAGGGGGAGTGAAGACGCACGTTAATCGCTATGCCACATACAATGATGGTATAAAAAAATGTATCACGATGATATGAACGATCAATTTTGTTCAATAAAATAATTATAATTTTGTTAATCACAGTCAGTTCATTTGTCTCGATGAATCTTTTTTTAAATCAAAGTTAAAACAAAGAGTATGCAATCTGATTACGGTAAGTATGAGATACGGAGAGAGAGAGAAAATATTTAAATCTCTACAACTAGATTGATCTAAGAGGTTGTAATTTAGTTATAAAATCTTACACAATTGGGGATTGTGCACTCGAGTCTGGTCCAACGTTATTCATCTTCACGAAAACTTTAGCATTCAGCAAACGCTAATGGGGCCAAAAAAAAAAACTACAACTTCAGGTAAGAAAGATTTAAAGAATTGCTCTATTCAAAACTGAACCTACTGGTTGAACGCCAATTGCAAGAGGCATCTAATTAATATCGCCACTAGCTAGCCTACTGTTTCAAGTCCTCTGCTGTCATTCTTGCTAAAATAGTATAAATAACCCTTTTGCGTGTATCTGTGGAGCTATCACTGGAAGTATGGCTTCATATTGTCATGGATATTTGTTGCGTTCTCTCTGTCCTTTTCTCGGACTTGGCTACTAATTCGTGACCTAGCTGTTGGGAAGGGTTTGTTTGGAAGCCATTTTAACTTAGATTCCGCAATTGGTTTGAAATACATTGAATTTTGTGGTTGTGTGTAATCGAACCATACTTGAGAATGGCATTATATAAACAGGGGCGGACCCATACATGTTTTAGGGTTGTCAATTGACAAAACTTAATTAAAAATTGAGACCCAATTAGCGTGTTAAAATTTATATTATTGTTTATTGTAATTGAAGCCTCTCCAATTTGACAACGCTTATAATTTCAAATTGAACTTTGCAAACCTATTAAGGCACCCGAAGTAATTTCTAAACCATATTAATTTTATCGAATCCAAGTATCTTTATTAATTCTTCTTTTGCACTTTGGAGGATAAAAACTTTTCGACTAACCCCCAAATTCCTGTTACAGTTTATCGAGAGTGAAAATATCTTAATTTATGTGTGCAATATTATCTAGCAAATCAAAGTTTGGTTTTAACTAATAAACAAACATGTTTTCCTTTTTTTTTTGTGTTTCTTCTTGTTTGCCCCCACATTTGTATGGGGTTTTTCTGCCATTTTGTGGACTTGTATCTTCTTTTTTTCTTTTACTTCGATTTGGTAATAATATTTGGTCTCATCATCCATAAAAAAAACTAATAAACAAACATGCAAAGCAAGTAAAGATTGGTCGAAATCCAGTGAGATAAAGTCACTCGGGTGTACTTCCTTCTAACTACAAATTAGATCGATATTGACGATCCTAGCTTGCCCACTCGAAATTTATATCGCAAAGAGTCCCAACCCCACTTGAACTCCCTATTTGAGTTATCCAAAATCACATAGGATGCACTATTTGAAAGGAGAGTTTTCAAGGAAAAATAGAACATTAGGGCATGCAATTTAGACTCTCACTAAAGGATTATGATCCAATACAACATTGTAATCCAATATCATGCTTGATCAATCAACCCACAATGAAGAATTGAAAAATTGATCTAATCAACTTAATTGGATATTCTCTACCTTAGGTTAATAGCTAAAATTGGAGAGTTTGATCAATACCCAACAATTCCATGAAATACTTTAATTTAATATAATAATCAAGAGTGTAAACAAGCATAGTAATCATTCAATCATCAAAACCTAACATACATAGTTAGAGTTCTACACACCCAAGTGATTATGGGTCTACTCCATGTGAAAGAAAGAGGAATAATCACAAACTTGAGATGAGAAAAAGGATGGGGTTCTTCTTCTAGAGCTCCCAATCTTCTCTCATTGGGTAGGAATCTTACCTCCAATTGAAAATTAAAACCTTGAATCACCACTTAGGGCTCTCTCTCTCTCTCTCTCTCTCTCTCTCTCTCTCTCTCTCTCTCTCTCTCTCTCTCAGGTTGTTGATTTCTCTTCGCATGTCACGTGCATGACATTGACAAGTAAACCATGACGTCGACCCGAAGTGCACCGTTTCATTTACACAGCTAACTATTTTTGTGTAAATGTCACGGTTGAAATCATGACTTCTTCAAGTGCCCATTTATAAAATTAATAATTATGATTTGATGGTCTTAGTTTATGTTAAATCATCTTTTTATTAAAATAGTGAACCAGTAGACCAGTTAAACCGTGCTTGTTCATCTGAATTTATGTTGCACCGTGAAAAACCGTTTGATCCATTAATAATCGTTCAAGCAATGAATCCGACCGCTATCGTAACTGATTTGAGAATTCTTCTGGTCCGGCCGTTGATCTGGTTCGATTATTATAACAATGGTATTTACTCACATTTTAAGCTTTAAAATTTATTTTAGCAAAATATTCATTATATATAAATTATTATATTAATTTTTAATGTTATTTTGTTTTTATTCCGTAAATGGAACCACCTTAAATGATTTCTTGGCTATGCCCCTCACAATTTTGGGTAACTTCTCTAAGTCTAGGATTAGTAGCGTCCCGTGGCGTTTGATAGAGAGCTATTTGTAAAGGCAAATGCTACGGTGCTATTGTTAAAAGTGCGGTACCGGTGACGCTGTTTGTGATTGGTCCACACGGGCGTGACGTGGCACTATTGAAGTTTATTAAATCCCAACCCAAAATAGTTGCCCATGATTCGGCCCAAACCGCCACCTGCCCAAGGTAATGAATATGTTTTATTCCGTCTTCTTTTTTTTCGTCTTCTCAATTCTCATCTTCGTTTTTCATTTTGTTTTTTGTCTTAATTCCTATGAAATTCGTTTTCTCTCCAGTAACAAAAAAAAAACACAACGAACGAAACCCAATGCGCAGCGTGTCTCTTCGTCGCTCTCCCTGTCTCCCACTCTGAGTCTCCTACAGAGCACAGACTGTCGTTTCCGCCGATTTCTCCATCGAAATCCAATATCCAGTCTTTGCCATACACTTCCACTTAACTCCTTCACTGTCTTTCTCATTCGCCTTCTATTGAAATAGTTCCGCAGACAAATAGAAGAAAGGAAGAGAAATGAGTAGGAAAGCGGCCCAAATCCCTATTCCTTTCCCCTTCTCCTTTCGCGCTCTGTGTTTTCTCCGATTCCAATTAGGAGTAGCAATTCGAAGAATCTCCGCTCAAGTTCAGCTTATGGCCAGTTCAAGCATGGAGACGCGACCATTCAACTTCTCAACGGCGTCGAGCTGGTTTACTAGTATGTATTTTTAGGGTTTTTCGGTGCTGAAGGTCTCGAGTTGGAGTTTCCAATCCTCGACAAATTGAAGGCAAAGTGATCGACACCGCGACCAACGACAGAGGGGAGGAGAGATTGCTTGATGCACCCGGCGCGGTACTGTTTAACCGCCATGGCTAAGGAGCTCTGTTAATTTAATACTACAGCTGTGAGACTCATATTTTGAGGGGTGGAACTTGTGAAGGTGGTCGAGGAGAAGCTCCAGAAAGGCAATCCTGGTGCCACTCCGGCTCTCCTCAGGCTTGTGCTCCACGATTGCTCCATCGAGGTAACGATGTTTTAATTATCCATCGTCACTTTTTTCATATTGATTTAACCAAACGTTTGTTGGGGTTCTAGGTTAACCAGCTTCCACCTTTACTCTCTTGGATTCTTCAGCAACCCAGCAAGCCCGAATATGCACTCGAACACGGAGCAGAGCTCCTTATAGTTCTTGAAGCTCGAAACAATTTCAATCTCTCAACTGACCATGCCTTCTGAACCTGTCTTTTTAATCATTACGAAAGCACTGATTAGCATTCAAGAGGGACCGCCGGAGATGGAGTTTGATGAAGTTCTCTTTTGTTCGTTTGATCAATCTCTGATTTCTGTTCTCTCCAAATTCCCCTGTGTATCTGTTTTCTTATTCTACCCGAAATACATAACTAATATCATTTTTCATTTAGATAAATTTTAACTTAATGAAATGAAAGATAAAATAGAATAACGGGGAATGGTTTTTTATTTTTTTTGTCATAAACGGGGAATGGTTCTTCCTCCGTTACTTTTGAGAGACACGGTTTGGGCCACTCCTTTTGGGTCAGTCGGCCAGACGGGTGGGATTTAATTTAATTAGTCCAGCTATGCCATATCATAGTTTAAAAAATGCGGCACCGTAGAATTGGTCATTTGTAAAAAGAAAGATGTTCTAGACTTCATGGTGGTGTGATTCGTATAGTTGAACAGACGGTAGACGCAATTTGTCCAAACTTAGGGTATGTTAGCGACAGCGGCGGATCTAGGCTCACCTCGGGTTGAGGCCCAACCCTCTTCTTTATCAAAGTTACTATAGCACTTATATATATATATTTTTGTGTTTGTTCAAGTTATGGCCCAGCTCACTTTATCTATTTTTAAAATATGGCCCAGTGCTCTACCCAGTCTTGGATCCGTGGCTGGTTAGCGAAGTATAGAAAAAGGGTTGGAAGAGGATTTAGCAGATGCTGGTTTCAAATCAATATAGAGACTCCTTATAGTTTGTAGATTTTTTTTTTTTTTTTTAGGAAGTTGTATAGTTGATGATGGTGAACTTACAGAGTGGTGCTTTGCTTTTGCCACTCTACAGCTATTGAGCTTAACACAGTTACGTTGATCATTCAGCCCAAAAATGAAACACCAAGTCCAAATCTGAGTAAGACCAAGCACTCGCATAAAATAAAATTCACAAATATCACATAAAGGAAGAGATTAAAAGCACAAGAAAGAGGATCAGTCTAACAAAACGAGACACAAAAAAAAAAAAAAGGATTTCAAAAACAGAGGGGCTGCTAGTGCTATAGCTGCCACTATCCAGTGTAGATGTGGACTCCAATGGCGATCAAGAAGATGGTGATGAGACCAAAGAAGAGGACGGTGTGGACCAATATCGCCATCGCACTCGTTTGCATGTTCCCAAACTCCACCACTCTGCCTCTCCCTGGGAGCTGGAACAGCAGCCCTGGGCTCAGCAGCACGAACAGCACCACTGCTATCACTACGGGCCCCCAATCCGCCATTGTTTCTTGCTGTCTCGAGGGAAACAATTGGGAATTTGAGAGACAAGAGTTAGAGGTGAGTGGCTACTTGTGCTCTGGACTTGGTTTTTTATAGCAGAGTATGGGGAAGGTGGAAACAGAGTGTTTTTGGTTTAGTTGCCTAGCTAGCGGTGATCTCTGATCTGATCTCGTGAGGTTGAGGAAGCAAAGAATCTGGGCATTAAAGGCAAAAAGAAAGAACCGACTCGACTCATTGTGACATTGTCGTCTAAATGTTACCTTTGGTCCCTGAACTTTGATACTCTTATCAAATGAGCTCTTGGACTTCTTTTTTCTTTTAATTGTGATTAGCAATATCGTCACATTTGATAAAATTTTGCAATTGGGTATGAGTTCATATTGGATGCGTAGGTTTTATAAAAAAAAGAATCTTGTTAAGTTCATCAAAAACTTCTCGAAGAATAGTAAGAATATGTACTTTGATGAATCGTGTTCCTTTATAGATCCAACTAATATACCTATTGAATAGGAATTCGAAAAGAAATAATGTACCTTTTTCTCGTATGTTTCTTTTTCAATTATTTTCATTATGTAATTATGATCCATAGATGAACTTTCATTTACCATCGTCTCTTTTACTGTCTACTATGTGCTTGTTGCTTGTAAAAACTTCTCATTTCTTATCTATCTGACCCCTTTTGAGGTAACTATAACAAAAGGAAGCTCACATGCTGAAATTTTTAGTGAAATGAATGGAAATGAATGGAATTGTTAAGTTTTCATAGTGTAGGAGCCTCAATGCGATTGATTCCAAACAAAATAAAGAAGAGGAGTTGTTAACAAAGAAGTAACTAAAACAACCAATCCTCTCCTGGCACAAGGAATTCTGTTGTATTCGTAATTGCCACATTCGGTGTGCAATGATCTGGACAGCTACTTCTGCTGCACGTGGCAGAGTTTAGTTTGTGATTCTTTTCCAAGATTATCCTCTTGTTATATTTAATTTAGTTTTTGTTTCTGGGTTTATTTATTATTACGTTTAATGATTGAACGCTTTTAGTTCGTAGATGGCTAATTATAAAGCTTTCCGTCCACGACTTAAGATTTCGCCAAGTGACCTCCAAATCTATTGTCTGGGCTCCCTCCTTTACTTTCCTTTCTTAATCAATCTGGCGTTCCATTTTTTTTTTTTTTTGGGTAGCTTCCTTTATTCTCCCAACACGTGGTGGAACATTCTTTGCCTAATGGTCTGTCTAATACACATGGAAGAACATGAGATGTTAAAAACCTAATTGCAGTGGTAAGAAAAAAGACTGTGGGTGTTTGTGCACTGATATGGGATTTAGGAATGGCAATGGGCAGGTCCGGGGCGGGTATCTCGATACCCATACCCGTCCCATGGCAGGTCGGGTTCAGGTCGGGTAATTTATTACGGGGCGCGGGTCGGGGCAGGTCGACTCATTGGGTATGTAATTTATGCGGAAAACATTAGAAACATTCGTTATTTTCATTAAAAGACCAAGAAAGAAATCATAATATGATAAAATGTAGTTAAATTATTGAAGAAATTGAGGTTTTCACTTATTTACAACTTTATTATAGCTAAAATATAATGTAATAAGATGAAAATCCTAAGTAATTTGACTAATATTATATGTAATAATGGCAAGAACGGGTCGAGAATGGGGCGGGTCAGGGCAGGTCGGGTCGATGAGAGGTACCCATGCCCGCCCCGCCTACGGGGCGGGTTTGACCTGCCCCAAAACAGGTCAAACAGGTCGGGTAAATCGGGTCAGGTCGAAATTGCCATCCCTAATGGGATTTGAGACTAGAGGTGTCAATTGGGTGGGTTGGGTCGGGTTCGGATTTGGTCCAATTGGGTTGGGTTCAATCGGGTCGGTTTCAATTTGGATCGGGTTTAATTGGGTTGCAGGTCAATTAGGTTACGAGTCAATCAGGTCACTGGTCAATTGGGTTACGGATCGGGTCGGGTTACGGGTGCCTCAAATTACGGGTTTATTGGATTGCGAGTTAATTCCGGTTTGGTCAGGTTAGATTATGGGTTATTCGGGTCAATCCATTTGATCATTTGCTTCTTGACAGAAAATAATATTTTACAAACTATCAATATATGAATATAAATTGTAGGTAATGATACAAAATTTAAGAAAATGATAATATGATAATATTTTACACATAAAAATTAAATATCCATTATGTTAGTATAAAACTAAATATAAATAAAACAGTGTATATAAAAGCTTTGTTGTTAGTTATAATTTTTTCTTTATGGTGAGAGATTGTGACTTCACTTAATTTATTAATTTATAAAAAAATTGAATCAATAAAAATTTGAGAATGAAGTAAAAAATGTAGACAATATGCTTATACATCTCGAAATGAATCGTCTTAATTAAATATAGTATAACCTAGATGTATGTCTCTTTATTTCCACGAAGACTTATGAACATCATTCTGAATCATCCACTTATATATCTTCACAATTTTTTATATATTCACGGTAACATCTCATTCTAAAACTCATTGGTCGAACAACGGTTCGCTCAAATATGATATTATCATCTAGTTCGAATCATCGATTTATTAATTTATAAAAAATAAATAAAAATCAGTAAAAAGTTGAGAATGAAGTAAAAAGGGTAAACTATCCACTTATATATCTTGATAGGATCGTTGATTTCATTGATTTTGGGGATTTCATTGATTTTCAAGGGTTGATATTTTTAATATAGTTATGGGCGGAGGAGATACGAATTTGTGTCTGACTCTTCCTATTATCTTCAAAAATTTATCCTTTGAATTTCATAAAATAAAAAATGAATGAAAAGATATTTCACATATTATTATTTTAAAAATTAAATATTTAAGAAAAAACCTCAATTTATACCATCAATTCTACAAATAATTTTCAATTATTATGAGAACAACAGTTCTTTCTTGATAAATTTAAAAATATAATAATGTATACATTGAATTTTCGTACAAGCATTCGGGTCAAATGGGTTATTCGAGTTGGGTTCGGTTCGGTTACGGATTATTTGGGTTTTGAATCATTTGGGTTACAGATGGGTCGGGTTATGGTTTGGATCGGATAACGAGTTCATCGAGTTATGGGTTGATCGGATTACGGGTCAGTTGGTTTTGGGTTACGGGCGGGCTTCGGATGGTTGATTTTTTATCAAATCGGGTTACAGACGGGTGATGGGTCGGGGCAGGACGGGTTAGTCGGGTCGGATTCAATTTTGACAGCTCTATTTGAGACTCGAAACAGAGTTGCGCCTCTTCTGTTTTCAGTTTCTTTAGTAAGTTGATCTGTAGCTCCGTTCACTGGGCTTCGCTGTAAAAAAACCGAGTTAAAGCTCATTGGTTCATACGAGCCCAAGCCCTCCCTTTTCTTTTGTTACAAACCGAGCCCAAATTCCTCTTTGGCGGACTTTGCCCCAAAATACTAGATTGACGTATAAAAATGGATAAATACAATTTAATATCCAAACCTTTTATTTTAAACAATATAATAGCCAAATCTTTTCGAAAACAATTTAATATCCAAATCGTCAACTTTCTGACTGTTTGACCGTTAGTTGACACTTCAAAAAAGTTCGAAGTACGACACTTCATCAATATCCATCGATATCTTCTTTGAAAAACCACCAACATATCGTAGTTCCAAACCCTAGAAGTCCATGACTCCACCATGATGGTATAGAATATCTAAATATTCAGTCATCTGCAATGCCAAAACAAGAAACAAAGTTGTATTGTGACAATTTCCCCTAAACAAAGCTTTTTTGAAGTGTCAACTAACGGTCAAACGAATGGAAAGTTGACGATTTGGATATTAGATTGTTTTTGAAAAGATTTGGCTATTATATTGTTTAAAATGAAAGGTTTGGATATTAAATTGTATTTACCCTATAAAAATTCTGAATTGCTTTTCGTCGCCCTAAAATTTAAATTTTATCGCCCTAAACTACATTGAAATGACACATATGCCCCTATTCCAAATCAAACCTAAACCCTAGAACCTTCTCTCGGCAACCAAAATCTGCCGCCTCTCATTCTTTGGCGAAACCCAGAACTGCCCTCTACCGCTGTCGTGATGTTGTTGCTGGGTGGAGGAGGACGAAGCCACTGCTTCCCGTTGACTGATGTGCCAACTGGAGGGGGTCTGATTGCAATCGTCCCATTCAGAGCTTTTTCGAGTACATTAACATAAATTGTTGTCTTAATAGGAACGCCAAGCTTGCAGAATATATAATGCAGCAACATTGTATTCGTTGTTCTTGACAAATCAATTTCCATATTCATACTTTCAACATCTAGAGCAGAACAAACAAGCAGCAATTGCAAGGGATCAAAAGATTGGCCAGCATACACCATCACTATTAATAAGGGTTGAAAACTTGTCCCGGAACGTTTGGGATGGGTTGAAAATCTGTTCGATACCCACGAGAAAGGGTATTTGTGTAATTTAATAAGATTTAAGGCGACGAATAAGCTATTTTAGGGCGACGAATAGCAATCCCCTAAAAATTTCTCAATATACTACACTTAGCACGAAAATTTCTCAATCTACTAGAGTTTGACGTGTATCGTCTGACATACCAGAGAACTAGTTTATGCTTCACTATATCTAGGAGCGATCAAGCTTGTTCGTTATCGTGACAAGCAAACTATACGAAGATGAAGTGGGTTTGCTGTTGTAATAGAGGAACTATGAAGCTTTTCGGTGCAACTAGAAGCGAAATGCATTAGTTGGTTGCGAGTTGCAGCAATTTGTCTTGATCGCTTTAATTAACCGCAATCATCGTTTATTTCACTTAATTATTGGAATTACCAATAGCCATTGTTGACATTTGCCTCCATAAGCCATGTAATATTTTTGTAGAGGCAATTGTTTCTATAAAAAATACTTTGGAGAGGCATATATTGTTCTCAATGAACCTAACTCAAGTAATTTTTTATATTTTAAACTAAGTATGGTGTTTAAAAGCTAAATAGTTATAGCGACAAATATTAAACATCTATTCCGGCAAAAGAATTATTAGTCGTTATAAAGGTCTTGAAGTTGCAAAACTTATGTGCTAAAGAGGCAAATTATGTATGTGTAGTATATAATACTTTTAGAGGCACATAATTGTGACTATTGAGGCAAACTATATATGTGTTGCATATCTATTATCTAATACTTAGAGGCAAATACAATATTTGCCTCAACAATTAGCCACTATATGTGGATTTTCTTGTAGTGTTAGCGGCCGGCACTTCTATGTTATTTCCTTGGTGACTACCTACAGGACTATAAGTTTGTATTAAATTCTTTCAGAGTTTGTCGGGTATCTTTGGGGGCTAGGGTTTGCGGTCGCAAGACGGATTTCTCCTCGTATTAAAAAAATACATAAGAATGACAATTACTAAATTATATGTTCATCCTGATGCATGTTTTTTTGGACGAGTATGACTCGATTTACAAAATGTATAAAGCAATGGACAGATAATCGTTTAAATGCAAGTATGAGATAATTTGGACAATTCCAATTGGGTCAAATATTTCCATTCGAAGGTACAAGTGGAACGAGACTTATAGCTCTCTACGTCTCATTGTCTTTAGAGCGGGTCTATTCTAAAACTATCCATAATGGTAAAAGGGAAAAGAGGGAAATTTGGGTGGGACAAGAGGATTTGGGGAAGGGTTTGGCCACAATGGTTGGGGAGGGAAAAGAGGGTAATTTATGAGTGCTTTTTTTTT
The DNA here is from genome assembly GCA_964030455.1 of Linum trigynum. Taxonomy (NCBI): domain Eukaryota; kingdom Viridiplantae; phylum Streptophyta; class Magnoliopsida; order Malpighiales; family Linaceae; genus Linum; species Linum trigynum. The sequence continues at coordinate 37,640,156 of OZ034822.1, read as the reverse complement.
TACAAAATCAATTTAGTGTTAATCTCGTCATTTTATTTAGTTAATTTATTCATTATTTTTATAGAGGTAGTAATAATTAATTAAGAAGAACATTCTAATATAATTTTTTTAATTTGGACATATTTTTTTATTACTAATTAAATATGACATTATCAATAACAAAAAATATGGATGTTGGAAATATGCTCGTTGGAAAATTAGTCGTTGGTAAATATAAACGTTAAAAAATATGATCGTCGGTCAGTAACACACAATAATCTCAAATTAAAACAATGAAACTAATCAAAAAGAAAACAAAAACGTGGGGCTCCACACACCCTTCCCCCCCCCCCCCTTCCATTTATCTTTTAGTGAAGGGAAAACCCTACCATATTTTCTTTCTTTTCCTTTCCTTCCATCCCCTATTGTGGGATCCCCCCCCCCCCCCCTATTTTCTCTCTTTTCCCCACCTTGTTGTGGGTGGTCTAGTACAGCGCCGGATCCAGAACACAGAAGTGCACTGGGCCGCATTTTATTAGAAAATTAGAATAATAACAAAATATAATGATTATAATTTTTTATAATGTAAATTGTACACGACGGTATTTTAATTTAGCGAATGCATTAATAATGGAGTCCACATCCATACAAATAGTATACACTGTTTCAAATAAAATACTTGAGCAATCGACTAGAAATCCATCGCTCATTTTGTTGCGCAAATCAATTTTCACATATTTCGTTGTTGAAAAGGTTCTATTCGTATTAGCTGTTGAAACGAGCAGCATCAACACTAGACAAATCAATCTACTAATCAATTTGCATTGTGTTTCCATCCCTATATCCACCAGCTGCTCTAGTAAATTTTCCAAGGTAACAAACCTCATATATGTTTTAGTCTTTTACGTTTAAAACTTTTTGAATTTTTAGGTTTCACTATTTTTTTAGACGAATAACCTTTGGGATTAGAATTTATAAGCTAAATTTAGAGTAGTGATTTTGAATATGTTCATCTGAATTATTTTTCTAATTATACCCAATCTTATTTTAAAATAACAACGACCCGAATATCTAAAATCGAAAAATTCATAAGGCCTATACTAACTATGGATCCAAAGGAGGGCTGGGCTGGGCCGGGGCCCGGGGTGGCCACCCCCTGGATCCGCCACTGGTCTAATATTCTTATATCATATATTAGAGTTCGCCTATGCTGACATGCATGTCACCGTAACTTGCACTTTTTGGTCAAACTAATTGTAACAGAGGTCGACCGAATACACTAATGTGGGCACCCTAATGACTTATCACGGTCGACCTTTAAAATGTAGTGGTCGACCGTTTTTAGTTTAAGTTGTCATTGTTGGTCGACCACAATAAAACATTCGTTGCCCTTTTCATTGGCGTCAGAAGCAAAATGGTCGACCGTAAAGGTATATAGGTCGACCACTTGATGGCGGTCATTAACAAAATGGTCGACCATTTACAGAAAGAGGTCGACCAGATAGAAGAGAAGTGTTGTATTCATTTATCCATCACCATTTGACGTGAAATGAAGATCAATAATGTTGGTTTTGAGGTCGACCTAATCCGGTACGAGGTCGACCGAATACAAGAAAAGCAAAGTCAAATTTCTCTTCTTGTACCATCTCTTCCTCCATTCTCCATTCGTTCTGCACATATTTCTTTGATAGCATAGCACCTTCTAACCTCTCAAAACCATCATGCATCATCCCAGTCATATCTGTCAATCAACCTGACAATTGCTCAATTGTGTCACGAATGGACTTCCGATAGCCATTGAATTCTTTTTGACACACCACTAGCTGCTCTTGTGTGGCTTTCAACACTTTCATGATAAGAACCAAATCGTGTTGTTGTTTATCATCATGTGTCATCGTCTAAACAATTTAAAGAAAAATTCAAATCATAATTCAACTTCAATTTTACTCAATTTACCAAAAACAGAGACGTGGTCGACCTGACCTATTATTAGGTTGACCTTAAAGACAGTTTGTCACTACCAAAACCATTTAGGTTGACCTTAAAGCCAATTTGTCACTACCAAAACCATTTAGTTCGACCTTTGCTCTTCCTATGTCGGCCTATCCAGCAGGAAAAATACCAATTTACTGACAAAAGCAAGTGTAATATTACCATGAACAACAGATAGGTCGACCAGACACATTGACCGGCCGACCTTTTAAGCACAACATAGTCTTACAAACAAAGCTGAAGTCAACATTTAGGATGAACAACCAAAACAAACAGAAACGGTCGACCTTGAAAAACATTAGGTCGACCTATTGGGTTTGATCTGACTTACCTCGCAAGTACAAAAGTCCAAATGTTGTGCCCTAAATTCAATTTCGAGCAATTGTCAAATAGAGGTCAACCTGATTGAGATAAGGGTCGACCGAATGGTATTCTGCACGCAAAAAAACATCAAATTAAACGGTGCAAATTACGCATTAGACAAGATGACGGCGATAGCTGCATTAGGTCGCCCTCACCTTCGACGTGGTTGACCTATTAAGTGCAAAATGGTTGGCCTTTGAGGTATATGAGTCGACCTTTAATTCTATTCGCTTCCCAAAGAGGTCGACCATTTGCTATAAAAGGTCAACCGCGTCGTTGAACCTCACAAAACTGAAACAACAGATTAGGTTGACCTAATTCTATATGCGAACAACCGAAAAATATAAGTTATAGTGACATGCATGTTACCATAGCAAAGTCCTAATTTTTATATATATAAATACCGGTACTATAGTTCAAATTTGTCAGGCACACGCGCACATAATTATTTGTCAGTAGGTGGCACATTGGCTGGTACAATTGGATTCAACTAACACCAATTGGAATGTTTCATATATAGCAGGCATGATTAAGTTTTTGCCAAATGATACTGTTTTGGTTAATTCAATTGACAAAAAATAACTTTTAATTTGTTTGAAGAATTTGATGCTATTTGTTGGTTTCAAATATGAATGTTTAGATTTTTATGATATTTGTTGGATTAAAGTATAAACTTTTGGATGTTGGCATTACATGTTGTATTTAAATTAGATGATTTCATTTTGTTTGCAATGTTGTATTTTATTTAAATATATAGAGATTTTAAAAAGAATGTCTTCAAATATGTTGTATATATTCCTAAATTCATTTAATGTTAATAAGTTCCCACTTCCCTACATATTTTGTTAAAACCAACATAGAACTGTGTTATAAACCGATTGTATCATTGACTAATCATATCACTCATCAAATCGACATATAGTTATAAACAGGTTGGACAGACAACAGCCTTCCCCCTAACGGGAATGCACTAGGTCAAACTAGGGCTGCAAATGAGCCAAGCTACTCGCGAGCAACTCGAGGCTCGAATCGGGAAAAACTCGTTCGAAACTCAATTCTTTTACTGACGAGCCAAGCTTGAGCTTAGCTTTGTTCAACTCGTGAAGCTCGCGAGCTAGCTCGATTCGGTGGCTTGTTGAGCTCAACTCGTGAGTTGGCTCATTTAAAGCTCATGAGATGTCTCAACATTGTGGTTTGAGGGCCAACTTGATCACCGACTTATAGACTAATCAATCTAATTTGGACTTTTATAATTCATAGGATTGTTAAATTATATATCTCACATCATATGAAGTTTAACATGTAAGAAAATATGCCTTATTTTTAATTCTATAAAGAAATTATGTACAAAATTATTTCGATACTATGAAATAACATGATATGAACTAGTTAAAATTTATTAACTAAACAATATGACACCTAAAAATTATAAAATAAGATTAATTAATGTTGAATATTTGATTATTTTTTTATCGCTACATCAATCACATGTACCATGCACGACATACAAAATGAATGTATCAAATACGATCTAAGAATTTAGTAAACAAGCCTAGCTCGAACTCGACTCGACTCGGCTCGTTAATAAATGGCTCGGGCTCGAGCTCAGCTCATTTGTTAACGAGTCAAGCTCAAGCTGAAGCTGGGGTAAAACTCGGCTCAACTCGGCTCATTTGCAGCTCTAGGTCAAACAGACTGTGATCTGCGGAATCAAGGAGCTGAAACGGGGCCATGTCATCACGAGTCCACGCCTTTCTTGTATCCAGGGCCGCACCCAATCATTCCCTCTAGTTGTTTTACGCGCCGACGTCTTCGGCTCTTCGCTCTCTCTTGCCTCGTCATTTCCATCATTGGGCTTCAGGAAGAACGAAAGAAGTAAAGAGGCCCAACGAAACTGCAGTGTACGGAAGACAGACGGGCAGGCAGGCGGCGCTAGTCAAAGAAAGTCTCCTCCCCTCCCCGCTCTCTTTTCAATTTCTCCCAAGGAAGAAGTCAGAAGCTCAGACACCCATTTCCTGCTGCTTCGTCGAAGATTCCGCGGCGCCTCTCCCGCAGCTCCGTCGTCTTCTTGCACTATTCGTTGACGACAAACTTTCTTCCGGCGGCGACTGCGGACTGAAGGTAATTCTCATTCGTTGACGACAAATTTTCTTCCGGCGACAACTGCGGACTGAAGGTATACCTTTACCTGCTGTTTCCGGAGTTCTTTTGATTCAGCGCCGAAACGCCTCGAATTCGGTTAGGTTTTCGTTGTTTCCGTGCTCGATCGGATGCGGAGCTGTCTCCGGTCGCTTCTTCGCTCAGAACGGAACCGAGCGGCCGGCGCGGAGGCTCTCCAGTCCAGAGCAGAGACTGTGATGCATTCTCCGCCATTCCTTCTTGGACGGAACTTGTAGAATTCGACGTCTTCTATGGTGTAAAGATTTGCTTCTGTTAGAAATTCGATGAGTACGTTTCTTGTTCTACTTCTATTAACGTACGTGTTCATTGATCGGCGCTTGATTTCGTCACCGTTTCAGCGTATCGCGATCGGTAATATCCTCCAAGAAGCTGAAAGACTCTTTCACGCTACGATTAGGTTCATAGCTCTTTCCTGTTTGGGGCTGGTCCTGAGAAGAAATGTCCCACGCGTTTGGTTACAAAGAATGGAGACTAGTGATTTCTCTGTAATTCCTTGAAGTTTCGGGAGCCTAAAATGGCTGTGCAAGGTAGAGGGTTTGAGTTCTTGTTCGATTTGTTCCATAGTGTAATATGATCCATTTCTGCCTAAAGTTCCCCTCTCCTTAGGTTGATTGGCAGTTTGTATGATCTTGCAATGCCTTTGTTTGTGAATTTTCTCAGGATACGACATTAATCAATTACTACAAGAAGCTCAATCACGTTGGTTGAAGCCCGTGGAAGTGCACTTCATACTACAGAATTCGGACAAGTACCAGTTTACCCAAGAGCCACCTACGAAACCATCTGGTAATCTTCTTTTCTTGGGGAATAAGCAGGGAACAGTCTGTTGTTATGTTTGTGGTAGTCCATGTACCTGTCATGGAACAGTTATTGACAGTACCTTTTAAATTATCTGGTTGTTTGATAGGTGGATCACTGTTTCTTTTCAATAAGAGGGTAACTCGGTTCTTTCGTAAGGATGGTCATAGTTGGCGAAAGAAAAGAGATGGAAGAACTGTTGGTGAAGCACATGAAAGACTTAAGGTGATGTCTCTTTGGTTTATGGTGCTTGAGGTTACTCATATTTTAGATGAATGAAGAGAGAAGTTTTACAATGTAATAGTTAACTTCTTCCCATGGATCATTAGCTCTATGACAAATTTGCTTAACTTTTGGTTCTGATTGTCTCTGAACAAAGTGCTAGTGTGCATATTTTACTGAAACCTTAGTTTAGAAAAATATCTGAAGGGTTTAACCAGAACATGAGTGCTTTTTAATTGCTGAACGTCATGGTTCAGGCAGGTAATTTTGCAGAGAGATACTTTGATTTCTATCCATCCGTTAAGTCTTGGTTTATCAAGATGGAATATCTGGAGTTTTCTCGAGTGTCGTGTATGAAGTACTTAAATATTCACAATCCCTTAGTCTCGCAACAGAAGTCCTAGAAATGGATGTAACCTATGAGTAATTGTGAATTGGCTAGTTGTGTACATGTTGAGAGGTAAAAATCGGTTCATGTGCAGGTTGGAAATGTTGAAACTTTGAATTGCTATTATGCGCATGGAGAAGAGAACCCAAATTTTCAGAGGCGCAGCTACTGGATGCTAGACCCGTGAGTGTTGCTCAACTAAGTCAACTTCCATGATTGTCTATTTTGTACATTTAAACTCTTTCTCTGCTAGGTCCAAATCTGACATCTAATTAAAACAAAATTTATAATCATGTACATCTAATGCATGCAATTATGGTGAGTGGTGACTTAAGATATTACATGGCATGTACATCACATTAGCCATCTATGTGTACTGTAGCTAAAACTAGGCTAGAATATGTTGGCTGAACCATTCATGTTGGGAACTTGTAGAAGAAGAAAAAAAGACATCATATCTCACATATTTCTTTTTACTTGCAGGACTTGTGACCATATTGTTCTTGTACACTATAGAGAGATCAATGAGGTGAGGTCCAAGATAATATGTGAAATCTTTGTTGGATACATTTAGTTTCGTAGCTATAACTGGCTGCTGATACATCAACTTGTCACGGCTATGTGCAGGGAAGAACAGGTTCTGGATCTGTTGCTCAATTATCTCCAGGAGCCTCCTACCATCTTGGTCAAAGCTCAAGTTATACTACTAATAATCAAGGATCTATCTCCATAATCAGTAATTCAGGTGAAGCATATACAAATTCAGCTAGTCCTGGGTCCATCGAAGTTACTTCTGAGGTAGTTGTCAAGGGAAGTGATGGGTTTAGTACATCTGGGTTTACAAATGCAAACAATGAGGTCGATCAATTTTTCCGAAGGCTGGAGGAGCAGCTAAGCTTGAACGAGGACTTAATCTCAGACCTCGTTCCATTTAATAGCGGTGAAGTAGCTGGTAATCAGTCAGAACTCCTGGAATTTGTAACAGAAACCGACAAGCATGATCAGTCTGATGTTGCTGTTGGCAGACCAGAATCTTTCCAAGCTTATCATGATCACAATGCAGGGATGGAAAGGAAGTCAAACAATCAGCTGTTTCAGAACCCAGGTTTTTTCCATGCCTCCTTGCTTCCATTTGTCTTAACATTCCTCAGGTTCTTTAACAGGTAAATTATGCTTTGTATTAGAAAATGGTGGGGAAAGTGAAAGGGTGGTGTGACCATCACAAAAAAGGTGTTTTTACCCCTTGGTTGTAAACTTGGTTTCCATTTCATGAACTTCTCCCTTTGCCATACCGGGTCATCTTTCATCTTTGTGTCATACTTGTGTTATCATGCAAATTTGACATTTAGAAGATTTTGAAGTATTATAGGAAAAGGAAGGTTGTGGATCAAACATAAAGAATAATAGATGAGGCAAATGAATAGCAGATACATGATTGCGTAGTGGGTATTCAAAGGGTAAAGAAGTTAATTTCTAAACGACTTAAATTTTTTATTTATTATTCTTGACGGTTGTGTGATTAGAGAAACATTGAGCATTTGCATTATTAAGAAACAAAAAGGTAAAGTAAATCTTTTTAAGATGTAGTTTCAGTAAAATAAATCATTTGGAAAGAAAAAGAGGATCTATTTGATTAGATTTTATATCAACTTGATTGAACATATTGTAGAAGAACAAAGACTTCAATTTGCCCGTTGTAGTTGTACTTCATGTTTGAACAGTCTGCATGACTGCTAAATTTCGACAATTTTAGATGGTAGTTTTGCAGATTGTTCATCGTATATGCTTGACCGTGCTAGTGGAACGCAAGAATCACTACAATGGAATGAAGTTCTTGGATCCTGCACACCTCCGTCGCATATTGACTACAAGGTGAGGCATTTGGAGGCCCTAAGTTGATACACTTCATCAGGTTGAGGAGTTCCTCCGGTTTGATTGTCTAAACCATGGTTTAATTTACGGAACAGGAAAACTTGGCATCTGGCTTAAAGAGGGAGCCTGCTGAAGAATATCAACCTTCAGATTGGCTAAGTTTTGGCGGAAATAATTCTGAAAAATGTAAGGGTTGCTCTGTTTGAATTTATGCTCCATTGTTACTTCGATAATCTGGAAAACTCCCTTGAAGCTGTTGACAAACCTTGCCTGTTTTTCAGCTTCTGTTTTGCTTCCTGAAGTTGGAAAATTTGAAGTTCTTGGATACTCTGGTCTGGAAAGTCAACCAGTCAATTTTGACTACCCAATGCTCTACAGTCATGATCAAGCAGACTCCCAGTTGACCCTTGGTCAACATCAGAAATTTACAATCCGGGAAATTTGTCCAGAGTGGGGTTATTGCTACGAGGGTACAAAGGTAACTGTCTGGCTATCTTGCTATATGAAATTGTTTGGCATAGCTAGCTACTTTTCTCTTTTGGTCACAGTATTATCCCCTCTCTGTTGATTTATTGTATTTGTTTGAATAGTTCAGTCATGATTGATAAAGGCCCTTATGGCATTGGACATTTGTTTGATGCAAGATCTCGATGCAAAACTAGAACAGTATAGGTGTACCATTGATTCTTATGCATAGGAGGGTGCCTAACCGGTTCCGTCTGCTAACCAAACCATATAAATAAGCATTACGGATTCAATATAAGAAACTGGAACCATTAGGCCACATAATGAACTCTAACAGTTGACTGGGGACCAAAAAACCGAACGGAGCTGAGTGACTGCTATGGACCAGGTTTTTCATGTTGGTCGGGTGAATATGATGATTTTTCGGAAAGCCTTTTGATTATTACAGGGTATTGGTTACTAATAGTTTTTGCTTTTGTTAGCCATCACCTTTCTTCAGCTTCCATGGGATGTCTTTCTCGGGATTAGCTTCCACAGCCTTTGTACTCAGTACACTGCTATTTTGTTTGCGGTTTTGGCAGGCTTCCCCTTTGAATTGTCGTTGGGACTCTTTTTGGTCCAATTTTGACGTCTAATCTGTGAATGCAGGTTTTGATAGTCGGTTCTTTTCTCTCTGACCCCTCTGAATCGACATGGGCCTGCATGTTTGGCGACACTGAAGTCCCTATAAGGATTATTCAGGAAGGTGTTATACAGTGTGAGACCCCTTCTCTAGATGCAGGAAAAGTATCGGTCTGTATCACATCTGGCAATCGAGAATCTTGTAGTGAAATCCGAGACTTTGAGTTTCGAAAGAAGCCTGGTCTTGGTTGTATTCATTGTGCTCTATCCCCATTGGAATCCAAGAATCCAGAAGAACTGCTGTTACTCATCAGATTTGCACAGTCACTTCTGTCCGAGTCCTCTTCTCAGAAACTTAGCAGCGTAGAATCTTCTGCACTTAATCAACCTGGAGCATCAAATATGGATGACGACTCATGGACTCAGGTAATCGAGGCTCTTTTAGTTGGTAGTGGAACTTCATCAGTCACTGTCGATTGGCTTCTGCAACAACTTCTCAAGGATAAGCTGCTTCATTGGCTTTCCTCCAAGTACAATGGGTCGTCAGATGATCAACCTGCTGGTCAATATCTGTCCAAGAAAGAGCAAGGGATTATACATATGGTTGCTGGGTTGGGCTTTGAGTGGGCCTTGAGCCCCATTCTTAGTCGTGGAGTCAGTGTTGATTTCAGGGATATCAATGGCTGGACTGCTCTTCATTGGGCTGCTCGCTTTGGGAGGTAAGGATTTTGGTATCTGATGTTCTTCCTTACGTAAATTGTTTTTTATACAAAAAAAAGTGAATTGTTTCTGTTGTCACATGTTTTCACTTTTCCATGACATCGATATTTCAAGATCATAATATCACTTTCTCGTATCGTGAAATCTCATTGCCACTGCTATATTTATTCAGAACTATTTGTAACTTTCACTTTAATTGTCATTATCAGTTAAAATATAGCTCTCGGAGGTAATTTGCAGGGCAACTGTTGATGTAACAGTTCCATTCAGCATCATATCAAGGTCAAGGATACTGCTATCTTACTTGTTTTCTTTCTCTTAGGGAGAAAATGGTTGCAGCCCTAATAGCTTCCGGAGCTTCAGCTGGAGCTGTGACAGATCCTACTTCACAAGATCCGATTGGAAAGACCCCAGCTTCCGTAGCTGCCATCAATGGCCATGATGGACTTGCTGGCTATCTCTCTGAGCTGGCACTGACAAGCCATCTCTCCTCACTCACATTAGAGGAGAGTGAGTTATCCAAAGGATCGGCTGAGGTTCAAGCCGAGAGAACCATGGATAGTATTGTGAAAGAGAGCTTTCCTGCTTCTGAAGATCAGGTCTCGATAAAGAATAGTTTGGCTGCTGTTCGGAATTCAGCACAGGCTGCTGCCCGGATACAATCTGCTTTCCGTGCACATTCTTTCAGGAGGCGGCAGCAGAGGGAAGCTCTAGCTGCTGCAGATGAGTATGGCATTTTATCTGGTGACATCCAGGGGCTTTCGGCGCTGTCAAAGATGGCCTTTGGCAACCCACGTGATTATAATTCCGCTGCTTTGTCTATCCAGAAGAAGTATCGTGGTTGGAGGGGTCGACAAGACTTCCTTACCCTGAGGCAGAAAATCGTGAAAATACAGGTATTAATTCGTTGGTTTTCTTTGATATTTGAAGTAGGAAGATGAAATGACATTAGGACTTCAATTTTGGCCTTCACTATTTTTAGAGTGTCTTGGTTTTGTGACCTTTTTGAAGAGTTTGAATAGTTTAAGAAATTATATTGAAAAGGCGTGTTTGTTTCAAGTTTAAAGTAATCTTTTTTCTCGTACAACTTTTTTTAAAGCTAAAATCAACACGTTTATATCTCCAGTTGCATGGCTGATCAGCCGCCTTGAAATGAGATATTCTCTTACTCTCGTTTGATTGCAGGCATATGTGAGAGGTTATCAGATGAGGAAGCACTACAGGGTAATCTGTTGGGCAGTTGGGATTATTGATAAAGTTGTGCTGAGGTGGCGGCGAAAGGGAGCTGGGTTGCGTGGGTTAAGGAACGAAACGGACCCCATTGTTGAGGACGAAGAAGAGGAGGAAGAAGACATCCTCAAGATGTTTCGTAAACAGAAGGTTGATGGAACTGTCGATGAGGCAGTGTCACGGGTTCTGTCGATGGTCAAGTCTCCAGAGGCACGTCAGCAGTATCAAAGGATGCTCGAGCGTTACAAACAAGCAAAGGTAAGCGGTAATTCGGGTCTAAATGCTTTTGTTACTGATGAGCATTAAAGAAAGTTGAACAAATCCAACGATGAACTTATGATCCTGAACATTCTACTGTTTATCGTTGAATGGGGACTGTAAACACTAATATTCACAAACTTGCTAGGCTGAACTTGCTGCCAGCAGCGAAGCGGGAACTTCAAATCAGGCCAGTGCGTCGACAATGGAAAGTGAAACTCAGCACCATTTCCAGTAGAAGTAGAGCCCCATTCTGGCAATTCATGTCTACTTCCTAAGCTTTGGTGGTGCGGGGGCATCGAATACAGGTTTGTTTGAGATAGGCGACTGGAGGGTAGCTGCTCTTTGAGGCTCAACGTTGGTGTAAATGGCATTCTTAGATATTGTGAAATGCTTCTTTTCTGATGTACTTGAATGGGCAAGTGCTGTGCTATCATCGCAGTTGTAAATGGCCCGACTGTGTAAGGACTTGTGCTTGCTGTTTGTAAATGGTTTTGTAGTCCTGCTTTTCCATTTCCTTTTCTAGTAACCCGAAACATATTTAACATTTGTGAAATGGACCAAATGATTACCATCTGGAAAATGTTGTGAAACGGACCACTAGGGTGGTTAGCACGGAATCGGTATTTCGGTACCAAATATTGAAATTACGAACGATGAATAGTGACTCAAAGTGAATGCTAATTATGATTGCAAAATAAATTTGGTTTTTCAATTCCAGTTCCAAAGCACTTTGGTTGGTATCGGTATTTGTCAATATCAAATTGATTACCTTCACAAATAGTTGAATGCATACATAATTAAATAATAGTTGGAACACCTCCGGTCTTGAACATTTTTACATGGTGTAGATTTGTAGGTTTAATTTTATAATTGAAACATAAATAAATTATTGTTGCTTCTGTCTGATGATCGTGGAGTGCGGAACACACAAGCCAAACACCTGGCTGCAGTTGGGAGTACGACGACGGCAAAGCTAGGGCTAGGGCTAGGGTCATGGCCGAAAAATGTACTTTTACTTCAACATAGAATTATTGGGCTTACGTATTCATGAAACTGAATATACTTCATCCACCAATAAGATCACACTTACCGAAAGAGAAGAAATTTCTTTTCTTCAGATAAAGTTGAAATAAAAACAAGGGCAAATACAATATAATATCCATAACTATTATGGATCGGGGATTTATATCCTCAACTAGCAATATACTAATTAATATCCAATCGTTAATTGTCCGTTAATACCCCATTAGTAGGTCTTTCTGCAATGCTGACCTGGCAAAAAAAAACTGAGGTGGAATTGAGAATGTGGCATCCCTGTGGAATTGATTAAGTAAATAATAACATAAAACGTAAAAAATAAAACAAAAATTATCCCTCCCCTCCTCTCACATCCATTCACCCAATTCTTATCCTCAACCCCTTCTTCTCTCATCTGTCCATCTCCCCCTTCTCTCATCTGTCAACTTTAATTTTTTAATTTTTTTAATTTAAAAATAAAAATTATATATTTAATTATTTGCTGATGTGGACGCCAATATGAATGCTGACATGGCAGTCTCCGTTACAAATTTAACGGTGGTAACAGACTGTTAGCCATATCTTGACCCGCAACTATAGTTATGGATATTAATTTGTATATTGATAATTGAGGATATAAATCCCCGATCCATAATAGTTATGGATATTATATTGTATTTGCCCTAAAAACAAAGATAGAGTTAACTTTCCTTGTAGCTTCGAATGCATTCCCTCTCTTTTGGGTTCACTATTCCACTTTTCCTGTCCAGTTTTCTATCTTAGTTCATTCCCACGGGATGAGAAAAGACTCATATATATAGGCACATTCCAAAGTTTTGCAGAACTTCCAAAGCTAAAGACATGAGACATGGGCTCGTTTGCTTGTTTGATTTGAAAATAAACGTTTACGATTTTTAAAATCTTTGAATTTATGATGGATTTGTTTCATTTTATATTTGAAAGATAACATTATTCGCTTAGTTGATTTTTATCATGAATTTAAAGATTTTTGTACCATGGGTCTCAAATTCTTGCATTCTATGACCAAATACCAAATGAAATGTAGTATTTGTAATACGTAGGGTCCACAAATTTTAAACTAAAAAAATCTAATTGCATGGATATCACAAATTTATATACCTTAACAAACAATGTATTTTTTTTTTTATCAAATCCATAATACTTGATGATATTTAGGGGACAATTACAAACAAACGAACCCTAAATAAAATAAGACACCAACCGATAGTAGCATAGCCCACAACTTTGTAGAACAAAATTCAGAAGTGAGCGAAATTAATGCAGCACCGCAAGAAACGCCAATTCACACGACAGCACGGGAGAAAGAAACACATGGACATGCAGGATGCAGCCACGTGTCCTACAGTAATTCGACCATCGTTCGCATTTTCCGCCAAATGATTAGTCCCCTTCTCTTACCATCCGTCGCTTTCCTTTCCTTCCCCAAACTCCAATCACAATTCACAACCCCCCTCAAGGAATTTACACGATCGAACAAAAAGAATTCAGAGAAAAGGGCAATGGAATCCACTCAAAAGTTGCAGTTTCTCACCGAAGAAATCCAGAAGCTAATAGAAGAGAAGAAGAACGAAGAAGAAGAAGCCTACGGCGACTCCATCTCCTTGGACGACAAAGATCGCCCTATTCTCTCCAGATTACTCGCCGAGGTAACAACCAATTCCCTCCCGACCAGACCACCTTAGATTCTGAATGAAGAACATAGAGGAAGATAATAATGATATGATTATACGTTACCGTGGACAGTTGGAATCGCTGAAAGGAGAAGGGACGCTGAAACAACCGGGGTCATCGGAGGCAAGCTCTCCACGAGGCGGAGAAAGCAGGTTGAGAAACCGGAAACCAGGTTCCGGCCGGAATAGCAAGGAAACCGATGCAGATGAGGAGCTAGTGAAGGAGATTAAGAAGGTGAAGAGGCAGAACTTCATCACTCATTGCCTGCTTTCTGCTTTGATCGTCGTGACGGTGGCCTGGCAAGTCTCCGAGGTGTCCATCGCCTTGGCCGTCAAGGACAAACTGAGCCATCCCGTGAGGTCCTTGCTGAGCAGCTTCTTTCCGCGCAGGGAGCAGGACGGGGAGAAGAAACATTCTGCTGAGGAGTCCGATTCGATCAAGATCCCCGAGCTTCCCCACGTAGAGTTTCGGTTCAATGGTGAAGACAAGTGGTAGCAACCAAGCTTGCATCCATGGCGCCCGTAGGTTTTTGCTGTGTATTTGTATCAACCCATTTGTAGTCTTTTCTTTTTTCTGCATTTGGCGAAGACTGGGCAGAATGCTGTCGCTTCTTTACGCCAGGCTGCTGATACATATTTTACTCGACCCAACTCCAAAAAGCAGGAGGGGCAATGATGTAAATCCTCGTCGAAGTTGCTCAAAGTCGTCTGTTCCAATGAGCGTTGAGCAACTTGTCACCTGTGAAACATGACTAGAACAATGAAATTATTACAACTGCAGCTATAGCAACTCCCAGTAAGACCTGCTCCCTCTTTGTTCTGCATTCACTTCCACCAACTGAATAGCTAGCTTTGATTTGGATACCTGTTCGGAATGTGAAGAATATCAGGAGAAGTCAAATGAAGTTTCAAAGATATCTCAGTACTGCCACCAATCCTTCTCTTCAATTTAAACACTAGTGTCAAGGAGCAACTTTCGACAATTCAAACAATCGAGACACTCTTTAACTTTCGGAGACAACAAAGAGATAAAGGAGAATCAAACATAACCGAAAAATGCGAGTTTCCCATTTGGAATGTCTAGAACTGAACAGAAAAGGAAGCAAACTGTTTTTTTTTAACCAAGGAGATCCGGTTTACATAGGACGTTTTCTCTCCTCCTCAATCGATGTCCTTCATGCATAGTTCAGCCGGAAAATGTCATTGTACACATAAAAGCTTCCTTGCTGAGTTGGCATCAAATGGAACATCTGAAAATGCAGAAACCAGTGAAAAAGGCGGTCAGCTGGAGGATCGGTGCAAATAAGTCTCTACAGTTCACATTTCATCAAAAGATGCACAGCATATCAACATTACAATGCACAAGAAGATAGCATTCAAGAACGAGGATGTCTCATAAAAGACAATGCCAGAGGATTAATGGCTAGTGAAGAAGTGTTCACATCAATTAGCTAAACCTAAGCATTTTGTAACATTAAAGGGCTTAGTACGAAAACCTCAGACACCCATAAGCACAGCAAAAATGTATGCATGTAAACAGGGAAAGAAACATAAATGGCTTCTAAAGTTCAGATAGCAGCACAATATGTTATCCAAAAAGTATCATCCGAATATGTCCTGGGAGATTAGTCAGACTTGCTTGATAATGGAAACATCATTGACAGTCTCTCTGCTACACAACTGTACTCTCAGGTTAATGCAGGATGTATCAAAAGGAAATAAGATCTCAACTGCATGGTCGAACAATGGAAAGTCATCGCTCGTTCTCTCTATACCAGAATAAAATAAGATATTCCAAAGATAAAATGACGCAAAGAATCATCGTGCAATTAGCAAAAACCTTTAACCTCTAAAGATTAAAACAGCACTTGAATATCTCTCTGCTACACAAATGAAATGTTAGGGTATTTCAGGAAGCCAGGAAGTATCTAAAGACTAAACGAATATCAGCTTTGGTTGTACGGTCGATCAATGGAAGTCATCTCTCAACCTTTTTAGACTAAAAGTAAAATTATGCCTAAGATGCAAGGAATGGGTGATGCAATTAGCAAAAAGACAGGAATAAAGCTAAGAGCTCAATGCAAATCTGCGGTGACAGCAAAAAACGAAGATACAGTAGGGGGGGTAAACGTCTTCAAGAGTCCCTATTATTGCAAGCTACTCCGGTGAACCAGAAGCAAAGGCCAGCGAACATACAATTGCCAATTACGAATTACGGAACAGCACAATCTAGCGAGTATACAACAATCGAAGCTAGCAAGCAAAGCTAGCCACGGTGCCAAGCTCTCAAAGTCACAGAAAGATGAGGATATTCAGATCTAAGGGACCTCAAACAGTATTCTCCGATGTAACTTAATCCAGCTACCAAAACGCTAAATTCCTAATATAACTCTCCTAAAATTTCAGCAGATCGTTCAATCGAGGCATCCGAATCTTGCAATCGATCTAACTATGATTGACTCGCGGAAGATCAGAATTCAAACAAAAAGCAGTAAGAACTAACCCTAACAAGGTCCACGAAGAAGCATCGAAAACGAAATTGGACGAAATCGAGGTCGAAGGAGCGCATACCTGGCTGAACTTGAGAGCGTGCTGCTCGCCGGCGAGCTGGAGGTTACCAGAGACGAAGACGAGCATGCCGCCGGCGGGACCAGACGGCTGGCAATCGACGGTTGTGATGCTGTGCTGGCACTGCTGGAAAGGAAGACTGGTAAGCTTCGCGACGATGTTCTGCGAGCCCTGGATCTTCTGGCCTTCGAAGGTCAGCATGGAGCCGTCCTGGTAGAGGCTGGCCAATCCTGCTCGATTGCTGTCGAACGTGCTGTAGTAGAGCTCCACGAATGCCTTCGCAAGGGCGTCTGGATCCATGGAGGTCGAATTCACCGAAGAAATTTCTCTGGCACTTCCAGTTCCCGCCGCTTCTCTTTTTGCTTTCTCTCTTACGGCTTAGGAGTCACGCGAAGCTTTGAAGGGGAGAAAGACGGAAGGACTTGAGGTAACTGAAAAAAAAAGAGGGGAGGTTAATTCGTTGGAATTTGAGGATCGACGTGTGGAATTAAAAGAAATTCAAGGAGGATGAAAAAAAGAGTAATCGTCGACAGCAGGGTTCGAACCTGCGCGGGCGTAGCCCAACAGATTTCAAGTCTGTCTCCTTAACCACTCGGACATATCGACTTTTGCTCATTAGATCACTAAATACGTTATACATAATTAAGTAGAGTGTGATCCAATCATCAACTTTAGACCACTAATTGTTTTATTCAACATCAAATTCCTTGATTAATGATAACTAAAAAAATTTAGTTAATTGAATTCAATCTTACCTGAATGATAACTTGATGTTCATCCAATTTATAACCAATCCTATAAATTACAATATTAGGAGAATTGTTGTCTATTATACTGTGTTCCTGTTGTTATTGGTTGTATTTAACCATTGATTGGGTTGTAGTTTCAACGAGTCAAGTTTTTTGACCAGTTGTTAGGGGTGGTTCTAGATTAAGAAATGAATACATATATTACTTTACCTTTACTTTTCTGGGTTGTTTCATCCTTTGAGTTTCTCAGTTGTGTTTGACTTTAGTGTGTGTGACAACTGAAAGGTAGTGCACGCCCCGTAGCCAATCGGGTGATTTACTGCCTCTTTACTACAATATCAATCGGATCATGCACAACCTTAGGCGAGAAAGGGATCCATAGCGAACTATTAAGTTAGCTTCAAATCAGCAACCTCCTCAGTGGCGGAAGAACAACGAGTACCATCACCCGACGACGAGCGGAAAGCTGGGAAGCCTTTAATTTTCCCCTACTTAATCTTTGACGGACGATTTCTCACTCGTTTTAAGTCGAAATTTAATTTTTTTGCACAGTTAGATCAGATTAAATTGTGTTCTTCAAAATGATATCCACTTTGATATATTTTTCGAATAAACAAAATTGAGCCATTTTTTATTAGTCTATACCATACGGTATTGAAATAAGAGCATACATATAGTTTGAAAAGCGTACCATGGTGGTATGAACAAACCAAGACTGTAGGATGGTTGAATACATGATAGTAGAAATATATTAATTGTCATTTACGACTTTTAACTTTGTGTACCACAAGATACCATCCCGTACCAGGGTGGTATTATATGGTATTGTGTGATATTTTTTTGGTCATGTAATTTGTTCACCCAAAAATTTGTAGATCCAATAGATCATGATGAACTCGTCCCTTCTGTGCAAACGTTTTCAAAAACGAATTAAAAACGAAGAAGATACCATATGGTATGCAGTTAGTATCGAGAGGCCAGAATTTTTTTTCTCAAAAAATATTGAAATTTAATCTCATTTTGTAGAGCACGATGAACTCGTTCCATCTGTTAAAAAAAAAATCCGAGTTAAAACGAAAAAAATATGAGCCAATTAAGAAAGCTAGGAAAAATAAAAATGACCTTTAATATTCCATCATTAGATCTTGATTTTTTAAATGAAAGGTCCAAATTTGTTTATTGATGGTTATCCACCTTATCTTGAACTCGAATTGCCACCGTCCTAAAGGATTATAAAGTTAGCAACGCATCCCACCCCAAAAGTACAATTAACACAAAGACAGTAGGATTTGGTCAACAAACCAGGTCGGTTAATGAATGGTTGCAACTACTAAACCATGTGGGCCGTGACGCGGTGGCCAGTCTTCTTCGGGACGAGCCCACCACGACAGACAGGCGACCGCGTGGAAGGATAATGCCCCTTTAAAACAATTTAAAAAAATCACTCTTTAATTTTCCTTTTCTTTTTTATCATCAAACCATTCAAAAATCGGAAACGACGGACCGTTTCAGGAATTTCGCGAACCAGTCGCCACCACTGCTGCACGGCGGTTTCGCCAACTCAAAGTCTGACGTGTGCCGGCCATCAAATAAAATCCAGCCGCCTGTCCTATTCGGCAAGTGTTAGCCAATCACAGCGAAGCCCATGACCAAACGGCAAAGGAAAGCCCAGAGGCCTAAAATTTGTTTTTATTTCTCTGTAAATCGAAAATAAAAACAGATAAGCGAGGGCGAGTTTTTGGGGAATTAGAGACGGATCAGGAATTCAGGTTTGAAAGAGAAGGGGGAGAGAGAGAAAAAGGGCGGAGCGAGAGCCAGGAAGAGAAGAAGAGAAAGAACGAGCTCGCCGGTGAGAGGAGGAAACTCTGCTTCGAGTTTTTGTTGGTGTTTCTTTTCGACATTTTCTCGCTCTCAACTGATTCCGGCCGTCCCGATCTCTCCGTCGATAACATGGTAAGTGTCTTCCCCGATGCCGCTCCTTTCTCTTTTGGTTGGAGCTATTCTCCTCCGGCGTAGATCGAAATCCTGGTCGTCCTCCGTGTTAGTGAGTATTGATCCGATCAGATCCAGCTATCAGTCCGCCAATTTTCGTTTGGATCGGGGGTGATTTGGTATCCGACTGCATGTTTCTGGTGTTCTATCGTGTATATCGTTGCGAAATTTTACGAGGATTGATGAAACTAAGGATTGCATGATGAAATAGCACTGTATGTTGATTTATCTGCTGGTTGCAACTTTCCGTGGGCGATGAATTCACAATCAGTGTCCTTCTCAATTGACAATTTGAAAACGAATGATGAAACTAGGGGTTGCATGGTGAATTGTTCTGTGGCGATTTGTCTTTCCCTCTTGTGCAACTTATCTGTGGGATGATGAATTGATAATCAACAAGGTAGGGATGGCAATTTCGATCTGACCCTATTTACCCGACCTGTTTGGCCTGTTTTGGGGCGGGGCGAGGCGGGCATGAGTATCTCTCATCGACCCGACCTGCCCTGACCCGCCCCATTCTCGACCCGTTCGTGCCTAAATGACATATAATCTTAGTCAAATTACTTAGTATTCTCCTCTTATTACATTATATTTTAGCTATAATAAAGTTGTAATTAAGTGAAAATCTCAATTTCTTCAATAATTTAACTAGATTTTATCATATTATGGTTTTTCTTGGTCTTTTAATGAAAATAACTAATATTTCTAATATTTTTGACATAAATTACATACCCATTGGGTCGACTTGCCCTGACCCGCGCCCCGTAATCAATTACCCGACCTGGACTCAACCTGCCATGGGGCGGGTATGGGTATCGAGATACCCGCCCTGGACCTGCCCCAATGCCATTCCTACAACAAGGGGAATCTGAGTTGAGAAATTTGATGTTGAAACTAGGGATTGCGTGATGAATATTTTTCTCTGTTGATTTGTCATTTAGTTGCAGCTGTGTATTTATAATCAATGGCGTTCTGATATGGTTTGATCCATCTGGTTGTGGTTGTGTTACTAACAGACTACATCAAAGAGACTTGCGGATAGGAAGATTTCAAAGTTCGACAAGAACATCATGAAGAGAGGAGCTGTTCCTGAAACCACTGCCAAGAAGGGGAAGGATTACCCTGTTGGGCCTTTCCTCCTAGGATTCTTCATCTTCGTCGTCATTGGATCATGTGAGCCTACTGTTCACCTCAATGATCTTTGTTTTATGTTCTCATCTCAATTTATTAGCACTGCAATGTCTAGGGTTTCGTCATTTGTGCTGGACTCTTTCAGCTTAATTGATTGGCATGATTTTGCTGGTTTAGGGTCTATAAAAATGTAAACTATGCTCGCACGAAGAACTTTTGCCGTCCTCAGTTTACCTTACCAGAATAGGATTGAGCCCGCTTTGTGAAAGTTCAAAGTTAGCGATAGATGACTGATGATATCTCAGATAAAGAGTAATTTTTAGTTGTTTACTTGCGTCCTATGGGATTGCTAATGGTGGTTTCCTTTTGGCAACAGCTCTGTTCCAGATAATCAGGACGGCAACAAGTGGAGGCATGGCTTAAGTATGGGGGAAGAACTGATTTTACTTTAGAGAATGACAATCGAAAATGAGTTGTTTCGCATGTTCTTTTCCCCCTTATCTATACAATGTAGTGATGAGAAAGAGTAAAAATGATGCGTTGAGATGAGTTCGTGCACTGTGATAATGAACGGTTTCGTTAAATCTCGATTTAATCTATTGATCAAAAACTAAAGTTGCACCATGTATGAATGTCGTTCACCGTTCGAGCCACTGTGTCCCGGAATATCTACGAATGCTCCGGAATTCAACCGACGGTAGGAACTGATGTAATATAGTGTAGAGACCTGTAACAGATTGTTCAAGGCTTTGATTGCCTTAAACCTCTGTTCTATATGTTTGGCTTGCTCATGAAAGCTTTATTCACAATGAAAATGACATAAGAATGTTCTTTGAGATAAATGCGGATAAGCTCAGCAAACAATGCCAATGACTTGAAGGTACAACAATGACAAGGGAACCAGCGCACTGCCAATTTCAACCTGCAAGTCCAACCATATGCAAGCAATTCATTTGTCTCTGCAAACATGACAAGTTATTTGTTCGACATAGTTTGTACAATCAACGGTTACAAATCAAAGAAAAACGAATGCACCGTCTTCTAGTTGAAAAACATAACAGGATACATACAGTTACAGTCTTACAGATCGTTCGTTGTCGACCAAACACACACAAAAACGAGGAAAAAGCATTACCAGTACAGAGAGGGAGTTTGATGAGTATCAAGCCACGGCGGTAGGTGAAGGCTGAAACGCAGTGCCGCAGGCGACCCACTGCCTCTTCCTCCCGCCACGTGGCACCATGCAACTGGGGACCTTCTCCCACTCACCGCTCGCCACGTCATACGTGACGAGCCGGTTCATCTGTCTCGACCTCAATGACAGCATGAGCAAACCTTTCTTGTTGCCCAAGCAAGTCATCCTCACGTGCTTCCCATAAAACTCTAAGCACCACAAGTTTGGCATTCTGTCTACCTCCTTCCATAGCATCGTCATCCTCTGCAGTTCCCATATGCACACGCAGGTCGCCGCATTCTTGGACAGCAGGCCCACCAGCATGATCCGGCCAGAACACTCCGCCAG
This sequence comes from Linum trigynum, assembly GCA_964030455.1. Lineage (NCBI taxonomy): Eukaryota > Viridiplantae > Streptophyta > Magnoliopsida > Malpighiales > Linaceae > Linum > Linum trigynum. The sequence goes on along the minus strand of OZ034822.1, from coordinate 37,618,373 downwards.
TGCCTGGTCACTCAGGTGTAATGGGCCTGGTATCTCGAATTGGGACCACATTCCGGAAGCCACATCATACGAGACAATCCCCTCAGGATCTGAACGCATGAAGTACAATGTGTTCTCAACTGAAACTGCCTGAGACCGGAAGTTGAGAGATAATGGCAGCTTGATGCTGGCTGGCATTGAACCGGGTCGAGTCCATGAGTTGCTGATTGAGTCATAAACCTCGTACTCACCATCGCAACCCACCCATAGAATCTTATACGCATTACGGTTGAAGGTCATCCCGACAGCAACACGAGACCATACCTTCACGATAACAAAGCACGAAAACACAAAATGTACGCAATCACAAAATTTCCTTATTAGAAGTACTTGACATGAATTTACGTGTTTTAAGAGAAGAGTACCCATACCCAATCGCAAAAAAATTCCTAATTATCATGTTTGAAACATGAGACCATACCTTGACTGAACGGGCAGGCAGTTCTCTGACAGAACCAGTCAGAGGGTTGCAGACGTAGAAGTTTCTATGACCGATATCCAGGAAGCAGACCAGCCCTCCTGCTGAAGCGACCGGAAAGACAATGGCCTTATCAGGGAGAGAGGAAATCGTAGGGTGGTGGTACCATTTCTTCGAGGAAGGGTCGTACATGGCTCCCAAGTTCGCATTCTCGTGAGTGATGGTGTAGAACCATGGGTCGGGTTGTGGAGCCTGCGTGGAGTGTTGGGAGAAGCTCTCAGAGTGCAGCAACGAGTTCCAGTTCTTGCAGACTGAACGGAACTGGAAGAACGTGGGAACGGGTAGCCGGGCGATTACAGGTTGTAAGAGGTCTTCTGGGAAATCCTTCCAGATTTCAGCTTCCATGGCTTCTGTTGTGCTTGTAGAGCATGGAAATTTGCCTCGAGTATTGCGCTCCTTCCGTATTTTCTTTGAGGGTGGAGGATTGGTGGGTTCCAACATTGTGAAAGTTTCAGGCTTTTCGGCAGCCATCAAGAGTCCGCAGTAGTCATCTGCAGAGCCGTCTTCCACATTGAGGACACAACATCTGCACAAACCACTCATTAACTTTATATTGTACAAAAGTACTAGTTCACTAGTGATCATGAAAACAAGTGTTAAAGCATCGAGATGAACATTAACAGAGACAGGGAATTAGAACAGTTAATTGGATCTATTAACTGTTTGCCGGCTTCTAGGTTCCATATTCGTGGTCTGGAAGTGTATCAGGCATACTAGTGACTTCCAGACCTCAGTCCACTATCAGGATGACACGAGCCTAGAGACTGTATCTAGTTGACAATAGTCACCAACAGTCCATTTAACTCCTCATATCGAATAATTAAGCCTCTCAAGAACAGAGTTCAAGCATGTAAGGGGAGAGATTCACAAACGGCTCCTCAACAGATTCAGCAATCAACACTACTAGGAGTGTCAGGCAGCATCCGGATCTTGCACAAATGACACAGACATGACTGTTTCGAAACCAGCATAAAATGCACATGGTACAGCAACAAATGCTAGACAATGCAGCTAAAAAGCATCAAGAAAGTGCATTCACAATATAGCTCACTACACAGCATATCAGAATCCCAAGCATTAGCAACAAAGAACACAATGAGTTGTAATGGTGTTACAATAATGAATTTTTTTCGCTGAATGTGTGACAACAATGTACCTGATATTTTTGGGATGAAAATTTACTGCTACATTTCTATGGTCTGTCAGGAGGATGGTTGGGTTAAGAAATTGGAGAAGGTAAAAGGTGCCCCTGTATTACGACACTTACAAGTACAAACAACAGCAATCTTATATAAGGCTACCAACGAATTCATAAATGCAATAACAACATGCGAGGAAATGTGTGAAAAATTCAAGGAAAACCTCCATATGGGAAGCAGTTACATGACAAGCTTGTGTTTCTTTCTCAATAACAATCGCGGTTCATTCATTTCTACGCCCACCATCAACAATCCAACACATACACGTTTATAAAACCGAAATCCCCATGATTTCCATCACCAAACCAGAGATCATTTAAGAGGGCTCCAACCACGGACATTGATAAGGAAGCATTTTGGAGGACCATTGAGCCAAATCACCGGGAGGTAAAACCTCATAGTTAGATACTCCGGTACCTAAGTCAACAGAATAAGGTGCAGCAACTCTAATTCTTGAACAAACAACAATCAAGGAACTGCCATATGAAGAAATGGCCACAAACTATGAAGCCAAAAAACCTAAAAAAGTGGAACCCAAAAAAAAAACTCAGCTTACCCTCCACTCAAAACTGAATTCAGTAGAAATCGAAAATCCGCGAGGTTCAGAATCACAAAGTAAACCAGTTCAAGAAGAGAAGGTAATCATGGGTGTGTGGAGGAAATGGAGAAATAGAGCTCAATGTGAATTCATCAAGAGTAGCGGCAAAGCAATTTTAGAACAAAAGGTTTTCCCGGAAAATTTAAAGAGGTGAAACCAAATAAAAACCTCCACATTGTATCGCATCACACGGCAGGGAGAAACTATTAAATCATTTACTCCTTCGATTTCAGTTTCTCAACTCACCTAACTGATCAAACTCTCACACTCACGCGGACACTTGATTATCCTCAACAACCTGATTAGTTAGCACAGGTTAATCGTCAGAACCGCACTAAGCTCAAATTAGAGAATCCGAACCAAATACTGCTATTTCCCCCCAATCAACGAACACAGAAGAATCAGCAATTTCGGAAGAGAGAGATCCACCGAGAGAGAGGTAGAGATAGATACCTGTCACTGTGAGGGAGGAGGAGGTGGTGGTTGTGGTGATGGCGGAGCGGCGGCGGAGGCGGCGGAGGAGGAGAGCCGTAGAAGTTCAAGAGGTCTTGAAGCTGGGCAATGAGCTGGCGGAGCATGGCCAGCTCTTGTTCCATGCCACAGCTCCTCCCGCTGCAGCGTCTTCGTATTCGTCTCCTGCTTCTTCAGAGAGAGAAGAGGGGAGGGGAAAGCCGCGGTTTGCTGTTCATCTTCATCGTTCTTCGTCCCTCCGCCCCAGACAAAAAACAACAACGCATAAAAATAGAAAGGACGAAGCAGAGAGAGAGAGAGAGATGGGGAAAAAAAAAAAAGAGAAAAAAGAAAAAGAGGAGGAGTCGTCTCGTAACGAGTCCTTTTCAATTTTTTATTTCGTTCTATCTCATATCTTTTCTCTCTTTCCTTTTGTTTTTCATTATGCGCTTCGCCAATGGTGCGCTGCCACATCAGAATAAATTCCCAGTTTTTGTTAACTCTTCTTAAATGTGTTTCTAGTCCTTGTACTATATTATTGAACGCATTAGTCCTTGTGCTGTGTTAACTCTTCTTAAATGTGTTAACTCTTCTTAAATGTGTTTCTAACAAATATGTTTCATGTACTGCCGCATTTATTTGTTTCCTTTAGGGTTGTTAGTCGGATTGGATTGGATTGGATTGAATTGGATTGGTTCAGTTATAAACTAAACCTTTTATTTGAGGTTATCAGTCAATCATTAAATAATTTTTGTACTGTTAATCACAATCACATGGTTTATATAGTTAACCATAATCATATAGTAGGACGTAGGTTATCGGTTATTTTGTCAACTAACTGCAGCAGCAAGTGATTCATTTATTTCTTTTGTCACTTATACTTACCTTGCCGATTAGCTTCGTGATAACAAAACCATTAAATGAATTTATTCTTTATTGCTTTTATATTAATTAAACCTTAAATTCCTCTAAAAAACCTTAAATTTCAAAGGATTAGTACCCTAGTTTGGCTGAAATATTGACGTAAGTGTCAGTTTTGGACCGAGCATTCAAATAGTACGGTTATGACCAACTTTTGAAAATAATGAACAAATTTAACCCGAAATTTGGGTTGACCATCATGGTCAAACATTTATTTCATATGCGACTCAGTGTTCAGGGCCGAGGTGCCAACGAAGTGGCTTCCATATCATTTATATTAATGTGAAAAATTAAAAATAAAAAACAAGAAATTGAAAATAAAAAAAACTATGACTATGTAAACCAAATATGACATAAATAGATAAGTGTGATGATGAAATCGATACTTAACCATGAGCACAAGGAGGTTGATGTAGTGATGGTAATTTCAATCCGCCCCGCGGGTATTACCCGACCTGACCCGCGATGGGGAGGGTATTACCCGACCCGCAGTAGCGTGGGGCGGGGCATGGGTATCTACTTCCGACCCACCCTGCCCCGCCCCATTCTAGACTCATTTTATCTCAATTTCTTACAATTTCTATACATATTTCTCATATTTTGACTTTTCTTCAACTAGTTAGAGTCGCTCTTTCAATTTGTTAGACTCAATTACCCATTCTATTATCACTATTTTTCATTCTTAAAGTGTTTTTTCCTTCGTTTTATCGTAAAAAGTAAAACTTATTTGTATTTTTTTCGAATAACATGTAAGAGTGGGTCGACCCGCCCCGCCCCGTACCCACGCGGCGCCTTGTAGTAGCGTGGGGTAGGGCATGGGAATTGAGATACCCGCCCCGTAGTAGCCTTGTAGTAGCGTGGGGTGGGGCATGGATAATTTTCTGATTTTCTTTCGTGTATTTTTTTCTTCTAGTAATTCCCTTCCCACCCGCACGCAACTTTGTCCCTGCAGTGTAGTAACTCTCCCGCTTACCTCCTTGGCATAATTTACGGACCCACTTTATTAGTCCTCTTTTTTCGCTGTTGTGTTTCCTTTCACTGTTTAATTCCTTTCCCTTCTTTTTTGCTATGCATCCCGTCCCACGTACTTTGTGAATTGATCCCGTAAAAGAGGCCGAATATCAACGAGTATCCGTAGTTCTCCCTCTTCTTTTGCTGCTTACTAAAGAAGGAAGAGGTTGCGTTGTTTTCCTTCTATTTATTCGAAAAACAATTATCGACTAAATAAAAAATTATAAGTGAATCAAATTATATCAGCATTTTATATCGATGCATTTCCAGCTCTTTGATACTCTCAATGGACATTTTCTTATTTTAAAATCAATATGATACCCAATCTATCTCATTTACAATCCACTTTAATTCGTTGTTGTTATGATATGTATATATTTTATTAATATATATAAAGAAGAAGTGCACTTACTGTTGCCTACAAGCTGATTGGGCGGCTGTACATTTTACCGTTTGATACTCCAAATTTAATTAAATTACAACTTAGTCACTATAATGTATATTTTACATTTTGATACCCCAAATTTAATTTTAATGTAAAATTATTGAACAATTATATTTTGGTATCTAAATTTTATGAGTTTTTTTGTACTGACTTTTTTTATGGTTAATCAAAAAATTCATTAAGCCCTGTCGTTACAAACTTCGAACCCCTCCTCCAAGTACAAATCGTACAGTACCAAAATAGGAACTACTCAATATAGCTATCTACTAAAAACATGCAAAACAACCTATCTCTACTTCATTACAGCTTCAGGGTTTGGCTTCGAGTATTAACTGCACTTCCTCTTCAATCCTTCCAACTAGCTTACTTGGGGTGGGGGAGGGGGGATAACAACATCATGAATTCTGTTGCAACTCTCACGCCACACCTATCTAATACAAAGAGACCATCGTAACCTGCCTTCACTTGCAGTCCCTGTATCGGTGGACCATTGTCTTACTGCCCAACTCATACCTACTATTTTTTAAAAATTTATATATTGATCCAATGTTTAGATTTCACTTGAATCCATGAATCCAATCCACTAATTCTTTTGAATCAATCCAAGAATCCAATCCACCAAAGAAAAAAAATTAGTTTGTACCAAACAAGATGTTGTATCACTCAACTGTAGGAGAAGGTTTGACCATTTTATAGTATCTCATTACATGAAACATTAAATAAATGATAAAAGAGAAATGACTCTAAAATATTGAAAGAGTGATTTTATAAACTCATTTAATACATTTACGGGGTACTAAACAAACTTCTACTAACTATCTGTAACAAAATCGGTGACATCTACATAAGCAAGTGTCAATAAATTGCTACAGTGATTATGAACGGGTCTAATCACAAGTATGAACGGGTACGTATTCTAATCACAAGTATGATCGGGTCCATACAGGACTTACCAACAGTCTAGAGAATTAATAATTGAACCATGAACCACAAACTTTTTCATCTCATTGTCGAGTACAATTAAATATAAATATATATAGTTATTACTTATTAGAAAGTAATCATTTTCCACTATGCGATTTCAAGGCGTGAAATTTTAAACGAGTTCCAGTTTGTATTCATTTTGCTTCTCCCAAAGTTTATTTTTCACCCGAGCTAGAATTTTCAACAATTATACACGAAATTTTTTGCTAGGTATCTACATATATCGAATAATAGTTTCCATTTTTCTATAAAAAATTAAATAACTATCATCTTAAATACATCACCATAAAGGATTTAAGCCTCAGATTTACAAATTATAGTTTGGTAACTAAACTTAATAGATCTTTAGATTTATAACCTAAATTATTTTTTTTTTGGCACATAAGTCCTCAAAATATTGACGGAACATTACATTTTAGTATCTAAAATTTTTGTGTGACATTTTTGTTCCTAAATTTTTGAAGTTCTACAAATATGTCTAATTTTTGTATGTGTAGTTAAAACACCCTCGAATAAATGGTATCCATACCCAACTCATACACATTTAGATTATGAAAGTAAATATTCATATCCTACCCAAACTCATCTACAAACTTTCAACTTATATATACATATACGTCACGCATACCCTACCCATAATCAATGGGTCTACTTGAGTTCAGGTAAATATAATTTATTAGCCTAAAATTTCAAAAATATTTAAAATGATGTTGACTGTCATATATCTCTTCTCAGTCAATATCATATTGTCTAGTCAATATTACTAACAAAACTACTAACAAAAAATTAATTTTATACTAATAATACTAACAAAACACAATACCGGACCACATAATACATGCTCAAAGGCCATATCCGCCGCGGGACAAGGCGCGACATCTCCGCCTAGTATATATATATATATATATATATATATATACACATACATGAGTATCATTAAAAGAACCCACCATCACTAGCTTCCTTCATGTTTTGTGTATCCCTCTATAATTATTGCTGGCTTGGGCAGCAATTCTACCGTAGGTCCTCGAACCACATAATGATGATCTAACTTGGAATTAAACCAACCAATTATCTTATCTAGACGCCATTGTTGGTCATAATAACCAACAGTAACCTTTACTATAAAGAAAAGATAGTCGAGGGAAGGAAAGGAATCCAGTCCTAAAACTCATTATGGTCCAAAAATTATGTGCAAAAAGGGGGACACTGACGTCAAAGGTTAGGGAAAGAAATCATAACAACGTGAGGAGGGTGTTCAATTCTATGATTCCCTCCCCAAAGTTGGAATTTGTACGTTGGGCCTTTGCCCCTTTGGACTATCAAGTGGCAATGCCACAAAATGATAAATCCCACAAGTGTGAACCTAGGGCTTCTCATCAATCATGGTCAAGAAGACCAATTATCACAAAAAATCAAGGATTGAAATATCGTATCGGAGGTTGTACCGGAAAAATCAGCGATAGAATATTTTATACTAAAATCGTGGTTTAATCGTGGTTCAACCGCTTAATACCGCTAAATACTCCCGGTACGATACGGTATTTCAATCCTTACAAAAAAGACTACTTGACTGGACTATTCCTTAGTCTGTTAGTCATGTTTATCACTCGTTTCTTAATTGTGTGATTATGGGTTACTTGTTGTATATTAAGAGTGAACTCGATTTCACAAATTGATTATGTACTTTTTAATCGTCAAAGTTGAAACGCACTTGAAGGTCGCCGTCTTATCGTTGATACCACTAAAACCTTAGATATATAATTTGAGCTTAGGGTGTTAATTGACTCAAATTAGATTCTAAACTAAATATAAAGACTTGCCTTTTCCAAGTCTTTTCAGGGTAACTTATGGACAAAAAATCAACGGCTGCTATTGGATCTTCCGGTCTCTCCAGGCTACTTTCTTCCTCGTTATCCTTTCCCACGCATACAAAACATGATTGTCCCATCCCACCTTTTCTACCCTTGTCTTTTGTTCTTTACTTTCACGACTACAAAGCCCAATTATCGGTTGTTCTAATTTTAAGTATTTATCGTAACATAATTTTCAATAAAGTACAGATATAATAATTTTAATCAATAGACATTTTTTTCTTGTCGAATGCATATGAGTCTTATTTTCAGTTTTAATGTATCATACAGTTAGACATGCTTTGTAATACCTGCAGGCCACAACAACTTTACGCTATCATATTAAGGTTTAAAGATAGTAGCCGCATTTACTATTAGTTTTTGATGACTTGCTTCATAGGTGTTACACGTCGTGGTTCAGGGATGAAGCCAGGATTTTTCAGTAGAAGGGGTCAATGATTTTTTAATTGCAACAATAACTAATAGAACATATCACTTCCAAATTATACTCAACATTTTTTTATACTAAAAACTGCATAAAATTATGTGCAATCTAAACATCATAAAATATCTCGTCCGAAGTATTTGATCACGCAATATATTATTTTTAGGGTTTGTAATTTAAACTTCATGTATATTATACGGTAAGAACAAAACAAGAATCCGATAAAATTTCACTTAGAAATTACATAAAATTCACCTTAAAATGTGAAATTGAAAAAATTGCAGGAAGAATACTTGGATGGCAGCCAAAACTACTAACCTACACGGGAAAATTGGAGCTAGTTGTATTTTGACTAGTATGACCCAGTACTAGATGAATGTCATTTTACTACCCAAGAAAGTAATCACTGAAATAGAGAATAACTATTCCCAGTTCCTTTGGAGTGACTTTGAGAAGAAGAAGAAGAGGGCCAAAGTCTAGTAGAAGTTAGTTGCTTTGCCTCGTGCAGAAGGGGGCATGGGATTTAAAGACCTGTATTCCTAGAATAAAGCATGTTTGGCCAGGCATCTTTGGGGGCTGCTCTCTGATCAGGAAACACTATGGATTGGTTGGGTAAAGGAGTACAGACTCCGTAACCTAGGTATTTGGGAAGTTAAAACAAAAGGGTCATGGGTATGGAATAAGATCCTCAAGTTGCGAGAAAATTTTGATGAGAAACTCTGTAAAACGAACCGAGGAGTGGAATGGGAGGGGGAACTAATGACAAAGTTCCAGATTAACAAAATATGGCAGAGTATTAGACCTCGAGGAGACCCTGTGGAGTGGTCCAAACTGGTTTGTAAAGAAGGTATCCCAAAGAACTCGATTATTACTTGGTTGATTCTATTGGGAAAGATCACTACACCAGACAAAATACTCAGTTGGAATCCGAAGATTTGTACCACTTGCCCGATGTGTCAACAGCTGCCTGAAACAAGAGATCGCATTTTCTTTCAATGTGAGTATGTACAAGATTATGGATGTCCATGTTTCGAGCAACTTGGCAGGTTTCTTACAACAGGCTGCTGGGGTTGCGGTTCAGAAGCTGCACAAGAGTCAGGCTGGGAGAGTGTTATGGTGTCTTGTCTCTTGTGTTGAGTGAAATATGGAGAGAAAGATGTCACAGGTTGTATGGGGGTAAGCAATTGACAGTAGCAGATCTGGTAAATAGGATGCAGGGAGTTATGAGAGCAAAAGCTGCAGGCGATCCGTGATTTGCTTAATCTATGGAGGCTCAACAGGTAAGATAGTAAAGGAGGATCTAAGGAAGGTGAAAGGAAGTAGCTGAAACTGAAATTTGTACTTTGGCTTAGTAAGATTTGTATAGCTGCACAAACTGAAACACTGTGTATAGAGATGTAGTCCCTATAAAGTCTCTCTACTTGGTCTTGATTGTACATATTGTATTGATGAAATAAAATCCACCCATTCATAAAAAAAAATATGAAAAGGTAAAATTCACTTTAAAAATATGAAATAAATGGAAAAATGGACATAGAATAAACTAAAAATGACATAGTAAAGGTTGAAATTACATGAATTTACTTTTAAAATTTGAGAAAAATGGAAACTTGACATATCAAATGCTGAAAATTATTCAACGAAAAAAAAATGCTGAAAGTACGGAAATATGGATATAAAATAAACTAAAAATGGCACAACAAAGGTTGAAATTACATGAATTTACCTTTAAAATTTGAATTTTATATTGGAAACTTGACATATCAAATGGATGCAGATGTGGGAATCGAAACGACAAAACCAGGCAACTTCAATGATGGAGCTGCTATCAAGTATCAAACTTTGGCTTAGTAACAATTTCAATGCTATTTTCTGGTCTCAACTGCAGGAACTGATATTTTGTGCAGGAACTGATATTGCTACTCAGAATCTCATTGTGGATGCCACTGGATTCCAGATTGGTCAGCTTCGTGTGCGTTATTTAGGGATACCCTTAGTGGCTGGGAAGCTCACTTCTATGGATTGTAAGTTACTTGTTGATAAGATCACTGCAAGACTTATAGGGTGGGGAGTCAGGACACTGTCTTACGTGGGGAAACTGCAGTTAGTTTGCTCAGTAATTGCAAGCATAACTCAGTATTGGATGAATATAATCCAACTCCCAGCAAAGGTGATTAAATAGATTGAGAAGGCTTGTTCTGATTTCTTATGGGATTCAGAGGAGGAAGGAAAGAAGGCAAAAATCAGATGGGACAGAGTAGCCCTACCTAAAGCCGAGGGAGGATTGGGATTCAAAGACCTCAGAAGTTGTAATACAGCCTGTCTAATCAGGCACCTATGGGCAATCATTTCAAACTCTTCATCACTATGGGCAAGCTGGGTAAGACAGTATCAACTATCTTATATTTCCATTTGGTGCATTCCTCCCACTATAAATTGCTCCTGGGCATGGAAGAAAGTACTAAAGGCCAGAGTGCTTGCTGAGGGGTATCTCCAGGCACGTAACAATGGAGTCTTCTGGAATGGCTTTCTCATGGAAAGATACTCTGTAACTAAGGTTTGGGAAACAATAAGAGTGAAACAACCACAGGTTCCTTGGTGCAAGCTGGTCTGGAAATCTCTCTGTAGCCCAAGGGACAAGCTTATAGTTTGGTTGATAATCCAGGATCGAATATCAATTCTAGACAAGATTCAAAAGTGGAATGCTGGGATCATAAATCTCTGCCCTTTATGTCGAAGTGTCCCTGAGTCTAGGGATCACTTATTTTTTGATTGCACCTATTCCAGGAACGTTATGCAGATGATCCCAGGCTCTTCCTCACTGTTGTGTAACAACTGGAATGACTCGTTGCATCTGGCAACGACAAGGTATAAGACAGACACTAATTCAACCAGTTATGGCAGGATGGTATGGATGATGTGAGCTTTGGAGAGAGCGTTGTCGCAGGCTTTATGACAACAGACTTATTACGGAAGAACAACTGGTGAAGAAGATTCAGGATCACTTAAGGATCCTTGTAAATTGTGTTCCAGCTGCTGCTGTGTTTGTCTCTTATAGGTTGTTAGATAGAGTTTTAATTTGAAGGGGTTGGGTAATGTGTAAAGGCTTGTAGCAGGTTCTTTTGTTGTTGTTGTGTTTTTCTGTTTGTATACAGAGGCTGGGGGTGTGCTTTGTATGGAATTAGTGGTTTTCCAGTTAGGGTGGCACAATGTCATCCTTTCTTGATGAATAAAATACCTTATTCATAAAAAAAATATTATTATTCCCTAAGTCAATTTAAGCCTTTTGAATTATATCCGAGGTAAAAAAAAAGGTTGTAGTAAGTCAGGGGGAAAAGGGGACATATAGTAGTTGTAAGCTTCCTCATCCTTGTTGAATTCTAATACAAGGGCAAAAAGTCCAACAAAATTACCTTCTTTTTTTTTTTTTTTTGGTGAAAACAACAAAATTACCTTTTGTCTCTCGTTATTCTTTACCCATTTGACTCTTTCGCGTTAGGAAGATACCCTTTCATTTGCTGAGAAATGGTCTCCTCTAGTCTATAATCATACCAAAAGGGCATGAGACCAAATTGAAAATAAAGAGCAAGTGAGAAATAGTTTCAGTGGTACTGTTGGATATAATTTGACTAGATTTATCGTTTCAATTTAAACCACTTTTCTTATTAAATTAATTCGTGGAATTGGAATAAAAAAACAAAGCCTTGAATTTTAGGGCAATATTAAATTAAATGACTTTACTACGATTACTTACAAATTATTATGATTTGGAAAAAAATAGTTGATCGCTTCCGTCAAAAGGCGTACAGATGAAACATTAACCTGCTTACTAGTTACTACGGAACTTAACCATCAGTCCATCACAAACGAAAATAGCGGTCAATCGCTCAAATAGAATGGTCGACTAGTTGTCTATTACCTCATCAGTGTTTGAACATGATTCCACAACTAGAAAGGTTTCATTATTTGCAACAAAACTCAAGCATTACAAAGGAAAATAATGGTTGACCAAGGCAACAGAGTGGTCGACCGGTTGATCATTACCTTATCATTGCAGGAATAAGGTTCCTCCATTAGAAAGGTTTCAGTACCAAACAAAGACTTTGCTACCATTTAGCTCTGGGATAATAGCAACGTAAATCTCTATAAATAATCATCTACGTTATTAGTTTATCACTCTAAAAATTGTGAAACAAATTCTTGTGGTTTTGGAACTTGGTGAAGAAAAAAACCGTCGGAACATCAAAGGTAGCAATTCGGCAATATAGAAAGATCAACAAGTCGACCACATCGACTTTGTGATTGACCTTTCAAGTGAAATCGCGGGGCCAACGACCTATTCAAAAGAATGGTTAGCCGTTTGATTCTCTGGTGGACCTCAATATCTCCTAATACATAGCCAAGTGGTCCTGTTGAGATACCTATTGTTCCTTGAGTTCGATCGACCTGTGAAAGCAAGTGCTTGACCATTTTTTTCTAATGGTAGAGTTTCGTTGTAAGTTGGTCGAAAAGCGGTCAACCCATTTCAAATCATGATGACTTGAAATCATCATAGGCATACCCTAAAATAATGTATGTTCAACTTGATTGGTTGAATCTCAATACCAGTTTTACCGAAAGCAACTCAGGTCTCATTTTGAACCTCTTATTCTAATGGTGTATTCTGAGTATACATGTATTCGGCATAATAGAACGTTTATCCATAGTTCATTTCATGTGTAAACCATGAATTCTTCTATATTTTCAAAACAAAGCATTTTTCAAACCAACACATCCTTAATACACACATAATCTTAATACACACATTCTTATATTACACCATTTTGGGAATCATAATCAAAGTTCCAAAGCACCCCTTAGTTCAGTAGTGTGATTGAATCATTTCAAACCTATCTGCAATTCCACTCTGCTTTTGTTGGCCCACTCTGGTTTTGTTGCCAATATCCAACAAATGAACAAGCTGGCTGGCTTGTCTGCTTGCCATCTGAAATGCAAGAAAAGAAATGAGTTTATGCGCAATGCAATCACTGCGATAGAAGTTTATGCATGACTGACCTCTCTGATTTTCTGACCACCCCACAACCGGACTGAGTCACTGAGTGTTGAAACTCATCAAGAAATGAAGGCCCATTTTGGGCAATCATGAGATCAGTTGAATCGCTAAATTTCAGTGCACTCGATTGCTGGAGCGCCCTTGGTCGTCTCAAGAAAGGTCCCCTGCTGTAGATCGACGATTACAATACGTCCATAGCGGTAAAATTATTAACTTTTTTTTTTGGGGTAACAAAAAAACTAAAACAAGGGGAAACATAGCTATATAAATCCTACTAGGGTATAATAGGCATATTGAAGGAAATAGCATATTGACATATCCATTCATTATATTTCACAGCTTGAGAAATTCAGCTTAACTATTAATGGACAGAAGATCAAACAACGGATCTATTGATCAAGGATGTAGACAAAAGTTGTTATTGGGTTTTGACGAACGAATTGATTTTGCGCAAGCTTCATTCAGTTGATCAGGGAGGGTGTTAAAATTGACACTCGTGCTTAGTTTATGTTTTAATATGTAATTTGTCTCTTTCTACGTTAAACCTTAGGTAAAGTCGCAACATTGATTTCACAGAAGAGAAGAATTGTATATAAGTTGTGTAGTTTAACCTATGTAAAAGTAAGCTAAATAAAAGAGACTCGATAAGTACTATCTCTTTCATGGACTAATCTTGATAATCAGGAATATCACATAAAATTCTGATTTTATTTGTTCTAACCGTTCATAAGTTTTTATTAGATTTTTTTTATCTGGCCAAGGATGTAACATGCAAACAAACGAATCATTTGACATCAAATTACTCGTATGAAAATATAACATGCAAACAAACCCTAATACTTGATTGATTGAATGAGTAGTCGAGTCTTTGGTAAAGGAGAGAGCTGGGAGATGGTAATGATGAAAGCTGATGAGCAAAGACTGAAAATAAAGTGAATATAAGGTAATAGGGAGGAGAGAAGAAGAAGAAGAAGGGAGCTTGAGGGATCGGTTTTCTTTGGGTAATCATTAGGTTTTTCGTGAAGAAAAGAGAGAGCCCTGGAAGGAAATGAAGGAAGCGGGAATGGGATGGGTAATCATTTCTTCTTTTGTCTATAGGGGAAGAAGAAGATGATGATGGGAGAGGACTGAGGGAGAAGCTTTCGTTTTTCTTTGGTTTTGAATTTTGCTTTTGTTGTTGGTTGGGGTTGGGTTGGGTGTATGTATGAGTATGAGTAAGTAATGAATGATGGGTCATGATTGTGGTTCTTCTCAATCATGGACTCCTTCTTTTACGTGTGCATTTTGCCTTTTTTTGGTGGTGAATATTTTGCCTTTTTTTGGTGGTGAGCTAGCTTCCCACTTTTTCTTGAGATTGAATCTCAGGTGTGGTCGATGGGAGTTGGGAATTGGGATGGCTTCGTTTGGTTTTCGAGCTCATGGCCCACTGTTTGCTTACCAAGATAGTTGTTGGTATTGAATAGATAGGCCCATTGTGGCGGATGGAGAGAAAACATACTGAATTTTGGGCCAGATACGGTCCAATACGATCTTTGTCCAATATAACATGACCTGCTTCCAAATAGGAATGACAATGGGTCAAGTTAGGTCGGGTTTGGTCAAATCCAAACTTATGAGTTTATCCGTCAAGACAATTCGGGGTAAAACTTAACCTACTGGATATCCACAGGTTCATTGGTACCCATGAGTTTTTGTAGTAAAAAATTTACAATAACAATAACAAGTTTCTATCAAAATAAAAGTCAAACACCAATTTTCTCATAAATTGTCCATACATAAAACACCAGTCCAGAAAATTCAAACAAATCACAAATTTTCAACACCGATCCATAAAGTTCAAGCAAATCACAAATTATCCATGAACAACATAATTAATTGAAAGCTTTTTCCTCCTTGAGAACTTGAACATTGTCTTCCTATCTCACTCTCCACTCCATAATATCAACTTCATTCTACACAATTAGGGAGAACAAATTTAGACATGTCTCCACAAACATAAGGAAGATTAGTTGCTTAAAAAAGATATATTGCTTAGAATATTAAATATACCGGTAACAAATGAAGTATAACAGAGGCATTTAAAGCACATCAAGCACCTAACAAAACAAATCATGATGGTTAAAAATAAACATGTTTGGATGGAGAAAAGACTCAGGAATTGGAATTCCATTTCCAATTCTATTTCACTATTCTATGTTTGGAATGGTAAGAAGATTGGGAAATGAATTCCATTTGACCTAATTATTGGAAATTAGAATTCCTATCAAAAGTTATAGGAATTGGGTTTATGGGGATGGAATTAGTGGGACCCATTCATATTTATTATTATTTTATAACTCCACTATCTTATTCCTCTCTTTCTCTCTCATTAGTATTTCATTTCTCAAGATAAAAAAAAACTACTAAATCATTAATGATTGTTAAAGAGTACAATTCATTTCCATAGTTGTTGGAATTATGCCAAACACAAATATTGGAAATGGAATTCCATAAAAATTAGAATTGGGAATGAAAATCCATTTCCATTTCTAATGGAATTGCATCCAAACAAGCCGAAAATGTGATCATTCCAAAGCCACATATTCATCAATCAATCGTACTCTGCTTGCTAGTAATATTACCCACTATGAAAATTTGACTAATTTTAGGCAATGTCGGGCCTAACAAACATCAATGACGGATGAATAGCAAGTTAAAAACACACAATTACACTAAATAAAAGAACACAATTCATTGTTTTTCGTTCATTCCCTTTTTGTTTGTGAGAGAGTAGCAAACCAACAAATATGGTGTGTTCAATTTTAATTATTAATTTATTCCTCTCACTTCTTTTGGAATAAAGGGAACAATACCTTGGTGGTAAGAAATAAAACATACACTCAACTTTCTTGGAGAAGCATAGAAGGATTGGGGGTCGGATCGGGAAGGAGTGAGGGTTTTGGGGGAGAGAGCCGAGTGGGGATTGGGGAGGCTCATGTGAGTCGTGAGTGTCGTGATATTTAGATTGGGGGAAATTATAATTAGAATAGGGTTTGAGGAGAGTAGGGCGATAAAATAAGTGTGGGCGGGTATCCATGGGTCAGGTATCCCTAAACCCAACCCGATGAACAGTCTAACGGGTTTAAACCTAAAACCGGCCAGAAACCCGTCAGCACGGATTTTATTCGCGTTAACCGGATTGGATAGGGTAGGATACCCGTGTGTTCGGATTTTGTTGTCATCCCTACTCCGAAAGCAATACTTGCATAACTTTTTAACATCAAGCATCAACCATTTGTTTTGTATCTAGGTAGGGCTGGAAGTTTGGTACCAGTATTTGGTATATATCGATTATCGTACCGAATTTATCATTATTTGGTATTACCGAATATCGGTTTAATTTTTAGGAATGAGGATTCATTTTGGAGTGTTATTCGGTATTCGGGATTGTGATTGGTATATACCGAAATATCGAGATTGTTTTTTAAATTAATGAAATATAACATACAAGTATACAACCTTTAATCATTTCTCACTCTTTCACAACTCAGAAGACTCCATCCAACCCCGTGGTGTAACCCAAAATTTGGTACTTTTACAGGTTTTTTAGATTTTTTTTTTTTGAATTTTTAACGGACAATTACTTTGTTAGAGTCGCTACTCATGATTCAGACGTATTAACGATGATCGCGGCTCCAAAATGTCAACGATGAAGTTGAGAGTGAGTGAGGATAAATGTTTATTTTTTCTTTAATCAAAGTAATGTGTGTTTCTACACAATAAATAAAAGCCAAATGAGAAAACTTGAAGCCCCATTTCAAATTTCCTGCATCCAGAGTGAAAGTAGAAAGGACGTTTTGGTCTTCACAATTATGTTTTTTTTATTCATTAAAAAGACACTTACTAGGATTCGAACCATGACCACTTTAAAGAAAAGCAAAGATCATAACCAATCACACTAAGTACATTTGTTGTATCTTTTTAAATTAAAACATATAATCGCTGAGAAGAAAAAACCCTTCCCCCATTTCAAATCCCCTGCTCCATGAGCGTTTGTAGGAAGGATAGAATAGGGAGTGTCAATTTTTTTCTTTTTCCTCTGTGGAACGGGCCAACTTACCGTACACATGCGGATTTAAACGAGCCTAGGAGTGTCAATTTTTTTCTTTAAGTCCTTTTATTTCTCCATGGTGGTAAAATATATATGAAAAGGCAAAAACAATACTCCTTTTTATTGCTAAAAAGAAAAAAATTTAACAATAAACTAATGCATGGATTCTAATGGGCTAACCGCTAATCATAAAATAAAAGAGTTGAATGGGTTTGACCTGCACAGGATTTGCCCATCAAGTAAAACAAATGAACATTGTGGGTTTGTCATTCTAAAACAAGCTATTTTCTCTATCTTAGTGGCTAAAATATAATGTATTTTAAAGTTATTCAATGGTTCAACCTCGACAACCCAATTAGTCCAATTTTTATCATTTCAAATATATATTATGTAATTATTTGATATCATAATGATTAAATTATAGGGAATCGTTTGGTATTCGTTAGTAAAAAACTAAACAGAAAGATCTATTTGGTTATTTTTAACATTAAAACGATCCTAAACTTTTTCAGTTTCCTTTCGATATTGTATAGTTTTATTTCCGAATCAGTGATGTGCAAATGGCGAATTGCAGTAATCTCTTTTCTTTAATAGTAAAGAATAATTAGAGTTTGGCATGGGTCGGTCAAACATGTTGAATTTCAAGTTTTAGTCCGTTTTGATCGAGTCTAATTTATAATCACATGGTTCCTTGATACCCGATAAAAATCTCAATCCAAACCAGTTTGGCAGGTGAGTTCGTGTTTACCACCATTTTCTAGGGATACAGGAACAGTGGTTCCTATCCCAAATCGTGTTGTTCATTCTTGATTTCTTTAGATTTTATCATGGCTTGGCAAAAAACCAGAAAGCACAATGATGACAAGATGAAAGTTTTATAAAGCAAATTAATTGGCCAACAGGCCGAGTAAAAGCTAGCAACGATTGCGAGATGCTCATTTTCCAAAAACCGTCAGGATAGCCGATTTTTTATTCGATTTTCTGGATTTCGGTTTCTATTAAACTTACTCCACCTCATCATATTACCAGAAACAATATTGTTTCACAAGGTAACAGGTACTTGATTTTGGTTCATAAGGCTGATTTTTGATTCGTTGCATCATTCATGTCTTTTTCCTACTAAAATTCACTATTTTTATCATGTGTTTCCCAAAAAAAAAAACTATATAACAATAAGCTATACACCCCATTACATTATCAAATTTCATACCTCATCTTCCTCCGGCCAATGGCCGGGGCCTAGGCTAGTATTAAAGGGAAGCTAAAAACAAAATCATAAAAGTTTAACTTTAATTATCGTAATTTTAGGACCACCTATATCAATTCCCTTATTTTATTGGATTGTGGTATTGAGTTATGTTTTAGGTGTAAACAATTAGTACAAAGTGGTTGGCAATTTATGGGGTACGAATTTATTTTTCCTGTTAGAATTTAACAAACTGCATCTCACTCATTTTAACTTGGGCTTCAATTTTTTTAAACACAGAAAAATAATATAATTATACTCTACAGAATATCATTCACTTTGATATATTTTGAAATAAAAATATAAAACGTTAATCGAAATTTTTTTATCCATAGTATTCTATTGTGGTACAACTTAGTGACACAACAAATTATAGAATGGTGGTATGAAAACATGGCACGGTGGTAAAAATATACCATAATGTAAAATGATGGTATATATAGTCCATAATTTTTTCATAAATCTAGAATTAATATTATTTTATAGATTATAATGAATTAATATTATTTTTTGCCATTTATTTTTCTAATTTAAGTCCTAACGAAGGAGTTAAAAGTTTGTTGGGGGTGGTAGAGGGTATTTCGAAAGTTTTTTTCCCAAAAAAATATATAACTTTCTAGACAAATATCATGTTACTTACGTGAAAATTCGTTAAAATTGATTCACCCAAAAAAAAAAATCGTTAAAATTAAAGTGAAAAAAAGATATATTAAATTGGCTAATAAATAAAAATATAAGTAAATTATTTAATTTCATCCACCCACTCAAATTCAAATCAAATGACAAAATCCGGTTAGGCATAGGCCTACTGCTGTGGCTTTGGATTGAAATAAATTTATTTATTAACTCTTCAATTTTTTATTCTATAATTTCTCTTTTCAATCATCATCATTGTTAAGCCATTAAGGTTTTCTTGTATCATTTGATAACACAAATGAGGCTTTTAGAACACAAATAGGACTTCTATAATGAATATACATGAGAATATTTATCAATGACTAGCACTAATATTAATTAATAAATTTAAACACATCATCATAATCATAATCGATCATACACTAAAGTTCATCTTATAATATAGGATTAAATAAATTAACAGATCTAAGTTGTAGGTTTCTTAATATTCGGAGGCTCTGTGTTGGAGGAACTTCCATCACACCCTAATGGAAGAGTCACTAAAGGGTTTCTAAAGCTTGATGAATATGTACCCAGTTCGAAGTTGTGAAAAAATTGAGTGTGAATTAGATTGTGTGCATTTTATCACTTGTTACTATAAGTTTTATCGATTATTATCAAAGTTGTAAGCCACGGAGATTTCAATAAAGTTTTACCGTCATGACTCATGACCATACAGTATTTAACTTATTATTATTATTATTATTATTATTATTATTATTATTATTATTATTATTATGCACAACTGGAAGTGGGTGATCAAGTCAATTATAAACCACATGTGAAGGAGAGACATGTTTACTTGGATCTAATTAGGCTAAAGAGGTTTGAATTACCATGGGAATGTAGGAGAGAATTAGTGAATTAAGGTTGCATAGCCAATTCATGAAATGAGAATCACATAGCCACGCACACCTTCACCTAGAAGTATGGGTGCGTACGTGGGTGGTTAATCCGCGGATTGATATCGATCCACTCGCAAATAACCTGACCGGTACAGAGTGGGTGATTGATGTGGGTGAATGACGGATTGGTAAATCTCCCACCCGCACTTATGTGGGTGGGTGGTGGGTGGATTGCGGGTCACCCATATGCCTGCATCCTATTTTTACATGAAAATATTGTTTCTTATAGTATCGAATATTCATAATATTTTCGAACTACACTACAGTCTGACCATATACTTCAAAAGGTGGAGAATAAATAATAGTTTTGACTACTATTATTGGTCATTGTGTTGTGCAATATCCATTACATATTGGATATTGGTATGAAGATTATTGTTAATAACCATTAAATATTAGGATGCAAACTATAAATTATTAAATGTATCAAAATCACAAATTATTGATACATTCTTACTAATTTGCTATGAACTTATTATAAATGTTAGTCAACTTTTTTAATGGCTAGTTGGAGAATTGCTTTTGCGGGTTGACCCCGCAACCCAACTGCACCCATCCGCCACCCACCCAAACCAACCCGCAGAAGTATGTGGGTGGATTGCGGGTTACAATTATTCCAACCCACTAGTAAGCGGGTGGGTCAATTTGAGACCAAAACCCACCCAACCCACCCAACCCACCCGTTGCCCACCCCTACCTAAAAGAGTGGAAAAAGGTATAACCCCATTTGAATTTGATGCACCAATAGTACATGGTTACTTATTCAGAGTCCGACCCATTTATAGGTCATCGAGTGGTCCTAAATCCTAATAGTAATGGTCATGATGTGACTTGAATCGGACTATCAGCCGCTACGACTGGTAATCGGGGGTCTCGCTGAATGATGTTATTTGGGTTCGGGTTCTGAGCCTGGTCTGTAACCGTTTCCTTTGCCAGATTGGATTAGGTTTAGACCCACATGGAGAAGTACTATAAATAATTCTCATACTCCTCTGTAATCTGTAATCTCCTCAATATAGTGAAACTGGCTCTCTCTCGCCCGTGGACGTAGCTAACACACATCGTATTAGTGAACCACATAAATTGTGTGTCGTGATTTTGATTCTCGCTTTCGTATTCTTGCTTTGTCGATTCCGACGATTTACCGATCCGTAGCAGCACGTTTATAACAAGTGGTATCAGAGACGCGGCTGGAAATCAAGCTAGGGTTTTCGATTCAGAAGAATGACGTCGGTGAACATGAAGATCGAAAAGTTCACGGGGAAGAACAGCTTCGCTATATGGCAGATCAAGATGCAGGCTTTATTAAAACAGCAAGGGCTGTGGGGGCCGCTGTCTGCGAAACAGAAGAAGGCAGCGGTCGATGACGATGAGTGGAATACCCTGGAGGAGAAGGCCCACTCGACCATCATGCTATCGTTGTCTGATGACGTCATCATTGAAGTCGCTGCTGAGAAGACTGCCGCGGGCTTGTGGTTAAAGTTGGAGAGTCTGTATATGACGAAGTCCTTAACCAACAAGCTGCATCTCAAGCAACGGTTGTTCAGCTTGAGGATGCAAGAAGGTACGCCTTTGAGGGAACATCTCGAACAGCTTAACTCTATTTTGCTGGATCTGCGTAATATAGATGTTCAAGTTGATGACGAGGATGCTGCCCTAATCCTACTAGTTTCTTTGCCGAGTTCATATGAGAATTTCGTTGATTCTTTTATTGCTGGTAAAGAAAGCGCGTCGTTGGAGGATGTCAGGTCTGCTCTTCATACGAGAGAGATCAGGCATAAGGCGTCTGGTTCTGGTACAGGTGGTGAGGCATCGGGTTTGGCTGTTACAGGTGGAAAGGGAAAGAAGAAATCTGGTAAAGGGAATTCGAAAAAGATTTCCAAGGGTCCCGGTCCACAGCCAAGTGATGCTTGTCACAACTGTAAGGAAGTGGAGCATTGGAAGTACAACTGTCCCAAGAGAAGAGGGCAACAGAAGAAACAAGGTTCAGTTGCCGTGGCAGAAGTGGACAATAGTTCTGAAGACGATCTCGCCTTGGCTGTAGATGAGAAGGCACATCGTGGTGATGTGTGGTTTCTAGATACTGCAGCCTCATACCATATGTCTCCAAACAGGGATTGCTTCACAACCTACGAGCATATAGATGGTGGTAACGTGGTCATGGCAAATGGAGCTATCTGCAAGGTTGTTGGAATCGGGTCCATAAAGGTTCGGACACATGATGGTTCGTTCTGTACCGTGAATGATGTCAGGCATGTTCCACGAATGACAAAGAAACTGATCTCCTTGAGTCTACTCGGCAGCAAGGGTTTCAGTTTCAAAGGAAAAGGTGGAGTTGTGTATGTCTGCAAAGGTTCAAGGAAGGTGCTGAAGGGCGTGAAGCGTGGGACCTTGTATGCATTACAAGGGCCTGTGTTGTCTGGTTCTGCTGTAGTTGCATCGTCTCAGGTTCATCAGGAAGATATGACCACTCTCTGGCACATGAGACTGGGGCATATGAGTGAACTGGGGATGCAAGTTCTGTCGAAGAGGGATCTTCTTTGCAGGCACAAGGTGCAGAATTTGGAATTCTGCGAGCATTGTGTGTTTGGGAAGCTACATCGCATCAAGTTTCCCAAGAAGGGTATCCACCGGACGAAGGGGATACTAGATTACCTCCACTCCGACTGTTGGGGTCCTTCACGAGTTGAATCCATTGGAGGCAGCAGGTATTTTCTGTCTATTATTGATAATTATTCGAGATTTACTTGGATTTTCATGATGAAGCAGAAAAGTGAGGCTTTCACGAAGTTCAAGCAGTGGAAGACATTGGTGGAGAATCAGACCGGGAAGAAGATCAAGAAGCTGCGAACGGACAATGGTCTGGAGTTCTGTAATTCTGAGTTCAACGAATTCTGCAAGGATGAAGGGATTGCGCGTCATCGGACCGTGAGAGATACACCCCAGCAGAATGGCATTGCAGAAAGGATGAACCAGACATTGTTGGAGAGAGCATGGTGCATGCTCTCTAATGCTGGACTAGAGAGAAGATTCTGGGCAGAAGGAGTGAACATGGCGTGCTTCCTGATCAACCGTGGACCTCACACAGGTATCGAGTTGAAAACTCCTTATGAGGTGTGGTATGGTAAGCCTGCTGATTACTCTTCACTGAAAGTTTTTGGGTGTCCTGTTTATTATCATGTGGATGAAGGTAAACTGAACCCAAGGGAAAAGAAGGGTGTATTTGTGGGTTACGGAGATGGAGTTAAGGGATTTCGAGTCTGATCACCTTCTGAGCATCGAGTTATACTCAGTAGAAATGTGATATTTGATGAGAAGTCTATGTTTAACCCCATGTTGAAGGTTACTGTTGTTGAAGGTAGCAGGAATGTTGATAAGCAGGTGGAGCTGCAAACTCTCAATGAGAGTGAGTTTGAGCACCAAGGTGGAGAAGATCAACATGATGAGAATGTCTCTGCAGAGCCAAAAATTTCAGAGTCCAGTGCAGGAGCTCAACAGTCTATAACTTCCGGTAGACCGAAGAGAGCGACTGCAGGGGTACCTCCACAGAGGTATGGTTTTGAGGATATGGTGGCGTATTCATTTCAGGTTGCTGAAGAAGTGGATGCAGGTGAGCCACAGTCCTATAGAAAACCGTTTCGGGTGGCGAAGCTGATCAGTGGCTTGCCGCAATGGGAGATGAGATGGAATCCCATGACAGGAATCAGACTTGGGAGCTAGTCAAACGACCACAGGGAAGGAAGATTGTTACAAACAAGTGGATCTACAAGAAGAAGGAAGGAATCACTTCTAAAGAGGGCATGCAATTTAAAGCTCGGGTGGTTGCACGAGGCTTCTCGCAGAGGGAAGGAGTTGACTACAATGAGATTTTCTCACCAGTGGTCAGACATACTTCGATCAGAGTGCTACTAGCAATAGTGGCACATTATGACTTGGAGCTCGAGCAACTAGACGTGAAGACAACTTTCCTACATGGAGAGTTGGAGGAAGAAATTTACATGACTCAGCCAGAAGGATTCGAGGTTCCGGGAAAAGAAGACTATGTTTGTAAGCTGAAGAAGTCCTTGTATGGACTTAAGCAGTCTCCGAGGCAGTGGTACAAGAGATTTGACAGTTACATTCTTGAGCTGGGCTACAACAGAAGTCCATATGATTGTTGTGTGTATCACAACAAGGTGGAGGATGATTCGATGATCTATCTTGTTCTGTATGTGGATGATATGCTCATAGCTGCGAGGTCAAAGTCTGATATCCAAAAGTTAAAGGGGCTTCTCAGTGCTGAGTTTGAGATGAAGGATTTGGGAGCTGCTCAGAAGATCTTGGGTATGGAGATTTACAGGGACAGATCGAAGAAGAAGCTTTTCTTGTCACAAAAGAGATACATCCAGAAGATATTGTCGAGGTTTGGCATGTCTTCAGCAAAGCCCTTAAATACTCCTAGTGCTTCAAATGTTCATCTATCCTCAGCTTATGCACCGCAGTCAGAGGTTGAGAAGGAGTACATGTCGAGAGTCCCATATGCTAGTGCAGTAGGTAGCTTGATGTACGCTATGGTATGCATTAGACCTGATCTTGCACATGTTGTTAGTGTTGTCAACAGGTTTATGATACAACCTGGGAAGGAGCATTGGCAGGCTGTGAAGAGGGTCTTTCGGTACCTTAAGGGTACACCTGATGTGGGGATTAGCTTCGGAAGTGATACAGAGTGCTTGGTGTCTGGGTATTCTGACTCAGACTATGCTGGAGATGTTGACACGAGGAGATCGATGACCGGTTATGTATTCACTCTTGGGAGTTCTGTAGTGAGATGGAAGGCAACTTTGCAGTCGGCGGTGACATTGTCTACTACTGAGGCAGAGTATATGGCGTTGACAGAAGCTGCTAAGGAAGGAATATGGTTGAAGGGACTGGTTGGTGATCTTGGTCTACATCATGATCAGGCAGTGGTGTATTGCGACAGTTTGAGTGCAATATGCTTGGCCAAGGATCAAGTCCACCATGAGAGGACTAAGCACATCGACGTGAGGTATCATTTCTTGAGGACAGAGAAGAGGATTAAGGTGAAGAAGGTTGGCACCGCGGATAATCCTGCTGATATGTTCACGAAGCCGGTTCCACATGGCAAGTTCCAACACTGCTTGGACTTGCTGAATGTGTTGAGTGGGTGACTCCGCCCTGCGGGGCATTGATGGCGGGAGAGAGATAGAAGGAGCAGAGTACATCAGAGATTTCAGAGGAAGAGGATTCAAGTCAAGGTGGAGATTTGTTGATGTGACTTGAATCGGACTATCAGCCGCTACGGCTGGTAATCGGGGGTCTCGCTGAATGATGTTATTTGGGTTCGGGTTCTGGGCCTGGTCTGTAACCGTTTCCTTTGTCATATTGGATTAGGTTTAGACCCACATGGAGAAGTACTATAAATACTTCTCATACTCCTCTGTAATCTGTAATCTCCTCAATATAGTGAAACTGGCTCTCTCTCGCCCGTGGACGTAGCTAACACACATCGTGTTAGTGAACCACGTAAATCGTGTGTCGTGTTTTCGATTCTCGCTTTCGTATTCTTGCTTTGTCGATTCCGGCGATTTCCCGATCCGTAGCAGCGTGTTTATAACATAAAGGTTGTACGAGGTTGTTTGGATAAGTTAATTGTCAATGTGGTATTTATAGAGTCAAATAACTCATTTATTGTAAATAACTCACTATCCAAATAACTCATTTTAGTAAAACGCTGTCAAACGAGTTATTTGTGTCCAAATCTCATTGTGAGTTATTTGAACCCAAATAACTCATACAAATACTTCATCCAAACAACCCCGTAAATTAATCTTCTTCGTTCTAACTTGAATTAATTTTTTGTTGTTGCAAAGATGGAGCGAGTTCGTTGTGATCTACAAAATGAGATCCATTTTCAATATTTTTTGAGGAATTTTTTTATATCTCTCGTTACCAACTCCATACCATATGGAAGCACCTTCGTTTTTAAGTCGTTTTGAAAATATTTGCATAGAATGAATGAGGTTATCATGATCTATTGGATTTACAAAATTATGACCGGAAAATACAGGACCAAAAAATATCACCTTGGTATAGGGTGGTAATTTGTGGTAAACAATGTTGAATGTAGTAAACGACAATTAGTATATTCCTAATATTATATATCCAACCATCCTACAATCTGGCATATTCATACCACCATGGTACAGTTTCATACCATATGATATGCTCTTATTTAATACCAATCAATATCATATGGTATAGACCAGTAATAAATGTCTCTTTTTTTGTTCCAAAAATATATCAAAGTAAATATAATTTTGAGGAGAACAATTAATCTGATTTATCTGTGTAAAAATTTAAATACTTAAAATGAGACAAATCATTCATTAAAGTTAAAGGAAAAAATATTAGAGACCTTTCATAACTTCATAAGTGGCAAAAAAAGTTGTGTCGGCTGTTGTTTGGGTTATGCACCGTTACTCACCATAGAATTACCCATGTGATCTGCTCCCTTTATTAGGCATACGAATAATTAATATTTATATAAATTTGCGGTCTTTATGGCTGGAGTTTGATTGCAATACCAAGGACACCCTTTTATTAAGAATGGAGAAAATTCTTCTATATAGATAAAGTATATATAAAAGCCAGATTTTTTAGTTGGGTAGCTCTATGGTATTGACACCTGTCTAAATTGTCCTTAATGTCCCTATAATTTTTCATGTATTTCCAATTTGGCCAACGTGTCATGCTTCAGTGCAGTTTTATCCTCCACTCCCTTTTTAGAGTTTCGGTTTGCCGCAGGTCTTTGCTTCACAGTTCACACTGCTTATTCGAACGACTTTCTGAACAAGTACTTTTTTCTTCTTTCTGGCTTACCTTTCCTTTACTGTTAGCTTCACGTATCTAATGACGTGGACTATACCATTTTGATTTTGTACATATTCTTTTGTTGGTGCTGTGTTTGGACCTTTTTGCCTAATACCCGTATGTCTGTGGAAGGGTATTTAGGCTAGCTTGTTGTCGAACTCAAACCCTAGAGTGGTTGAGCGACATTCTCTTTTGTTCTTTGAGAAAAACTAGTAAAAACCTATACCGAGAGCTATGCTCTCAGTGGACTAGTCCCGATCAGCGGGGAAACCACGTAAACCATCGTGTCCTTCTATTTTCCGCGTTATCAAAGTTTTCATGGTATTAGATTTGTAAAGTTCCAGATTAATCTCACGTTTTCATCATGGGCTCGAAGGACGAGGAAAGTAGCGGCGGTAAGACAGTTGTCACGGCAGAGGACGTGATCCCGATCAGCTCTCCCCTCTATTTACACCCTTCAGAGAATCCCGCGCAATTGTTTGGCGGTGATTTGCTGAATGATTCGAACTACGGAGAATGGGTTAATGACATTACAGAACTCTAATCGCCAAGAATAAATTGGCGTTTGTTGATGGATCTCTTCCTCACGCCAAAGCCGGCTCGGTTTTTCAGCAGGATGCTTGGGATAGGTGTGATGCGACTGTGAAGGGATGGTTGAAGACGGCTATGACGAAGGAGGTGTGTAACAGCGTCGTGTTATTTGGGCCGACTTGCAGCGCCGTTTTAGTCGAGGCTCCGCGCAGCGAGCGTACGAGCTGCGGCGTGGTCTGAGCTCTCTTCGCCAGGAAAAGCAAACCGTTTCGGCGTTCTACACCAAGCTACGCTCAACGTGGGATGAGATGCAGTCGATAGGGGGAGTGCCGCGTTGCACTTGCGCCGACTGCACTTGTGGAGGCTGCACGTGTGATTGGCTCCGCGAGTATCAGGCAAAGCAGGATACAGAACGATTATTTGAGTTTCTCATGGGGCTTGATGATGAGTATTCTGTCATTCACTCGCAAATTCTCGACACGAGATCAACTCCCTCTTTAGCCGACGCTTATCAGATGGTGGCCGCCGAGGAGCAGCACCGTAACATAGCCAGCACCCGTCGACCCCCTGTGGACACAGTTGCTTTTCAAATACTTGCCGATCAAGAGCCTAGAGTGGACAGTGACAAACCTAAGTGTAGTCATTGTAATCGGCAGGGGCATACTAGAGATACATGCTACAAGTTAAATGGGTACCCTCCAGGACACCCTCGTGCAAAGCCAAATGATGATCCTCGTGCTGCCCCACGATGTCCCAAGGCCGCGCATGTCGAACCAGACGAGGGCTCTCCCATTCCCGGTCTCACGACGGCTCAGTTCGCACAGCTTAAGGAGTTCTTGACTTCTAGTTCTACGGACTCGTCGTCCGCGCCCACGGCACATATGGCTGGTAATCATTCTGATCCTGACATGTGGTTGATAGATTCAGGTTGTAACGAACATATAGTTCGTGATATCAGTTGGTTGGATACAGTTGATTCAGTACAAGGGCAGTCTCAAGTTCGTATATCGAATGGTTCTGGTATTCCCGTCATGGCCATGGGTTCGGTTGATTTTAGTGAATCTATTCGGCTAGACAGGGTCTTACACGTCCCTGCTTTCAAGTGCAACCTGTTATCAGTTAGTCGGTTAGCACAGGATCACAATGTGGCGGTAATGTTTTTGCATGATTTTTGCACACTTCAGGTCTTACCTTCCAAGACGCCGATTGGAGTGGGACGGCTTAGGGATGGACTCTATTACCTTCCTCGGCTTGGTATGACTATGCAACGTCAAGCGAACAAGGCAACACGACTTGAGGAGTCCTCGGCCTTGTGGCACACTCGCCTCGGTCATCCTTCATTGGATAAGCTGGCTGGTTTACGAGATTATTTGGATTGTACTGTTCCTACTAGGGATACTTTGCCCTGTGATTCCTGTTTGCGGGCTAAACAGACTAGGCTTCCGTTTACTTTGAGCACGATAAAAAATGGTGGCAGTTTTGAATTGCTTCACATGGATATTTGGGGCGCATATAGTATGCCGGCTTTGGATAGTTCCTGTTATTTTCTTACTATTGTTGACGATTATAGTCGTTCCACTTGGGTTTATTTAATTAAGTATAAGTCTGATGTGGAGCGATATATCAAACTACATTGTGAGTTAGTTCGAACTCAATTTGGCCGCCCTATGCGCAGGATTCAAACCGATAACGGTCCCGAATTTCAGACCTTGTCTCTCCGGGCGTACTATGAGGAGAATGGTATGGTGCTTCAGACTTCGTGCACGGATACACCGCAGCATAATGGAGTTGCGGAACGTAAGCATTGACATCTCTTAGAAATCGCCCGGGCTCTTATGTTTCACGCAGGGTTACCGGTGAGGTTTTGGGGCGATTGTGTGCTCACCGCCACCTACCTGATCAATCAGTTACCTTCTTCTGTTTTAGCTGGCAAGACACCATTCGAGGTTCTCCTTGGCAAGCGACCGTCTTATTCGCACATGCGCTCTTTTGGGTGCCTCGCTTATGCAAAGGATACTCACCATGGACTTGACAAATTTGCGGAAAGGGGGAGAGCAGGTCTTGTCCTTGGTTATCCAGAAACTCAACGAGGATATATAATTTATGATCTTCGTACACGCAAAATTCTAGTATCTCGAGATGTGCAGTTTGTGGAAAGTGTATTCCCATACAAACTTAAGCAGACGAGCACAACCTCACCTCTCTCCGCCATGTCACGTCCAGCCATGCACGTCCCTTTGCATGATGATGCTTCTCCCCTTGTGCCCGATGCCCTGCTAGCCAATGAGGAGGATTTTGATTTCGTGGGGTCTCCTGGTCATGCCACTGATGTTTCTAGTTCGCCTACACAGCTTGATCTTGGGGGTTCGCCTCTCACAACTTCCCTGGTTCCGCGCGTAGATGATGCTTCTATTCCCCTGGATGATGCATTAGCGAGCACTTCCCCGGAGCTTGTTGCGCCCCCAGCTCCTCGGCGTAACCCTCCTCGTGATCGTCGTCCGCCTGGGTCACTTGACATTTACGAGGTAGACCTTCCCAGCTCACATCATGTTCAGTTCCCTATAACTAATCATGTTCATTATCATCGTTTTTCTCCTTCTCATAATTCTTTTCTTGCTGCTGTGGATTACTTGTTTGAGCCTCGCACCTATGCTCAAGCGGTTCAGTACGAGCATTGGCGAGAAGCAATGAGGAAGGAGATCGAGGCTCTACAGGCACAGGGCATGTGGACGTTGGAGATGTTGCCTCCCGGGAAGCGTGCTATTGACTATAAGTGGGTGTACAAGATTAAATTCAAGCCGGATGGGACAGTCGATCGTTATAAGGCCCGACTCGTCGCAAAAGGGTTTACATAGCTTGAAGGGATCGATTTCCACGATACCTTTGCACCGGTCGCAAAGCTAGTCACGGTTCGCGTTCTCTTGGCTGTTGCTGCCAATCAGGGATGGCCTCTACACCAGCTTGATGTGAACAACACTTTTTTACACGGCGGCCTCGATGAGGAAGTTTACATGAAAGTACCTCAAGGGTTTGCTCAGGCTGGAGATCATCGTGTTTGTCGGTTGCGCAAATCACTTTATGGACTTCGACAGGCCTCCAGGAACTGGTACACTAAGTTCACTGACGCACTTTTGGAGTTCGGGTTCACAGTCTCTCGGGCCGATCATTCCCTCTTTCTCTATCAGGCGGCAGGGGTGTTTGTCTCCGTGCTCATCTATGTTGATGATGTGGTTCTGACAGAAAATGATCATGCTACCATTTCTCGGGTCAAGGAGTTTCTTCATCAACGTTTTAGCATCAAGGATCTTGGCCCCCTGAAGTACTTCCTGGGCATCGAGGTGGCGCGCTCCCCAGCAGGCATTGTGCTCAGTCAGCGCAAATACACTCTTGATATTCTCGCTGACTTTGAAGTGTCCGCCGCGCGACCCAGTGGTTTTCCTATGGAACAGAACCACGACCTCACCCGACCTACCGACGAGCGGTATGAAGATGTTGGTGCTTACCGCCGCCTCTTTGGCCGTCTTCTCTACTTGACTATTACATGTCCGGATATCGCCTACTCTGTTAACCTACTTAGTCAGTTTGTGCACTCTCCCAGCCCAGCACACATGGTTTCTGCGTTATCAAAGTTTTCAGTATCAGCCTGCCAATGTTGCCCTTCCTGACCTCCCAGAACCGTCAATTGAACTGCCTAAAATTGACGAATTGAACACTAATGAATTCTAACCACAATCACCATAAATCACAATCCATAGACCACAATTGCATAAGAAAAAAACATATATTTACAGAGATCAACAATTAAAGCTAAGAAAAAAGAGATGGCTAATTAAAACTAGTTGATATATGCGAAAGAGAGTGAATTAAGATAAGAAAGACGATCGAAATAGATATAGAAGGGGAATGAGAATGGGGAATGAAGAGATGAAATCCCCTAAATACATATAAAAGTAAAACAAATTCTCTTAAACTACCACACTTATAAAAAATTTCCCAAAATACCTAAGTTTGGAGTGGTTCGAGTTCGAGGAACTCGAACTACTAACCGGTTCGAGTGTAGGAGACTCGATCTAGTCGTAGATCGATGATATAAGCCTCGAACCATGTGGAACTCGAACCACTCCTTTGAAATTTCCAACCTTAACTTTGTGCTCGGTTATCCGATCGTAGAAAACTTTTTTTTTCATTTCACATAACTTTTCGAGGACTACAACTTTTATAATAGAAATATTTTCAGAATATATGTGAAAATGTGAAAATTAAAGTTAAAGTTACTCCCAAAACCCCGTATATTAAAAATTATTCCTATTTTGAAAATTTATTCCTAGTAAATGTTGTAGTACTCAAAAAATTATTCAAAATAAAAAAACTATTGCGACGTTTGGATTACGGAGCACAAAGTTATGATCCTCTTAAGTTTGGCAAAATTGAAAAATTGCTAGTTTAGGGGTAACAAATGACATTTTCTCGGGGCGAAGGCACGGGAAATTTTTTTATATATAGGAAATTTCTGACAAAAGAGCAATATTTTTCCAGACGAGAAATTTTTGGATGGCTATCTTCCTAGAAAACATCATTTGCTACCCATAAACGAGTAAATTTTTGAATTTGTCAAACTTTGAAGGATCATAACTTTGTGCTCCGCAATCCGAACGTCGCAAAGTTTTTTTTTATTTTGCATAATTTTTTGATTACTACAACATTTACTAGGAATAAATTTTCAAAATAGGAATAGTTTTTAATATAAGGGGTTTTGGGAGTAACTTTAACTTTAATTTTCACATATATTCTGAAAATATTTCTATTATATAGTTGTAGTCCTCAAAAAGTTATGCAAAATGAAAAAAAGTTTGCTATGATCGGATAACTGAACTCGAACCACTTCAGCCCCACATGGTTCGAGGCTTATATCATCGATCTACGACTAGATCGAGTCTCCTACATTCGAACTGGTTAGTAGTTCGAGTTCCTCAAACTCGAACCACTCCAAACTTAGGTATTTTGAATTTTTTTTTTATAAGTGTGATAGTGTAGAAATTTGTTTTAGTTTTATGTGTATTTAGAAAATTATCCTGTCAGAAAACAGAAAAGAGTATTCCCAAAGCAGAGGAAGGATGAAAAACGAGAATTTAGAAAGAGAGGTGCACTAAGAAAAAAGTCCCTATAAAAAAGGGCATCCGAAGGGAAAATATTGAAATTTTGCCTTAAAGGCACATGAGATAATTGCGCAAAACAAGGGTTAGAAAAAGCAAGAGGGCAGACTGAAATCAAAATGAAAGCAATTGCCTATAACCCATAAGGGTATCCATATTTCTAATATCATGTATTCAATCATCTTATACACATAAGCGCAGACCTAGTTACTAGTATTCAGCCAATCAATTACCAACTAATATCCACAATCAAATCAACTACTAGTCAATATGGATACTCTTATGTGTTATCTGGATACTGATTATGATACTATTATGTGTTGTCTAGATATTAGTTTGTGAATTTGGGATAATAGTTAATTCATGGTGGATATCAGTTAGCAAACCTTGAATACTAGTATGTGCTCTCTAGATACTTTAGTACTACTTCATAAAAGCAACAGATTTGGATACTAGTTCATGCATTTTGGATATCAATAAGTATATGCTAACGAATCTTAAGTTAGCGGATTAACTTTTTCTATTCTGACCATCAATACCAAAGAAACCCTAACAAAAATATTTGTTGAATTATTCCCTACCAGCAAGACTAAGAGAGAGAGGAAACCCAATAATATGTCAAAAGTTAAAAAGCAAAACACCCAATAATAACAATAGGCAGGGCAATGAAAAGGGCTTCCATCTACTACTAATCGAGTACTTTTACTATGCTATAAAACATTAGTGTTTTAATGTACAACTTGATGTTGTATCATAATGTTAAATGTGTAAGTTGACGTTGTACCATAAAAGAATTTGTACCCTTATGTTATGATACACATTTACAGCTTACAGTTGTACAGTCACATAAAAGTACAAGTTCAAGTTGTACCGTAAAAAAATTTATATAAAATAGTATATGTACAATATGAAATTATATCATAATATACAACTTCAAGTTGTACCATAAATACAAAAACCTATAATAATAAAACCAATGCTATATATCTATATAGCACTGTAAAAATCTCCATGCATGCACAGAGTCACAGTAATTAAGTTTTAGGCAGCAGCATGCATTTATTTCACAGTGAAATTCACAGGGAAGCCGGGGCTAAGCCCTGCAACCAGCTGGCCGGCCGGTGGGCCCTTTGTTCTTAATTCTTATTACCTGCTGCTATATATTTACCTTTGTGTAGTAAGTCAGCTCTTTTCTACCTTCTCTCTGACGGTACTTACTTGCCCCTATAGAGTACGTATAGATCTTGATCATGAATACAACCCCAACTACTGAACGGCGGTAGTAACAAAAGTTTCTCGTTAGAGATTGAACAGAAGAGAGCCTTTCTATTTTGCTTTCCTCTGCATTTTCCTTCCTCTTCAGTCTTCCCAATGAAAGCGAAAGATGAAAGTGGCGCAATACCATTATTTTACTTTGTTTTCTTGATTCCTTCCCTTGCTGCTGCATTCCCCCGTACTCTGAATACGATGGATCTGAGCGCTCGTTCCCTGATTTGGTGAGGCGGGTTGTTCTCGTCCTTTTCTGCGGCTCCGTTTCAATAAAGAAATATGAAAGGAATGGACGTCTTTTCCCCCCTATCTACTCTAGCTAGCAATTCGACCATGGATTGATTGGTAGATAAGTCCCTCCATCTCTTCGGAAGGAGAATCTCGTTCTATCCCGCAGGGTGACATTTTACCTCTGTTTTTAGAATCGGACAAGAGGGTGAACCCGGAAAACTTAGTGGGTTAAGATTCAGTGGTGAAACGTTACAAAATAGTTGACGAACCGTTGATAGAACCGTTAATGATATACAACATATAAGACTTGTATATTACACTAATAAGAATGAAATTATCATTGACCATAAACAATTTCAAATTCATATTATAACCAAAATATCTAATAAATCATTCAAACCGTCTCACAAAAGAAATTATAATTTTTTATTTCAAATTAAATTACGGTGCTAGTTGGTAGTAGACAACGTAAAACGACAACCAGGTTGGAAAATGAGTAGAGTAAGCAAATATAAAATTAATAATTATGGTTTGATGGTCTTAGTTTATCTATGTCAAATTTTTTTAAAATATATTTTTGTTAATATAGTGAACCAGTGGACCAGTTAAGCTGTGGTGGTTCATCTGGTTTTATGTTGAGCAGTGAAAAACCGTTTGGTCCATCAATAACTGTCCAAGCAATGAATCAGACCGCTATCGTAACTGGTTTGGCGGTTCTACTGGTCCGGCCGTTGATCCGTATCGGTTCTTATAACAATGTATTTTACTAATTAGGGGAAATAATTTAGAGCAAGGGCGGAGTCAGAATTTCGAGATAAAAGGGCCAAAAATAATTAAATAAAAAATATGTTGCCTAGGTGGATCAAACTCGTGTGCTTTAAAACTCAAATCCAGCTTGGCTACCATTAAACCATATTATATTGCATGATATAATTAACAAGACAAGTTAAACGTATAAAATTTATACTAAATATCCTTAAGATCCTAGGGGCCGGGACCAATCCCGGGGGCCCGGGGCCCACCATATGTTGAACGTAGCTCCACCCTTGATTGAGAGGAAATCCAATCCTGAATAATTTGGGAAGGGATAGGATAAAATTAATAGTTTAGTTCAATTGTTTGATAACAGTCGCGGTACAATATATAACAAATTTCTTAACTTATCTGGGAGATTTCTGGTTGGGAATATCTTTAAGTAACATCTAATTAAAAACAAACAAACATATATCTAAAGGTGTTGTCTGTTCGGTTTTGGTTAATAACCACTAATCGATACGACGGTTAGTGGATAACCAATGAGTCAAAATCTCTAACCGAAAACCAAACCGATAAACCCTATCAATGCAGGTTAGTGGTTAGTTTGAAAGTTAACCACTAAACACCAACTTACATGATACATCCCAGCTGGTGCAATCATCCCTAATTGAAAGAAAGAAACCCGCCGCATGCCCGTGTACTGTACACACAGACACCTTTTACTGTACAACGTGACTGAAATTTACTGTTTCAAACTGGCGTGTCCTTCGGTGCGGGCTGGAGTTGGGTGAGGCCTCATTGGGATCTGGCGAAGTTTGGGGGCTCGGTCGGGGTGGGACTGGTCGTTGGCTTCTGGTTGGCCTCAGTTGCGGTCGTTTGGTGTCCCGGACGCGCGTTGATCATCAGAGATCGGTATGTGACTTTGCCCCTGCCCGGCCACGTGGGATGGGGCCTTCAGATGTGCTCAGTAAGTCTTGTGTGATATGATTGTGTCTGTTAGGGATTCCTAGAGGGTCGTGTTGGGCTGTTGTTCGCAGGACTGTGTTGGAGAAACTTGGCGGCTGATTGGCTGGGGTTGGAGGTGCTTTGGGAATGGTGGACAACTGATTGATACCGGTTATTCACCTGAGGGACGGGGCCTTCAGATGTCCTCAGTGAGTCTTGCATGATATGATTGTGTCTGTTAGGGATTGCTAGATGGTCGTGTTGGGTTGTTGTTCGCAGGACTATGTTGGAGAAACTTGGCGTCTGATTGGCTGGGATTGGAGGTGCTTTGGGAATGGTGGGCGGCTGATTGATACCGGTTATTCACCTGATGGCGGGAGGGTGTCAACAAGTTTACTGTTTCAAGCACTGTGGACGTCATTCAGTGCCTCGATGCGTGCACTCAGGTGGAGAAGGGCATTTCTCATTCTTTTTGCACAAGAGGACTCATTCTCGGAACGCATTTCCCTCTTTTTTTCTACCCTCTTTGTTCTCTGTGGTTCAGTCGTTGTTTTCTCGCCTTTTTCCTCACCATGGATGCTACTCTACTCTGCAATCTCAAAGGAGGTACCAGAGAGGTGACTCTGAGGCTTCGTCTGCTCCATATGTGGTATGCCAAGAATCCTTCTGGGACAAGGGTGTTTAATCACTGTTGCCTCTGGGTGGATCAGACGGTAGATTCTCTTACGCTGATTCTTTGTGATTACAGTGCTTTCTGTTTTTTGCTCTTTTTTTTTCCTTCTTTGCTCTTTCTTTACTGTCTTTTTTTGTTTTTAATTTAGGGTATGCTCATTCAGAGCCTGGCTGATGTCTCTATTGGGTCTGAATTTGAGCGTGTGTTACGCGTGGGAGTTATCTACGTTCTTAGGTCTTTTGGTCTCAGTGCCGCAAGGAATCTCTATCGTGCTTGCTCATTTGATCTGATAATAGAGTTTCAGCAACAACTATTTTCCAGGCCTGTTCTCTACCTGCAGCTGAATTTCCAACTGATTCCTTTGAGGTTGTTCCTTATAGTGAGCTGTCTAACCGTTCAGGGGACAATCGTATCCTTGCAAGTGATTATTGCGTTTTCTTGACTGAAGTGGATTGGATTTTATGTCTTCTTACTGCTCTTTTTTTCCGGCCAGATGTTGTCGGCCGTCTTCATTCTATTAGTGGGATTGATCATCAGGTTACTAATCACGGCTCGACTCCAAAACAAGTTCTGGTCCTTGAGAATGCACAGTAGGTCTTTCTGTTATTTTATTTTTCCACTGGGGAATACTGTTTCGTCACCTTCACGTAAGATATGATCCTTTGTATTGCTGTCAGGTGCCAGAGAGTGTCGATCACGCTTTGGAATGAACTGACGGCAGTCCTTGATCGACCTGCTTTGATTCAGGCGGACTCCATTGAGCCGGTGATCGTTGGAGTTGGGGGGCTCATGGTTGGTCGTTTGATAGGTGTGTATTTTAACTCTTTTCCATTCTGCTTAATCATAAATTGTGAACTGATTTTGTTTTTGTTGTGCAGTTGGTGAATATTCCTGTTCGAGCTCCTCTGGAACCCGTATAGTTGTTAGCCCGAGGATACCAGAAGCTTACAGCCTCGCTGCTTTGTGGGTTCTTTGTTGTTAAACTGTGATTTTGTTGTTCTAGATTTGTTTTGTGGTGTTTGGTTTGCTTTACTTTTTTGTGTCCATCTATGCAGTTTTGGTGGATCCAGAGTTCCTGTTGCTGATTTGCCGGTCAAGTTTGCGACCCCAGGGGACGCTGTTGCTGATGCTGAGCGGAGAACCAGGACCATAGCTGAGCTTCTTGATTTGCACCATGGCGATGCTTCTGTCGTGAGTTGCATTCCGATGTAGTTCTTGATTTTAGAATGGTCTTCGGGTTGTCCATTTATTTATGTTTTTTTATTGCTTTTTGGGATTGTCAATGTTTATATTCAGGATGAAAAGCATCGTTGTGGTGGTATAGTCCGATCGGTTGAGTCCCGGAGCCCGTGGTATTACATGTCATGCAACATGTGCAGAAAAAAGTGTTCTACGTGGCGAAATGGTAACTACTGGTGTCCTGACCATTGGGAGATCACGGAGCAGCAAGTGTTTATTAGTTGTTGTTTTTGTTTATTTCATTGTGTGCCTGTCAGGTCTTAAAGAATTTGCCTAATTTTTTGAGTTTGCACTCCTATGCCTGTCATGATGGAATTGTCTCTGTTTTTTACTGTGTCGTCTCTAGCTACAAGATCCAATTGACCTTGCGTGATGCCACTGACAAGGCCCCTTTCATTATTTTCGGCCCGTGTGGGAACAATTTGGTGCTCACATCTGCCCAACTGCTGGCCCAGAGATATCCTCACAGGTCTGGCCAGTTACCGCCTGAACTTGAGGCTTTGCTCGGCCAGTTTGTCAGGTTTGAGGTCAAGCTTCCGATGGTTGGGTCAAGTGGAGTATCTACGGGTGAATTCCGTGTTTTCCGAGTTATGCCCCGTGATGTTCAGGGCCCAGTGCTTGGTCTTACAGGAGTTCCAGATGTCACAGGCAGTGTTTCTTCGTCCCAAACCCTAAGTCAGTCCTATTCTGGCCAGGAAGGAATGTTGATGCTGCCTGCTCCAGGTGTACCTTTCGCAGCTTCAGCTTCTGTTGTCATACCATCTAGGTGAGCGTTGTTTGCTCTATTGTTATGTTTGTGTTAGTTAATTACGGAGGTTTAGGTATGAGTTTGGGTTACTCTAATTATTAATCTTTGCTGTTACAAATCTAGCTCATCCAAAGGAAAGGAAAAGGTTGTTGACTCAGTGTCGCCTGGAGGGACGAATCCAACATTCCAGATTGGCCAGGTTGCAGGGTTGCCTCTGAGGTAACACATTTGGACTGTTTTACTTGATTTGGTATTGATGCATTAACCTGTGCTTTGTTGCTGTTGTTGCATGGTAAATACTTATGTGCTCATTTGGCTCTTGCAGTTCATCTCAAGTTCCTTTGGCAATCAAGGAGAATGCTGTTGTGTCCGACGTGATTTCGCCAAATTTACTGCCTCCTGTTTCATCTATTGCACCTTTGCTTTCTGTTGCTGATGTGAAATGAAAAGGAACAGGTTCAGCGGCGACTGTTGTGGCAGATCCTTTTACCATTGCAGATCCTTTGAAGGTCTCTAATATCCAATCAGTTGGTGCTGTGAAAGGTGCAGTGGGGACTCCTGGAACTCTGAGTGATGGTATGGATGTGATGAGTTCTACTAGCCAGGGAGTACATGGATTGTCATCCATTGCTGGGCTGGGTTCTGAAACTCCTCAGAGTAAAATAAGCAAGTCATCTTCGGCAGTTTCGCCTTTGTCTTCAAGGAGTCTGTGAGTTTTTTACTTTTAAACTTATCGTGTCATGGTTAGAGTGCAGTCGGAATTTATTGTTTTGGTCTTTGACAATGCAGCTTGATATCACCTCTGGCTAAGGTGAAGATTGAGAAGCTAGAATCTTCTGGAACTGGATCTCCTAATGTGAGGCAGGATGATGAGCAAACAGAAAGTTCGTCCCCTTTTTCGCTTGCTGACCAAGATTCACACCGGGCGCCTGGGAAGCCTTCTGCTGCTAAGCGTCGCCTGTATGAATCTTAGGGTATAAATTCGAGTCTGATCCCTTTGTGTGTTATTTATTAGTTTTGAATGCTGATTGGTTATGTTATTTACTGGATCTAAGTTATGCTGGGTGCAGGAAAGGTGGTTGCCTTTTGTGGATGCTAGATTTGCTGCAAGGAGGCAGTCCTTTTGATGGTGGGCAGGATGATTATGTTGTTGATCGTTTGAAGTTGTGCTGGTTGGAGGGTTTGCAGCTCTTTTGTAAACTTCTTGGGAACCTGTTTGTAAACTTTGTTCTTGCCTTGCCTGGCTAATTTTGGCAACTTTGTGGAAATTATGTTGTTGGTTACTAGACAAAACTAATGGTACTTCGGGTATCTGTTTATGAGGTGTAAGTTTTAAGTGCATGTAATTTTTTGTGCAAGATCAGGGTGGTCAGTTTGGACACCTGAAATGTTGTGACCCCAGTGTGGGCAAAATTCTGGCCTTTTGGTCCCTCTTTTGTAGAATGTGAATGCTCAGCAGTTTTTATGTATTATCAAGGAATATAGTTTTTATCTAAGATGCCTGTGTTTTACATTTATGTCTTAACTGTATGTATATGAAAATATAACAAAAATGTTCTTTACATCATGTGATGGGAAAGAGTAAGCATTGTCCACAAGAAAAATATGATAAGAACAGGCGAGATTAGTAATGGATAGCAGACATGTGCTAATATTAAAAGGAATCTTTTGGGTTGCAAGATTTAAATAATTTGGGTTAATTATGTGCCCAAAATCTAAAGCATTAAATGCAAAAGCCATCATTGTTTACCCTTGGTTACAGAACCAGCAGTCACAATGACTACTTGGATAGAGATTAGACACCTGATATAAAATTATATATTGATTGTATAATATCTTATCAAGGAACACATCAGATATCAAAGAGATTTCATCAATGGACCTTCAACTTTCTCTTTGCCCTCTGGTTTTTGCTCCTGTGTTCAGCAAGTAATTCTGTTTGTGTCGACTTTTTCCCTTCAGTGGAGTATCAGCTAGCTGGAGTATACAGCAAGGTAAGACCTGCTGATCAGCTGTTTGGAGCTACACGTCAGAGACACTCATCATTGGTGATATAGACCACGTCATCAGATACAGTTAAGCATGTCTGTATTCGTTATTCCTCAGTTACACATTAATGGAACCTCTTTAAATGATTTGGATCCTCTTCTTAGTATTTGACCAAGACAGAACACTGAAGTTTGCAGTTATTGAACTTTTTTTTTTGGCTCATTTAAGTCTGACTGGATATCAAACATTTACTTCATGCAATCAGAATGACACCTAGAAAGAAGAGAGCGCCTTCCAACCTGCTGAGGCGAAAGAGAGGTGACACTTCTTTCACAATCGAATCCTCCAGGAATCCAACACACAGCTTTACAGATATGAACGTGGATAACACCAGAGTAAACAAGAGATTGAGAAGCCTGCTGTTCATTCTCTCAGGGGAAATTTCAAAGTCGACAAATGCTCACAACAGTGAGTTCGTTCCTCCAGATCCTTATACAGAAATGGGTGGTGATGAGGCATCTTGCAGTTTAGCTACAAATGATTGTCAATATCAAAAAGCAAAGAAAGCATCAGCTGATGTCCCAACTGCAAGGAAGCCATTGCACAATGATAGGCTGAGCGTTAGAAAACCTGACTGTGTATGTCAGTTCTGTGGTGCTTTTTTTTGGTATGCTGAACGATTGGATCGACACAGGAAATCCTTAAATCCTGTGTATAGTCTTTGTTGTCAGAAAGGAAGAGTTTGCATTCCCCTATTAAAGCCACCACCTCCATGGCTTGCTCAGCTGTTGGATCTTAATGGAGGTGCAATGTCAAAACATTTTAGAGACAACATTAGACCCTACAATGGTTCTTTGTGTTTCACATCTTTTGGAGCCAAACTTGATCCACGCTCTTTGACAACAAGAGGACCTTATTCGATGGTTATTTGTGGTGAGAATTACCATAGGATTGGATCCTTACTTCAAGTTGATGGAAATAGGCCCAAGTTTGCTCAGCTATATATATTTGAACCTGAAAATGAGGTTAACAATAGACTTGCAAACTTCGCATCTCGAGAGGAAGTCTTGCTGCCTGAGTTACTTGCAAGTTTGCTTCGAATGCTTGATGAAAACAACGAGTTGGTCAGAACATTTAGGCGCATTCGACAAGATCTCCAACTTTCTTCCACACCAAATCTCCGACTCAGAATCTTTGGGATAAAAAGTAGGAATCGACAATATGACTTGCCAACTAGCTCTGATATTGCAGCCTTAATACCTGGTGATTTTGTTGCAGATAGGGAGGATAGAGATATCATTGTAGACCATCGAGGAGAAGGGCTGAAACGTATAACAAGCCTCAACCCAAAATTTGAGGCTCTTCACTTCCCATTGCTATTCCCGTACGGAGAAGATGGGTTTCATCCTCAAATATCTTATAATGCCTCCTTTTGTCCAGCATCAATGCGCAGAAAATTTGTTACTCAAAAAGAGTATTATGCTTTTAGACTTCAGTATCGATTGAATGAGGGGCATACACTGGTTCAAAGTGGCAAGGCATTGCAACATTACTGTGTTGATGCATTTTCAACAATTGAACTCAAT
Organism: Linum trigynum; assembly: GCA_964030455.1. Classification (NCBI taxonomy): domain Eukaryota; kingdom Viridiplantae; phylum Streptophyta; class Magnoliopsida; order Malpighiales; family Linaceae; genus Linum; species Linum trigynum. Next base: position 37,575,991 of record OZ034822.1, on the reverse strand, counting down.
CGACTGGCATTTCTTAGAACTCATCAAAAAGATTTAAGAGCAGAAGTTTATCAGGGGTTGCAGGATGCATTTGCAAAGGGAGACATGGATGGAGAAAAACTTGGAAGAATTATAATGCCATCATCTTATACAGGAGGACCAAGATATATGCAGCAACTATATCATGATGCCATGGCAACCTGTCAACATTATGGTAACCCAGATTTATTTGTTACATTTACCTGCAATGCTCTTTGGGAAGAAATTGTTGACGCTTTTGCAGATATGGTTGGACCAAACAGCGAGTTGAAGCCTATGGTGGCCTGCCGTGTGTTTCACATGAAGCTTGCCATATTAATTGACCAGTTTAAAAGAGAATCATATTTCGGAAAAACGATAGCCAATGAGTTACCTGTAGATGACCTTTCATTGTATAAAATTTCTTTTATTATTTGAATGAGCTATCAAGTTCAAATGATGGACTGTTTTTTCGCAGTAATCTACACAGTTGAGTTTCAGAAGAGGGGCCTCCCACAATGTCCATATGCTTATATGGTTAGCCAAAGAGGATAAGCTAACGTCAACATCTGACATTGATGAGATGATTTCTGCAGAGATACCAGACCCCAATCTAGATCCAGAAGGGTATGCTGCAGTGGTTAAGTTCATGATTCATGGACCTTGTGGTGTTAACAACCCCACTTCACCATGTATGAAAGATGGTAAATGTTCGAAGTATTTTCCAAAAGAATTCTGTTCAGAAACTTCGTTCGACAAGTTTGGCAATGTCGTGTACAGAAGAAGAAATTCAGGCATTCAGGTTCAAAAAGGAAAGGCAATGCTGGATAATAGATATGTCGTTCCATACAATCGGAACTTATTGGTTAGAGCTCAAGCCCATATTAATGTGGAGATATGTCACAAGGGAGGGTTAGTGAAGTACTTATTTAAGTACATTGCTAAAGGACCAGATAGATCTCTTATTGTTGCAGAAGACTCGACAAGCTCAGTTCAGGTACCATCAAATATAACAAAAAAAACCAAAGACGAGATACAAGAGTTCATTGATTGCAGGTCGCTGTCCTCATACGAAGCTATATGGAGAATCAACGAGTATTCTATACACCACAGAGAGCCTAATGTGGTTCGATTTGGTGTACACATGGATGGACAACAGAATGTTTCATACAAGAGAAGGTCAAATATCCAAAATGTTTTGCAAAATCCAAGGGCAGGTAAAACTCATCTTACTTCATGGTTTGAACTTAACAGACATGATTGCAATGCAAGAAAGCTTACATATGCTCAAATACCAAATTCCTTTACATGGAATGAAGAATACAGTGAATGGACTCCAAGGAAAAGAGGTTTCACAATAGGAAGGATAGCATATGTTCCTCCAGGAAGTGATGATATATTCTTTCTTAGGCTGCTATTGACCAAAGTAAGAGGAGCAACAAGCTTCCTCAATTTAAGAACAATACAAGGGGAGGTTTGTAGTACTTACGAAAGAGCATGTCAAAAGTTGGGGCTTCTGTCGGACTCTTCAGAATGGATTCAGGTATTACAAGAAATTACAGCATCAAGTATGCCACACATAATACGGACTACATTTGTTTCAATGCTGATGTTCTGCAAAATACCTGATCCTAATGCTCTATTTGAATCTTCATGGAGGTTAATGAGTGAAGATCATGTTTATTCTCTTCGTAAACAGCTACAATCAAAAACTTTCCAGCCTTCAGATGAGAGACTTAAGAATTGGGTGTTACATCAGCTAGAAACTTTACTGAGGACTTATGGTTCTTCACTTCAGCAATTACATCTCCCAAGACCGACAGATTCAGAACCTGACGATGGATCAAATCCCCTGATTAATGAGCATCTTAACTTTGATGATGATCAACAAAGGTTACTGACAAATACTATGGTTAGCAAACTGAACACAAAACAGCTAGAGGCTTTCACACTCATTATTCTCTCTATCAACAACAACCTTGGCACTTCATTTTTCCTATATGGCCATGGAGGAACAGGCAAGACTTTTCTCTACAATGCAATCATTGCAAAATTAAAAAGTCTTTCCAGAATTGCTATAGTTTTTGCCTCATCTGGAATAGCAGCCACACTACTACCAAACGGCACAACAGCTCATTCAAGGTTCAAGATTCCCCTTCATATAGACCATGCATCTACATGTTCCATAAAGAAAGGTACTCGTTTAGCTTAGCTAATACGTGCAGCTTCATTGATTATTTGGGACGAAGCACCGATGACACATCGAAATGCATTTGAGGCTATAAGCAGGACGTTTTGTGATATGATGGACATACCACTATCAGGTCCAAAACACAAGTTGTTTGGAGGAAAAACAGTAGTCTTTGGTGGTGATTTTAGACAGACTCTACCAGTAATTTCAGATTCTGGAAGGGAACAAACAGTTGATGGATCCATCACGAGGTCATCATTGTGGCCCTTTTTTAAGGTGCTCAAACTGTCAAGGAACATGAGGCTTAATGATTCACAAGATAATAGAAACCTGGTTGGCTGTGGAATGAACTTTGGTGAGTGGATTCTGGCGCTGGGAGATGGAAGGCTTCCAACAAAATCCTTTATGGCGAACACACCTTCAGATTGGATTGAGATACCACAAATACTCTTGATATATGCTGGAAAAAATCCAATCGAGTCAATCACAAATGACATATATGACGCATTTGAGGAACAACACATGAGCACAGATTACCTAAGTGGAATGGCAATCGTTACTCCTACTAATGCAGTTGTGACTGAAGTGAATGACTTCATGTTGCAAAAAATTCCTGGACATTGCCGTTGCTACTACAGTTCAGACTCTATGCAACTTGATACAGAGGTACCTCAGCTATTTGCTGAAACTTACCCAACAGAATTTTTGAATGCTCTTCAGTTCAATGGTGTTCCAAATCATGAAATAAGACTTAAGGTTCACACTTCAATCATGTTGCTGAGAAATTTGAGCCCACCAAACGGCCTATGCAACGGTACGAGTATATTGATTACGAAATTGGGGGAAAATATCATTGTTGGAAACATCATGGGAGGATCTTTTGACACAAAAGAGGTTGTTATACCACGAATAGTACTCAACGTAGAAGACAAACGCTGGCCCTTTATACTGAAGAGGAGGCAATTCCCAGTACGTTTATGTTATGGGATGACTATAAATAAGAGCCAAGGTCAAACGCTGGACAAGGTTGGAGTCTATTTGCCTAAACCAGTATTCAGTCATCAAGACTGAAGAGGACATTCCAGCCAATTACTTTATGTGGCAGCATCAAGAGTAAGATCAGCAGGTGGTTTGATGACTTTATGTGGCAGCATCAAGAGTAAGATCAGCAGGTGGTTTGAGATTCTTGATTGAAAATGAAGAGGACATTCCAGCCAATTACACGAGAAACATTGTATATTCAGAAGCCTTCACAGATATTGCACCTGGTTAATTTTGCAAGCATCGAAGAAGCTCGAAGTGATTATTATGAACTCTCCCAACGTTTTGAATTTTACGCCTGAAAAAATTTGTTCTTCCAGTTCTTGCGTTGTTCTTAACAAGAGACACGTTTTGTGTTTTTTATTTCGAAACTCAAAGCTAGAAAGCAGTCATGAGTTTTGATCAGTTAACATCGGTTCGGACTATCCAGAGAGAACTTAGAAAGAAAATCGATGAGCCCAACTGATACAACTTGACAGAACAATGATCGCATGAGCGTATTGTAGCCTTTTCTGTAAAAAGGCCTGATTCAACAGTTAGAACCCATTGCATATCATACAGAGCCCAAACACGATATCAAGGCCCAAACAATCGATCCAAAAAGGACTTACCCTAAGTTAACCCTAGCTTACATAAACTACCGATTGTTTTTTATGCCTTCTAGAATCGGCCGCGCAGTCAAGATACAAAAAAAAAAGGGAAACCAGGGTCTCGAAGAACTGGAAGCTTTCTTCTACCCAACAGATTTACATTTGTATAGTACAACTGATACGTGAGATTCCGTGGACCCACACAAAATGGACCCGAACGAACTGAAAGGTAAATACATTGAATCTGGAAAGAAATCCAACAAACGCATCTCGATTCCTATGCGAGTTTTTTCCATTTATTATTTATCGATTCGTCTTTAATCGCGTTGCAGAGTCCATTGATTCAAGCATGTGCTTTCGGGGACTGCGTTTGGGAACAAACAATCGAACCGTTATAGCTAGACATGTCGTTACATGGACTGAGTTCCGAGAAGTGCCTTTATCCACTTGGAAGAAAAGGACACATCACATGCTCTGGCTTGACAAAAAGGTTTGACTCCAGATACCCCAACCATATTCATAAATATTCGTCAGAGCATTTGATTCAGTGTTAAGACAAAAGAACTTGCCAATATACAAACCCTACACATCAATTAACCTACTGGCGAATGCTAAAAGATCAAAAACTCTTGACAACATATCTATCTACCGTTGACTTTACAGAACAAGTTGATCGAAGCTCAGGTTGAAGAAGAAGATGCAGATGAGGTTTTGAAGAAAATCAAGGTTGGCTGCCTGCATGAACTACAAGATATTGTAGCAGGTCCAGCAAGGTCAGTGCAACGCGTTGTCCATCGAGAGTTCCGCCTGCTCCTCACTTCAGATCAAATTAGGAGGCATATTGAAGAAGGAAATGGACCCCAGCAATTCCCAACAGGATCATACACAGCAGCCGATTTTTCCATTGTGCCTCAAACATCAGAAGACTTTGACTGCAATTCAGGTAAATATATGTCTCTCTATCCATGATTAAGAACACCATTAAACAAAGCATAACAAACATTAAATCTGTAGATGTTACAGGATGTGTTAGAAGACTAACTCATCCAGAAACAATTAAAGGAAGGATTCAGAAATTCGACGTGGTCATACAAGATGTCTGGTATGCTCTTAAGATTGCACACTTTTTTTTACTTTGTAAAAATGTATAGTTAACACATTGCTTTGCAATCAGTGGGGCAAAGGCTTATGTTGAATACAGTGGGCATGACATTGATGATTTTCAAAAGCATGCTCCAGCAATTGAGTCAAAGTTACCATTGATTGTGACAATCAAATCAGTTAGTAGAGTAACTCCTAGACATAACAGTAAGTATCAGCATGAATTTCGATCCACAAATGCAAGTAAGCTCATCATCCATTCTTATCAGGACTGCTGCAAGGATATCATGAACATGTGAGTTGCTGTATATGGGTTTACCCAACTGATTGGTTCAACTACTATCGAGTTAGTGATACTTACACATTTCTTTTCAACATGTAGCTTTCTTGCATGTCGCAAACCAGTTTACTTCATCGATGATGCTACTTGCAAAAAAACTGGACACCTGCTGAGCAATCAACTGCAAAAGAAATCGTTGAGAGAGATAAAAGAAAGGATGGAGGACCTGTCAGATTTCACAGAGGTAAACGAACAAACACCAGCATTGACATCAGCTGTATATTTCCATCTGTTTACCTGTATAATACATTTGACAGTTTTTGCAACAGGTTACTTACATGACATTGATTAACATTCCAAGGTTCATATACAGAAAAAGCATCTGCAAAATTCGTGGAGAGAACACAGGGTAAGCTTTTGACCATTCTCCCATGTTTACACATGGCATAATAATACTCTTTGTATAAACCTAACAAAAAAATCTTTATTGCAAGACTCACATACAAACTGGAAGGGAAATGTCGCCAAGGAGGATCTGAAATAGATGTGGTGTTTAAGCATGAAGCAGCTCTGTCGCTTATTCGTAAGTCACCGTCAGATTATCAGTTTCTGAAGAAGGACCAAATCATCGAATTGATCGCAAAGAACTGTAACAAAAAATTTGTTGCGGAATTGAACGTCGCATGGAAAAAAGTGGGGGACAGTGATTCAGACATGCAACCAAAAGCGACAGTGCTCACCCTGTGGGATCGATCAGCTTTCGAGAAATGATGTTGTCCTTCGAAGCTTGCCATTTTGATATCGTGCAAACCACAAAGGCGCGAAACTTCTGAAAACATTTTGTCTTGCTATTTTCCGAATCTTCAGTCTCCGCCATGGAACTTTTATTAGTTTAGTAGATACATCGTGGAAAACTTGGCCACACTCCTAACTACATTCATGTTTATTCTGCAAAACCAGTCAATCTTTTGCATAATGACCGCAGTTTTTATGTTTATGACAACATTTATGTCTATATTTAGAACATAACGATTATGGTTATAGATTATATTAAATCTCATTTAAATTATGACAGAAATAGTATCCCGCAGCGGAGCGCGGGCTGAATCCTAGTTTAAAATAAATGTACATAATAGTCAAACACAAATCATCACATCCAATTAAGTTAAACCAAGTATCGTTTTAACCATCAATTCAAATTCATAAATATAAATCTATCATTCATCAACCATGAAGATTGTCCGCGTGCAAACTATGGAGAAGGTCATGACCATAACAACATTAAGGTCCTCGTTCTCCTCATCTTGATTGACTTCATCACTAACGTAACAACCTACTTCCATGGGGAACGATTGACTTCATCATTCGAATTTGAAAGGTTGTTAACTAGGTATGAAAAGCAAAAATATCGAGCATTAGCATTCGTCCATTCAAAACCTAAGAGCAAAGCATAATGAAGTGTTAAGGATAATTTTTACCATTCCCATAACCATTCTCTTCTTCTTCTTCTTCTTCCAATAAACACTCGTGAATATAATGTGAACACCATAACCATTCTCTTCTTCTTCTTCTTCTTCTTCTCCCAATCTCCAGCAAACGCCAACGTTTCATATACCCCACGCGCTGTTCCCAAGGGAAACAAACATCTCAGTAGTTGAACTGACTGCACAATGCTGCTGGTCCATCGCTGTGGGGACTCCTTCCTCTTCCCTTTCTCTCACTTAATCAGAGATACACAAGTCAAGGAGGGAGGAGAAGAAGGAAATAATACTAGTGAAACCTAACTATAGCCAAAAGTAGCTAGCTTGATTACTTACAACCAGTGGGAAAAGGGGAAAACTTTTTCAACAGCCAATTTTCCCTCACCATGTTGTGATGTGGAGGAAGCTGGATCATCCATGGTTTCTCCTCTCGGGCTGTTGATTTTATTCCCTTTCCAATTCATGGGCGAATTACGGGGGAAGCATGGGCCTACTACAACATCTCCACCCTCTGTTTCTTCCCTCAATGCAAATCATGCTACCGAAGAACGATTATCATTGTTGCTATAGTTAAAAGGAGGAGCTCCATATCTATCCCATACCTTCTTTCTATATTATCGCTCTCAAAATATAACAGCACCAAGGATAAGTAAAAAATCTCCTCTGTCGCATGTGTGAGAGAAGGGAGTGGGTTCAAAAGGGTCCTGCTTTTGTCGGCATTAAAGGGCTCTTCTTTTCTTTCTTGATGGATGGTGGGGAAGCAGTTCAGTAGCTGCTGACATTGAAGAAATTATGGAGCTTTTCTTCTTTATTGGTGGAGGGAACCTGCAAAACTCATGAATGGGTTCCTGCTAATTTGGAGCTGTGGTGGTGGGTTTGGCTCAATAATTTTCACTGTAGTTGATATCTTTGAGCTTGGATTTCAGCAGTTTCAGCTCCAATTCAGTGCAGAGGAGGGGAATTGCAGATCTGGGATGAAGAGAAGTTGCAAACGTTTGAGGTTGGATCCCTTTTTTTATGGGCTTCAAGTTTCATTCAGAGTTATAAAGCTTCAGCTTAGTTAAGAGTGAGTGAGTACCCTGTTTCATTTCTGGTTGCAGGATCTGGTGGTGAGGTCGGAATCCTCTATGACTTGTGTCTCGGTGATGGAGTGGAATCACAAGCCTCAATTGCAATGGGACTGGGAGAACCTCATAATGTACAATCCAAATTCTGCAGAGAATCCGAACCCCAAGAAGCTAGATGGTAACTTAGATTGGGAATTCGTTGATGGGGTTAGAGAAGCAGCTGATTCTGGTTCTTTCTTCTCATCTGGAGGCTGCTGCAAGGACAATAACTCTGGTTCCATCTCTGAATTGGGTCTTGCTGCTGGTTCTTCTTTGTCTTCAAAGTCGGCTTCAATCACTACTTCTTCATCCACTGGAGAAGCCAAGCCAAACGACAATACCGGCGAGCCTCTGCTTGGTCTAAAGCTCGGGAAACGAACCTATTTCGAAGATTCAAGCTGCGGGAGCAACTGTAAGGCTGCTACTGCTGCTGCTGCTAATTTAGCAAAGAGGTCGAAGCCGAATTGTGTCGCTGTGTTCTGCCAGGTGGAAGGGTGCAACCTCGACCTCTCGGCGGCTAAGGATTACCATAAGAAGCATAGAGTTTGTGAAGGGCATTCAAAGTGTCCGAAGGTGGTTGTTGCTGGGATGGAAAGAAGGTTCTGTCAGCAATGCAGCAGGTAAAATTTACTCCAACCATGCTCGTCCTGTGACCTGAGAAATGATAACTTGAATCCATATTTGATTTGAGTGTTTGATGGGTTTTTTCATAGGTTCCATAGTTTGTTGGAGTTTGATGAGAAGAAGAGGAGCTGCAGAAAGCGGCTCTCGGATCACAATGCAAGGCGTCGCAAGCCACAAGGGGAGTCTCTTCGTTTCAATCCCTCGAGGATGCACTCCTCCATCTATGGTACTGATTATGACCTTCCATTTCCCTTGAATGAATTCAATTCCTGTTATAACTCGGACGATGTTTTCCTTTACACAGACGAGAGGGAAAGGGTGAGCTTTGGATGGGAAAGTAGCAAGAGTCCACTGGTCCAAGGAAGAGCAGGTGGATGTTTGTTCTGGGAAGACACCTCCGGTTCCAAGTTCACAATAACAAAGGAGTACTCCTTCAAGCCGACGACGAATCAGCCTGCAATTCGCTCGATGGCTGCCACCCATCATCATGGTTTATTGCCTGCAAAGGCGAAGGGGATAGCAACGGATGATCCAAGTCAAGGTTAACCGTTTTTTTCAGCCTTTGAGCCACAATATTACTCTGCCTGTTTTCATAAGTGCTGTAAGGCCTAAAATATTTGTTGCAGGAATAGAGGCGGAGGAATCAACCATGTCGCCAAATGTGGATGATGGTGATGATGCTACACAGGATCTCCACCGTGCTCTCTCTCTTCTGTCAACTAACTCGTCGTGGGGCTCATGCGAGCAGCAGAGATCATCGACGATAGCTTCACTTGAAGCCGCTCACGCAAGCCCTGCAGCAAGTATGCCGCAGCAGTCCCTCTTCCGGTTGCCTCGCATGGAACTGCACTCAGCCGAGCCTCGGCTGCACTCTTCCCAGTCTGCTTATGTCTGCGATTACTCTCATCAGTCTCGGCCACAGCAACTCTTGAGAGACCCATATGCCGCTGAGCTCAGTCCTGGTCAGTTGTGATTATCCGACATGCCTGAAGTCGTATCTCAGTTTCCATCGAAACCGAAGGTACACTGTGTTCTGCTTCTGGCCACGCCCAATGCAAGTCTGATACAGCCTAATTTTCACAGCCGGGTGAAATACTGAAACGGGAAAGACACAAGAGGGGTGATGGTTATTCAAGCCGAAGTATCAGTCAAACGATTCTGCTAACTAAGTGCTGTGGATGGCTGTAGGATCATCTTTTGCGTGTAATGAACGTTTGTGTTTTCTGCTGTTTCACGTCATTTGTTCAGTTGCAAAATTTAGGACACTTTTCTTCATGTGCAAGAAATCGGGATTTGGTTGATCTTCAACAGCCACGAACTTTAATAAATGTTTAAGAACAATTAGCCTCTGATTGGACTTTGGGAAAAATTATTAACTCAAACTTATATGTCAGTTTTCTATGAGTGAGTTTATTCCTCACTGTATTCCCCCTATCGAGGATGGTCTTTGGCTGGATATCGCCAGCCTCGTAGGCTGGACAAAGACATTTTCCTACAACTATGTTCTCGGTTTCTTATGTAACTCTAACAATACAATTATAAGTAATTGAGTTATTTCTCTAATAATTTAACTCTATTAATCATGCCAACCCTAGACAAATGAACGTAAGAATTTTAATTTGCCTTGCCTTGATACCATGGGGGAAATCAATGGTGATCGTAGAATTAATTTATCCAAGATATGTAGGTATAACAATTATGTTTTGGTAGGAATGACAATTTTGCCCATACCCATGGGTATTTTACTATCCAACCCAAGTGGGTTGGGTATCGATTCCAAATAAATGGTAGATGGGTAGAGTTAGGTGGATTTGTACCCATACCCATTTCTTTGGGTTGGGTTGGGTTTTTAACACATGGATTTGGGTTTGTACCCATCCCCAAACGCAAATTACAGTTTGGTACCTAAACTTAATAGATATGCATATTTAGTACCTAAATTTAATTTTTTTTGCATATAAGTCCTCAAAATATTGATGGAAAATTACATTTTAGTACCTAAAATTTTTTGGTCTTACATTTTGGTACCTAAACTTTTCGAGTTTTACAAATAGGTCCAATTTTTGTATGTGTAGTTAAAACACCCTCAAGTAAATGGATATCCATATCCAACCCATACCCATTTACATAATGAAAGCAATATCCATACCTAACCCAAACCCATCTACAAACCCCCAAACCCATATACACTTCATCCAAACCCTACCCATACTAAATGGATCTATTTGGATTTGGGTAAAAGTACCCATGGGTGGGTAATTGCCATCCCTATGTTTTGGCATAGCTTCCCAGATGATTTGATTCGCCTAATCTGAAGTAAGATCATCCTTTTGCCGATGTTCACTATCTGCAACAGTACTATCGATAGAATGTTGATAGTAGGCAAGACCAACTGATAGTGGCGAGGCTGCTCATAGAGGCTAGAGGAGTTGGTCGTCACTATCACAACTATGAGAAGAGTTCAACTGGTCGGGCTCGAGCAAAAAAAAAAAAAAAAAAAATATTGAGAACAGATATTGTGAAATGGGGGGAGGAAGAAACTAAAAATGACTACGTTTTAGGTTTGGCCCAACACTCGATCAACCAAACCAATTGATTTCTCCCGTTTTGATCAAGTTTGATCGGCTCCAAGCAAACTCTGTTGGGTTGCTATTACATGCTTGGAACAGCTTATTTAGGCCAAGGCAAATAGGCGATTCGACCGACCTGACTCGCCCACAGGTTGACGAGTTTGCGCCAGCAATAGATGTGTCTTTGTATGGGGATAGCTTCAAACCTTCTCGGTCTGGCACTATCAGCTTTGCCCAAAGATCGCTATAAATGAAGAAATTTTGCCAACCTTCCAAGTTCCAACCAAGTGTGATGGAAGCAAAAACAAGGCCCAAACTTATTGAGCAACATGCCCAAATCAACCGACCCCATTAGATAAAATGTTTTCAACCATCATCTAGAGAAAACACCAATGCAGAAGATAAAATCACACACGAGGCTCTAACTATGATGGAACTCAACGACATACATGCATACGAAGGTATCTAGAAATGCATGCACCCCCTATGAATCAGTGCTAAATGGAGAACTAAATCAACAAGCAAGGAACATAGAAAAGTAGAGATTCTTATCTATTTGGGTTACTTAGGGTACCGTGATTCCACGAATATTTGATTCTTGGAATGCATATGTTGTAATACAGTAATAATCATACACATGATTGGCTGCGAGCGTCGACCCGAGTCACACATTTAATGGTCAATTTTTAGAGTTGACCACCACATAAGTAAAAATTAACGGAGTTGGACGGAGTATCACGTGAACGATTTCAGTAAACTGAAGTACCACCAATAGATTTAAATATTTCAAATGACCAAACTTGAACGTTTTTTTAATCTCAATGGTTGATCTCAATGACCAACCATGCAATTAACCGAACTTCCATTCTACCAATTCGAAGTGAATAAAACTAGAGCATACTAATTGCATACCTGCCGACTAAGCATTAACACAAAAACCCACCGTTGCGTGGTACCCATACTTTTAAGACTTTATGAACAGGCCCTCGAACGTAACAAATACACCAAAATACCTTGAACACCATATCAAATCATTTTCAAGAGCATTGATTCTCAAAGAAACACAACCCTGCCACCTTTTGCCACCTCTAGCCAAGCCAACGACTGTGTACTTACCACAACTAAGCAACTTCACGCCAAGTCTCTAACCAAATATGGGAGCAACGGAATTCTGCTTCTATCAGAAGCATCTAGTCAAACAAACGATACCAAATGTGGACACATATCTTAACGGATAGAACATGTGTATCCTTTCAGTAAACTAACTTCATGGAAGCATACCCACTATAAGTTAAATGAATTGATTCAAAGATACAAAACGCCTAACTACTGAAAACCACCAACCAACATGTAGCAATATTCCCAGACCAATCTGACGGACACATGACGCACCAAAGGACTGAAAGATAACATAGGAACCGATACAACAACTCAACAGACGACAGCATGAGAAGGAAGAGTAACCCGACGACGACAACTGCCACACCATGAGGACGACGACAAGACTCTGACTTTCAGACACCCATACGAGAGCAACGCTGGACGACAACTGTGGACCTTCTCAAACATGTCCCTAGTACTCACTGGAACATTAGATAAATCACAAATCAATGGTTGCAGAAGATTGCAGGGGGAAATAAAAGTAACTAAGCAACAGAAAAACGGGAAAATATGAAGAGGACGGGATCTGAAGAGTGAACAGAAAGAAACAATCTTCTCGCAAATCTTCATCGAGTTTTTGAAAGGTACACTGGAAACTAATGAAACTAACATAATCTGGGTGCAAACGAGATTAATCACAACACAAACCTGCTCATTCTCTTCAGCTGCAGGTGAAGGGGACTTCTGTGTCTCCACTGGTTTCTCAGCCCCACAATTCGGTCTATTACACTTAGTTCGGAATGGATAGTTAATGTTGTTGCATTTTTCACATTTCCAACTTCCCTCCGGCATCTTTTGTTCTGAAATATTAGTCAGACATCAGTAACATACTACTACAGGTATAAGCATGCATACAAATGTAGTTTTGATTGAAAGGGCTTACTTGAATTTTTATCAGACTTTGCAGGCTGCAGTCAAGAGGACACAAGAATCAGAAATGATGCTCGAGAATGTAAAAAGAGAAGCCACATGTAAGGCCTAGTAGCAACTATCAACTATGCCAATTATGGTGGTGAATATAGTGGTCCTCAATACAGAAAATAAAGGGAAACCACAACTGACAAGAACATAATTTACCAACTATGCATTATAAAATAACTAAATGGAATTTCAGCACAAACCTGGGATCCTGGCTTGGGTGTATTGCACTTCCGCATGTTACAAACAGTTCTAAAGGAGAAGTTTATGTTTCCACATTTTGGACAGGACCAGTCGTTATCACGTGTAGCATCTTTAGACAAAAAAAAGTACGACCTTAGCAAGTAATAGAATAGCATCTTATCAATCCGAGAAAAAAGAAAAGTCAAATATCAAGCCTGTACCATTTTTCTGAGTCTTGTCCTCAGGGAAAAAAGTTGGCCTCGGCCCCTGGGAAAATCAAACACAGATATGTGAATATGGGGATTCAAACAACCGAACAGTAAGTGCATATCTGTGAATTTGAACTGCAAACGAAGTAGTCATTATTGAATTGGCTAGCCATGTAGCAAGAGTAAATTATGAAATCCAATCAACAGTAAGTTGCCGGTCTACCCAATTAGGGAAACAGGTTACAGACACCATATAAGCTGCAAGCAATTGCCGTGAAAATCTTTTATCAATATGTACTATCATCCAAGCACATGGTATAACAATAGAGCATAAAAGAAAGACATCCCAACCGACACTCTTATGTCACATACAAATTCCTGATCAGGGACCTACTTAACATACCATAGCAGCAGGGGCCATCGGCATGCCCATCCCGTAGCGGTCCATCATAGGTGGGGGCATTCCATACATACCACCTGCAATTAAAAGCAAGTATTAAAAGCTATAATATGAACTAATCCATGCAGACTATAATTAGCACATGGATCATATAAATGTCACCTTCTCAGGGACCATAAAATGATTCCAAATTAGGATTGAAATTTGAAGGCAAAAAGCAAGGAAACATGACACACCATTCCCCATCATAGATCCACCAGAATAAGGCGGTGGTGTAGATATGTGGAGTGGCCTATAAGGGCTTCCAGCAGACATCCGACTACCATAATTGTAAGGATATGCAGAACCCCCAGAATATGGTGCTTCGTATGGAGGAAGAGACGATCCATTGAACATAGAAGACCCGTACGGAGGCACACCCATATACATTGAAGATGGTGCCCCAGATCCTACATAGGGAGGTGCAGCAGAGTAATGCTGAGGGGGCTGCAGAGGCTTGGGAGCAGACTTCTGTAATGATTAAAAAAACAGTCTAGACTGTAAATAACAATAACTAATAATAAAATAAAGAAAAAGCTGGGATTCCAAAAGAGCCAGTAACATTCTAACTTGAACACATTATGGATCAGACAGCAGAGACTGTACTAGAAACAACATTTGAAAAAGGATGTCCAAAAGATAAGTCATCCCAAAACATTCTGCATCACCATCTTTTGTCCCTTGAGTAGCATATAGCTTATTCCAGGTATACTAAACCCAAAGCACTTTAAGAGAGAAACAGAAATGGATTCCAACCAAACACTTTTCAAATTCATATTAAAGGATAGATAGTATGGTGAGAGGAACTCTCATGCCTTCTATAGTACTTTCAGATATTATTGCACATACACTACTAATTCTAGTTTGCTATTGCTCATACAAGATAGGCAATTGGATTTTCTTTTCCATTTTCCTTTAATGGTTCATATTGATAAAAAAAGTAAGAAGTTGAGTTCCATTAAGACGAATAACTTTGCCTAAGAGATTTTATATAAGTTATGCAAGTGCATAAACAGTAGGAACTAGAATAAAAGTAAGTGAAATCACGTTCAGTTGTTGTAACTACATGTCAACTAGATAATACTACAACAAGAAAAAGAGCATCATAAGAACAGCTTACCGAGTTATGATCTGCTGGCCTCGGTTGGGTGCAATTACGCATGTTGCAAGTTGTCCTGAACGAGAAATTGACATTGCCACAGCTCGGACAGGTCCAATCATCTTCCCTGCGACTGCCTATAAAAAGACCAGAAAACAAAAACCAAGCAAAATAACACAGACTTCAGCATTGCATTGCATTGCATTGAATCACATCTTTACATTCTCTCATTCAAATATCAGGCAGAGAATGCAAAAAAGAAGAAGTATAGCAACCACATACCATCAGTTCTAGCACGCTTGGTCGCTGAGGAATTCCTATTATCCACCTGAACACCAATACCCAAACGAGAGAAGAAAAAAACTTCACTCGCCAACATCGAATACTAATTCAACAATCAGAAAACACCAACAAAAAAAAACACCCATGGCTAAACGATCTCGAAATACAGAATCCATAGCGACCTACGCCAAATCGATTAAAATCCATTGACATAAACACCCTGAATTGCGCCTCCCGTTGTTCAATCGAGACAAAAGTCCAACCAATCGCAAAAAACAAGCACGAAAAGAAGAAGAAAAATTCGAAAAAGCAAGATCCTCCATGGTTCAGCACTAGGCGTAATCAATTGGAGATAACGAGTGCGAAGGAGGAGGATACCTGAGACATGGATCTTGGAAAGGTCGAACGAGGAGAGAGAAGAATTGGAGGAAGGATCTTCGCAGCTAGGTTTTGCGAGGGAGCGACACCGCCGACTGAGCGAATTGCAGATTTGCCCTACCGTGCTTTGTGAGCGCCCGCGTGAGAGAGAGATGTGAATGCTGAAGAGGCTCGACCGCTAGATGCGACGGTTTTCGATTTTACTTCTGTTCGCTTAGGGATGGCAAAATATCTGTAACCGTGGATATCCACCCGAATCCGATCTAATCAGGTAGGGTAAAACTCGAACCCGAAGCATTTTTCGTGGGTACGGGTAAAACCCGAACCCGAATATTGCGGGTAATGGGTGGGCATGGTTATCTCACTATCCAAGCCGAACCCGCCCGATTATATACATGCATATGTATTTTGTCTAGAAATAATCATTATTTTTTCCTAGAATATTTTATATTTAGCATATAAATATAATATTTTCATGAAATTATGTTGTTTTAATTAATTTTTGTCATCCTAGTGAATTTTTGTCGTACTTTTCCTCTTACGTAATGTGAATATACGTGTGAATGTTAACATATTGGTTGGAATTATAAGGAGAAATTATTACCCATGGATAACCGTGGATACCCGAAACCCGAACGAGTATGGGCATGGTTTTGATTTTCTACCCGTTTCTCGTGTGGGTATGGGTATGGGTAAAACCCGAACAACATTGGGCAGGGTAACGGATATGTACTATCCGCCCTCGACCCGACCCATTGCCATCCCTATGTTCGCTTGTTGTGTTGTCTTAACTCGTAAGTCGTAAGCTTTCGGGAACGGCGCGGACTGATTAGGTGGGGCCCCGTGAGTTGGATCCAAGTTGTTTTTTTTTTTTTTACAAATAGTACGCTAAGATTGTATATAACATCTCGAACCTCTTCCCGAGCAAAATATTGTCGGCTTTGGGCCTCGACTCTCACGGATTTCGGCTTGGGATGGCAATTCAAGGTGACTTCCTATAAGGTCACCCATCTTTGTTGTACTTCATACTTAACACGTTTAACTTCAGAGTTATCACAAGAACTTCATTTCACCCCAAAACGCGTTTTCTCAGTTAATGCCGGTTTCCTACATATGAAATATGGATCTCTCCCGTGTTTTGTCGATGTGGAATTTGCCTAAAGTGTTACATACACCCCCCTGGGACTCAACGCCCTTTTTGAGGTTTGCCCCACAGTCGTTCAAGAGGGGCACAGAGAGGCTCTGATACCACTTGTAACATCCTGAACCTTTTCCCGAGAAAGATATTATCTGCTTTGAGCCTCGACCCTCGTGAATTTTGACTTGGGGTGCAATTCAAGGTGACTTCCCATAAGGTCACCCATCCTTGTTGTACTCCACACTGAGCACGTTTAAGTTCAGAGTTCTCACAAGAACTCCTCCATTTCACTCCAAAATGCATCTTATCAGTTAAAGCCGGTTCCTACTTATGAACAATTGATCTCTCTCATCCTTTGTCGATGTGGGATTTGCCTAAATTGTTACATTGTATACCAGAATAACACTTTTTGTGTGAAAAGGGTGCAAAGCACCACTAACTCTTACCCGTTAAGGGGACGAATGGTGAAACCAACAATATTGTCAAACATACACCAATGAGCAATTGCTGGATCAGACGGGCAAATAACATGGGAGCTAATAGCAAGATGATGGCCTCGGTGGAAAAGGCTATCAGCTAAAAAGTCTGCTTCTCTATAGACATGGGTGATGCAAATCTCTCAGTCTCTCTGCTGGAGCTCTCTGAAAGTAAGGACAAGGATCGGATGCTGGTGGTTTTTCGGTGGGGTGGCTGAGAAGAGGTGAACCGCAATTGTCGAGTCAAGCTGGAGTTCCACCTTCTTAAAGCCAGTATTCCAAGCCAGTTGCATTCCCTTAAGAGCGCCTCATAGCTCTATGCGAGTGATCGTGCATCTTCCTAAGTTCATCATGTAGTCCCCTAGCAAGCGACAGTATCAGTCTCGAAGCGTCTCTCATGCAGCGGTAGACCCTAATGGTCGAAAGAGTGAACCATCAGAGTTCACTGTGAGCCAATCTGTCGGGGCCGGTCTCCACCCAATAGCCACGTCTTAACGTGATCCCGACCACCCCAGTGATATAATGTGGTCAGCTACTTTGCTTTGTCGCACAATGATCTCCCAGGCTAGGATCTTTTGCGTAAACTTGTTAGGGGCTTCCACGAAGTCTGAAAAGACGAGATCATACAGTGAACGCCATAAGAACCAATAAACAAATTCAAAACGAACCTGGTTGCCGGGGCTAGCGAGGTAAGACATAAATCAATCCTTAAAGGACGAGTATCATGCGAATGTGCTACTTGAGGCATGCCAAGCAATCACACCTGCTGGGCGAACGAGCACATCCTGAACACGTGCTCAACATCCTCCACATCGGCCTTACAACGCGCACAAATGCTGGTTGTCGTAATACGGCGTCGTCGACTTTCCTCATTCGTAAGTAGTGCTCAAGGTGCCGTTATCCATAGGAAATGGCGAAGCCGATTCGGATCAGGCTACCGCCATATGGTTTTCCAGCCCGCGTGAGTATCATCGCCATCAATATCGGCTGCAAGCTGGTCAGCCAACCTCAGACTAAAATTTCCATTTGGCTCCGGACCCTACACAAAGTTATCCTCTCCAATTCAATAATCAGAATAACACAGTCATATTACAACAAACATGCGACTTAGGGTGGTTTGGAGGTTGAGATTTCAAGTAGTGTATTTGACCAATACGTGAAGATTTAGTTATTTTTTGTTTAAATTGATTTAGAATGTATGTAATTACTTTTTAAGGACACACCTCTATGGTTGCAACAGGGGTGGTTACCCCTATCCGCACAACGCTCATCAAAGCTCCCCGGGTCTGATAAACAACCCGCACTTGTGGCTATCGGGGGTAAAAACTAGGGTGGGCAACCGGTTCGGTAAACTTGAACCAAACCAAAATCGAATTAAATCGAACTAAAACCGAAATAATGCTATTCGGTTTGAAATTCGGATGGGAAATGTGGATATTTCAAAAATCAGGGTTCTTTCAATCTAACCGAATTTTTGAAGTTCTGTCCGAAAAACCGAATTACTATATTTGCAAGCTCCAAATAGTGAATTTTTATGTTTGTAGTTGTTTTGAGACTTAAATATTTGAAACATGTTAGTGTTTTATGACTTATGTAGAGGTGTTCAAACGGTGTGGTTACCGTGGTAACCGTTTTAACCAGTAGTATTTGGCTAATTTGGTTTGGTTAATTTGGATAATTGGTTTTGTTTGGTTAAAGAATTTAGCATGTTTGGTTTGTTTGGTTTGGTTTGGTTTCATACACTCCTAACCAATCAAACCAAATTAACCAGATAAGTTATTATCCATATATCTAATATATATTATATACATATATTTAATAAAGATCAATATTGTTCTTTTACGGTATATGTTATATGGACGCCCAATTTAGATAAAACTCATCTAATATATTCGATAAAAACTTGAAATGAAGGTCTTTTTCAACCTATAATAATTTCTAAGAGACAAATTAAGTTCACACAATCACAACAATAATTAATTCAATACAATTGACATATATTTTCTCATACACATTGGAATGTTTTATTCATCATATAAATTGTGAATTGATGCATTAACCGGAAATTTTCTCACTTAATGGTAATGTGATGTTATATTGGTTAATTTGGTTAACCAATTAACCAATCCGAATAAACTTTAATTTGGTTGTTGTTTTAGTTTGGACGGTTTGGGTATAATATTGTATTCCATGGTTAATAGAGTTTATGCTTATTTGGTTTGGTAATTACCATGATAACCATTTGAACACCCCTAGACAGTGGCAGACCCAGAATTTTTTTATAGGGGTGTCCTTTTTTAACAAATAAATTTAGTAAAAATAAAAATAAAATTGTAAATAAGAAAATACCTTACTCGTACAGGTTTAAAAGGTCCATTATGTGTTCTCATATTCTGAAATAATTGTAGAATACACTTGGTATCTACTGTGTTAAAAAAAATTGTCTCTATATACCATACTAGACAATCATTCACGAACTTATCGCATATTCAATTTGTAAACTTGTTCTTGATGTAACCCAAATCTGAAAGAATCTTTCAACACTTTTCGTACAACCATAAAATCAATACAAATTAAGGGTAGGTTGAAATTAGTTTAATTGCTAGGTTTTGAAAATAATTAGAAATAGGGAATGACATTTTACTATGATACATGTTCAAAATCAAACAACAAATGAGTTGTAGTTTAATGGAAATTAGGTTTATTAATGATAATAGTGCTCTAGGTTTGAATTACCCAACCTACCACTATATTACAATACACAAATTTAAAAAATGACATTAGAATAATCATTTTTCAAATTTGAGAGGTGTCGCTCATTATCAATTATAATTTTTTTATCCATACGTAAATTACTATCGGAGGTACAATAATCGTTTTCCCAAAATTTAGGGGGTGTCCCGTGACACCACTAAAGCTCTGTGCGTCTGCCCCTAGACTTATGTGTTGAAATATTTGATTTTATCATTGATAATGCATATTTATTATTTACATTAGGGGTGAAAAATAATTTAAAAAGGGAGAGAAATTAAAAGCTATGGGAGCGGGGGTGGTTTTCAAATTTCAAAGAGAAACAGTGCATGGGGGCGCGGTTTCTATGCATGGGACGCAAATTGAAGCCACGGTCGCGCGGATCACTGATTTGGGTGGCGGACATTCATTAGATTATGGGGGGATCCGACAGTCTGTCTGACCGCCACGTCCGCGTGCGATTAGTGGGCGGAAGAAATACAAACTGTGGCCCGTACGATTTATTTTTAGTGGTGGTATAATTGGAATTATTTCGAAAAGGTTGGTATTTTTGGAATTGTTAAGTTTTAGGATGGTATTTCTGGAAAAAAATCTCATTATTTTTGGTACTATCAAATACCTCATTGCACAATGATGGTTATTTATTGGTTCCTATTTACTGTGCTTGAATTGCTTCCAAATCATTACTAATGAGGTCGACCATGCTTAGTGGGTATGTTTCTTATGATGGTGTATGCTGGTGATGTGATTCCCCTTGGCTAGGATTACCAAATTTCCCGATCGGGGAATGGGAGCAGAAGACCACCCCTGTCGTTTGGGATATGTCACAGTATTACATGATCTCACAGAAGGGAGATTACAACTGAGGTATATGTCAACAAAAGATAAAAAAAACTGGCATTTTAACTAAGACATTGGCTTCTAGCAGATACTGGTACCTATAATCCAAATCGATGTTCCGCACCCTACATCAATTTGTGGGAGGGTGTTAAGTTTTAGGTACCTTTATGTAATTGTATATACCTTAGTCATTAGAGTTTGTATTGTCACCACTATATATAGACTCGTGTATACAGTATACCTGCTTTTGTAACAAGTAAGATTGGCTTTTGATGATTTAAACTCTCCCCTATACTAGTCCTGATATTCAGAGAAACCACATTAAACCTTGTGTTTTTGTTCTTGTTCTTGATTTAGTTTGACAAGCTTTATGTGAAATGTTGAGCAGACGAAACAGAGTTTGGTTTGCTGGCAGGCAGCCTTAGATGACGAGTTTTGGAAGAGTCATTCAAGCATTCGGCCGATAATTAAAATAAGTATATGGAAGCATTCACAAGTCTCTTACACGAGATCTAATCAAGTTAGGGAGACACAGGTGAAGGGTTGTCTACATACTAGTTCAAACTTTAGGTGGTAATTGTTGAGACCAAAATGAAGTGAAAGTAAAGAACCATTCAGTCAAGGAACTCATTGGCTGCCTAATGGATTGGTAGTGGTTGCATAATGAATTGGTAGTGAATTTTTTTTTTTTTTTTTTTTTGCAGAAAGATGAAGAAAAATAAGAAAGGAGATCTGGCTAGAGATCATGGAAATGAGAGAAAGAGAGATAACTGTAATTAATATATTTTTGTAACTGCCAAAATTTTATTTTGTTAAAAAAAATGCAATTGATTTTTCCATATCCAATTTGCCCTTAGTAACTTTGTAGTAATCACCATAACCCCCTCCCAAGCATTCTCAAGTGTCTTACACGAGATCTAATCAGGTTAGGGAGACGCAGGTGAAGGGTTGTCTACAGAGTAGTTCAAACTTTAGGTGACAAGTTGAGACCAAAATGAAGTAGCAAGTGAAAAACCATTCAGTCAATGAACCCATTGGTCCCATTGTGTACTAATTAATGCACCCACACCACACACATGAATTCAGACCTCCATTCCAAACCGCAAAGCAGAGCTAGACTACTCTGGATAGCAAATAACTCGAGCACATAACAAGATACAAGACAAGATCATCACCACCACCACCACCAAACTTTGGTCTAAAACCAACTCCACAAAAGACAGAGAAGCAAACATGGATGGAACACAAAAAGCCGAAACTACTAAACGCGTAGTTGATATTGATGATGATTTGAGTGGCTCTGTTTCAGAAGGGATTAAGCCCAAACTGTCCCGACCAGCAAACCGTAGAGGAACACCACAGCTACCCCCAAAGAGCCAGCGGTGAAGAACGCTCCGCCGCGGAATCCCCCCGACCCCGGCAGCGGCGTCGCCGTTGTGGTCGGCGTCGATGTGGTCGGCGTCCCGGTCGCCGACGAGACGTTTGTGAAAATGGCAGCGTCGGGCGAGTTCGGTGCTAAGCCGAGGAGACCTGTAGCATAAATCAAAAAAATCAAATTAAAGAATTCGAATTCATTGATTAGTTTAGTTATATAAACACTTAAATTACTAATTAATTTGCAGGAGAGATCAGTGACGTACGAGGGCAGTTGGCGAGGCTGGCGTTCTGGAGCTGGCAGGCGGTGGGGAGCTGGATGAGCTTGTTCTCCTGGACTCCGAGGCTGCGGAACTGGGCGCTGCCGTTGTGGGTGAGCTGCATGATGTAGCAGAGGCACTCGGGCTCGTTGTCTTTGGTGTTCTTGGTGGAGGCGCAGCACTCTTTGGAAGGGGAGCTCTGTTTCCCCTGCGCGAAACCCAGGCACGTCATCACGCTCTGGAAGTCCTTGGCGCACTTCGTCGCCAAGTTGTCAGGGGCGCCGCCATCGCCGGAGGCGGCGAGGAAGAGCAGGACGGCGGTCAAGGAAACGCAGAGCAGCGGGGAAGTTTGCATCTTTGTGATTAGTGTGTGTGTGTTTCTCTCTCTCTACGGTGATCAAAGTGAGAGAAGTATGTTGTGGGAGGAAATCGAAGGGGAGAGCGGGTGGCAGCTAGGTTTGTGAGCTATATAAGTAGTTTTTATGGTGCTAGTTTGGATGGGAGTTGGGTTCCGAGTTATTGTATGACGGGATGTGACTTGTGAGCTAGGGTGGGGAAAAGACGGGACACGTACGGTCGGGAGAGTTAGCGTTCAAGAAAATTGGTGTAAGATAGTAGTGAAAATAAAGAGATTTACAAGGGTGAAAGGTTTCATTTTCTTTGGCCGTTATGGTTATGATCTTGAATTGAATTGAATTGATTTTCATTCGGATATGCTTGGAGGGTTCCATTAGCACACAAAGTACCACTTATGAGTGATATAGTCATTAGGATCATACTTTGTGTGCTATATCTTGACAATAGGAAGTACGATCACAATTTTATGTGCTACAACTTAGACGTCACAAGGCTAAGATACTCACCTGCTATTAAAGAGCTCACACTTCCGCAATGGATCAAACTCGAGTTTTGGGGGATCACACATACAACCAGCGTTGTCGTTAGGCTACGTCCTCATTCGCAAATAAAATCGAGAACATATCAGTAGACAAGAGATTGAGAGGAGTACTCAGTCGTGTATATACCAATCAGCTTTGTTTGACGCATCGTTTTCACATTTCAAGTCTTAATTAGATTAGAAGTAGCTCAGACGGTTAGCCGATTTCGTAAGTCAAATGTAATTAATTAATACATAGGACAACTTCACTCTTTTACAAACTAACTTTATAAATTCTTTCATTTTCCCACCTTCTTTATGATCAAAATCAAAATCAATTTCTCCTCCTTTTTAGCGTTCTTTCATCGTATCGGACCTGTAGAATCGAGTTCTGCTCGTTCGGTCGTTGATTTCTCTCGGATTCCTGTCTCATACGACGTAAATTGAATCGGTATAGAAACAAGTTAACAATTAAGAAAGGACTTTATGTATGCTACCTACTTACCTATATGTTTTGTTGGTGATCCCAATTCCCAAGATTTGACCGTTCAAATACAATAATTTTGGCCACCATGCATTCATGAGTCCAGGATTTAGATCAAATGGTTGTCCACTTGCTAGCATTGGCAATGTTGGGTTGTAGGGTTTTCCGTTTCCATTAAAGAAGGGGTTAGATGGGAGAGTGAGGTGAGGCGAGGGGTGGCTGAGGGTCTTTGATTGCGAGATAGTGAGAGGCGGTGGCTTTTAATGCTAGTAGTTGGGGAACTTAAAGGCCGACTTAATTAATAATGAAGTATGTATGTAACCTATCACCGAAAAGGATGGACGTAAGTTAGTACTATTCCACTGTACTATACTATTGTGCCACGAACCATCCCACTTTTTGATGCTATACTCGGCTAGCTAGGGTAAAACATATCATAAATACGCTTCCAACTGTCCACGAAAATGAAAGAAGCTTGGAAATCGATTTAGAAAGACAGCAAATTAAATTATTCGAGATGTGAATTAACTAGCTAGATCGGTTAGTGTGTATATTACGTGCATGCAGATGGGGTCGGTCACATTCCTAAACTAGAGAGGGAGGTTGTCTTTATCCGAAACGAAATGGACACGTACACAGTGGCGGACCCAGAAATTTTTCGTAGGGGTGTCCTCTTTTAAAAAATAAATTAAATAAAAATAATTAATTAAAATAAAATTGTAAATGTGAAAATACCTTACTCGTACAGGTTAAAAAAGTCCATAATGTGTTTTCATATTCGAAAATACCTTACTTGAAAATAATAGTGTTAAAAAAATTTCTTTGTATACCCTACTAGACAATCATTCAGGAACTTATTGCATATTCGATTTGTAAACTTATTCTTGATGTAACCCAAAGCTGAAAGACTCTTCAAAACTTGTCGTACAATCATAAAATCAATACAAATTAAGGGCAGATTGAAATTAGTTAAGATTGAAATAATTAGAGATAGGGAATGACTTTTTACTATTACACATTGTTCAAAATCGAACACCAAATGAGTTGTAGCTCAACGGAAATTAAGTTTATTAATAATAATAGTGTTCTAGATTTGAATTACCCAACCTACCATTTATATTTTTATACACAAATGACAGTAGGATAATCATTTTTTCAAATTTCAGGGGTGTCCCTCACTATCAATTATATTTTTTTGTCTATACGTAAATTACCACCGGGGGTTGGATAATCATTTTCCCGAAATTTAGAGGTGTTCGGGGACACCCCTAAAACTCCCTGGGTCCGCCCCTGCACGTACATATGCATGAGTTATTCGATGTTTGCTTTGATAAAGTAATTGGATATTTTTGTTTTTGGTTTATGAGAAGTAGCGGAGTTAGAAATTTGAATTAGAGGGGGGAGACTGAGATGGTGGTGTGTGTGAGGGGCTAAAGACTTACCGACTATTCCAATTCTTAAATTTGTGAAAATTTTACATGTTTGTAGTGCCTGCTAGATTTAACCTAACTCCACCACTGCCTATAAGGTACTTGCAGTTTATTAGTAGTAGACATAATTACATCCAATAATCGACTAGCTAGATCTACTATCTACAAAACACTATAAAGCAATGTATAAAAACAGTTTTTGCCACGTAAGCCTTTGCTGAAAGGTCCGCACATTGCGGAGGGCCTTTATTGTCAATTCATAATCCATCTCTTCCTCCGCGGTATTGCCTTCCAACCTCCTACTGGAAAGCGAAAAGCTCTCTCCCTCCGTCTCTTCCCGACTTCAATCTGAAACTGAAATCCCCCATTGTTCTTTTTTCCACAATCTCAAATCGTATCCCTATTCGCTACTGTCACCTTCTATGCTCATCGCAACTAAAATTACCTCCGACCTTTTTTCCACGCTCAAGCTGAAATCCAAACAGCCCACTTTTCCATCTACTCTGTCTTGCGAGGCCACGGAAAAAATCACAACTCTGAGAGTAGTGCAGATTTCACACATGGTGTGAATGTGATTAATACAAGGTCAAATGTCGTTGCCGAGTGCTCTTCAAATTTATGTAACCTTTGTCTTCCACATCCTTTGCAAAGAAACAAAAGACTACAGTTTAAGAACTTCATTTTCTCTAATTGTAGTCCAGTTAATCCTGATGCACTATTTCTCTCTCAAATATAAGATCTCCATTATTCATACTCGAAATGAACTGCTACAATAGTTGATCATCGTGTTGTCAAAGTTGATAAAGGAGTAGCTTGATCAAATTACTATAAAATAATTTTGTTGTCATTGCATCAAGTATTACCTGTATGCTACCGCCACATCTTATAGTAGTTGTTGTATTTAAGGATATTATTTTTAGTAGTACATCTTTAACTTATATAATAATTAGTGGTTATTACAAGATCCATGTGGTTGTGTCTGTCTGTCTGACACTTGAGCAATACTGCTATGATCAGTGTATATAAAGGTCCAACTTAGGAACATTATATTTGGTAGTTTGCTTTTCATTTGTGGGATGTTAATGCATAATTTGCTTTGCATGTTTGTAAATAATTTCAACTTTTGTGTTTAGCTTATAATTGGAGTTTCATGTTGTGTTAATTGATCAAACAGCAACTTATTCCTGATTATGAGCAACAAGGGCTCCTCAATCTTTTGACCCCATCTATGAGCAACAAGGGCTCTTTTCAATAATTAAACTAATGACAAAATAGAAATAACAAACCAAGTTAATGATCTATTCTTAACTAAATTTTTTTGTATATAAACAAGAACTTGGCTGAAAAAGGAAACAATGCGGCTTCTATTACGAGGAAAAGCCAATCTGGATGGTTTTCCTCCTTGAATTATATATTTATGCATAACATTGGACATGTGGTTTACTTCAAGACACATCTCTACTAGAACAAATAGAGATCATGAATAGCTTCTTGGTTTTATATATTATAGAGTTGTAAGATAGATACTTTTATATAGAATTTTATATATATTATAGAGTTGTATCGAACTTTCAATTTTTGAAAAGATGTGCATTTCCAGGTCTATGTTTGTTATAATTAACTATGCAATTAGGACTCCCAATTTGCAGTAGAATGTCAATTTCGTTACCTTACAAATGGCACTTGCTAAGCCCATAAGATTAGCTAGGTTTGGTCAGTCCTTTGGGGGAGTGGCAATGTGAAATGCCTGAAGTTATTCAATAATCCTGTGAGTTATATGAATCCACTATATCTAAATGAAATAGTTGCTACACATGTCAGAGAGAAGTTTGTTGCAACAGCTAATTTTAACATTTTTTAGCATGAAGGTCTGCATTTCTTTTAGTAATAGGTGATGTGTTGTTCCAATCAAATCAGAGGAAGAAAGAACTCATTTCATCTCATATCCAATAGGTTGTTAACATGACACACTAAAACTTCATGTTAAACTTACTCGGTTCAACTTTTTGAATCCTCAAGCTAAGTATTTTGTAGTTAGCATTGATCATGATCCACTTCAGGTAGATGATGAACATTTCAGTTGCATTTCACTTCAATTTATCTAAAGGGTACCAAGTTAACTAAGTAGATTACATCTCTCTTATTACTCTAATTAGATTGTCGACTGATTGTGACATCAAGGCTTGAGAACCTAGGAGAGACAATCTTATTCGGACTGAAAAGGGAACATGTTGTGGACTGTGACCCAAGGAGGAATGATATTGTTGGAAACTTTGTGTAGTAAAGGGCCACAATGCGAAGCTTCTGATTAGTATTATGTTTTCATCTATGTCATAATTTTAGTATTATGCTTTCATTTAGGTTGATATGGAAACTCAGTTTCTAGGTTTTCCCCTTATGGATTATCTCCTTTCGTTTTGTTTCAATTGTGGAACACAATGCTTTTTTTTTCTTCCTACAATCTTTTCTCCTATGTTGGATAGTTTTCCCTTATGGATTGTCTTCTTCTCAAGTTTGGTTCAGCTAGCAAATCAATCTCAAGGTTAGTCGAGACTGAATATAGCTCACTATATGGTATGAATGAAAAGCAGTTGAGAAGGTTTGATGCATTGTTTTGGATACTCTGATTGTTCGTGTTCTTTTCTTCTTGCCTGTTGATGTGTAGTCTCTTTGGAGATCAATTTGGAGGATTGCACTTTTGTTTAATTTTATCATCTACATTATTATTTTTAACCATGTATTTATTGGTTACTATTATGCTTCATCGAATAGAAATCTAAAATGGATGCTTTTATCAGGAGATAGCATTGTTATATATACCCTATTTGAGTCTGTTATTTTCTATGAAATAAAATCTCTTGAGATAAATTTTATGATTAGCATAACCATTAGCTACATATTCTTCTACAAGTTCTAAAGGACACTGGCCAAAGGGTCGGGCCCAATGCCAAGAGTAATAGTAGCATAGTACACAATAGCATAGTTGTACACCGTATAATACGACGTTATCACCACATATTACTTTGTCAGAGAGAGACGGACTAGAGAGAGGAAGGAAAGGGAGAGGGGATTTTATTTTTTATTTATTAATCAATATGATTTAACAATAAATCAATATACATCCGAATATGTCTCTACTAATCAGAACTATTAGATAAAAGAGAATAAACATGTGTGTTCAAGATGAGATTGCTACGATGAAAACTCACAGACTGCAAGAAGTGGTTAAAATTAATATATGGACTTTTTTTTAACAATTCAAGTTATTGAGATCAGCTTGTTTATGAAATTGTATCAGAGTTGATTTGATCATAAAATCACGTGTTTAAATTCTCACAACCCTCAATATTACCTGTTGTCGGGACGGGGTAGTAAGTGCTAAGGTGGCGTGTTTTTACTGATGCGTGGCTAAGATTTGGAGTAAATGTGTTGTGCCTTGTGGGCAAGGTTTAGGAACCCCTACCGTACCAATTGGTCGAACCAGAAATGTCGAATACCGGACTCAAAACGATATGCGATTTTAACGGTAGGAAACGGTTCAATCACGATTAAACCACAATTTTTAATACAAAATACCCTATCACTTACTTTCTCGCTATAACTTGCTGTACGATATGCTGAAACTTGCTTGTGGGCGACTGAGAGAGGGGAAGACTCGGAACTTATAACGCGGGGTTTCATTTAAGGGAATGGCAGGCGGGCCATGTCTCTTAGCTCGGGGCATTTATTTAGCGGGAGCGCGACAAAGCCAGCCCATTACTACACACTACACAGTACACAGGTGTTCCGGGCTAAAGCTTTGACCAATCCCTCGACATGCAATTTTGTAAACACGCCAAGTCAATTACATGTTGTGAAATGATGTAAGACAAAACAAAAATTCATTTAAAGGTAGGTTTATTTACGAAACATAAAATAAATTAAATTGAAAAGTAATATATATAAATATAACTAATATTCTATTAAATAATTCATTAAAATTAAAGTGCGAAAGTACATTTATACTAAACAAATCAATATAACGAGGGAAATATTTTTTTTTTGAATAAAAGCTAACATTATTAAATGAGAAAAGTTGAAGCAAGAAGACAAATGAAGTTTAATTTAGCTATAAAAAATACAACGTATCTGAGATAATATTTGAACTTAATAGCCATAAAAAAATATTTGAAGTTAATACATCTTATTTTTCAAATAACATACTAACCATATATACCACTTTGATTTCTTGATTATATTTTGAAAATCCTTCTTCTCTAATTATATTTTATTTGGGACACTTCCAGTGAAGTATCTAGGGATTCCACTTATACCTGGTAAGTTGACTATTAAAGCTTGTCAACCTCTAATTGAGAAAATTAACAAGAGGATTCAGAACTGGGGGGTGAAAACTCTGAGCTATGCAGGGAGGTTACAACTTGTGCTCTCAGTTTTGTACAGCATGGTGCAATTTTGGATGACAGTTTTTATTCTGCCTAAGAAAGTGATAGTGGCAATTGAAAAAATGTGCAGTGATTTTTTATGGGGAGTAGGACAGGAAGGAAAGAAAAAAGCAGTTGCAGCTTGGGGTAGGTTGACTTTTCCCAAAAAAGAGGGTGGACTTGGGTTAAGGGACTTGAAAAGCTGGAATCAGGCTTGTGTAGTGAGGCATATTTGGGATTTACTAACTAAGCAAGGCTCTCTTTGGGTTGCCTGGATATGGGAATACAGGCTCCATGGAGTAGATCTATGGACTTCTACTTGTAAAACATGGTCCTGGATTTGGTTAAAAGTTCTCAAAACAAGGGACTCAATCAGACCAAAGCTTACTGTGATTGATGGAGAAGGCTACTGGCAGGGGAAACACATGAAGAAATTCTCAACAAAACTGATCTGGGAAGATCTCAGACCTCATAAGTCTCAGGTTCCCTGGTTTGCTCTGATCTGGAAACCACCTAGTATTCCAAGAAACCAGTTTGTAAGCTGGTTGATTATAAATCAGTTCATCACTACTAGTGATAAAATGATAGGATGGGGATTTCAGGGGGTCACTGCTTGTGTTTACTGTGATTGCAGGATTGAAACTCATGATCACTTATTTGCAGAGTGCAGTAGGTACAAGGATCTTTTCAAAATTCTATTTTGCAGATTCAGCAACAGGGAGCCCTCAAACTTATGGTCAGCAGAACTGGACTGGGCTGTTACCTCGTTTTCCAAAGCTGAATCTAAGGTTGGAAGACTGATCTGGCAGAGCATGATAAGTAATATCTGGAGGACCCGTTGTTCAATCAGATTTGGAGGGAAAGGATTAAGTCTCACTGAAGCAGAAGAATCAATTAAAGCTGAAGTTAGAGTGTTATGTGAAGAAGTGGATGTGGAAGCTTTCTTTTAATTAGCTTTCTGAAAGTTTTGTCTTGCTGCGATTAAGTCTAGGCTCACTATAGTTTTGGTATAGAGTTTCTTTGAATTTTTGCAGTTTTCCTCAGTGGCAGGGGGTGTTGCCACACAATAACAGGTTTTTGATGATTAATACAAAGCAATCCATTCATATAAAAAAAAATTATATTTTATTTGCCAATTTTTCAAACACCTAAATATGAGAATTATATTATGACCAACCTGATCAAGGTGGATTCCAGGACACACCCAATTGCACCCTGGCTCCGCCCTTGTAGTTGGCAGATGTTACTGAAATGTCTCACATGTTAACATGTATACATGCATTTGATTGACGTTTGATGATTTAGTGTGTGTTTTATGGTGTAGACAATGATTAAAATTCCGTACCGACGGTTCAAACTGAAAAACCTTATACTGGAAGCAAAACCTGTAAGTTGTATTTAGCGCTATAATATTATTGAACCATGGTTAATCCATGGTTTTAGTTTAAAATACTCTACAGCTGACTTTTCGGTAAAACATCTGGTACAGTAATTCAATCCTTCGTTGTAAATGATATGGATTTGTATTTGATTAACCTTAAAATAACCCTTGTGTTATTTCCAACTACCAAGTATGTGGTGTATTTGTGACCATTTCTAGGATCACTATAAGAAAATAAATAACAGAGGAGAATTAAATTGCACTGTCATATATGCCAAAATTTTCTTTTGGGTAAATGCCGTCACTAGGTTTAGTAAATCGTGTTATTTTTAGTCACTAGAAAAAATTTATATAATTTTGGTCACTCGAATTACTAAGACATATCACATTTAATCATTCTTCCGTTAACCTCCGTCCAAATGTTTAGAGCGACAATGGCCAGTTGGCCACACACCAACTGGAAGTCGCTCCCCAAGCTGGCGGGTCTCAACCGCCACGTCACCAACAAGGGCCACACACCAACTTGAAGTCGCTCCCCAAGCTGGCGGGTCTCAACCGCTGCGGCAAGCTAGTGATTTAAGAAACCAAAAATGGCAGCAAAATTAAAGTGGGTTTACTTTTCCTTCGTCGAAACGAAAAAGCCCATCGACCTCCGTCGGCCTGTTAGGCTTTACACGGCGGTCGGCCCAACGGAAAGTGTGCCCTTCCTTTTCCTGTGTGGAATTGGGTTTCCTTACTGACTGTTTTTGCATTCGGACTATCTGTTTAAAGGGTCTTTCGGATCGCTCTCCTCTCCTCAATCAACTCCACAAACAAAGCTAATCAGGTCGCAGAGATTTTGCAGCCGGTGATCCAGCACTATGGCGAAAAAAAGCACTAGAGGAGAGCTACTTTTCAAGAGGAACTATGATCCGGACTATGATTCAGATGAGGGATTGCTCCAGTACAGCTACAGTTATCGAGCGGCTGCAGCAAAGACGACTGGGGATAGCGATCTGTGTTTCAGGAAGCTGGCAAAGACGGACATCTTAATATCCCCTGCCGAGGCGAAGAGGAAGTGTACGAATGATGACGATCCGGGCTATGATTCAGATGAGGAATTACTCAAGTACACCTACCATTATCGAGCGGCTGCAGCAAAGACGACTGGGGATGTCGATCTGAGTTTTGGGCAGTCAAAGATCCGCGCCGCCATTATATGGTCGACGGAACGGAAGGCAATTAATGAGGAGAAGTAGTACCTGGAGTGAAGATCTGCAGCAGAGATCACGTGGATTTCTCTATATGGGTTGGGGGCTTTGATTTTTGGGGTTTATATATGAGTTTTCGTACAAGCATAATGTTTGAATGTTCGGTTTAGGTTTTCATATATGTTTTGTTCTTCCTATTATTACTAGTTTTGTGCCCATGTATTGATATTTTTTTGTTGTTATCTTGTAATGGCGGCAGGCTGATTTTGTATATATTTATTAGGGTTAATATAGTTGTATGATCAGAACTTTTCACATATTAAACATCCTGATAAATCTTATCGATTTAAAAGTCACGATCCGCGATTTCGAACGTTATCTTGGACGGTCAAACTCCTTGATTAACGGCCAATGCGCCACATCACTGCCAAGTCAGAACACACCACTTAAAATCTCGGGTTGACCGTTAGTCAAAATGTTTGACCGTCCAAGATAACAGAATTTTGATGCATAGTTGAGGCTATGAAGTTATAGATCGAAAAGATTGGCCATGATGTTTAATATGTGAAAAGTTTGGGTTATACAAATATATTAACCCTATTTATTCAGATTAAATATTATTTAAACTATATTGTGTGATAATAGGGCCGCCATATGTTGTTTGAGTGTTGTTAGGAGCAACAATCATGTAAACCTATAAGAGTAATACGTTTATCACTATTTTGAAGACCATATTCACGATCATCTACTCTTTGATTGCCCATCAAAATTTTATGATGTACATAACTTTTCATTGATTTCATGCATCCGCATGTTTCATCCAAATGTTCTGTGTCTAGTTTTTTCCCACGACTCATGAAGAAAAAATCATGCACATTATTTTAATTATCATATGTAATGATCGAATGAAAGAGCACGGATCTAGGTGTGCGATTAGGGATCGTGATTGGTATGAGAATTAGAGATTTGGGTGAGGTAGAATTGGGAATTAGGGTTGAGAGGAAGAGGAATTCGAGCACCGGGGTGGTGGTCGACGGGTTAGAGAGAGAGGAAGGGGCTCGGCAATGGCCAATGAGAGAGGTAGAGAGAGTGATTAGGGAATTGGGAACAATTCTGTTGTTATTGCTTAACCCTAGCTTAGGCCTAACACAGAATATATATAATCCGACTAATTCCCTATAACTACCCAAAGACTTAACCTGACCGATTTAACCCCAATAATTACCGAAATAACCAACATAACATAAAATGTCCAAATAACAAATAACCCCCCCTCCCCCAATTAACGACTATCTAACATCCCATCCCCCTTGAAACCCACCTTGCCCTCAAGGTGGACCTTCTTTCTTCTCTTTCGCTTCTCGCACCTCGATCTCCTCCCATTCATCTTCCCAGTTTCCGACAAGCAGCATTAGATGTCCCTTGGCGCATTGATGTCCCATCGTGTACCTTTCATCGCAGTTGAAGCAACGATAGTCCCTGCGTTTCTGGTCCATTTCCGCTTGGGTTAGTCGGACAAACCCCTTTGGTGGCAGCCTCGACTAGAACCTGTTTCCCGATGCTGCTCCAGTGGACGCCGGGCTTGCATTTCCCGGCGGCGGTGCGATACCAGCTCTTACTCCCATACCTCCACTGGCCTTCTGGATACGCCCAGCCAACGTCCTCCAACTAGCCAGCTCCTCTTCTTTGCGCCCTGAGATCCTGAAAGCAACTCGAAGAGAGTCAGGTTCAAAAACCTTAACGGCGGTTGCTAGCTCAGGACGGAGTCCCGCCATACACAATCCCACCAGAGTCTTCTCCGTCATTTCCTTGCACTAGTTTCCCAGCTTAAGGAACTCTGCGCGATACTCGGCCACCAATCCTGTCTGTCTGAGCTTGGCCAGCTGTTCCGGAGCCCATCCCTCTGCCTTGCCAAATTGATAGTGCAGCTCTTCCTGGAACCTGGGCTACGATATGATCTCCCTGCCGAGGCATAAGCTCTCTCGGTCCATTCCCACCACTGGAGGGCATCTCCCTCAAGATAGAAGGATGCCAGGTGCGCCTTCCGCTCTTCTCGAATCGGGTGGTTCCTGAACCACCTCTCAGCTGCATACAACCACAAACCCACATCTCCCGAGCCGTCGAACTTGGGAAACTCTATCACTGGCGGTTTAGCTCTAAATACCAGCTCCTCTTCAGTCTCATACAAAGGGTTACTGTATTCATACCTGCCTGTGTTCGATGGTGATGGTCGATTCATCGGGCCCTGATGGTAGTAGTTTCCCGCGGCTCGCTGCTGGGGAGGATA
The DNA here is from genome assembly GCA_964030455.1 of Linum trigynum. Classification (NCBI taxonomy): domain Eukaryota; kingdom Viridiplantae; phylum Streptophyta; class Magnoliopsida; order Malpighiales; family Linaceae; genus Linum; species Linum trigynum. The sequence goes on along the minus strand of OZ034822.1, from coordinate 37,541,432 downwards.
GGGCCAATCGCCCGTCACCTCCTGGTGGTTCCCGCTTTACTCAGGCTTGGTCCCCGACCCTTGACCAATGTCCCGACAACCTCGACCTCGTCCTCCCACTGCTTGCGGTGTACTCCACGGGGGGTACCCATGCTCCTGGCCCCTGCCGGGACCCCTGCTCGGCCCGTTCCAGCTGTTGCCCGCCTGTGGATGACCCGGACCAGTTCGGTCCGACCGGTTCTAGTTCGACCGGTTGGCCATCCAGTAACCGGTCTGGTTCGGCCCGGCTTCGAGCCCATGACCCATCCCCATCTCGCCTCCTCTGGGCTCGGGTCCACCCAGCCCTCAGGATCCCCAAAGCTCGGCTCATCCTCCTCCTCTGGCCCGATCGGCCATGGTTCTTCTCTGTCTAGCTCAGTCGGCCACGGCTCTCCTTCGTACCCCACCATCTTCTGCTTCCCCCGGGCCTTGTCATGGGCCGGGTTCGTCGGTGTCGGCAGCAAACCCGCTCCGCTGAATGCTGGCGCGGGTGCGCTCCTCGCGCCCAAAGTCCCCTGCTTCCCGGCGTGGCTGCGCGGCACGGCCGAACTTCCTGGTGCACCGGTCGTCGCGGCCACGGCCCGCGCCGCTCCACCCTTATCCTCGCCGGCCGACAGTTTATCCTCCGCCGTCTCCTCCTCCCGGCGCGCCCCCGCCGCGGCTGCTGCTGCCAGTGCCATCCCCGCCGCGGCTGCTGCTGCCGGCGCCACCATCATGGTCGTGCTCGCCAGTGACTCCCGGTTCCTCAGAACTTGGGTTAGCACCTCCTGCATCGTCGCCGCTAGGGCTCCGCATATGTTTTCAGCCACACTCTTGCCCATCTCTTCAATGAAAGCTTTTATCTGGTCGCCCATGGCTTCGATTGCCCCAATTGAGCCCTTCGAGGCCTCGGCTGCTCTCACAGTAACTTCCTTCAGGCTCTCCAACGATGTTGCCATCGCGTCATACTTGCTTGTTGTCACATCCTTGATCGTCATTACCTCCTTGTTCTGGCGCGGCGGCTGTTTTTTTGTCTGCAGGGTTTGACATCTTCAGACTGCAATATTCCTTCAGAGAATCGGCACACCAGCCAGGCTCTGATACCACTCAAAGAGCACGGATCTAGGTGTGCGATTAGGGATCCTGATTGGTATGAGAATTAGGGATTTGGGTGAGGTAGAATTGGGAATTAGGGTTGAGAGGAAGAGGAATTCGGGGACCGGGGTGGTGGCCGACGGGTTAGTGAGAGAGGAAGGGGGGCTCGACAATGAGAGAGGTAGAGAGAGTGATTATGGAACAATTATGTTGTTATTGCTTAACCCTAGTTTAGGCCTAACACAGAATATATATAATCCGACTAATTCCCTATAACTACCCAAAGACTTAACCTGACCGATTTAACTCCAATAATTCCCGAAATAACCAACATAACATAAAACGTCCAAATCCAATCAGAGCCATTTCAACTTATTTCTCTTTTGATGAATGTATAACTCAACTAACTTAGAAGTTGAACATTCTAGTGGTAGTAGAGTTCTTAATAGATGGTAAATTTGTCTTGTAGTTGATACCTATAACCCTTGCCCATCATTCAAATAATGATCCATCTTGTCACTGATCATATATCATTGTAAATCCTTATGTACTCTCAAAAATATTTTGCAACTTCGATATTTCTTACTAACAAAACCAATTGGAATTGAGATGTGACCGATCTTGTGATTCATAGAACTAAATCTACGATACCATTATAGAGCATTATGTACACATGAACCTTACCATTTTATCATATGTAATGGTAAAATGGAGTTATTCTTCAACTCAATTCTATGTTTGATGAATGTGCAAATCAACAAACTTAGCAGTTGAGCCTTCTGGTGGTTGTAGATTTCTCAATCAACAATAAATCTATTCCCGAATTGAAAACACGTGTAACACACGTTCATTATTCAAACTAAAATGGTACAAAAACATGTTGTATAATTGGTGTTTTAGTATAAGAAAAAGGTTATTGTCTTATTTCTTCTTTTTTTTGTTTGAAATGAACATGACATGAAAAGTTAAATAAGAGTTTGGATTTGAAAAATAGCTAAATTTCTATTTTATTTATGTATAATTTTATTCAAACATTTGTAAATGTTTATTGAAACAATAAAAAATTTGTTGTTAATAATTTATGTTATGAACAAAAATGTATAATACTATATGTATTTGTGATTTCTAATATAATTATTTAGAAATTAGACTATCACTTTTAAAATTGAATCGGATGTCACCAATAAAGTTAAAAATACAACGGTTAGAGGTTAGGTGTTAAATTCATTTGAATACGTCAGACAACCAATTGAAACTAGTGATTTAAGAAACCAACAAAACAATGGCAGCAAAAAAGTGGGTTTATTTTTCCTTTGTCGAAACGAAAAAGCCCGTCGACCTCCGTCGGCCTGTTGGGCTTACATGGCGGTCGGCCCAACGAAAGTTTGCCCTTCCTTTTCCTGTGTGGAATTGGGTTTCCTTACTGGTCTTTGCATTCGGACTATCCTATTTAAAGGGTCTTTCGGATCGCTCTCCTCTCCTCAATCAACTCCACAAACAAAGCTAATTAGGTCGCGGAGATCTTGCAACTATGGCGAAAAAAAGCACTAGAGGAGAGCTCCTTTTCAAGAGGAACTATGATCCGGACTATGATTCGGATGAGGGATTGCTCCAGTACAGCTACAGTTATCGAGCGGCTGCAGCAAAGACGACTGGGGATAGCGATCTGTGTTTCAGGAAGCTGGCAAAGACGGACATCTTAATATCCCCTGCCGAGGCGAAGAGGAAGTGTACGAATGATGACGATCCGGGCTATGATTCAGATGAGGAATTACTCAAGTACACCTACCATTATCGAGCGGCTGCAGCAAAGACGACTGGGGATGACGATCTGAGTTTTGGGCAGTCAAAGATCCGCGCCGCCATTATATGGTCGACGGAACGGAAGGCAATTAATGAGGAGAAGTAGTACCTGGAGTGAAGATCTGCAGCAGAGATCACGTGGATTTCTCTATATGGGTTTGGGGGCTTTGATTTTTGGGGGTTTATACATGAGTTTTCGTACAAGCATAATGTTTGAATGTTCGGTTTAGGTTTTCATATATGTTTTGTGCTTCCTATTATTACTGGTTTTGTGCCCATGTATTAATATTATTTGGCGGCAGGCTGATATTGTATATATTTATTAGGGTTAATATAGTTGTATGATCCAAACTTTTCACATATTAAACATTCTGACAAATCTTATCAACTTAAAAGTCACGAAATTGTCTAAACCCGTGATTTTGAACGTTATCTTGGACGGTCAAACTCGTTGACTAACGTTCAATGCGCCACATCACTGATCAAGTCAGCACACACCACTTAAAATCTCGGGTTGACCGTTAGTCAAAATGTTTGACCGTCCTAGATAACAGAATTTTGGAATTTTAATGCATAGTTGAGGCCATGAAGTTATAGATCGAAAAGATTGGCCATAATGTTTAATATGTGAAAAGTTTGGGTCATACAAATATATTAACCATATTTATTCATATTAAATATTATTTAAACTATATTGTGTGATAATAGGGCCTCCATATGTTGTTTGAGTGTTGCTAGAAGCAACGATCATGTAAAACTATAAGAGTAATAAGTTTATCATTATTTTGAAGACCATATTCACGATCATCTACTCTTTGATTGCCCATAAAAATTTTATGATGTACATAAATTTTCATTGATTTCATGCATCTGCATGTTTCATCCAAATATTGTGTGTCTAGTTTTTTCCCCAGACTCATTAAGAAAAAATCATGCACATTATTTTAATTATCATATGTAATGATCGAATGAAAGAGCACGGATCTAGGTGTGCGATTAAGGATCGTGATTGGTATGAGAATTAGAGATTTGGGTGAGGTAGAATTGGGAATTAGGGTTGAGAGGGGAATTCGGGCACCGGGGTGGTGGCCGACGGGTTAGAGAGAGAGGAAGGGGGCTCGGCAATGAGAGAGGTAGAGAGAGTGATTAGGGAATAGGGAACAATTCTGTTGTTATTGCTTAACCCTAACTTAGACCTAACACAGAATATATATAATCCGACTAATTCCCTATAACTACCCAAAGACTTAACCTGACCGATTTAACCCCAATAATTCCCGAAATAACCAACATAACATAAAATGTCCAAATAACAAATAATCCCCCTCCCCCAATTAACGGCTATCTAACATCCCATCCCCCTTGAAACCCACCTTGCCCTCAAGGTGGACCTTCTTTCTTCTCTTTCTTCTTCTCCTCCGCTTCTCGCGCCTCGATCTCCTCCCCTTCATATTCCCAGTTTCCGACAAGCAGCATTAGATGTCCCTTGGCGCATTGATGTCCCACTGTGTACCTTTCATCGCAGTTGAAGCAACGACCGTCCCTGCGCTTCTAGTCCATTTCCGCCTGGGTTAGCCGGAAACCCCTTTGGTGGCAGCCTCGACTGGAACCTGTTTCTCGATGCTGCTCCAGTGGACGCCGGGCTTGCATTTCCCGGCGGCGGTGCGGTACCAGCTCTTACTCCCATACCTCCACTGGCCTTCTGGATACGCCCAGCCGACGTCCTCCAACTAGCCAGCTCCTCTTCCTTGCGCCCTGCGATCCTGAAAGCAACTCGAAGAGAGTTAGGTTTGAAAACCTTAACGGCGGTTGCCAGTTCAGGACGGAGTCCCGCCATACACAATCCCACCAGAGTCTCCTCCGTCATTTCCTTACACTGGTTTCCCAGCTTAAGGAACTCTGCGCGATACTCAGCCACCGATCCTGTCTGTCTAAGCTTGGCCAGCTGTTCCGGAGCCGATCCCTCTGCCTTGCCAAATTGATAGCGCAGCTCTTCCTGGAACCTGGGCCACGATATGATCTCCCCTGCCGCGGCATAAGCTCTTTCAGTCCATTCTCATCACTGGAGGGCATCTCCCTCAAGATAGAAGGATGTCAGGTGCGCCTTCCGCTCTTCTCGGATCGGGTGGTTCCTGAATCACCTCTCAGCTGCATACAACCACAAACCCACATCTCCTGAGCCGTCGAACTTGGGAAACTCTATCACTGGTGGTTTAGCTCTAAATAGTAAATACCAGCTCCTCTTCAGTCTCATACAGAGGGTTACTGTATTCATACCTGCCTGTGTTCGGTGGTGATGGTCGATTCATCGGGCCCTGATGGTAGTAGTTGCCCGCGGCTCGCTGCTGGGGAGGATAGGGCCAGTCGTCCGTAACCTCCTGGTGGTTCCAGCTGTACTCAGGCTTGGTCCCCGACCCTTGCCCAATGTTCCGACAACCTCGACCTCATCCTCCCACTGCTCGCGATGTACTCCACGAGGGGTACCCGTGCTCCTGGCCCCTGCCGGGACCCCTCCTCGGCCCGTTCTAGCTGTTGCCCGCCTGTGGATGACCCGGACCGATTGGTCACCTAGTAACCGGTCCGGTTCGGCCCGGCTTCGAGCCCATGACCCAGTCCCATCTCGCCTCCTCTGGGCTCGGGTCCACCCAGCCCTCTGGATCCCCAAAGCTCAGCTCATCCTCCTCCTCTGGCCCGATTGGCCATGGTTCTTCTCCGTCGGGCCCAGTCGGCCACGACTCTCCTTCGTACCCCACGATCTTCTGCTTCCCCCGGGCGTTGTCATGGGCCGGGTTCGTCAGTGTCGGCAGCAAACCCGATCCGCTGAATGCTGGCGCTGGTGCGCTCCTCGCGCCAAAAGTCCCCTGCTCCCCGGCGCGGCACCGCCGAACTCCCCGGTGCACCGCCCGTCGAGACCACGGCCCACGCCGCTCCACCCTTATCCCCGCCGGCCGATAGTTTCTCCTCCGCCGTCTCCTCCTCCCGGCGCGCCGCCGCGCGGCGGCTTTGTCTTGCCCGTGGCCATCACGTCGCCGACCTCATGGGCCGCCGATCCCGCCGCGGCTGCTGCTGCCAGCGCCATCCCCGCCGCGGCTGCTGCTACCGGCACCACCACCATGGTCGTGCTCGCCGGCGACTCCCGGTTCCTCAGAACTTGGGTTAGTACCTCCTGCATCGTCGCCGCTAGGGCTCCGCAGATGTTTTCAGCCACGCTCTTGCCCATCTCCTCGATGGAAGCTTTGATCTGGTCGCCCATGGATTCGATTGCCTCGATTGAGCCCTTCGAGGCCTCAGCTGCTCTCACAGTAACTTCCGTCAGGCTCTCCAACGATGTTGTCATCGCGTCATACTTGCTTGTTGTCACATCCTTGATCGTCACTACATCCTTGTTCTGGCGCGGCGGCTGTTGTTTGTCCGCAGGGTTTGACATCTTCAGACTGCAATATTTCTCAGAGGATCGGCAAACCAGCCAGGCTCTGATACCACTGAAAGAGCCAGGCTCTGATAATCCGACTAATTCCCTATAACTACCCAAAGACTTAACCTGACCGATTTAACCCCAATAATTCCCGAAATAACCAACATAACATAAAACGTCCAAATCGAATTAGAGCCATTTCAACTTATTTCTCTTTTGATGAATGTATAACTCAACTAACTTAGAAGTTGAACATTCTAGTGGTAGTAGAGTTCTTAATAGATGGTAAATTTGTCTTGTAGTTGATACCTATAACCCTTGCCCATTATTCAAATAATGATCCATCTTGTCACTGATCATATATCATTGTAAATCCTTATGTACTCTCAAAAATATTTTGCAACTTCGATATTTCTTACTAACAAAACCAATTGGAATTGAGATGTGACCGATCTTGTGATTCATAGCACTAAATCTACGATACCATTATAGAGCATTATGTACACATGAACCTTACCATTTTATCTTATGTAATGGTAAAATGGAGTTATTCTTCAACTCAATTCTATGTTTGATGAATGTGCAAATCAACAAACTTAGCAGTTGAGCCTTCTGGTGGTAGTAGATTTCTCAATCAACAATAAATCTATTCCCGAATTGAAAACACGTGTAACACACGTTTATTATTCAAACTATAATGGTACAAAAACATGTTGTATAGTTGGTGTTTTAGTATAAGAAAAAGGTTATTGTCTTTTTTTTTTGTTTGAAATGAACATGACATGAAAAGTTAAATAAGAGTTTGGATTTGACAAATAACTAAATTTCTATTTTATTTATGTATAATTTTATTCAAACATTTGTAAATGCTTATTGAAACAAAAAAAAATTTTGTTGTTAATAATTATGTTATCAACAAAAATATATAATACTATATGTATTTGTGATTTCTAATATAATTTATTTAGAAATTAGACTATCACTTTTAAAATTGAATCGGATGTCACCAATAAAGTTAAAAATACAACGGTTAGAGGTTAGGTGTTAACGGGTCGTTTGGATGCATCATTTTGGTTCTATGGTATTTCGAATTCAAATGATGCATTGTTTTGCTATGTGGCATTTCATGTGGTATTTCATTTTGAAATGTGGTAATTGGTGTAATTGTCTTGTTTGGATAAAACATTCAAATATTGTGGTATTTCACACTTAAAGAAGGGATGAAGTGGAAAAAGAAGTTGGCAGATGGGGTATTTGAAATAACTAGGGGGTTGGTAGGTATTTCAAATAACTCACAATGAGTTATTTCAATTGACTCATAGACAAAATACCACATTCTACTTTATTTTTGCCAAACGAGTTATTTTGATTGAAATACCTCATTCTGAGTTATTTCGACCAAATTAGCTCATCAAAATACTGCATCCAAACGAACCTAAGGGGTCGTTTACTTCAAGGATTTTATAACGAGGGTTTTGTCATGGATTTGCTAATTAAAAATCTTGGGATTTATTAGGGATTTTGGTCATTATGGATTTGAGGAAATCCTTTGTTTGTTGAGCTATTTTTATCATGGATTTGATGAGGTAGGCATGGTTTTTCAACTTGTCTCCAAATCTCAGGGTATGAGGTGGGATTTATAAAACCGTGGGGCCATGGATTTGGAGCTAAAAAACCCAAATCCGTGGGGCCCACAAATTTATCTAAACATTTTTTGACAAAGCAAAAAACGGATTTTGTCTAAATCCATGATGGTTGATTTTTTGGTACCAAATCCATGATGCAAATCATTAGAGCAAACGACACCTAAATTCATTTGAATACGTCAGACAACAAATTGAAGCTAGTGATTTAAGAAACCAACAAAACAATGGCAGCAAAAAAGTGGGTTTATTTTTCCTTTGTCGAAACGAAAAAGCCCATCGACCTCCGTCGGCCTGTTGGTCTTACATGGCGGTCGGGCCAACGAGAGTGTGCCATTCCTTTTCCTGTGTGTAATTGGGTTTCCTTACTGGTCTTTGTATTCGGACTATCCTATTTAAAGGGTCTTTCGGATCGCTCTCCTCTCCTCAATCAACTCCACAAACAAAGCTAATTAGGTCGCGGAGATTTTGCAGCTATGGCGAAAAAAAGCACTAGAGGAGAGCTCCTTTTCAAGAGGAACTATGATCCGGACTATGATTCGGATGAGGGATTGCTCCAGTACAGCTACAGTTATCGAGCGGCTGCAGCAAAGACGACTGGGGATAGCGATCTGTGTTTCAGGAAGCTGGCAAAGACGGACATCTTAATATCCCCTGCCGAGGCGAAGAGGAAGTATACGAATGATGACGACCCGGACTATGTTTCAGATGAGGAATTACTCAAGTACACCTACCATTATCGAGCGGCTGCAGCGAAGACGACTGGGGATGTCGATCTGAGTTTTGGGCAGTCAAAGATCCGCGCCGCCTTGCTGACGAATAGATGGTCGACGGATCGGAAGCCGATTAATGAGGAGAAGTAGTACCTGGAATGAAGATCTGCAGCAGAAGATCACGGGGATTTCTCTATATATGGGTTTGGGGGCTTTGATTTTTGGGGTTTATATATGAGTTTTCGTACAAGCATAATGTTTGAATGTTCTGTTTAGGTTTTCATAATTGTTTTGTTCTTCCTATTATTACTAGTTTTGTGCCCATGTATTAATATTTTGTTGTTGTTATTTTTTAACGGCGGCAGGCTGATATTGTATATATTTATTAGGGTTAATATAGTTGTATGATCCGAACTTTTCACATATTAAACATCCTGACAAATCTTATCGACTTAAAAGTCACGAAATTGTCCAAACCCGCGATTTTGACCGTTATCTTGGACGGTCAAACTCGTTGATTAACGGCCAATGCGCCACATCACTGCCAAGTCAGAACACACCACTTAAAATCTCGGGTTGACCGTTAGTCAAAATGTTTGACCGTCCAAGATAACAGAATTTCGATGCATAGTTGAGACCATGAAGTTATAGATCGAAAAGATTGGCCATGATGTTTAATATGTGAAAAGTTTGGGTTATACAAATATATTAACCCTATTTATTCAGATTAAATATTATTTAAACTATATTGTGTGATAATAGGGCCGCCATATGTTGTTTGAGTGTTGCTAGGAGCAACGATCATGTAAAACTATAAGAGTAATATGTTCATCACTATTTTGAAGACCATATTCACGATCATCTACTCTTTGATTGGCCATCAAAATTTTATGATGTACATAACTTTTCATTGATTTCATGCATCCGCATGTTTCATCCAAATATTGTGTGTCTATTTTTTTCCCCAGACTCATGAAGAAAAAATCATGCACATTATTTTAATTATCATATGTAATGATCGAATCAGAGTCATTTCAACTTATTTCTCCTTTTGATGAATGTATAACTACCCTAATTTAGAAGTTGAACATTCTAGTGGTAGTAGAGTTCTTAATAGATGGTAAATTTGTCTTGTAATTGATACCTATAACCCTTGCCCATCATTCAAATAATGATCTATCTTGTCACTCATATATCATTGTAAATCCTAGTTTACTCTCAAAAATATTTTGCAACTTCGATATTTCTTACTAACAAAACCAATTGGAATTGAGACGTGACCAATATTGTGGTTCATAGAACTAAATCTATGATATCATTATAGAGCATTATGTACACTTGAACCTTACCATTTTATCACATGTAATGGTAAAATGGAGTTGTTCTTCAACTCAATTCTATGTTTGATGAATGTGCAAATCAACAAACTTAGCAGTTGAACCTTCTGGTGGTTGTAGATTTCTCAATCAACTATAAATCTATTCCCGAATTGAAAACACGTATAACACGTGTTCATTATTCAAACTATAATGGTACAAAAACATGTTGTATCATTATTGTATTAGTATAAGAAAAGGGTTATTGTCTTATTTATTTATTTATTTTTGTTTGAAATGAACGTGACATGAAAAGTTAAATAAGAGTTTGGATTTGACAAATAACTAAATTTCTATTTTATTTATGTATGATTCTATTCAAACATTTGTAAATGCTTATTGAAACAAAAGTTTTTTAGTTGTTAATAATTTATGTTATGAAAAAAATGTATAATACTATTTGTATTTGTGATTTCTAATATAATTTATTTAGAAATTAGACTAACACTTTTAAAATTGAATCGGATGTCACCAATAAAGTTAAAAATACAACGGTTAGAGGTTAGGTCTTAAATTCATTTGAATACGTAAGACAACAAAGTGAATCTTTTGTTGTGCACAATTCGTTTTTCAGGATGTACTTTTTTACATGACATCAGCACAAATAACATGTATTTGAATGAGGCCCAAGAGCGAAAATTCACGTATTTGATAAATAACTACCTAAGAAATAAACATGGTTTAGATGAATGAAAATGAGATACAATTGCATATCATGATCATGTAACTAAGTTGTAGTTGTAGTCATATACTACCAATATATACATTTATAATTGGGTATGATCTTTAAAATTTTAACAATTACATAAAAAATGTTACTTATAGAGACACCCTCCTCCACTTTTTATTATCATACAATATTAATTCAATAACCAAAGATCCAATGAAAATAATAGTGGTGACAGTTGTATCGTTCTTTTTGATAGTTTGTTGTCCATCATCATCAGAACTACAAAGAATCAAACCTTTATCTTATGCATTGAGTTCCTTCATAGCCATTCTAATGAACAACTTACACGAATAAGTTGGTGGTTAGCAAAGCCTAATTGATGTATATTTATTGGAAAGTAAAGTTTTACTATTTATATTTACGGAAGCCCAACCCTATACAGACATGAGAAGGAATTTAGGAATGAATATGGCTTGAGTGAAGTAAAAATGAAGATGTATGTGCAGAGGTGGTGCCCTTAGGTTGTACTAATCATTCATCAATTAATTGTAAAAAGGAAGATTATTCAGAACAGTCTTTGGAGCTTTCAACAAGGAAAAGTGATAAACTGGAAGGCCATTGAGAGTGGCACTATTGAGAGGCAAACGAGCTCCAAAGGAGAGGAGCTTGCTTTTCCACCCCTGGAGACGGTCTTGATACTTGCTCATCACCGGGTTTCAAATCGAGACCGCGTTAGGGCAATCTCCTAAAGAGGGGCAAAGTACTTTGATGGGTCGCTACTCTATTTACACCCGAAGATCCAAGCGAAGAAACTGGGTTCATGAACGTCACCAACAGTGTACATCGTAGACTTATTGAGTTTGATTTTGAGTCCCGTCACTGCCTGGAAGCAAACCAGAGTGGCAAGGATATTAAGTACTTGATCAACAGAAGCGTCGCAGAAAATAAGGGAGTCGTTAGCAAACAGGTGATGAGTAACCTCTCTTGCCCGCCTATCCTCGTCCATGTGAAAGGAGATCTCCTTGCCGAACCCCCTTACTTGCGCGAAAGTAACCATGAGCTTCACCGTTGACAAGAATAGACGTCATAGGGGAACACAGGTCCCCTTTAATCCATTGTTGCCACTTAGCCGGGAAACCCAGTCTATCCAACATGTTAAAGAGGCACTCCCAACTAACATTGTCAAATGCCTTCACGATATCCAACTTGAACATTAATCCTGCCTTTCTGCTGTCAACAATCTCATTAGCTATAAGAGTCGCCTCCGAGATATGTCTACCACGAACAGAGGCATGTTGATTGGGAGAAACCAACTTAGGAAGGACACGGCTCAGACGGTTCATCAACACCTTACTCGCCAGTTTATTAAAGCTATTCATCAAGCAGATTGGTCGAAGATCCTTCGTGCGTTCAACAACATCAACCTTTGGGGTTAGGCAAATAAACGCACGAGTAATGCTTTCTGGAAGATAACCCGTGGCGTGAAACTCCTCAGAAGTTTGAATGACCTCCTGCTTACATAACTACCAACATTTCTTATAGAAATCAAAGGTAAAACCGTCGGGTCGCGAGACCTTGAAGCCATCACTTGATTTAATAACATTCCAGATTTCCTTCTCACTGAAATTCCGAGTTAGATCAGCGCACTCTAGAGGATCCAAACTGGTGCTCAGATAAACACAAGGGAAGGGTCTGTCAGTGGTAGATTCTTGAAATAGGACTCTGTAAAATTCAGCAATACCCGTACCTTAAGGCATCTTTCCCTTCGACTACCAGCCCATTACCATAATTTTATATAATATAATTTTATAAAGACCTTTTCCCATCAATATATTATCTAACATTTTCAAAACTATGTTGCATTATACACTTACAACATTATCATATGGAACTGAACCATGTATATACTTCCACAAAATATTAAAGAAAACACTACTCTACGTAAATTGACAATCTTACCATAACTTTAAAAATTCGCTTACCTTCACATTTTCTTCATTGAATTGAACCTCTGTACGGTAACTTTATCAATACAATACAGTGAAACCGACATTTCCATTAGGTACCCGTAAAAAGAAAGATTTCTTTCTTGAGAAATTTTACAATACTATATAGTATTGGTGCTATAAGTTTTTGCTTTTATGGTACAACTTGAAATTATACATTTAACTTTATAGTACAATTTCAACTTATATCTATACATTTTGTACAAATTGTTTTATGGTAAAACTTAAATTTGTACATTTATGTGATGCTACAACTTCAAGTTGTATCATAACATAATTATACCATAAAGTACCAATACTTTATAGCATAGTAGAAGTGATCTTTCTTTCATTTCGTTTCTTTATTTAGTGCCTCAAACTTCCTCTGCATAAAAAAAAGCCTCTTCTTCATTTCTCATTCTTCTCCTCCCCCTTCTCCATCGCCGTCGCAATCTCCATTGAAATCCACCCCTGTAATTTTCCCCCAACCCGCCCCATTTCTCTACCCAACCCAACCCAAATCAATCATTCAATCCATCAGGAAAAAAAAAAGAGATGAAATCTCCTCGGCGCCTGTTGCCGGACAGATCGTGGATCATCGCCGTGGTAATGGCCGGCCTGGTCTTCGCCGGCGTCTTGATCGGGAGCTTCCTCCGCTCCGGCGGCGATGACTCCTTCCTCTGCTCCCTCGCGAGCAAGAAGCTGATTCGCACCACATCCGAGTACCCCACCACGCCGGCCCAGCTCCAGGCGATCGTCCACTACGCCACCTCCCGGATCACGCCGCAGCAGAACATCGACGAGATCACCGTAACCCTCGACGTCTTCCGCGGCCGCTCTTTCTCCCCCGCCAATTTCCTCGTCTTCGGCCTAGGATTCGATTCCCTGATGTGGAGCGCACTGAATCCCAGGGGGAAGACGATCTTCCTCGAGGAGGATCCGTCGTGGGTGGAAAAAGTGCTGAAGGACGCGCCGTCGCTCCACGCGCACACCGTCCGGTACCGCACCCAGCTCAAGGAAGCCGACGAGTTCCTGAATTCGTACAGGAAGGAGCAGACGTGCTCGCCGGCGAAGGCTTATCTCGACGGGAACTACGCCTGCCCGCTGGCCCTGACCGGGCTGCCCGACGAGGTCTACGCGACGGAGTGGGACCTGATCATGATCGACGCGCCGCGCGGGTACTTCGCCGAGGCGCCCGGGAGGATGGGAGCGATATTCTCGGCGGCGGTTATGGCGAGGGCGAGGAAGGGATCGGGTGTGACGCACGTGTTTCTGCACGATGTGGATCGGAAGGTGGAGAAGGCGTTTGCGGAGGAGTTCCTGTGCCGGAAGTACCTGGTGAAGGGCGTCGGACGGTTGTGGCATTTCGAGATCCCGCCGGCGTCGAACATGACCGGCGGACAGGATGAGAACTCGTGGTTTTGTTAGGATGCGGAAAGGACGACGACGTCGTTTTGGTCGTTTGCCCTACGGATTAGATTTTTTTTTTTTGGGTGTGGGGTTAATGAAATTATATCTTTATTATTATTATGTTATTAATGCATGGATTATGCCGGGAATATAGTTTAGTGGTAGTAATTAAAGTTTTTTGATAGGTGGAGGAAAGACACAGGTGATAGGTCGGATATTTATTAATATAATTAATATCTATTTTCTTACAATTTTCCATGTTTTGTGGTTGAGTGTTTTTATTTTTTATTTAAAGTATTCAGAAAAAATGAGTAAAAGAAAGAAAATTTGAATATACAATACTTTATCCTCTAATAAATTATGCTTTTCTTTCCTACATGTTAATATGTTTGTTTTCTCAAGGTTTCCTACATGTTGGGACAGGTTATGGTGATTACTAAGTAGTAATCACCATTGTTATTAAGAGTAAATTGGGTATGAAAAAATAAATTATATTAATTAATTTTTTACCATAAATTTCATTTTAGGTAGTTACAAAAATTTATTAATTATAATTCTCTCTTTATCTCATTTTCGTAATCTCCAGCCAGATCCCCTTCCTTATTTTTCTCAATCTATCTGCAAAAAAAAAAAAAAAAAAAAACACGAAATCACTTCCAATCCATTAGACAACCACTACCACTTTGAAAAATATCAATATCATTGCAGAAGTAAATCTATACCATTACGCCAAAACTACCAATATAAACAATCAACCAATATAAATATATATCATTTCACAAAAAATCAATACCATTGCAGAAGAATAAACAAGAAACCAATACCAAAACGTTAACAACTACCACTGCAGCCTACACGAAACACTACCACTACCACTTATTAACAACTATCATTGCAGATTACAACAATACCATTACATGATAATCAATATGCGAAAAAAGAATATCAATGCGAAAAAACACTACCATTACGGGAAAACACTACCAATGCAAAAAAGTACATACCAATAAAAAACCAGAAAAATTTCTTTTTCCCAACCGTCGTTTTTGTCTTGCTGAAGAAGAACAGAAGTAAGGAGAGAGAGAGAGAGAGAGAGAAGTGAATTGGGTTTTAGAGAGGGGAGATCTCCTGCGGAGATCACCTTGGAGTAACCGCTGGGCATTTCTTGGATCAAGACCCTGGAGGGCCTTCTCCGGCACCGGTCCCCCACCGGACTCGACCGTAGATCGTCCAAGGAAACGTCGACCACCGCCCACGTCCCGTCGGGTGCTGCTTACAGTATCTGGCGAAGTAGCTCTCACGGGTTGGGACCAGTGGAGTTGGGAGTTGGAATTCAGCCGTCTCCCGCAGAGGAAGAATGGATGGAAAGAGAGAGAGAGAGAGAGAGAGAGAGAGAGGATCGGGAGGAATGGCCGGCAAAGGGAGGTGGACGGAGGGAGAGTGGGATGGAGTGCGGGCAGCGGGCAGTCGGCAGCCGGCGTCGATGAAGTAGGGTTTGTCTGGAGGAAGGGCAATGTAGAATTAGGGTTTGGGTAGAATATATAGAATAATCAGGTGTGAACTCTTTTTTGTTTCCAAAACTAACATAAAACAAAATTAACCATAAGATTAAAAAAAGAGAAAAACAAGAAAAATGAACGACAGATAATAATGTAGCCACGGTGACAACTAAAATTTTAGTTGGCACCCTAATGCATTCTTCTACATGTTAATATGAAAAAAAAAGAAGAAGAAGAAGATAAATCACAAGGATGATCATTCAAATCTTGTGTCCATTTTGCTATGCTTATTACCTTTTTGGTCGAGTAAGTGCCTGGCAATCAGACAAAGAGAATATGTCGTTATAATTATGTTGTTATGATATCAATAAACCGTAGGATACACTTATTATGAATGCGAAATTTGTTGTGCAACTAATTTAGTCTTTCAATCTATTAATTCGTTATGTGGTCGTGAAATTATACGAAACAACAATACCATTATAAG
The DNA here is from genome assembly GCA_964030455.1 of Linum trigynum. NCBI lineage: Eukaryota > Viridiplantae > Streptophyta > Magnoliopsida > Malpighiales > Linaceae > Linum > Linum trigynum. The sequence continues at coordinate 37,525,339 of OZ034822.1, read as the reverse complement.
AAGATTGAAGGATGGAAATGATAATAAAAATCAATAATTTCCTCAACAAAATGGTGAACAGAGCCAAAATTAGAGTGTTTGGCAGAGTCCAACTAGGGTGGGAAAACGGTTGTGGTTTTATAGTTAAACCTCAATTTGTTGAGGGATGTGATTAGGTGCTAACCCTTATAGGGGTTAGCACCGCGATAACTAGCAAAAATCACTACAGATTATTATAAAATCAATACAACATCTAAGCTAAATCACTACTAATTCTAACTAGTAGTAGTTTTTCCCTTGGTTAGGACGGTGCTAACTATTGTACAATTAACACCGTAGCCGTTCCCATTTGTTGAATAAACACGGTTAGTGATTAACCGTAAATCATTTTAATGAGATCTTATTTAGTCGTGGTTAATAGATTTGAGTTATTTTGTGGTTTAACTACAAATTGCAAACGACACCTGTTTACTTTATTTCTGTTTCCTGTTTTTGAGAAAACAGATGTTGAAAACAGGTGAAAACAACATTTTGTCGTTTCCGAAAACAGCAGGAAGTTGCCACTTTCTGTTTTCATAGTTGGAAACGAATAGAAAACAGAATGAAAAGTAAACAAGTTTTCTCATTTCGGTTGCCAAATTTATCACATGAAAACAGAAAACAGGAAACAAAAATGGAAGTGAACAGGGCCTAATAAGTTCCTAACTATTTCAATAGCCGCAAATGAAATTCAAACGCAGGCCTTGAAACTCAACTCCTCCAACAGCCCTACAAAAACCTGCCAGGCCCATAGTCCATTTGTCGGAGTTTCTTTTTGGTTCACTAAAAAGCTGATATACCCAAATCTAATATGGCTATCTTATCCTCATAGCTCAATCCATGAGTAAATTACCCACCTCTTTGCTCCTTTTAGAGATGCAATCCAACCCGCAATTATGAATATCCTACTCAACCATAACCGGTTAATAAGGGTAATTATTTGCTTTAACAGGTTAATAGCCTGTATAGGTAATACCCGATTTCAAAATAATGGGTAGGGTACGAGTATAGTATGAAACCAGAGGTGGCAATCCACCAATCCAATCCATCAATCTATTAAAAATATCCAACTAATCCTATCTATATCCATTCAATCCAAATCCAATCGGATTGGTGGATTTATGGATTGATCCATGGATCCAAATGTCAAATTACAGTTTGGTACCTATAATTTTATTTTTTACATTTTGGTACCTAAATTTAATTTTTATACAAAAATATCATTGGAAAATTATGCTTTGGTACCTAAAAATTTTCATTATGACATTTTAGTACCTAAACTTTTCACATTTTACATATTGGTCCAACGTAGGGGGTCATTTGGATTCCTGATAATCCACCAATCCACTTGATCCAATCCACGAATCCATTAGATCCATGGATCCACTAATACAATCCACCAATCCATGAATACAATCCATTTGCTACCTTTATATGAAACTGTATGTATAAATAAGTAATAACGAAAAGGTTAAGTATGCTAAACTAAGAATGCTTATATGGTATGGAGCGGTATGATACCTTGTGCTAAACTTCTTAAAAGTGACAACCTATAGTGTTGGTCGTTATAGCACAACTGACATTTGCAATATTGACGAAACTGAAGATACTTCTCAAATCCAATTTATGCCATCTTATCATGATATTGTTCTATTTTGTACATATTAACAACCAAATTGTATTAGTAAAAGGTATATTATCTACTATTGAATCTTTCCCAACAACTCGAGTTAGTGGGACCAATTGGTTCTTGACATTGTATTAGAGCCTTTTGTAACCGAGAGGTCTCTTGTTCTAATTCAATGACCGCATATGTTTCTGTTAAGCACGTGGTGTCCGCAGTTGTGCAAACTTCAGGCCCATATATGGTGGCTTTCGTTTGAGGGGGTGTGTTAGTAAACGTCATATGATTCACGATTGAACCTCTCCCAACAACTCTAGTTATTGGGATCAACTGATTCTTGACAAATTGATCGAAACTCAAGGATTCGAGGTTTATAACTGTTTTTATAAAACTTCATTTCTTTCTTAACCAATTCAACTTATCAAAATATTGATATTTGGCTTTAATATATCGGATTCTTGGACTTTATGTGATTATCCGTGGTATGTTTTAGCCAATTGGTGCTATTTTAGGGCTCGCTAACCCGAGAATGGTTGAAAAACCATTACTGCCTAGTGCCATGAGTTTGATATGTTACAGGTGGAGAAAGTACGAAAAAGAAACGAATGCATAAGCAATCAATCGAGCTCGAATAATTGATGGAATACTCACGTGGGCCTGGAAGGAGAGTGGGCCACGAAAAATTGCTAGGATGGTTTTAATGGGAGAGGCAAAATTGGGCCAAGAAATTACGGACGGAAGGGGGGTTTTGGTGGTGAATTCTCTGGCAACGTAAGGAAGGAGGGAATCAATTTGTGGAGCAGCCAATTAATTGGGACACAGAATTATAATAAAAAAAAGGACAGGCAAGTTTGGTTGGGGGTTTTTTGGAGGAGATAATTCTCTTGGAAAAAGGCAGCGGCATTCGAAAGAAAAGGTAGCAGGCGAAATTCTTGGGGAGAAGCAAGCGCAGACGCGGATCGACGAGCATCGTTTGGAAAATTCTCAGTATTTTTGTTTCTTCTCCTTTCATTAGTATGATGATTATGAACATGATTGTGTGTTTTATTTTCGTCATGAACTAAACCCCGATTTCTGGGGGAAACACCATAGGATGTAGCTAGTTCTTGATTTGATGGATTGATTCATGATTCTTTTCTTCCAATCTCTATTGCATGAAATTGCTTAATGCTTTGTGTTGACTGGCCACCAATACAACGATTTGTAGTTAATTAGGTTATTAGCGACAGTGAAACCCTATTAACTGAACATATTTCATGTGACATAGTAACTTATCGAAGCGACAGTGGATTAAATAAGGTGCTATGCAGTCTTAAATAGGATATCGATCTTCAGGCTAAACAATTAGGTCATTGAGCTACGACAGTAGGATTTGATTTAATTGTTTAGTACGTAGTAATTCCCGACAGGGATAGCTAGCACATTCGTGATATCCTGGCTGTAGAGGTATGGATTAAATTGATTGGCATATGTGAATTAATCTGGATAGGATAGGTAGTGAATCCCGGTGTTTCTCCCAGAGCTTTCTCCATTGAATTAAACCCGACACTTTAATTTGCTTTTTTTGTTTAATTACTTTGCTATTAGATCATAGTTTCATCTCATTAAACATTTTCACGTATAGTTTGCTCAATAAAATTGATAGAACTTAAGGTTGTACCAGTCCCTGAGAGACGATACCCGGACTTTCCGGTTTACTACGAGATAGGAAATTGGCATATACGCTTTTGCCCTATCAAGTTTTTGGCGCCGTTGCCGGGGACTGCCATACCTTATTTTTGTTGATTTTTGGTGAGTGAACTATTTTGATCTGGGTGTTAGTGTGCAGGTGAATTTTTCAGGTTAATCCTCCTCGTGCATGCCAAGGAGGACGACTGGCAATTTACTGCCACTAGATCCCGAGATCGAGAGGACCTGCCGACAGAACAGGAAGCAGGTCAAGTTAGGGAAGCAGCCTACCACATCCACAACTCCTAGGCCTTCCCTAACTCAGAATCGTCAACCAAGAAGGCAGGTGACACCACCTGTCATCCCTACACCACCTACACCACCGTCGCGCGTCATCGAGCCTGTCATCATGGCTGAACAGGATCGTTCGATCAGGGCTCGTCTAAATCGGAGGACTGGAGCCCGAGCTTCATGTGTTGTCATTCCGGCTGGGGATGCAAACATGGAGATTGCCCCAGCCTTCATCAATATGATCACGAATGGGTACACCTTCTCAGGAGCCAGCACCGAGGATCCTCATGAACATCTCCGCCGGTTTGCAAACATTTGTGACACAATGAAGAGCCCGGCTGTGTCTGATGATGCCATCCGTCTTCGGATGTTCTCATTTTCTCTGCTAGGGAATGCATCACACTGGTTCCAGAATACCACACCCCGTTCCATCACAACATGGGGTCAGCTTGAGAAGACCTTTTTGGATAAGTACTTTCCTCCTGCCAAGGCAATGAAAAGGCAAGAGGAAATAGTCACTTTTAAGCAAGCTGAGGATGAAAGTCTGACCGAGGCATGAGAGCGCTATAAGGAGCTTCTAATGAGATGCCCGAGCCACGGTCTTGAAGATTGGAATGTGATCTCCATTTTCTTCAACGGAATCAGAAGACAATTTCGAGATGCTCTGAATAATGCTTCCCGAAATGGTTTCACAAGAATGGAAGCACCAGAAGCATATGAACTGGTGGAGAAGATATGCTCTGAAGATACTGAATGGGGTAGTGAGACCGGCATTCGAAGGAGAGGAGGCTTGCATGAGATAGACAGAGTTGCAAGCTTAGAAGCAAAGATTGATGCTAAGCTGGATTCCAAGTTCGATGCACTCGAACGAAGGCTGGCTAAGATGGCTCTTGGTAGACAGGAGGAGGTTGCATATTGCGAATTATGTGAAGGTGCTCATCATAGGGATCTATGTCCACTGGTAGCTGATCAGTTGGAAGATGTGCACTATATCAACAATCAGCAAAATCAAGGCCAGGGTGGTATGTATTCAAATACCTACAACCCGCAATGGAGGAAGCATCCTAACTTTTCCTGGGCAAACAACAACCCAGCTGGTGCTCGCAACATTCCACCTCCAGGACTGCAGAAACAACAACCTCAACCAGAGAAGAAACCACAACTTGAAGAATTGCTTCTGGCTCACATGCAGAAAACCGACAATAATCTGAAGGGTCTTGATCAATTTGTCACTCAACAGCTAGCCATCAACAATAATTTGCAATCATCTATGCTAGCTATGGAGAGGCAAATAGGCCAGATGGCTCAAACTTTGGCAGATATGCAAGGCAGGATTCCTGGGACATTACCAGCAAATACTGAGAGGAATCCGAAGGATGCCATGGTTGTAGCAGTGACATTGAGGAGTGGAAAGGCCTTGGAAGACCCTAGCAGCTCGAAAAAGGCACCAGAGGCAGAAGAGGAAGCACCGGGAGAAAGATCTTGTGCAGAAAATGAAGAATCAGCCTTGCACAGGCAAAATGAAAGCGGTTTGCCTGTGCAAAAGCATGCTGCCCGTGTACCTCAAAAAGTGGAAAAATTGAAGAATGAAGAGGTAAAGCCTTATGAACCTCCCGCACCATTCCCTCAAAGGTTAATGAAGCCCATGGAAGACCCAAACTTCAAGAAATTTGTGAATATCTTCAAGCAACTTCAGATTAACATACCCTTGGCGGAGGCACTTGAACAGATGCCTGCATATGCTAAATTCTTAAGGGAGTTGCTGACAAAGAAGCGGAAATGGGCTGATCTGGAGAAGGTAACCCTTACTTCTGAATGTAGTGCTGTGATTCAGAATAAATTACCAGAAAAGAGGGATGATCCGGGCAGCTTCACCATTCCATGTGTCATTGGAGGTACAGAATTCAATAAATCGCTTTGTGATCTTGGAGCAGGAATTAATTTGATGCCATACTCAGTCTACGAGAAATTGGGATTGGGAGATGTTCTTAAGCCTACTCGGATCACTCTCCAATTGGCTGATCGATCAGTGAAAATTCCAAAAGGAGTGGTGGAGAATGTATTGGTGAAGGTGGGAAAGTTTATTCTCCCAACAGATTTTGTAATCCTGGAGATGGAAGATGATCGGGGAGTGCCTCTAATCCTCGGAAGACCTTTTCTAGCAACCGGTGATGCACTCATCGATGTTGGGAGAGGCAAGTTGACATTCCGAGTAGGTAAGGAGGAGGAAATTTTTAATGTCTTTCAAGTTGACCATAATCATGATGAATTTGAAAGTGAAGCTCGAGAAAGGAAAAATCCCTCTTCCTGTGATAGTGGACCATCCGAAGAACTATCACCTATCCTATCTGCTCAGATTCTGAAGTCAAAGCAAGGGCAGAAATCCTTGCCAGGTCACCTCAAGTATAGATATTTGGGTAAGGATTTCAATCTTCCTGTTATTATTCCTTCTTCACTGACATTGAAATAGGAAGAGTACCTGCTTGAGGCGCTGCAGTACCACCTACGCCTCACTAAAGGGTCTAACATGCCAGCTAAGAAGGTCATACCCAATTTTCGCACACCTGGCCCTGCAGAGGTGACTCATATGCTGGATGGAGGTTATGCGTTCTATCATTGCTCGGGAGGGTACGCTGGATACCTTTCCATACCCATTGGTTGAAAGCTTCATAAACGTCAGGCTGAGGACGTTAAACAAGCGCTTCTTGGGAGGCAACCCAAGGTAAGTTTTCTTTTCTTTATTTTTATTTTTAGTTGTGTCAAACCCGTGCATGTTTAGATTAGGAGTTGAACATTAGGGACAATGTTCCATCCTGAGTGTGGGGTGGCGAGTCTTAGTGTTTGTTTGTTCCTTTTGTCATGTGGTCAGTAAATAAAAAAAAATCCAAAAAAAAAAAACAAAAAAAATTGCCATTAGGTTGAGCACAGCCAAATTGCATGCAGTTTGCCTGTGTAAAAAGCAGTCTGCCTGTGCAAAGCTAATGGCTTAAAAACACCTAAAAATCAGAAAAATGAAAAACAAAACCTTGTACTCTTGTGGTAACATGATGTAAATGACCGTGATGCCTTGAAAATGAGTTTGTGCTTGAATGAAATCATCAAAATCACCCCACTAGTGTTGAATTGCATAGTTCTTCACAATGAGCTTAAATGTTTTGACTGACTTGATATGCTTTGAATGAGCAAACTCTTTTAGCAACATTCTCTTTTGTGAAGATAGTGTAATGACTTTTGGTGAAGTAGTTAGGTGGAGAACATTGACCATTCGACATGTTTGGATATTGTGCTTACTTGCATCAATTGTGAGCTTTTGATTTGGCATTGAGTCTCTCTGTTTTGAATGTTTTATGATGGGGTGAACTATATCTTTATAAAAAAGAAAAACACTACCTGACAAGTAAAATATAAGAAAGTTGCCATAACAATTAAAGTGTGGGTAAAAATGCCAAAATTGTGTGAGGCAATCACTCATTGCACATGGGGATGAGGAAAGATTCAATTGAGAATCGGTTCGCGACCGTACAATGTTGCTTATCAAGTACGATCCCCAGTTGAGTGAAGTGCCATTTGAGGATGCAATGACCCTCCACACGGACCGAGGACAAGGAGTTAAAAGAAGCCCTTATGCGAGTGCTAAGAAGCAGAAATTGCTCTTGCTCGGTCACCGGTAGTAAGAAACAAATCCCACGTGTACTAAATACGACCTCTCGGCAAGCAAAAGCAGAAAGAGAGAAAGCCTCTCCTTGTCACAAAAGGTAGTGATGTGCTTAAAGTAAAATCATGTTTGCGAAAGGCTTCCCCCATTAGTTTTTGAGACTCATGCTTAATTAATTGCTTATGATTGGTGTGAGTAAGCCAGACTGCCTCACGAGATATGCACCTCACTGATGTGGTTAGATTCTCCTAATAATTGTTGCACCATAAGTTGTTAATCACCCACTACCGACGATCTAAATTGAGTGTTGCTATTTGAGTTTTTGATGGATTTGAGTCAGTCAATGGTAATGGTTGCAAAGAACTTGAGTGTGGGGTGAAAGGTATGACCATTAAAGCACAACTTGTCCGTTGAGAAAGAAACTACTGATTACAACAAGAGTACAAGGAAATTTGGTGTTTTGCTTTGAGTGTTGAGTCTGTAATGTGTCATTGTTTTGGATGATTATGTGTTTGTGTTGTTTGAGTCGTTGCTTAGGGACAAGCAACAATTGAGTGTGGGGTTGTGATATTTGGCTTTAATATATCGGATTCTTGGACTTTATGTGATTATCCGTGGTATGTTTTAGCCAATTGGTGCTATTTTAGGGCTCGCTAACCCGAGAATGGTTGAAAAACCATTACTGCCTAGTGCCATGAGTTTGATATGTTACAGGTGGAGAAAGCACGAAAAAGAAGCGAATGCATAAGCAATCAATCGGGCTCGAATAATTGATGGAATACTCACGTGGGCCTGGAAGGAGGGTGGGCCACGAAAAATTGCTAGGATGGTTTTAATGGGAGAGGCAAAATTGGGCCAAGAAATTACGGACGGAAGGGGGGTTTTTGGTGGTGAATTCTCTGGCAACGTAAGGAAGGAGGGAATCAATTTGTGGAGCAGCCAATTAATTGGGACACGGAATTATAATAAAAAAAAGGACAGGCAAGTTTGGTTGGGGTTTTTTGGAGGAGATAATTCTCTTGGAAAAAGGCAGCGGCATTCGAAAGAAAAGGTAGCAGGCGAAATTCTGGGGGAGAAGCAAGCGCAGACGCGGATCGACGAGCATCGTTTGGAAAATTCTCAGTATTTTTGTTTCTTCTCCTTTCATTAGTATGATGATTATGAACATGATTGTGTGTTTTATTTTCGTCATGAACTAAACCCCGATTTCTGGGAGAAACACCATAGGATGTAGCTAGTTCTTGATTTGATGGATTGATTCATGATTCTTTTCTTCCAATCTCTATTGCGTGAAATTGCTTAATGCTTTGTGTTGACTGGCCACCAATACAACGATTTGTAGTTAATTAGGTTATTAGCGACAGTGAAACCCTATTAACCGAACATATTTCATGTGACATAGTAACTTATCGAAGCGACAGTGGATTAAATAAGGTGCTATGCAGTCTTAAATAGGATATCGATCTTCAGGCTAAACAATTAGGTCATTGAGCTACGACAGTAGGATTTGATTTAATTGTTTGGTACGTAGTAATTCCCGACACGGATAGCTAGCACATTCGTGATATCCAGGCTGTAGAGGTATGGATTAAATTGATTGGCATCTGTGAATTAATCTGGATAGGATAGGTAGTGAATCCCGGTGTTTCTCCTAGAGCTTTCTCCATTGAATTAAACCCGACACTTTAATTTGCTTTTTTTGTTTAATTACTTTGCTATTAGATCATAGTTTCATCTCATTAAACATTTTCACATATAGTTTGCTCAATAAAATTGATAGAACTTAAGGTTGTACCAGTCCCTGAGAGACGATACCGGGACTTTCCGGTTTACTACGAGATAGGAAATTGACATATACGCTTTTGCCCTATCAAATATCCTGGCTAATTTGTTCAAAGCCTTGGATGATCAACCGGACGAAAGCATGCTCATCACTAGTCAAACGGTTTCCCAACTCTACTCTCCGCAAATTTACCTTTATTTAGATGGAGTATTCACCACTGTCTTCAATGTTTATCAATGACACAACTAAAGTTTGACAATCATTTTGGGATACCAATCAATTAGAAGCTAATTAATCCAATTAGATTCCAACCCCTTCACAAGTTTAGATTCCCCAACACAAAATCACATCCCTTCAATCGCACAAGTCCCACAAGAGTGGAGGGACATAACATAATAAGAGATCCAAGCAACAATTAAAACTCAGATCCCCCATCTTTTATTTATTTACAAAATCCCCCCTCACCCAGAAGCCGCAGAGGTATCAAACGAGTTCTTCCTCACCAACAAACAACTCACCTTCTTCCCATTCCCCTGCCCGCCGCCGCCGTTGTTCTCCAATCCACACAGTACAAAATCCGGCCGATGCATGGCCAGCGCCAGCCTCTCCTCCCCCATAACCAACCCCGTCGCGTCCAACAAGACATGCCACGAGTTCCGATGGGCCTCGGAGATCCAATGCATCGAGTACCTAAGCCCATTCACCGCGGCCGGATACGCAAAAAGCCCCTTTGGAGTGTTCTTACACTTTCTCCGAAAGTACTGGCTTAGCTGGGAGCCTTTGATTCTCAGATCTAACCAACTCTCCGGCATCGGAACCACTTTCGCCTCTTTTCTACCGGCGTATTCGCGGATCCCGTCGCCCGTTTCCTCGACGATTGTCATGTAATAGTTCCCTTTGAAAAAAGGGTAGCTCTCGCCCACCATCGCCAGAGCATCTCTCTGGGTCGGCATGAAAATGACCAGATAGTCCTTCTCGTTCAGCCCGCAGTGCTTCAGGGCTCGATTCGATGCCTGGATTTCTGGGATCGACATGAAATTGCCCTTGAATGAGGATTTCTTGGCCAGTATGTCGAGTAGGCGGGACGATTCCAGTTGGGTTCTGTCCAGATCGGAGAAGCTCCGGCTAAACGACGGCGTAGAGGGGTTTTTGGGGGAAATTTTTGTGTTGGGTTCCGAGGATTCTTCTTCCCCGGTAATGGCCAAATCGAGTGCTTCGCTTTCGTTGAGGATGCCGTTGCAGTATTGAGGGTATTTGGCGAAGACATATTGTTTGACGTAGTCCATTTCGGTCGGAGTTATGGGTCCCGACCACCGAAGGTCGAGTCCCCGTAGAGTTGAGATGGCTTCGGCGATCAGATGGGCTGGGATTACTGAATGCGCCTTCTGCAATTCATGAAATTTTTTAAGCAATGAGTTATTTTAGGATAACACAGTAAGAGGTGAACTAAAAAATGTTTTACCCAAAGAATTTACAGTTTGTTTTTAAAGTACAAAAACACAAGATAATTAAAAGATTTCTCAGTACAATCACACCAAATTAACCTAATGATCAAGTAATAGTGAAAAGATGAGTGGAAAATATATTTTTTATAATTATTTTTGACTGTTTTAAATTCACAAGATAGTTAAAAATTCAACGTTTATTTTATGGGAAAATCAGAAGACATTAACTTCACAATAAAGTATTGAAAAAGATGAATCATAGAACATTCTACATATCTCATATAATTTTCAAATTTTTCAACAAAAAAGTTAAAATCTCGAACTCGATTATATTTTTAATTTCTAAAATCGCTAAAAATTCACCTATTGACATATCTTCATTTTGAGGTATATTCACCAAAACATAAGGAGGAAATCAAGCTCAATTTTATTTTTGTTAAACCACAAGAAATTGACCTAGCAAATGGGATAATGATAAAAGAGACCTCGAACTTCAAACTCAATTTCTTCTTTAACATCCTAATACCAAAAGACGAATGAAAATATCAGGGAATTCCAACAAATTGCAAACGACGATCAACTAGAAGGAGTTCGAATTTCGACTTCCAAACTGAATCTTTCTTTGTAATACGAGAGATTGAGCTAGTGGATAGAAATATGCATAACAATAGAAAGAAGAGGGCAAGAGAGAGGGAAGTAAATTGCCTTGATAACCATGCTGGTAGGTCTGCTGTTAGTTTGCACTGGGGAATCTGGGCGAGAAGCTGAAGGTGACGCTGAGACTTCAACCTTGCTTGCTTCCATGGCTTCCTGAACAAATCCATTAACCTCAAGCAATCAATCATTTCTCCATGAAATTTGGGTTAAAGGCCGAAAACAAAATTCTGGGTAGTGGAAAGCAAGACTGAAAGTTAGTAACTTTGTACCTTGAATTCTTCTTCATTGATCATCGTCGGCTGTCCTGGATTGCTCACCATAACTTGGGAACTGGGGTTTCTTTCTTTGTTGGCTGAAGAATCAGAAGAACAGACGGGAGAGGAAGAAGAAAAACAGAGGGAGGTTGGATTGCAAAAAATGGCCCAATATAAACAAACGTTTTCTGTAGAGGAGATTGGGACGGGAACAAAAATTGGGATTATTAAACAAAAGCTTGATGAATTAAATAAAATAGTTAAACGAAAAGGGAATCAAACCAAGAATGTGCTGTAGTAGGTTTTGAAATGTTTAAACGAAATTATTCCATGTATAAAATGTCTCGGTTTACACTGAACTTGTTACAAAATGCTAGTTAAAATTAAATAACCTACGATAAAAAATCAATTTATTTTATCTGCCGTTATAGTTCGATTATGTCAAACAAACTCATTATGTACGTTTTGCAAAAAATTCACTTTTTTCAGCAGTTCATGTAGTTACTAATAACTCAACCTGAAAATCGTAAAAAAAAAAAAAAATTCAACCTGAAAAATCAAGCTCTCAAATTGCGAGCCGACTCACTATCCCAATTTTATGCTACATATGATCAATTAGTAGGAATGGCAATGGGCAAGTCTGGGCGGGTATCTTAATACCCATACCCGCCCCATAACAGGTCGGGGTACAGGTCGGGTAATTTATCATGTGGCGCGGGTCGGGACAAGTCGACCTAATGAGTATGTAATTTATGCGAAAAACATTAGAAATATTCATTATTTCATTAAAAGGCCAAGAAAGAAACCATTATGTGATCAAATGTAGTTAAGTTGTTGGAGAAATTGAGGTATTTACTTATCTACAAGTTTATTATAGCTAAAATATAATGTAATAAGAGGAAAATCCTAAGTAATCTGACTAAGATTACATGTAATTTAAGTAGGAACGAGTCAAGAATTGGGTGGGCCGGGACAGGTCAGGTCGATGAGAGGTACCCATACCCGCCTCGCCTACGGGGCGGGTCGGACCTGCCCAAAACAAGCCAAACAAGTCCGGTAAATCGGTCAGGTCGAAATTGCCATCCTATAAGTTAGTTCAGTTTGCATTTTGCTAAAATGTTCAGTTTCATGACTATTTGGTGACGGACCTCAAAGTTTAGTAACCATCTAGACCTTTAACCCACAGTATGATAGGTTAGGAGCGTCGTGAGATAAAATAATTTGGCTAAATTGAGTGGCGGCCCAAATCAGACCAAATAATAATAATAATTTTCTTATTAGACAAAGTACCGTGAATAATTAGTTGTAGGAATGTTCTCTTTTTCTTCTTAATCTAAAGGATTACAGCTAATTACTCATTATTAAATTATGTGTATTGGTTGATTGCAGAAGCCAACTGACCCACTTAACAAAATGGCTAATTACTTCAATTAGTGATAGGGACCGGTTGAACATTTCTGGACGTTGTGTGCATTTGGATGATTGGAGAGCAGGATTTAAAAATTATTTTGGGGAATAGTTCTTCAACGGAAAACGATTGGTCATGGAGTCAAGTCTAGATAATAATTTTAATGAACTTCCAAAAGGAAACTTATCACCAGAAAAAAACTTCCAAAAAGGAAAAAAAGAAGCATTTATTAGTTGGTGTAACGTTGTTGGGACTACATATATTGTGATTTTGGGTTGGTGAAGAGGGTGTAAAGAGCCATATAGATAAGGTTTTCTCTCGGTTAGCGAGAGGGTAGAGTAGCGGCGGTAACCCTAGGGTTTCCGATTTAGGTCTCAAGAGGAAGCGGTATTCGAATCTGAAAGGAAAACTCTGTGTGGCTGAAGTTATTTAGAGCTGTGACAAGCTTGCTTGGCATCAGACCTAGTTGTGAGAGCGCTTCGAAGAGAAACTGAGCGAAGCTTTACTGGCAAAGCGATTACAATTGACGAGAAACATAGCTGTAGTGGAACCCAAGTAACAAACTTAGGTTTCAAGACGATACGAGGAGGGATGGAATCCACCAATATCCATCCGGAGCAAGCAACTAGGGTAGATGCTGCAGTGGGTGGGGCCAACCCTATGGCCGGATTAGAAGAACAGCTTAACAAAATCACGCTGGAAGAGGAGGACGAGGAGCCTTTAGAAGTCGAAGACACTGATGTGGATGTAATTCGCATGGAGACTGTCATCATCTGGGACTGGTGGGCAGATTGCTGTCCGATAAAGAGCCTAACATAAAGTCAATGAAATATGCTCTTACAAAAGCGTGGGGGCTAAAGAAGAGCTACCATATCACTGAGTTGGGAAACAACCTGTTCGCTTTTCAATTTTTGGAGATGGATGATCGCAACAAAGTGTGCTATGGAGGTCCATGGCACTACGAAAACAATGCACTGCTATTTACTGCAAGTTGGTGGATAAAAAAGCCAACACCTGCTGACCTGCACAAGATGGAAATCTAGATTCAGGTAAAGGAGTTTCCAGCGGAAATGAGAACACAATCGATGGCTGAAAAGATAGCAAACGGAATAGGTGAATATGTTTATTTTGATGATAGTTCTGAAAAGCTATGGGATGATTTTCCTGAGGATTAGGGTAAGTTTATCAGTCAACAATCCTCTGGAAAAGAAGGTTAAGTCAAATGTGGGAGGAGAATTGTTAGAGTTCCAAATCAAATATGAAAAGCTACCACTATTCTGTCATTCGTGTGGACGAATAGTGCACATCAAAACCAAATGTCCAAAACCCTCACAGTTAGCAGTTGATCCATTTGGTTTTGACTTGAGAACAGCCCCTCCAGCTCCAAGGAACTGGCTGTCACATAGAGCGAGGAAGGAGGAGGCTGATATTTGGAGACAATTGAGAAGGAAATTTGATATGGAGAGTTCAGGATCGAACTCTGGAAAAGAGTCACCACCTCAACAAGAGGAGAAGCATGCAGAAATGAACTCGAACTTTCCAACCAAGATCAAAGACCCTGTTCCGATGGATACATGATTGGACACTGAACGAATGGCCCCAACAGGGAATGAAAAGGAGCAGAGGGGAGAACCACAGAAATAAAGAAGGGAAGTTGATATCCCTGCACAAGGAGCAAAGCAATATGAGGCTCCAGTGATAGTGGGAGCAGTAAAGAAATTCTCCCAAAAGGAAAATCATGAGAAAGGAACTAGAAGAGTTCCTGGGAGAGTCTAGAAGAGGCAAGAACAGAGACGAGGAAGGGAAACAAACCAAGTTAAACTCATCCCCCCAAAAAAGAACAATGATACCATCTGGGAAGGATGGGGATGCTATGGAAGGTGGTGAAGCTTTTCAGAAGAAAGCTCGAATCTTATCTTTCGACAACATAGAAGTGGCTCCTAATTACCAAATAAAGGGAGCAGTGACAGAAGCTCAAGGCAATGAAATGATAGGGGAAATGCAAAGAGAGAAGATGACAACTACTGGTATGGATTTCACACAAATGGTTGGCGGAATGGCGGTTCCTGAGAAGACTCGGGACCGCCTAGCCCAATTAGTGTTTTGAGTTACAACTGTCGTGGTTTGGGGAATCCCACGAAAGTTGCACGAGTAGCAGAGCTACTAAGAGAGCAAAACCCTTGTATAGTCTTCCTTATGGAGACAAAGAAGCAAGAACATGAGTGGGAAGATACTATCAAACAACTTGGATGGTCAAAAGGGAAGGGTGTAGGATCTAGAGGTAGAGCAGGAGGGCTCTTGCTCTTATGGAAAGAGGACATACAGGTGAATGTGAAAAACTCAACCAGGAACTTCATCGATGTTTGGATTACTGAAGGAACCGAAGGGAACCAGTGGCGGTTAAGTGGAGTGTATGGGTGGCCTGAACAAGAAAATAAGCCACTGGCTTGGGACTTGATTAGAAGACTTAATGAACAACAAAATATGCCCTGGCTGGTCTGTGGGGATTTTAATCAAGTCCTCAGCTATGAAGAGAAGAATGGAATCAATCCCCCAGATATTCAAAACATGGAGGATTTCCAAACGATGATTGATGAATGCCAGTTAGAGGACCTTGGATGTTATGGCAATATGTTCACTTGGGATAATGGGCGAGTAGATGAAACCGTCCTAGAGGAAAGGCTTGACAGGGATTTAGCCAATTAAGCATGGAAAGAATGGTTCCCTGAAGCTAGGATATATCACCTGAATAGGTGGGTCTCTGACCATTTACCGATAAAGGTGGAGCTGAATCTACAGGAGGAGAAAGTGAAGTGGGGATGGCATTTTAAGTGTGAATCTTATTGGCAGACTCATAAAGAGTGTGCTGCCATTATTGAAGCGGAATGGGTTAAAGATCCTGACAAAACTCTGGAGGATAGGATCAAGGACTGTGAGAAAGCACTGTTGGAGTGGAGCAAGAGAACTTTTGTTAGCCTAAAAGCTCGTAAAAAGAAGATAGAAAGGGCTTGGGCTAAAATTGCAAAGCAAAGAAAGAACAAAGCAGTTCTATTACAAAGAAGAGTGCTTGAGAAGGAACTCAATGAGGTCCTTCTCAAGAAAAGATCAAATGTAGGCAAAGATCTCGTACTGATTGGTTAAAAGAAGGAGATAAGAACACAAGGTTCTTCAATTGAAAAGCCTCAAACGGATAGAGGAGAAATACAATTAAAGAATTGAGGGATGAGAATGGAACAGAATTCAAAGGTCAGGAAGAGGTTATGAGTTGTTTCTGGCAGTATCTAACAAATCTCTACTAGAGAGGGCAAGTGCAAAATATGGAAGAGGTTCTAGCAGCAGTAGAGCCTAAAGTTACCCCTCGAATGAATCATGAACTTTTGGCTCTTTTCAATAGGGAGGAAATCTGGGAAGCTCTAAAAATGATGGCACCTACCAAAACACCAGGTTCGGATGGGATGCTAGCTCTCTTTTTCCAGAAGAACTGGGCAGTAGTTGGGGATACAGTCTGTCTGGAATTACAATGAATTTTGCTAACAAGCCAGATTCCCCTAACACTAAATCATACGTTGCTGGCAATGATTCCAAAGACTCAGAAGCCAAGTTCTCCCAAGGAATTCAGGCCTATTGCACTATGGAAGGTACTATATAAAATTCTATCTAAAGTGCTTGCAAACAGACTGAAAAGGATCCTAAATGAGGTGATTACTGAGACTCAGAGTGCTTTTGTTCCTGGAAGGAACATTACAGATAATATTATGGTGGGATTTGAGTGTTTCCATGCAGTGAAAAACAGGAAGCAAGGGAAGAAGGGGTATGTTGCAGCAAAACTGGATATAGCCAAGGCATATGACAGGGTAGAATGGGCTCTCTTGAAGGGGATTATGCTTAAACTATGATTTCATGAAGACTTGGTCCATTTAATAATGCAGTTTGTGCCTACTGTGACCTACTCTACTTTGATAAAGGGACACCAGACAACTCTAATACAACCTACAAGGGGTTTAAGACAAGGGGACCCTATTTCCCCCTACTTATTTCTCCTTTGTGCTGAAGGATTGTCTGCTTTAACTAAAAAAGCAGTGGAGGAGGGAAAGTTACATGGGATAAAGGTGAGCAATAATGAACCTATGATTACTCATCTTTTCTTTGCAGACGATAGTATATTTTTCTTTGAGAATAAGAAGGAAGAGGGTGAGGTGGTGAGGGATATCCTAAGCATCTATGAGGAAGCTTCAGGGCAGCAAGTTAGTCTGGCCAAATCAAAACTGTCTTTTAGCACAAATGTGTCTGATATAGACAGACAGGAGATAGCAGAGATCTTGGGAATGAAGACTGTCATGTATCATGACAAGCACCTAGGCCTACCTACTGTGATTGGGAGAGCAAAGAAAGCTGTGTTTTCTCAGCTTATTGATAGAGTGTGAAACAAGATTAAACATTGGAAAGGGAAACTTCTCTCTAATGCAGCTAAAGAAGTCCTCATTAAGGCAGTAGCTCAAGCTCAAACACTTTATGCTATGTCGGTGTTTTTAATCCCTTAGGGGGTTATTCAGGAAATCCAGAGCATGATTGCTAGCTTCTGGTGGGGAAAGAAAAGGGAAGAAAAGAGGATACACTGGATGGGTTGGGAGAAGTTATGTCGTCCTAAATATGAGGGTGGAATGGGTTTTAGAAATCTTCATGGATTCAATATCGCGCTGCTGGGGAGATAGGTATGGAACCTACTACATAATCCCAACACCCTAGTAGCACGTGTACTTAAGGCAAAATATTATCCACACTGTGATATCCTGGATGCTGAGGTTGGTTCTAACCCAAGCTATATATGGAGAAGCTTAATGCAAGCTCAAAGCTTGGTCAGAGAGGGAACGAGGTGGAGGATAGGAGATGGGGAAAGTGTGTGAATCTGGTGGGATCGGTGGATCCCCACAGCTGATGATTTCAAATTTCAAACTCAGGTTATTGGATTAGGAATAATGGAAAGAGTGTCGAAATTAATTGATCAGGAGACTCGATCTTGGAAAAGCAATCTTTTGCAAGAAAATTTACAACCAACAGATTGAGACCGGATCAAACAAATTCCACTCCCATTTAGGCCAAGGCCAGATGTTTGAGTTTGGGGCAAGGAGAAAACTGGGAAGTATTCTGTTCGATCTGGTTATAAGGAATGGAGGAGACGATATTTAAGAAATCAGGTTGAGATTTATGTCCCCATTGATTGGAAACAACTCTGGATGCTTCAACTACCTCCTAAAGTTCGAGTTTTTGTGTGGAGATGAGAGAGTAATATTCTTCCTACGGGGGCAAATCTAAGTAGACGAATCCCAGAGGCACATGATGAATGTCCTTTCTGCGGATTGGTTGAGACGCAAGAACACGTTACAAGGGATTGTGACTGGGTGGGAAGAGTCTGGAGACCGAGTTATCTGGAGAAGTACTTCCAAATGGGAGAAGGGAAGAAGTGCGAGGAATGGCTATGCAATCTGATTGAGGGAACGACTGAGGAGGAACTTTCTATGGTTCTGATTATTCAATGGTTTCTCTGGAAAGAGAGAAACAACCATCTATTCAATAATCATAAGATAGAGGAGTGGGAGGTGGTGATGAGAGCACAGAATTACCTGGAAGAGTATTGGCAATTGCAATCCCCATGACCAAAACCTCAGCCGTCGCCGATTTGAGCTGTCTGGGAGCCTCCGCCCCAGGGATGGTTTAAGATGAATACAGACGCGGCAGTGCTGGGGGAAGAGGGAACGGGGTTTGAGATGGTGATTAGGAATGGTGATGGAACCTTTCAGATGGTGGTGGTGCATCGGACGAGGAAGAAGTGGCCACCGGAGACGGCAGAAGCACTCGTCGTCCTCCGGGGTTTGAAATTGGCAAAAAGCCATCATTTTGTGCCTTTAATTGTGGAAACAGATTGCAAATCATTGGTTCAGAAGCTGGACAGAAGGGATTCAACGGCATGGGAGATTGGTGGGATTTGTGATGAAATCAAGGAATTGGCTGAGGAAGATGGAAATGTGAGATGGAGGTTCTGGGGGAGGGCTGGGAATGAATGTGCACACCTAATGACTCGTATTCGATGCCGACCGGAGGAGTCAGAGATCTTGTTCAACCGGGCCCCTATCTTTCTTATACCTCAATTATCGAAAGATGGCATTGTAGTCCCTGAACTCTCATAATTTTCAATACAGATTTTCTTATAAAAAAAATCTCGTTGTGACTCAATTAATAATTAACCAGACATGAAAAGAATTAATTGATAACGTTTTACCTTTTTTAGAAGATAATTATTTCTATTGATTAGAAATTTAGAATAAAAGATTATTACATCCTTGTATTTAACCAGGTTAGATAATTAATTAAAATACACGTAGTCGGGTACAAAGAAAAGACATTTCGAACCACCAAATGGGCTACCCTATTACTACTCCGACCTACAAATCGCACATTAAGCCTAGTTTGAATAACCAAATAATGCACAACCTCCTCAAAGATGGTCTGATTATCGCAAGTATCAGCCTGATTGATTTTATCAATGACCACTTTGGTGTCTCATTCGAATCTCGTCTCAGTGAACCCGTTTTTCAGACACCAAAGAATAGCCTCCCGGATAACGAGTAGCTCGATAACAATAGGATCATCAATAATAGAAAATTGCACGCCTCTAGCCAAGAGGACCCTCCCTCCTTGGTCCATGATTACAATTTCCCCAGCCGAGTGTGACCCACGCTTAGTTGCCCCACCCCACATACAGACAACTGAACTATGGTGCCCCGCACCCATTGAATGAACTCGTGGGTTGGCTACCCGCTCAAGATGATCAATTGGAAAACTGATCCACTCTTGGTACTATTGGTAAAACTGGTGCATTAACGGTGGGATCGCAAATTTTTTGTCATCAAAGACAACCCAATTTCGTGAGCGCCCGACCCTCCATAGGACCGTAACAACTGCCATAAACAGCTGGGGTTGATGTATCAATAACATCAACTTTTTAAGAACGAGCTGAATGTGTGAAAATACAAAACCTAACCAAGATACTCAAGTCCGAAATGATCCCATAAATTAGGTCCTTGCCCCCGAGCAGTCAAGAAACAAGTGCTCCAGTGTTTTCGATTCTGTCCAACAAACCGGGCACCTGGGGGCCACCTGGACTTTCTTCTCAATAAGAGCCTCCATCGTAGGAAGGGTCCGCTGGAAAATTTGTCATAAAACACCTATAATTTGAGTTTGAATATTGGCCTCCCACATTCATATCTAACTCGACCTATCCATCCAACTAGCCAATAATAGCCACCGCCCCTCCTGCTTATCCAGCAAGATTACAAGATGATAGGCAGACTTGACCGTGAATACCCTATCACCCGTGTGATGTCAGATCAACCTATCCTTCACATCACAACGAGGAAGGGGAATAGCTTTGATGGCACGACAAGTTGTTGGGTTAAACCACTTGCTAAGTTTAAGATCGCACCACTGACCCTCCCCCTGGCAAATCACTTTCGCTACCTTTGGGTTGCCACATTCAGGTAACACTTGAGGATTATATATAGGGGTATGTGGAAGTAAATGTGGAACCCAATTAGAGTGAAGCAGAGGAGTTGTACACCCATTAACAACCTGTCAGCGCAGGCCCTTGACCAATAACTGCCGGCCAAAGAGGATACTCTGTCACCCTCAAGAAAACCCAGATCGAGCATTGGCCTCAAGGAAATTCCCTATAGGAAAATATTTATCCTTGTAAACCTGGGCAAGGAGCGACTAGGGTTCATTCAGGATGTGCCAATCAATCTTAGCCAAGAGCGTCTGATTAAAATGTTCAAAATGGCGACATCCCATTTCTCCATCGTGCTTACTCTGACACATATTCCGCCAGGACATCCATCTCAATCGGGAATGACCTCCTTCAACACCCCACCAGAATCTGACCACGTGTCTGTCTAAGAGACGACAAAGAGAGAGAGAGAGAGAGAGAGAGAGAGAGAGAGAGAGAGAGAGAGAGGAAGTTTGAAGCAGGACATGACATGTATTGGAAGATTTAGAGCGACTGATTTAATCAAAATCTCTTTAGCTGCCCAAGAAAGTGTCATCTGCTTCCACCCCTGAAGCTGAGCCAGCAGCTTTGTCTCCAAAAGCGGAATGTAGCCATCTTAGACTGGGTTACCTTTTCCATGTCAACTTTTAGAGCCATGTACCCTTTCTTGCCCCTGCTTTTGATTTTCAAATAGTACATTAGCTCATGCCCAAGTAAGACATTCTCCACTATTTTATGTTTGCGGATGAAAGCATTTTTTCCCTCATTAATGATCTATGGTAAGAACTGGGCTAGTCTTTTAGACATGATTTTTGTTATAATCTTATGCACAAACTGGCATAAGCTTATCAGTCTGATTTGCTTCATGTCCTCAAAGTTTTCCGCTTTAGGGATCAGTGTCAGCCAAGTGTGATTAAAACTCCAGAGAATCATGCTAGTACTAAAGAAAGAACGAATGCTTCAGTCACAGAGTCACCCACTATATCCCAAAATGACTTGAGAATTTTCCCAGTGAATCAATCAGACCCAGGCCCATACTTCGCTCCCATGGAGAAGACCGTTCTCCAAATCTCACTAGGAACGACGTCCGTCGTGAGACTAGCATTCATCTCTTCCGTTACTTTGTGGGCTATTGGTAGGTCCGCAATCCTGGTGTCCAGATTTAGCACATGATTCTACGAAGTGAAGAGAGTTTGATAAAAATCAATGACAATATCAGCCTTCCCTCTTTCCTCGATGATTCATTCTCCGTTATCATTTAGTAGCACGGACACAAAGTTCTATTTTTTGCGAGCCCTCGTAACTGTATGAAAGTACGACGTATTCTTGTCTCCCTTTTTGAGCCAACAAAACCTTAATTTTTGTTGCCACTAAATTTCTTCCTCTTCCCACCATCGACTCAACTCAGCCTCAAAAGTCCTCACCTCATCCCAATTTATCGGGTGTACAAGTTTCACTAGATCAATTTCAGATTGGAGAGTCTGGATATTGCGAAGAGAATTAGTCGTACCCGCTCTACTCCAATCATATAGAAAATGACGGAGTTTCTTCAGTCCCTCCCAAAGCTAGTACATGGGAGTCCCATGTAGTTCCTCTTTCCAGGCATAAGTAACCATAGCTCTTATCTCCGGCTTATCTGCCCAACGAGCATCAAATCGAAAAAGGGTAGACTATTCCATATGTATGGCTAATGTGACAGGAGCATAGCTCTAATCTGATCCCTTATCCGTAAAATGTTTGACAAGGGTGTCCGGAAATCGATCAACCCATGACTAAGAACAAAGTGCTCTATTTAGTCTTTTGCGGATACAAGCCCATCCCATTCGTTTGTTAGTCCAAGTGAATTGATTGAACGAAATTGCGGAGTTCTATTGACTGGGCGACATTCCAAGGATTACCACCATCCTTTACATTTTCATGCAAAGTACCATTGAAATCACATATTACCACAAAGGGTAAATTGATTTCTTCACAAATGCTCCCAAGTTGCGCCAATTGAGAGGCTCTTATTGACTCGTTACAACTAATATAAACACACACCATACCGTAAGAAAAGTTCATTTCATTAATCTGAATACAAATGGAAAAATTCGAATGATAAAACACCGAAGTATCAACTCCGAGGGACCAAACTACCACTAGACCTCCTGATGCATCAACATCTTCAAAGAATCAATGAGAAGAATCAAAACCTAACCCTCGCATTCTATTGCAAACTACTCTCCGAATTGATATTGTCTCCGAAAAGAAAACAAGCTCCGATTTATCGGAATGAACTAATCCTACTGCAGTTTGGAATGTGAGGGATGGTCCAATTCCCCGTAAATTCCAGGCAGGAAGACTAATTTATTAATTTGGGGACGTTCTAGGCTGGCTTCCTCCACCTTTTCAGCATCAGTCTTTTCTTTCACAAACTACTTCTTCAGTGTGGGAAACTGTACCACATCCCCATCAACCTCTTGCAGTCCTCACTTTCTTCCCCCAAATCCTAGCTCAAGCATGTTCATTGGTCACCATTGCACTTTCGTCACCCAACATCTCCTCAGTATGCGTAATGGTCTCCAGGTGTGAGCCAGTGCCATTTCGAATATATCCACCAGCATTGTTAATCATCATCCCCGATTTGAAAGACTTCAAAACTTCGTGCACTCTCCCCGAATGGATTTGGTGATTAATTCCTTTTTCATCAACATGGACACGACTCCTTAGTTCAAAGTTATGCCCTATCCCTTTGAAAGAGTGGTTTGCGAATCCACCAGTCCATGGTCATCCCAATGAGAGCCGAGTACGTCTGGAGATGGGGAGAAAATGGTACCTCCAGACTCCTTAATGAGGTCAGCATTCCAATCAGTAGGGCCGGATATAACTTCCCTAACCTTCACCTTTCCCTTCCTGAGAGAAATTCTTTGATAATCTTGACTCTGTTCAAGCTTAGGCGAGGTAGTAGCTGACTGAGGCTGGTGATGCTTCCTAGTATCCGCAGCTATGCTGCGATCTTCTTGGGGAGATAACTCCTCCTTCATCTGGTTTCGTTTCCTTAATGAGCCATGACGGGACAAGTAGAGGTTTTTTTTACCTTCCTTGAGATCCCTATGGGAACCCCCTCCACATGTGGTAAGCAATGTCACTGCGAAGAATGGGTTGCACAAATGAAAATCGCGGGGGGGGGGGGGGGGGGGGGGGGGGGGGGGGGTAACTCCTCCTCCGAATCATCATCAAGGATCATCTTTCTCTGTTTAGCTTGTTCCTAGGTGATTCTAGCAGTGATTCCCAGAGCTTGGCCATGTGGCCCTTCTCCCCTCCCCTCATGGCTTTGACGTGACCCCCACTTAATGGCAGTATGTTTGCTGAGTTTTTGCTCCATTTTCTGCTCTCTCACACACGGTTGTGACACCCGTCCCTTCCCAACCTCCGCGGAGCCCTCTCCTTGTCCCTTATTCACTGCCAGCTTCCGCAAACGATGCCTAATACCAACCTTGGGCGACCTTGATACCGGGAAACCAAGAGGGCTTTTCTCTCGTGAAGCCATCTTCTCTTACAACAAGTCTGAGCTGAGACAGCAGATCCCTCATGTTGCTCGGATTTACTACAGGATATATCCCTTTAGCGGCTAATCCTCTTGATAGTATGGTAGTAGCGTCTAAATGTGCAAATGTCGTGGCAAGAGCGGGGTCAGTCAAATCGTCTATGTTATCCAAGGATGAGGTGGGAACCTTGTCACATGTGTTGTCTCCTTGATGTCGTATGCCTTCTCCAAAGAAACAGACATATTGTTCACCACTTTTGGAAACTCCTCAAAAGATCATAGAAAACATAATCAAAATCAAGAACAAAGATATTACTGCTCTGGTATCATGTATCATGTTGGATCGAAAAATCGGTGATCGAAGAGGAAAGTTGATAGGATTTACTTTTATTAATGAACCGGAAAAATTACAATATCCTTCACATATTATATACATGTCAAACTTAAAGTCCTAACTAGACTCAACTAAACAAACATTACAAAAGTAGCCTATAACTATACAAAACTTGCATATAAATCCTCATAACTTTTTTGGACAACACCATGCAGCCTCCATTCCAGCAACGCTCTTGCCAGATTTAAGTAGTAGTAACACACCACAACAACCCACAGAGCCTGCATGATGCAAAGTTACATGTTGATAGAGTACACACCGCTCCAGTTGTCTATGCAAGCACAAGAGGATCAAAGGTATAAATATTTGAGATTGTGATACAATGCTTCATTATTGTCAATCCGCCCTAATAATGCCTTTCCAATCAGCATCATTAACCTAACTCGTCTTCAATTTGAAACTTCATAATTAAGGGGGAAGGGGAAAAAATGGTGGAAAGGAGCAGACTGCTGACGGTCAAAAATGGTAAACATATGGGAACTGCTCCGGAAGAATATAGTCAAAGAAAAGGGGACGGGAACCGACAACCAGCGACACTGTTTGCTTAGTCACAAACTATGCATATATTTGGTAGCATACTAGGGAGAATCTATCAAAAAAAGCATTATTCCAACTGCTGCACCTAACTCACGTTGACCTCTTTTTCATAGAGATGAAGATAGTCTCTCATGTCACTGTAATGGGAGAAGAGTCTCATACCAGGTTGTGCTCATGAATACTAAAAAATCGTTGAGTTTTGCAGCAAATGCACTATGCAATTAGATGCTTTCTATGTCCTAAGTGATATGGAACCAGGAGAGTTGTCTATATGCCAGATCTCAGCCAAAAATGAAGAAATTTCAGATACGAATGACTTGATTGAAAAACCAGAGGGGTTGTCTATTTGCCTCTCGATGACACTTTTCTGCCTCACTTGACCCTGAAGATGAGAAGTTGAGAACCCACCAACCTGTCACTGTAAAGTCATACAAACTGACTATGCTCCAGCTATGGTTTCATTGCCTATCTTACTAAAAACCAGTCCATTGCCAACCAACGGCTCACTCCAAAGTTTTATAAAGGCAATAAACAAGCTGGTCATGGTGAATTCAGCAGTGTGCCAGTGAGTCAAATATGAAATACCACAGCCCTTCAACAGCTAGCGGCAGTCAATTTCTCTCAATGAGCACCAGAGCAAAATAAATAAATAAATTTAAAACGATTATGTTAAGGAGTTTACTGCTAAGCAACGACTAAGCCGGCCTGGTAATATGAAACAGCTTGTGACTACCAGGCCATGACCATCACATATTCCATCCTCAATACATATCAGTCGTAAACAAAGCAATAGAATATTTCTTTGCCATGTCATTCCAAAATGAGTATCATGTAGTTTCAGCTTAACACTAGCTAGGCTGCATGATCGCACACAGTTAAATCACTTTTTCTGTTGCGGCGAAATACTTTACCTACTGCACAAAAACATACTAGCAGAACTAAATGCTTTCTTCAATCTCACGAATTGGGCAAATCAAGGGACTCGCTAAAACATCACAAAATCTTCGACTACGAAAGCTTCCAGGGCACTACAGAAGTTTGCACAGGCCCAACCCTACCATGTGCTTGAAAGACAACGATTAATATTAGGGGTCGTGAGGACTTGAACACGTGACCTCAAGGATAAACCAGCTCTGATACCATGTCATAAACCAGTTGGTCCCAATAACTCGAGTTGTTGGAAGAAGGTTATGTTGGATCTTATACAGGCCCGTGTATGGTGCTTAACCACTTCCTTACAAGAAATGATCACAGTAAGTTTAACATTGAAAAAAGACAACAAAAGCTTCCAGGGCACTACAGAAGTTTGCACAGGCCCAACCCTACCATGTGCTTGAAAGACAACGATTAATATTAGGGGTCGTGAGGACTTGAACACGTGACCTCAAGGATAAACCAGCTCTGATACCATGTCATAAACCAGTTGGTCCCAATAACTCGAGTTGTTGGGAGAAGGTTATGTTGGATCTTATACAGGCCCGTGTATGGTGCTTAACCACTTCCTTACAAGAAATGATCACAGTAAGTTTAACATTGAAAAAAGGCACCACACGACTTGATCTCTTTCAGCATGTCTGACCTAAACTCTTGTTCCTAACAGTCCCATGGGGTGTAACCAAAGGAGAATTATACTAACCTCGGGAATAGACTGTTGAATTACAGATTCCACAGCAACAACCATAGCTTGAACGAAATCATCACCCCCAGTTCCAATGGCAGTAAAACCCTCTAACCGTAGGATATGTGTTAACTTGGTGAATCAACATTTCAATGTCATTCTAATCCAGTTGAGCCCTTATCACTAAAACATCAATTCAATATGCGACTTTAGCGCTTCGAATTGGTCCACACTGTCATAATTCAAAGTGGAAATGCATTTCCCGTACCTTCTTATCTAAATCAAGCCATTCTTCGGAGGAATCATAAGCCATTGTCCTTCCAATGACCACATTCTTAGTTTGCCCCACTCTCCCTTGTGTTTTTGACAACTCTGCCAAACAACATCAACATCATTTGGCCCAAACCGGCATATGCTTCAGAGCATCCACAGAAGCCATACGGATTTGAGAAGCTAGCGAAAATTCAAGAACCCATTAAACAGAAAAAGAGAGGTAAGCCTGAGATAGCCTTCTAGACGGCTTCTTGCGGCAGCCCCTGCTCCTGGTCGTCGTCTTTCGGCCCTGGAACGCCGCTATTATTTGAGAAATTCGAACGGCAAGGTACGCCGGAGCGAAATCTACGCGCTCTAACACTTCTACACAAGGCGCAAATCGGTTTCCTGTCGCTGGAGGGAAACGCCAGAGGCGTCGAGTTTGTTGGAATGGTCACCATGGTTGCTCTGTTGCGAGCACTGAGCGTAAAGCCACCCTGCATGCCATTTCCCCTTTCCTGCTATGCTTTAATCTTTTCTTCCCTTTTCTTTGATTTTCCTTCCAGTTTCCCGGAAGAGAAGTTCAGTGGATGAACCTTCCAATTTTGCTCGATCAACCACTAATAACGATTAACGAGTAACGAAGAGAGATCAGATACGACAGGAAAGCGGCTGGGCTGGCAGATATATGGTTGGGCCGCCGTTTCATTCTTGCTCCAATAGACGGGCTCAAGGCCCACTTCCATTCCTCCGACCATCAATGGCCTAACATGAAATCAGATGGTGACAACACCATGTTGCTGAATCCTTATGAAGAAAGGATTGTGGATCAGAGGAAGGAAGCAGAGTTACAACGATAACGTTTCATGTCCAAAGGGTTTCCTTAGAAACTGTTTTCCGGCGAGGAAAAACTGGTGTTTGAATTAAATGATTTGCACCTTTGACCTCTTGAACAACGATTCTAAACACGGTTCACTCTTCTCCGAACAATGTTCGAACGAGGGTGTTTGATGTTTTTGATGGTTTTTTGGAATACTCTAAGTTACGTCTTCGCTTCGAAAACTAAGGGCTATGGCTAATTTGCAGAGAAAAAGATAAAGTGTGACATAGTGTGTCAAATGGTTGGTTGTGGAACCATTTTTCCGTCTTCGCTTCTCCTATTTATAGCCACTAGGAGTAACTGCCTTGGTAACTGCTAGCCGTCTTGTTGTTCCAACCGCCTTAGGGACCCCTTTTTGTTGCCTTGGTTGCCAATTGGTAACCGTTGTCTTGATCTTCACCTCCATTGCCTTTGAGCTCCTTGACCCGTCTTGGGGTTGGTGGGTGCTTGATGGCCTCGATGCCGGATCGGGTTGGAGTTGAGCCTTGTCGCCTTGCTTGGCTGCCAAGCCTGTCTTGCAGATCCGTTGGCTTCATACTTAGCCAAATTCATGCTTTACATGGCTTGGTACCAAGCCTGCCTTGTCGGCTTGGTACCCTCTTGCTATGGCCATGTGATTCCATACTTAACAAATTTTCACCTCGGCATCATGCTTGACACCCTAGTGCAAGGACCCCCTTGGACGACGTCATGCATGACCCCCCTTGTGCTTGACCCTCTTGGATGGTGTCATGCATGACCCCCGTTGTGCTATGGGTCTCAACACTTAGTCAATTTTCGCCTTCCTTGCACGGTGTCATGCTTGACCCCCTTGGATGGTGTCATGCATGACCCCTCTTGTGCTGCGGGCCTCAACACTCAGCCAAATTTTGGCTTTCTTCCCCATCATGGTCTAGTGACTTGCGTTGCCCTTCTCCCCTTGCCACACACTTTGATACCTGGTAGGCGGCTATACCCCCTTCGATGGTATCATGCTTGACCCCCCTTGCACGGTGTCATGCTTGACCCCCCTTGGATGGTGTCATGCATGACCCCCCTTGTGCTATGGGTCTCAACACTTAGCCAATTTTCGCCTTCCTTGCACGGTGTCATGCTTGACTGCCTTGACGAGACCCCCTTGGACGAGACCCCCTGCACGAAGTCATGCATGACCCCCCTTGGACGGTTGGATCTCCACACTTAGCCAAATTTTGGCTCTCTTTGCCACCACAGCTAGCTTGCGTCTCGTCATACTCGACTCACCTTGGATGGTATCATGCTTGACCCCCTTGGACGATGTCATGCATGACCCCCCTGGTGCAAGGTAGGTAGATGGTATAGTGCTTGACCCCCCCTGGGATGATGTCATGCTTGACCCCCTTGGACGATGTCATGCATGACCCCCCTTGTGTTGTGGGTCTCAACACTTAGCCAAATTTTGGTTTTATTCGCCCCATCATGTCTAGGCGGCTGACCCTTTTGCATGACATCATGCTTGACCCCCCTGGGATGATGTCATGCTTGACCCCCCTTGCGTTGTGGGTCTCAACACTTAGCCAAATTTTGGCTTTCTTCGTCCCATCATGTGTAGGGGTAATTACCCGCGAGGTAGGTAGGCGGCTGGTGGGGCGAAATTTTGGCTAAGTATGATGGGGTGCCCACTTGGGTGGTTGATGTTGAAGGGTGTCAACACGCTTGACACTTGACCCCTCTTGCGTGACGGATAGGTGTTTGGTGGGTCAAGTAGTGTGTGTTGAGGTACCTGGTATGAAGCCCAAAATACCATCATTTAGGCCCAGCTTAAACCAATTTAATTAATATGGTTAAGTTGGCCTTATAAATCACTACCACTCCTTGAAAATAATCAATGTGGTATTGAGTGATTTTTTAGTGGTAAACAAATGCCCCCCAACTACTTAGTGCATAAGGATTATGGACTAAGTAGTTAACGTCAACTACACCACTAAAAAAAATGCTCGTTGGTTTGAATAATAAAAACCAAAACGCACTAAACCACCCCTGCATCATATCCAACCGTAATTATAATTGGCCTTGATAATTAAAAGACCAAAATCAATCACTGCCTCCACTATTCAATCCCAACACGCCCTCCGTGTAATGGCTAGCTATGCAAGCTCTGTCCACAAAGAGGGTGTCATGTCATGCCTACCATCAGGATGGTTGGTTAACTTTGAACCTGTTGATACCCCTTGCCCCAAAGAAAAAAGGACATAAGGCTTGAGATACTTTCATTGATCAACCGATCATGTAGCACCCGATCCTCTTTCAACAAGTATGCATCCTTAGACAGGTGGAATGGAAGGTACACGAACCATGACGGACAGCTAGTCAGCTACTCATGCCATGAAGTGGCATGATGTACTCAAACGAGCGTAAGGGCTCCATAGACCCCGCCACCTGACTCGTTGTTTACCAGTCGTGGCAAAGTCTTCATATCGCAAGTGTTACAACTCTAATTTCTTTTTTTTAAGCCATGATTGGCTTTTTTCTCTTGTTTTACTAGTATTTATTTATTTATTTTAATATAGCAAAGAGTGACATGCATCACTGATATCCAAACCCTTTGGCAACCATCAACATGCCAAAGGTGTACACCCACTGCCAAGTCCATGAATTAAACCAGACCAACCATCCATAAACTGCATGTTTCTCCTCCTTAAGGAGATACGACTCCTTTGGTGTTGATTTTGAATTTTCCAACTTAACAACAGATGGTACTCGCTCAACATGTCCTGCCTTGGGGGGCTTGCAAGGGGTCCCCTGCTCCTCTGGCTTAGCCACCTTACTAGATATGTTGGGTTGTTGATGATGAACCTGATGTGTTTGTCTCGTTTCTGGTGGTACTCTAGGTACTCTCAACTCATTGGGCTCATGAAAGAGACCACGAGTTTTTATCTTCCTTGGTTTCGCCCAACCATGCTTAATCATCCCATATAGTTGGGACGAGGAGTGTTTGGACTCAACAAGTCGATGACCACCCTGGTGGCCAACCTGATCCTGTTCAACCCTTACGGCTTGCTTACTTCTACACGTAGCACATAACCTCTGGTTCTTTGTAGGACCATTTCTAGTTTTTGTATGCCGGGATGTCTTGTCCATGCCCCTGCCATTCATATTTGGCATGCCATGAGGGTTGTTAAGCATGGACTTGCTTCTTTGTCCATCTATTAACACACTCTCATACTTAGAAATTTTTTGAGTCGCTTGGGTGTGCTGCACACTCATATAATTTTCTCCCAATTGTTTCTTCATGGTCGGTGACATGCCCCCCTGTCCAGTGGTTGGAGACATGTCCCCATACCATTATTCATGATTGTTGACGTGCCCCCCTTTCCAAACTTAGCCATATTAGTATGCTTACTAAAAGCATGTGTGGCTTCATGTTGTGGCTTATTGGGTACATCTATCAACCTACTAGTGGTGATTGATGACATGCCCCCCATGTCATCCTTAGCTACACTATCATGCTTACTATAAGCATGTGTGGCTTGAATTTGTTGTGGTTTCTTGGGCACGTCTATCTGTCTATTGTTTGTGGTTGGTGACATGCCCCCTTGTCGACCATTCATGGGTGGCATGCTACAAGGGACCTTGCCTCCTTGTCCACTCTTTGACACGCTGTCAAAGTTATGAAAATCATGGGTGGCATGGGTGTCCAACACCCGCTTAGACTTGCCACTCACTCCATTCATCATGTTTGATGACATGCCCCCCTGTCCACTGCATGGAGATGGAGACATGTCCCTCTTGCCCCCCTTAGCCACGCTAACATTCTTACCAGCAGCATATGTGGTTTGGGATTGTAGTGGCTTCTTGGACACAACTGTCAACCCACTGCTTGTGGTTGATGACATGTCCCTCATGTAATCCTTAGACGATAAACATGGTATTCTGTTGGACACACCCTTTTGTTCGATTTTCTTGACATCAACGTGTCCCCCAGCCTGACACTTCACCTTGTTAGGTAGACTTTCATGGCCCTCTGCATGCCCCCTGGCGATTTGCATCCACCAGGCCGGTCGAGCATAGATGAAATCGAGGTTGGACAAGCTTGTGGTAGCACATCAGCTATTAACCCTCCACCAACTCTCACGTTCCAGCATGGTCTAGCCTCTGAGACAGTTTTATGAGTAACTGTCGGCACAGGCGGTTGCTTTACATGAGTGGTGAACGTGGGAGCGAGATTCTCGCCACAACCACCATGTTGAAGAGGTAGTTGAATTTCCATCGGAGACGATGAGTTCTCTGACCGTGGCTGAGCAGTCCGGCCACCGGAGTCTAGATTACTCGTATACCCAGTAGCAATGTTTGACGGTGGATCTACACCATCTTTTGCCAAAACTTTCGATCTCAACACTGGTTTTATCGAAAGTTGACAAAACTCCTTAAAATTATTTTTATTCATCTCGCAAATCTCATATAGTTGATCCAAACGTCGATTTATGCGAGTATGGAAAAAATCAAGTTGAGATACCATTTGCTTGGTGTATCCCACCATAGCCTCCTCCATTAATTTTATTTCTACCACCAGTGACTGGTGGAGAGACAAGGTGGTGGCAGTTACACCCAAACATGGCGCCGGTGATCGTTGGCCTCTTACCCCACCATTGTTTCCGGCGTCACTTTTTGCTAATTGACCAAGATCATAACTAGCCACTAGCTCTTTTACAAACCCAGGTGAAAGATCACCATCTTGTTCTCTCTGTCGTGGAGCCATCAAATCAAACACACAGTGTCCCACCAGGTGTGCCAATTTGTTTTCCGGCGAGGAAAAACTGGTGTTTGAATTAAATGATTTGCACCTTTGACCTCTTGAACAACGATTCTAAACACGGTTCACTCCTCTCCGAACAATGTTCGAACGAGGGTGTTTGATGTTTTTGATGGTTTTTTGGAATAATCTAAGTTACGTTACTCTACTCCTATGGAGGTTCAGTGAGAGCTCCGAAAACTAAGGGCTATGGCTAATTTGCAGAGAAAAAGATAAAGTGTGACATAGTGTGTCAAATGGTTGGTTGTGGAACCATTTTTCCGTCTTCGCTTCTCCTATTTATAGCCACTAGGAGTAACTGCCTTGGTAACTGCTAGCCGTCTTGTTGTTCCAACCGCCTTAGGGACCCCTTTTTGTTGCCTTGGTTGCCAATTGGTAACCGTTGTCTTGATCTTCACCTCCATTGCCTTTGAGCTCCTTGACCCGTCTTGGGGTTGGTGGGTGCTTGATGGCCTCGATGCCGGATCGGGTTGGTGTTGAGCCTTGTTGCCTTGCTTGGCTGCCAAGCCTGTCTTGCAGATCTGTTGGCTTCATACTTAGCCAAATTCATGCTTTACATGGCTTGGTACCAAGCCTGCCTTGTCGGCTTGGTACCCTCTTGCTATGGCCATGTGATTCCATACTTAACAAATTTTCACCTCGGCATCATGCTTGACACCCTAGTGCAAGGACCCCCTTGGACGACGTCATGCATGACCCCCCTTGTGCTTGACCCTCTTGGATGGTGTCATGCATGACCCCCGTTGTGCTATGGGTCTCAACACTTAGTCAATTTTCGCCTTCCTTGCACGGTGTCATGCTTGACCCCCTTGGATGGTGTCATGCATGACCCCTCTTGTGCTGCGGGCCTCAACACTCAGCCAAATTTTGGCTTTCTTCCCCATCATGGTCTAGTGACTTGCGTTGCCCTTCTCCCCTTGCCCCACACTTTGATACCTGGTAGGCGGCTATACCCCCTTCGATGGTATCATGCTTGACCCCCCTTGCACGGTGTCATGCTTGACCCCCCTTGGATGGTGTCATGCATGACCCCCCTTGTGCTATGGGTCTCAACACTTAGCCAATTTTCGCCTTCCTTGCACGGTGTCATGCTTGACTGCCTTGACGAGACCCCCTTGGACGAGACCCCCTGCACGAAGTCATGCATGACCCCCCTTGGACGGTTGGATCTCCACACTTAGCCAAATTTTGGCTCTCTTTGCCACCACAGCTAGCTTGCGTCTCGTCATACTCGACTCACCTTGGATGGTATCATGCTTGACCCCCTTAGACGATGTCATGCATGACCCCCCTGGTGCAAGGTAGGTAGATGGTATAGTGCTTGACCCCCCATGGGATGATGTCATGCTTGACCCCCTTGGACGATGTCATGCATGACCCCCCTTGTGTTGTGGGTCTCAACACTTAGCCAAATTTTGGTTTTATTCGCCCCATCATGTCTAGGCGGCTGACCCTTTTGCATGACATCATGCTTGACCCCCCTGGGATGATGTCATGCTTGACCCCCCTTGCGTTGTGGGTCTCAACACTTAGCCAAATTTTGGCTTTCTTCGTCCCATCATGTGTAGGGGTAATTACCCGCGAGGTAGGTAGGCGGCTGGTGGGGCGAAATTTTGGCTAAGTATGATGGGGTGCCCACTTGGGTGGTTGATGTTGAAGGGTGTCAACACGCTTGACACTTGACCCCTCTTGCGTGACGGATAGGTGTTTGGTGGGTCAAGTAGTGTGTGTTGAGGTACCTGGTATGAAGCCCAAAATACCATCATTTAGGCCCAGCTTAAACCAATTTAATTAATATGGTTAAGTTGGCCTTATAAATCACTATCACTCCTTGAAAATAATCAATGTGGTATTGAGTGACTTTTAGTGGTAAACAGAAACCAAAACGTTGTGGTATGGTTTTAGTTGAGAAATTTTACAATGCTATATGGTATTGGTGCTATAGGTTTTTGTCTTTATGGTACAATTTGAAATTGTACTTTTAACGTTATGATACAACTTCAGATTGTACTTATACTTTTTGTCCAAATTCTTTTATGGTACAACTTGAACTTGTACCTTCTGTGATGGTACAACTTCAAGTTGTAAAGTTGTACCATAACATAATTATAAAAATTCCTTTATGGTACAACCTAAACATATACATTTAATGTTATGGTACAACTTCAAGTTGTATATTAAAGCACCAATACTATATAGCATCGTAGTAGTGCTCGGTTTTAGTTACTAGCAGTTAATTAACAGTGTATTATATTTGGAATGGCCAGTGTTTACTTGGCATGTGGCAAAACCATATTAGTATTGTTAATTTGTTTTCGAGCTGTTGTAAAACTGAATGAGCAGCAACCCTTCTTTCTTAAGGGTCTGCCTTCACCAAAACTACAATCTATCTATCTCTATTAAAGTTCTTGTGGTATTAGAGCGATGACAATCTAGGGCAAGCTTGATGTCAGGCGCTTCTCTAACCACACCTCATGGACGGGAAAATGGTTATGGTGGCTCGACTGTGATGAACTTTCAATTTGGGTCTTTTGATGGTCAGTAGCAGCAGAACCAGCCCAGATCTGAGGTATTCACCTTTGGAAACCCCTTTTACCTGAACCCAAACGAGGCATTGACTCAATCAATTGGCATAGAAGTGTTTGATGGAACCAAGTATATAATGTGGAGTAGATCTGTAGTTATGGGTTTGAAGATGAAGCACAAAATGGGTTTCATCGATGGTACTATACCTATGGCTGCTGTGAATGATAAATTTTTGTCGTGGGATGGTTGTAATACTGTGAATGCAAAAGTATTGTGGGATGAACTGAAGCGCATGTTTGGTAAACCAAATGCTATGAGAATCATCAATATGGAAGATGATATTGCCTGATTATAGGGAATAGTATCTTCCCCTACATTCGTTATTCAACAAAGTACCCAGGGCCAATCGGAAGGGTGAACAAGCTCAAGAGCTACTCTCTCTCCAGGAAAGGCTGGCCCCCGGTAGCTGACAAAGTAGAAGATGTTCACCTAGTTGTTGTCCTAAAGGCAACGATGTAAGCCGGGTAATATGTCTATTAATGATTACTACACCAAGATCAAGGGGCTTTGGGAAGAATACTCGATATTTAGTAATATTGTCCCTCGTAATTGTGTTCCAGGGAACCTAAACCCTTGTGATGTTGTTATTGCTTAAACAGAAGGACAGGAGACTGATTATTTAATTCGGTTTCTTCGAGGTCTAAACCCATATTTTGAAGTTTTGAAAACCCAGATACTTATGCAGAAACCTCCCCCAAGTGTTTCAGAAGCAGTGGATGACTTATTGCAGCATGAACAGAAGCTGAGAGGAAAAGGTACTTGAAAGAGAGCACAAACTGTTGCTCTGATTGTAAACTCAAACACACTAGCAGGACAAACAACTCAAGACAACAGATAATTTTTCTATTGCAATTTGCAAGAAGACTAATCATACTGTTGATGACTGCTAGAGGAAGAAGAGAAGGGATAAAGAACTAGCAGCTGGTAACAAGTCCAGTGGTTCACAGAGCACCACACCACGTTTTGCAGGCTCAGTATCTCAAGGGAGTTCAGGAGATTCACATACTGAAGGTAGTGTGAATGGTGTGAACACCAGTTAAGAAGGCTTCACCCGAGTGTTATTCCCCCTAGCTAACTGTAAAGGTGAGTTAAACTGAATGAAAGTGCATGGTAAAGGTGGTTGCTAACTGTAGGGAAGTGAAACAAGTGAATCGAGTTCACTTTCTTGATCAATTGGCTAAGGGGCTACAAGCCAAACTACATAGGTGACTCTCTTAGCTAATCGTCTAAGGGTTGTCAAGACTTCACCCTCGAATCAAAGTTCAGACTGCTAAATCGCAACCAACACAAGGTGCTTAAACGTAGTAAGAGGTGGGTCCTAATTTTCCCTAGGTAGGTGACTCAATTAGGCCAAGGAATATCTTTGCCATTTTTGACAGTGAGTGGATCAGTCCCACCCAGGTGGTGCCTAAGAAGAGCGGGATGACCGTGGTATCCAACGAGAAGAACGACCCCATTCCGATGGGCACGGTGACCGGGTAGCACGTCTGCAACGATTACCGTCATCTCAACGATGCCACCCAGAAGGACCACTTCCCGTTACCCTTCATCGACCAGATGCAGGAGAGGCTGGCGAGGCACGAGTTCTACTGTTTCCTGGATGGGATGTCCGAGTACTTTTAGAACCCCATTGCACCGGAAGATCAGGCGAAGACCACCTTCACCTGTCCTTTCGGCACATTTGCCTACCGGAGGATCCCATTTGGGCTTTGCAATGCCCCAGTCACATTTCAGCGTTGTATGCTGGCCATCTTCGACCGACTGGTTGAAGAAATCATGGAGGTGTTTATGGACGACTTTCGGTTTATGGGGACTCATTCTCTCACAGTCTCCATAACCTGGAATTCGTCCTAAAACAGCGTGAGGAGATGAACCTGGCGCTGAGTTGGGAGAAGTGCCACTTCATGGTTCGCAAAGGCATAGTTCTGGAGCATAAGATCTCCACGATGGGGGATAGAGGTAGATAGAGCCAAGATCGATACAATCAGCAAGCTGCCTCCTCCCACATCTGTTAAGGGGATCCGCATTTTCTTTGGCCATGCAGGGTTCTATAGGCGGTTCATAAAAGACTTCTCCAAGATTTCCTTGCCCCTAACGAAGCTCCTTAAGAAGGATGCCCCCTTTCAGACGTGTGCACAGCGGCATTCACGACCTTGAAGGAGAAGCTCGCTCATGCTCCTATCATGGTCACTCCTGACTGGTCTTTACCGTTCGAGTTGATGTGCGACGCCAGTGACTTTGCTGTTGGAGCTGTTCTGGGGCAGAGGCGAGATTAGCACTTCCGTCCTATCTACTACGCCTTGAAGACCCTTAATGATGCCCATGAGAACTACACCACCACGGAGAAGGAGCTGCTTGCGGTGGTGTTCGCCTTTGATAAGTTTCATCCTTATCTGGTCTTGTCCCATGTGACAGTATACACGGATCACTCCGCAATACGATAACTGATGAGAAAGGCCGATGCCAATCCTCGGCTCATACGATGGATCTTATTACTGCATGAGTTCGACATCGAGATCCGGGACAAGAAGGGAGCCGAAAATGTTGTTGCTGATCATCTCTCCCGCTTGGACGCACCCCCTGCGGACAATCTCGAGGAGGAGATCAACGACTCCTTCCCAGATGAGCGACTGATGATGATGTGCTTGGTGGAGAGTGTCACCCCTTGGTACTCCGATTTTGCAAACTATCTGGTGGGCCAGCAGCTTCCCAAGGAGATGACGGCTCACGCCAAGAGAAAGTTCTTCTTCGACCTGAAGCACTACTTCTGGGATGACCCACATCTCTTCAGGATCGGAGCCGACGGGTTCATCCATCGTTGTGTCATGGAAAATGAGATGGAGGGAATTCTGTCTCATTGCCATGAGGGACCTACTGGCAGGCACCATGGTGGTAACCGCACGGCGCGGAAGGTGTTACAGTCGGGCTTCTACTGGCCCTCGCTCTTCAAGGACGCCGACACCTTTGCACGCAGGTGCGATCGATGCCAGAGGTCAGGTAACATCTCTGCCCGTGATGAGATGCCCCAGAATGTGTTTATAACTTGTGAGATTTTTTTATGTCTGGGATATCGAATTCATGGGCCCCTTCCCTCCAGCATTTGGAAATACGTACATCTTAGTTGCTGTTGATTACGTCTCTAGGTGGGTTGAGGCACAAGCTTTGCCCACCAATGATGCTAGACGTGTTTGTCAGTTTCTGAAGTAGCTGTTCTCTCGGTTCGGGACACCTAGGTCCATCATTAGCGACAGAGGGACTCATTTCCAGGGCCAGTGGTGTCACCCACAAGGTGTTCGTGGCCTACCACCCCCAAACGAGTGGTCAGGCCGAGCTGACGAATCGGGAGCTTAAGCGCATACTGGAAAAAATGGTGGATCAATCTCGCAAGGATTGGTCCACCAAGCTCCATGATGCTCTCTGGGCATACCGGACTGCCTACAAGACGCCAATTGGTACTTTGCCATATCGGCTAGTCTATGGAAAGGCATGTCACTTGCCCGTGGAGCTAGAGCACAAGGCCTTCTGGGCCCTTAAGCTGCTCAACTTGGATGTTAGTCTTGCAGGTGCTGAACGCAAATTGTAGATGCTGGAGCTAGAGGAATGGTGTTACCACGCCTATGAGAACACCAAGATGTATAAGGAGCGAACTAAGCGTCTTCACGACGCCCGCTTGAGGGGTTCGAAGGAGTTTCAGGTTGGCGATCGAGTTCTCTTCTATAACTCTCGCCTTAAAATCTTTCCCGGAAAACTCCGCTCCCGGTGTTCTGGACCGTTCATGGTCACACAGGTGTTCCCGTATGGCACGATCGAGATTGTCAACCCGCAGACTGAGCCGTTTAAAGTGAATGGCCATCGTCTCAAGCTCTACTTGGAAGACGAAGTCGAACATGCGGAGTTGGTAATTGCACTCGCGGACCTTAGTTCCGCCATGGGCGTCCAGCTAAAAGACGGTAAAGAAGCGCTCGTGGGAAGGCAACCCCACCTCGGTTTGTATTTCTTGTCCCTTTTCCCTTTGTTTTGTGGTGTGTCGAGTCAGTTTCACTTCTGTGATGAAGTTAGGTCGTCTGGAATGCCTCGTTTTGGTGTTTTCGTGCAGGGGAGTTCGAAAAAATGGGGGAAAACAAATTTTGGCCGAGAAGGGTAAAATACCTGACCTTGATACCCGACCGGGTATTTTGGCCTCTCGGTCGGGACCCCTTCCAATTAGGAGGCGAAAAATCTAAATTCACCGACCTTGACCCAAAATACCCGACCGGGTATTTTGGCCTCTCTGCCGGACCCCCCTCTGATCCTGATTCGCTATGAAGGGCGAATACCCAACCGCAGACTTAAAATACCCGACTGGGTATTTTCCCTTTATAAGCGAATCCCCGGCTGCTCTTTCTCTCTCCTCTCATTTTTTTTTTCAAACACTCCCCTCTCTTTCTCCTCTGCCTCTCGTCGGAGGAAAAAATTTCCGACGGAGTTTTGTAGGTCCCGTCTTCATCCAACTTCCAAATTAAATTCCCTTCGCGGATTCATTTTTCCGGCCGTCGCCGCCACCGCCGCCGGTGACTCTGCGGCGACTTTCCGACAAGCCCTCCGCTGCCGTTTTTGCTGTGGTTTCGCGTCCCTCACCCTTTGCTCGCATCCCTCTACGATCCTACTTGTGTTTCCAGGTGTGCATCTTGCTCAATTTGTTTTCTCTGGAAAATCGGACTGTAGATGTTAGGCTCGAGAACTGTGATTGGTTTGGCATGCTTGAACTAGAATAGAGTGATGGATGTAGTGGATATGAGTTGCTAATGCATGTTGGATGCCCAATTTCTTGAATGCCTTGCTTTTACCATGATTCTTGCTTGATATGCAGTTGGTTTGCTTGCAAATCAACTGCTTTGTGCTTGAGTGCCTACCCTAGGTGGTCCTTAAGTGCGGGGGAGTTGTTGAACCCATGCTTGCGGCCCTAACGAGAATTTTCTTGACTCCACCTTTGGTTTGTTGATCTTGAAGGATCATGTCTCTCGACCATCCCTATGTGCAGCGCTTGCGCCTCCACCCCGAGTATGCGGACCAGTTTAGACGGGTCATTAACGGGGTGTTCCACCGACACCACCACCTGGTGTGGGGCGTTTTCCAGCAGCTCCACTATTTGGATGAGATCGCCGCCGCCATCAGCCACCCACACTGGAGGGTTTGCTTGGACGCAGAAGACTTCACCTACACGGAGATGGTGTGGGAGTTCTACTCCACTTTCCAGTACTACCCCAAGGCGGCCCGAGACTCCCCCACCGGTGTCACTTTTCGGCTCAACGACCACAAGAAAGAGATGAGCATCGATGGGTTGGCTCATGCACTGGGAATCTACTACCACCGGTACTCTCACCACGAGAAGGAGGTCGCTCACCCTAAGGATTGGCATCAGGACGTGTTCTACCAGAGCATTGCATGCCCTGACTACCAGCTGGACACTTTCGACGTCGGCCAGACGTATGTCTCCACCCTTCAACCTGAGTGACACATCATCAACCTTCTGCTCACCCTCTCGATTACGCCCAACACCACCGGATCTCACAAGATACCAAAGCCAGTATTTTATGCCAGTCCCGATGGGGCGCCCTGGCCACCTGCTGCACCTGGGGTCTGTTGTGACCACAACTTTTGCTCGGTGCCACAACAAACCCACCTACTTCTTTTGTGGTACCCTGGTCACGAAGCTGGGTGCCACTGACGCCACAGCACAGGGCGGCTCCTCTCCTCTCAGCTGCGAGGTGCTTCACAACGCACTCCTGCTGGCCTCCGATGGCAGGCGTTCGTGGGTTGATGGTCTGTCCATGCCTCTAGACGATGATGACGAGGATGATGAGTAGGACGAGGACTACACTGGCAAGGATGAGGCCGGTGATGATGATGATGATGGAGGGGCTATGGATGCCGATGAGCTGGAGCCCCCACTCTCCCCCAGGGGATCTCCTTCCTCGACGGAGACCAGAGCGAGGTCAGTCCTCCTCCGGTCCTTCTGGTCCATCGATGGACTTCTTCACAGAGCAGTTCCATCAAATGCGGCTCTAGTTTCAGCAGCTTGGGCTCCAGAACTAGCGGCTCATGGACCACTAGGTCCAGTTTCAGCAGTAGTATTCAGCCCACCAGGCCGAGTACGCCACCAGGATGGCTGTGCTAGACGAGCGCCTCGACCGCATGGAGGCTCAGCGGGGCGTTACCAGTGCTCACATTGAGCGGGAGTGGGCACGCAGCCGTCGGATAATGGAGTACCAGGAGCATCTGCTCCAGTTCTGTCATCCACCGCAGGAGCATCACTGGACCACTCCGTGGGCCCACTTGCCACCACCACCATGGGACGTAGTCGACGATCTTATGGAGCAGATTGACTTCAACCAGCTCGAGTACGCTGTACTCGCTGGCACTTTTGTGTTTGTTTTATTTTGGGTCAGAGTGCAAACTGGATTTTGTGTTTGGTTTGGTTTTATTTCCTTTGGATGATGTACTATTGGGCTGACAACTCTACCTAATATGTCTGTGGTTGAGTGATTGTGTTTTCTCTAACCTGTGTCATTGTGAAGACTGGTCCCATTTCCAGTCCTCCTCTCTCTGACTAGTCCGCTTTCCAGTCCCGCTGCAGTTTGTTCCTACCGGTAACATCGTTCCTCTTATCTTTCCCTCTTCTCCATTGAGGGCAATGTTGAATTTAAGTGTGGGGGGGGGGGAGGGGATGTTTCCATTTGACTGTTTCGCTCTGTTTGTGTGCTTGGAGCCTAGTCCACTGTCCAAATTTTTGAATTTGAGGGCTCCAAGTACTGTTCCTTGCAAAATCCTGCTCAGTATGCTTTGAATTGACAATCTTTATGGTGATATGCAACCTAGGGAGGTAGTTGTAGCACTATGGAGGATGTTGAAGTATAAGATTTTTTCTATTTGTCTCTTTGCTGTGCCGGTTGATTTTGTGAACTAGTGGATTTAGGACCGTTGATTCATGTGGTATTGGTGACTCCTCTTATGTCATGTTGTGGAGTCGTGTTTCAGAAAAAGGGTGCTCATGTGTGAAATGAGCAAGCAGTTGGTCCTCCATGTCAGAAAAACTGAAATATTAAACATGGGGGTAAGCCCAACGTGTATGGCACCGTTCATTGCAAAAAATCAAGTTTTGGAAGAGATTTTAGTGATCCTTAGCGGGGTACTCTTACAAGGTGAAGCTTAGCTGTCTCTAGTACAAGTAAAATTTTCACCCGTTGAATGGTTTGCCTACTCGAGGAAGTGTTTTTAAGGGCACAGATAGAGCTTCTGACCCCCCTTAATTTCATTGACCCTCCACACGAGTTAATGAAAAGGAGTTAAAGGAAGTACTCTAGCGAGTGGCAGATGTACATAAATTGCTCTTGCTCAACCACTAAGGGTCGACCATACAAAAACTGCAGTTGGAATCCCCACGAAGAGTGAATGAGAAAAACAAAAGAAACGTAAAATGAAAGCGCGAAAAGGGGTTCCAACGATTGAAATAAAGTGAAAGGGCACCCGATACAATGAAGCCTTGGTTGTTGAATTGTGTGAGTCCCTTTATCCAAGAATTGGATGTCTTAGTTCCACTGCTTCTCATGATCCTGGCTTGAGTCTAGTACTCGCATTGAGAGAGATAGGGGACGTCTTAGAAGACCAGTTGACCTCGTAAGCTGCTAAATGATCTAAGAAATCCTCTATCGACGATCGGGGTTGCATGTTGCTACTGGAGAGCTGCATTGGTTTGAGTTAAGTGTGGGGGCATTTGATA
Organism: Linum trigynum; assembly: GCA_964030455.1. NCBI lineage: Eukaryota > Viridiplantae > Streptophyta > Magnoliopsida > Malpighiales > Linaceae > Linum > Linum trigynum. The sequence continues at coordinate 37,482,673 of OZ034822.1, read as the reverse complement.
AACCATTATTTGCACACGTTTTGACCACCATTCTTGAACCGTTTGAGAGTCGATTCTTGTGTTTTAAGTCGATTTAACGCTAGGTTGTTCGTTTATGTCATATTTCATGACTTGGCGTGGATATGGAGGAGTGGAAACGAGTTTAGGGTCGGAAAGTGGAAGGCTGGAGCTAGAGGGGCTGTTGGAAACCAGAATTCCCAAGCGCCCTAGATCGATCTCCAACACCATTGGTGCTCGGTGGAAGCTTGGAGAAGTGCTGATTGATTACTAGAAGCATATTGCCATCCTTCACAGAATGATTTCCGCATCTGAAGCAGATTTCTCCTCTCTCTCTATGGAGTAAACCCTCTCACTCACCTGGGTATGAAGAACCCTAGATTTGTATGTTAGGTCTGGTTGTATTAACCCAAGTATAAGTTCTTTGATATTGGTTATATTCAATTGAGCCATGGTTTTCTGAATTGCATGAATCCTGATCAAATTCCTGTTATTCCTGCTTTGACCTAGAATGAGAATATCTGCCTAGGTTGATAGAGCACCCTTGGTTGAAGGTAGTGAGTTGACGACTTTAGTCGAGGAGTCAATTCACTATTCTGTACTGGATTTATTCCAGTAAAGGAGGTTTGGTACGTTAGGGCCTCAGTCTGTTTACTCTGGTGGAGGTTAGTCGCCTGCTGGGGACTCAGATTTAGAGAGTCTGGAGACCTTTAGTCGAGACTGCAAACTATCTAAGAACCTCCCGCAGTATAATTATCATTGAATCTAAACTTGGCAAATTACAACTTGGCTTAACTGCAGTCTAGGGGAACCATATCTGGGTGACCTTTTTCTCTCAAACTTGGAACACAACATTTAATGCTTTTGTTTGCTAGTTTAGTTGGAACTTCACTACAGTTGAACCGCTAAATAATAAGAATCTCATGAAGTAGTCATCACACCTAGGACCCGGGTTGACATTTGAACCTAAGCCCGCTATACTACGCATTAGTAGGTGGTTACACTTGGCCGCTTTTTAGTGTGACGGTACAAGCGAATCAAAAAACCTTCTAGAACCAGTGCACTTCACGGTCGGGGCGCAATCTTCACGATCTTGGAGGCCGTGAACTCATGGCTTCCACCGTGATCAGCCGTTGTTCTCTCCTTTTGGCCTGTTTTCGCTCCTTTTCATCCAATTTTCATTCTCGGGGTTGACTTACCTGCTAGGATTTGAAACATAGCAAAACAAAGCACAACCTAGCGTAAAATCAAAACCCATTGGGTGAGATCGCCTCAAACATCTAAGGAAAAGGGGATAAATTGTGTGCATTTTGACCCAAATTAGGAGGAATTGGGATTTGAAGACCGGTTGTTAATTCTGTGCTCATAGATATCGTCATCGGAGGGAGAGAGGCGCCGCTCGCAGAAGACGTCGTTGAGATGGAGGTGGTGGTGTTGTGTTAACCGTTGAATCCCAAGTGTCGGCTAGATCTGTGACGAGCATGGTGTGAAGCATCTGCAACGTCAAAGAAAGGATGTCAATCGTTTTTGCCATGATTTGAGGTTGGGAAGGGCGGGTGCAGAGCCCAATAATTATTATTTTTATTTTCCTTGTTATAATTTAATTTAATTTTTAATTAAATAATGACATATCAATGACATGGCGTCTATGTGGATATCACGTTGCTGCTACATCAGTGAAAGTCAACAATGATTTGACCTCCGTCCGATCAACAGTTATCTCTAATTGCCAACGTAAGACGTCTTGACACCAATGACACAATAGTTCGGGATCATAATGAAATATTGAATAAAATAGGACACAAGTTACATGTTTGTATACTTCGGATGTGGTAGTGGTATTAGCACTAAAATTTTGTGAACTAAATAATATGATACCAAGAATTAAACATGAGATTTGTTAATGAACAAAATTTGACTACTAACCTTTTTTTCGTCATGATATCAATTATATGAATCAAATATGACGCACAAAATAAATTCATATAAACAAGTTCAAGTATTAGTAAACAATTCTAACTCGAACTCAACTCAACTCTTTTATTAATAAACCAAACCAAACTCAAACTATAATAAAAATTATGTTTTGCTCAATTCTACTCATTTACACCCTTTTCATAAATCTCAAATTTGGACTAGTTGCTGCTTGCTAGAGCCCAATTGTTCCTTCTTTGTTCTCTCTCACTCTCACCACCGCCTCTCCACAAGAAAGAAGGAAGGAAGGACTGACGGCCATAAGCGAGCAAGCAAGCCCCCTCACAACTTCACAAACATCCAAAACCCCCATTCACCAAAATCCAGACAAGCAACCTCAGCCAGCTACCAAATCAAAACACTCTCCGTTTCCTTTACGTGTACAATTCCACCACCACTTTCTTTTTCTTACTCCCCACGCTCACAAAAAAAAAAAAATCAAACCCCCAATTTCACCTCCTTAACAAAACAAAAAATCTTCCTTATCCCAATTCTCCTCCTCTCTCTCGCTACGAAAATGGTTCCCGTGGTTGTTACCCAGCTGGCGACGGGTCTCAGCGTCCTCGCCGGAGCAGTAATGGCGAAATCCCTGCTCGAAGACAAGCCCATGTCCGGCCCCTTCCAACCCAGGTGCCCATCTTGCAACGGCACGGGCCGGGTCAGCTGCCTCTGCTCGCGGTGGTCCGACGGTGACGTGGGCTGCCGGACTTGCGCCGGCTCCGGGCGGATGGGCTGCAGTAGCTGCGGCGGGTCGGGGACCGGCCGTCCACTTCCGGTTCAAATCTCTATGCGGTCGCCCAATCGCCCGTTTTGAGAAAGATTGGTTCCAGGCGATTTGTTCTCGGTTTCCACTCGCTTCCTCTTGGTGTAATTCTCTAATCTTAAAGAAACATTAAACAATTTGTATGTATAAGTGCTTGTGGGTATAGTGGAAAAGAGATGAAGCGATTGGAGATTTGGTAGAGATGAACCACAATATAGCTTTTTCCATTTCCTTTTGGAGTTTATGAATGAGAAATTACTCTCTCTCTCTCATGAGACTTCAATTATTATTATTCTCAAATCTCTTAACAGTTTTTATTGCATTATTTGAGGTGACTACTCAAATTCTCGTATGTGCATTATGTATGGTCATTACATGGTTCATTCAATAGATTCTTGGGTAGTTTCAAAGTGATTTCAGTTATTGATGTGTTTTTAATTTCATAAAATCAAAATTGAGCCAATTAAATTAGAGTGTCCTAGTTGTGGACATGTCCTGTAATTAGGGCGGTTCAATTTGAGTCGAGTAAGACCACAAAGTTGTTTTTAGCTAGTTGTTTCTTTCAATTGTGTGGTATGTATCAAGTGTACAACTTTGAAAACAAAGTGGGGAGCTTTGATTGTTGGGGTTGATGTGATTATTATTCTTTGATTATATGTATTTGGACTACTAAACAATTCCAAGATAATGGAGATAGTTGTTGGTTTGCTTTGTCTTTGATTGACCAAGTCCTCTCACCCAGTATGTTAGAAACAAATAATTTGCAGCTTTTGGTTAATTCGCTTTATTTGTCGGTTTTGCTAATTGGGGGATTATTTGGGGAATTTGGGCATTAAACCGGGAGTCGATTACTATGTTTTATTTGTTGGGTAGTAGATAGGAATTATGCGGATTATATAATCTGCAGTAGGAGTTATTTTCTCATTAAGCAATCAATTACAGAAAACCTAAACTACTCTCTCTCTCTTTTCCTTCCCTCCTGCGCCGAACCCCCCTATTCCCTCTTCTCCCTTTGCTGCTCGGCAGTAGCCTCTTCCCCTCTCTTCTTCCTAAATTCTCCTATTCCTAATCCCTAGCTTGATCAATCCCTAATTGATCTAGCTAATTTCCCTAATTCTACAACCGTTAGAAACTTTGTTTCTAACATCTGGTATCAGAGCCTGGCTCGAGAGTGAGTTCTTTTGAGCTCTTGAACCAGGGAAAGCAGCAATGGTATCGACGAAGTCAATGAAGGCGGCAGAGAAAGCGGCTCAGGCAGCCGAGAAGGGCACGGATGCGGGTGACGTAGGGCTCGACGGGGAGTTGGAGGATCTCACGGAGATCGAAGGGCTGAGGAAGGTCGTGGAGACGCAGGCAGAGAGGCAGGCGAGGGTCGAGGAAGAGCTGAACGGGTTGCAGGTGCAAGCCAGAGATCACGGCCGCACTCTCGACGCGTTGTTGGCGGCAGTGGAGGCGCTGCAGGGACAGGTGAGCAGTCTGACGGAGGCTTGGAAGAGAGGCGGGGCAGCGGTTGGAGATGGCGAGAAGCCGCCGGAGGAGAAGGGCGCGGCGGAGGAGTCCGCCTCGGTGGCGGCGGTCGGCGGCCAGGGAGCCGAGAAGGGTTCGGCGGAAGGGGGGGGGGCAGCGGCAGGTAACCCTAGCCGACCCCCAGTTTCACGTCCGGGCCAAGTCTCGTTCGGCCCAACCATCAAGGATGGGCTTTTGCCTACTCCATCGGCCCAGGAGATGGCTCGCGCGCTTGACAAGGCCAAGATGGCCGAGTACGTGGATCCGGGCTCGCACGCGGGCCTAAACTTGGAGGAGCTGGTGGACCCGGAGCAGGAGAGAGATCGCGGGCCTTGGCCCAACGAGCAGAGTGAGCTTGGCGCGGATGGCTGGAGAGAGGAGGGCAGCTCAATGGGTCGAGCCCAGTGGGAAGGCAGACCAGGAGGAGGCTGGAGGGAGTAGGGCCGCGGGTGGGAGCCGGGCCGATCGGGAGCAACAGGCCGAAATCAACCCGGGCGGGGTGACTTGGGCCGAGCAGGGATGGGCCGGGTCCCCAGCGGTCTGGCCGAATCCGGTCGGACCGAACCTGGTCGAACCGAACCCGGTCGGGCCATGGTCGAACCGGTCCAGCCGGCTGGGTATCAGAATCAGGCGGGCAGCAGGTGCTACCCAGGGCCGCAAGGCCAGTTCGACGAGTACTGTGGGCCCTTTCCTTCTTCGGCATTCCAGCGGGGCGCCGGGAAGGAATCCAAGAGGATATGGACGGGGGATCGAAGGCTGAAGGGTGAGTTAAGCGGAAGGGCCGAGTACCAGGAGGATGAGGGAGACGACTGGGGGTGTGACGGGGACCCGCGCTTCACTCAGCACTACTACAGCGGGGGCCCAAGTTCAGGAAGGAATGCCGGTCATTTCCGGGGTGGGGAGGAAGAGGATGAGATGGTGTTTCGAGCGCGGCCTCCCACTATTGAGTTCCCGAAGTACAATGGTCGTGAGGATGCAGGATTGTGGCTGTACTCAGCTGAGCGATGGTTCAAGAACCATCCCACTAGGGAAGAACGAAAGGCGCAATTAGCTTCCTTCTACCTGGAGGGAGATGCCCTGCAGTGGTGGGAGTGGATGGAGCGGACCTATGCCGAGGCTCGTACGCTAATCACTTGGCCGATGTTCAAGGAGGAGTTGCGGTACTAGTTTGGGAAATCCGAAGGGTGGGCCCCGGAACAGCTAGCCAAGCTGCGCCAGACAGGGATGGTGGCGGACTATAGAACCGAGTTCTTCAAGCTGGGAAACCAATGCAAGGGTGTCCCAGAAGAGACATTGGTGGGCTTGTGCATGGTGGGGCTCCGGCCGGAGATTGCAGCGGTTGTCCGGGTATTTGAGCCTGATTCACTGCGAGCTGTTTTCCGTCTTGCAGGTAATAAGGAGGAGGAACTTGCTAGCTGGCGGGGCGTGATAGGCCGGTATCAGAAGCCGAGTGGAGGAGGAAGTGGAAGCGGACCGAGTAGCAGCCCAGGGGTCCCGGCGCTGGGCCCTAGCACTGGAGGGGGAGTGACGACTGGTCCAACCACAACGACCATTCGAGCGGGACCAAGGGCGCCGCCCAAGGGGTTTACTAGGTTGTCACCTGCCGAGATTGAGCAGAAGAGACGGGAGGGAAAATGTTTTAGTTGTGATGAGAGGTTCACCTTTGGTCACAAATGCGGGAAACCTAAGCTAATGTTCTTGGTGGGGCGCTGGGAAGATGAGGCCGAGGACGAAGTCACAGAGGATTCTGGCGCAGGGCGAGAGAAGCCTCAACCTTGAGGACAAGGTTGCTTCCCAAGGAGGCAGGGATGTTAGAAACAAATAATTTGCAGCTTTTGGTTAATTCGCTTTATTTGTCGGTTTTGCTAATTGGGGGATTATTTGGGGAATTTGGGCATTAAACCGGGAGTCGATTACTATGTTTTATTTGTTGGGTAGTAGATAGGAATTATGCGGATTATATAATCTGCAGTAGGAGTTATTTTCTCATTAAGCAATCAATTACAGAAAACCTAAACTACTCTCTCTCTCTCTTTTCCTTCCCTCCTGCGCCGAACCCCCCTATTCCCTCTTCTCCCTTTGCTGCTCGGCAGCAACCTCTTCCCCTCTCTTCTTCCTAAATTCTCCTATTCCTAATCCCTAGCTTGATCAATCCCTAATTGATCTAGCTAATTTCCCTAATTCTACAACCGTTAGAAACTTTGTTTCTAACACAGTAGTTGTAAATGTATGACTTTGTTCAGGTGAATTTGAGTTGGGGGAAATGTTGGAATCCATGATGGGAGACTTTTCTTTGTTAATTAGTTGCTTAGTCACTTGCTATGGAGATTGGAATATGTATGTTTCTTTCCTTTGTCTAGTTTAGAGTGTTTGTGAGTTGTTTGTCCAGGCTGAAGCTTATTTCTTCGACGAATCAAAGTTTTTATCTTCTAGTTCAAAATTGTTGCTCCTAGCGTTAAGCACGCGTGCAGATCCAAGTCGTTCGTTATTTCTGTTGATTCAATGCAATGCTTATATAAAACTAAAAACTTGTAAAGGCCTTCTTTCCTCCCAATAGTATTGAGGTAAACTTATTCGTTAACACATTATATATTTCATTTCTAATCACTTTTTCTTTTTATGGATTTCTAAGATTTTTTTTTTGTGTTACTTGATAATTGTAATTATTTAAAACATCTACTTCTTAAAACTACTTTCTTGTACGTTAATATCACCGTAACTGTAACACATTAGGCAAATCCCACATCGACAAAGCACGGGAGAGATCCATGGTTCATAAGTAGGAAACCGACCTTAACTGACAAGACGCGTTTTGGGGTGTAATGGAGGAGTTCTTTTAAGAACTTCGAAGTTAAACGTGCTTAGTGTTGAGTACAACAAGGATGGGTGACTTTATGGGAAGTCACCTTGAATTGCACCCCAAGTCGAAATCCGTGACGGGTGTAGAGGCCCAAAGCGGACAGTATCTTGTCGGGAAAATGTTCGGGATGTTACAAGTGGTATCAGAGCCTCTCTGCGCCCCTCTTGAACGATGGTGGGGCAAACCTCAACGAGGATGTCGAGTCCCGGGGGGGGGGGGGGGTATGTAACACCTTAGGCAAATCTCACATCGACAAAGCACGGGAGAGATCCATGGTTCATAAGGAGGAAACCGGCCTTAATTGACAAGACGTGTTTTTGGGTGTAATGGAAGAGTTCTTGTGAGAACTCCGAAGTTAAACGTGCTCAGTATGGAGTTCAACAAGGATGGGTGACTTATGGGAAGTCACCTTGAATTGCACCCCAAGTCAAAATCCCTGCGAGTGTAGAGCCCAAAACAGACAGTATCTTGTCGGGAAAAGGTTCGGGAAAAACTGGAATATGTATGTTTCTTTCCTTTGTCTAGTTTAGAGTGTTTGTGAGTTGTTTGTCCAGGCTGCAGCTTATTTCTTCGACGAATCAAAGTTTTTATCTTCTAGTTCAAAATTGTTGCTCCTAGCGTCAAGCACGCGTGCAGATCCAAGTCGTTCGTTATTTCTGTTGATTCAATGTAATGCTTATATAAAACTAAAAACTTGTAAAGGCCTTCTTTCCTCCCAATAGCATTGAGGTAAACTCATTCGTTAACACATTATAGATTTCATTTCTAATCACTTTTTCTTTTTATGGATTTCTAAGATTTTTTTTTTTTTTTGGTGTTACTTGATCATTGTAATTATTTAAAACATCTACTTCTTAAAACTACTTTCTTGTACGTTAATATCACCGTAACACCACCAACCAATTTTTGTCTTCTCAATTTTTGTTCCAAATCGAAAAAATTAATGATCAAACAACCTTTAAGAACTAAAATTGAATATTTCCAATATGCACACCATAAAATAATCTAAAGGCGTGGGTTCTAATTTTGTTCACATTAGTTTAGCTGTCTCCACTCTCTCCAAAGAAGAAGAAAAAGGGGAGACGAGTCGACACGAGGTGCTCAAGTGGGACGTCGGTCATGCGCAACCACTACAAGCAGCAGCATCAGCCGCCATAGGCAACAACTACCAAAATCAAAAGAAAACAATTCTATAGAGACAAAAGAACTAATTATGGAGGTGTGATTCTCGGAGACTATTTGATTATAGTCTTTCTTAATCATTTTGAGTTTTTTAATGTGAGAAGTAAGGTTGTCAAACCGGTTTATGTCAGTGTGCCGGTTTAGCAAGTGAAATGGTTCGACCGGTGGCACATACCGGTTTGTACCGGTTCATGCCGGTCAATATTACAAATAAAATTATAAATACTCATATTTAAACATGACATTTAATGTCAATACTTAGAGATTTATACTTGAATCCAATAAATAACATCAATATTTAACTTTTATACTCATAAAATAAATAATAAAATTATTTTTATCAATTAAACTCACTAAAATAAGACCATTTTACTTAGAGATTCGTATATTGATCATGCCGGTCATACCGGTGGCGTCACGCTGGTTTTACGACCGGTATCGGTTGAACCAGGTTCAACCGGTGGCACGCCGACCGACATGACAACCCTGGAGTGAAGCTTCTTGAGTTCTTTCTATTTGCATGCACGATTTAATATCTTAAATTAGCATTCTAAAAAAAATATCTTAAATTAGCGGAATTTAATGGGCTACAAAGTGGAGTTGAAACAGGCGGCTCTAAGCACTAAGTGAAGGATCATCATAATTTTACCTGAAATTAATTAATTTAGTAACGAATTAAGGCTCAAAGACGGTCAAATGCGGGACCGGATAGGAGCTCCTCCTCTTCATTCTCTATTTGAGGTTTATCATCATTGTTTGAGTTATCCTCCAGAGTCTTTTGTTCAATGTTCGGTCCAAGTGTTTTGCTGAAATTCGGATAACGGGGAGTCATCATTCTCGAACTCTTCCTCCTAGATGTTTCCAATGGTGGATTACTTCTGGATTTAGATTGAAGAAAACGTAGGAAGTGTTCAAAGCCTTCAAGTGGTGAAAAACCTTCAACATCTTTACATTCCAAGAAAGTTTGGGTTAGTGCAGGTTCTTAAATACTATAGCCTTCTTCCTCCATTGCTACTCCTAGGGGCTATATATCTCGCTCTCTTCTTCTTTATACCTAGTATCTTTATCTTTTTGTCTTATTTTATCACACTTTGTGCATTACAGTTGTTTGAGTTTGTGTTTTGATGATTATGTGCATGGAAAGAATAGATTCTCTTGGCCTGGCCCCAATTGATACTGAGATCGATAGAACATTTTGAGGACATGGAAGAACCGCAAGGTTACATGCTCAACCAATGGTGGAACAAGAACAACCACAACATAGGCCGAGGAAGATGGAGTCTTTCTCTAGACCAAGTGTGGACAACATGCAATCACCGATACTTCACCCAACTGTTCCTAACAACAACTTAGCAATCAAGATGGGGATTACATCCACGCTTAAGAATGCAGCTCAATTTCATGGATCAATGAGTGACGAGGCACATGCTCACATCAATTCGTTCTATGATCTCACAAATATTAAGACCAATGGAGTCTCCTAAAGCAATTCAACTATGACTTTTTCCATTCACTTTGAGTGGGCTGCGAAACAATGGTTGAAAAAACTCATCCTCATCACTCAATCACTTCTTCGGCGGACCTATGCGATAAATTCTTTTCTAGATATATTCTACCCTCAAAGACGGCGTTAATGCGGAGTGAGATTCAAATGTTTAAGCAAGAGGAAGAAGAACCTAGATATGAATCATGAGAGAGGTTCAACTCACTTCTTCTCAAGTGTCCATACCATGGAATAGCCGACTGGATACAAGTAGAGAGCTTCTATAATAGATTGACTCATGAATCTTGCCACTTGATTGATGTCGCTAGCAGGGGAGCATCCGAAACAAGTAAGTAGGTGAAATGCAAAAGCTAATCGAGGAAATGGCTCTCAATAGCTATGATTGGGGTGATAGAAGGTGAGGAAAGAATATAAAGAAAGAGAAATTTACTACAAGTTGAGGAATCATCATCAGTGGTGGCCCACATACAAGAGTTATCAAAGAAGATTGACTTAGTTTCATCTGCATTGAAGGATAATTGCAAGCAATAATTGATGAAGTGCGGTTAGTGTGTAGGTGTCAATCACGATTTGGAAGATTGTAAAGCCGTGATCGAGGTCTCAATCCAATACGAGAAATCAAACTTTGTGGGAGGCTAACAAAGGGGTTACAATCCTTATAGTGCAACCTATATCCCGGGATGGCGAAATCCCCCAACTTCCGATGGTCTTCACCATCGGAAAGCAAGTCTTTCGGATTTTCAAGGTCAAACCCCGATGCAAGCCTCATTCCAAAGATCAAACCCATCTTCAAGTTAAGGTCCATACTAAGAACAAAGCCGACCTTCGTATTGTTGGTTATCCAACCTTGAAGATATGATGGGACAATTTATCTTGACAGCCACAAGAAGATTAGATACAATTGATAGGTTTGTGGAGAATCCTACAAATAAGTTCTCAACCTAGGAGGTGGGTCAAAGAAATTAACAAGCGACTCTTCAGAATCTCAAATCACAAGTGAGCACCATAGCTCAAACCTTAGCGGTGAGACCTTAAGGAGCATTGTCGGGCAATACGGCACCAAACCCAAAGGAAGGATGCCATGCATTATCTTTCGAAGCGTCTGACCTTTGAAGGAAAACTCGAGCCCGACAATTCATGCACCTATGAGGGAAACTCCAAAAGAGATTTCTCAAGAGAAGGAGCTTGTTGAAGAATGGACAGAAGCTCCCACCAAAATCGATGTTGGAAATAAAGGACTTCCGGAGAAACCTCAAGTGGTTGAGTACTTCCCCAAGGTTTCATTCCCAAAGAGGGTGCTTGAGAGTGATATGCACCATGAGTGTGCATAATGGAAAAACACGCTCAAACAATTCAAGGTGACTATTCCTTTCTTGGAAATGGTGACGAAGATTCCCAAGTACATCAAGTTCTTAAAGCAGATTCTATCAATAAAGAAGAAGATGGATGAAGTCGTCATAGCAACTATGAGTGAGGTAGCCTCGATCTCTATAGCTTGCAAAGGAATGCCTCCAAATATGAGTGACTCATGTGTATTCACCAGTCCGTGCATGTTTGGAGTGAAGAATTTTTGCAATCCCTTGACCGATTTGGGCTCAAGCATCAACATCATGCCCACAAGAATATACAAAGAGCTCGGGATTGGCCACTCACTCCAACAAATATGAAGATCGAGATTGCTAACCAATTTTTTGCTAAACCTTGCAGAATAGTTTAGAACATTCTAGTAAGGTGTGCACATTTCATCTACCCCGTGGATTTTATTATTATTCTTGATACTGATGGTTGTGTTTATGCATCTATTATACTTGGAATGTCGTTCTTAGCTACGACAAGCACCATTATCGATGCTAGTGAAAGGATGATTATCTTTAGGTTCGCTGAAGAGGAGATAGGGTATAGGATGTCCCCACTTTCCAATCTACACAAGTACTACCAATGGGAGAATGTGGAGAAAGATTGTGAACCGTTCACACTTCCTATAACCCCACCCTCGAGTCCTCATATTGAATTGTTTAATATGGTTTCGCAAAGTGATCCGAAAGATACACGGGTGATGAGAAAAATGACTCAAGAAAGCCAATGATGGAGAAAGGAGAGACAAGTTCTCCTTATCACAAAAAGATACAAGAGTTTGAGAACATACCAAGCTATAGCGAAGGAAACTACAAAAGTTTCCTCTTGAGACAAGATATCCCAATCCCAAGAGAAGGGACAAGATAAACAAATGTGATTCGATTAAGCTAGCTAGGAGAAGGAAGAGTCTGGGAATGCTATAAGCCTCTCACGGAAGTAGACGTTGGTGTAGAGATGCTTGGTTTCCATATCCATCATCAACCGTTCGAGAAGCACTTTGAGTCAATAGCTACGACCAAAGTGGCCAAGACACTTCAGGTCCACCACTTTGGTCTCTACCACAAGAGTGAATACTATGCAGCATACAGTGTGGAGGATGGAGCCATCGTCACTTAGCTCTTCCAAAGGAAAAGAGTCTAGTGAAAAGACTTCTAAGGTCCGCTAGTTGGAAGGCACCCCAATAATTTCGGTTTGCACTATCTTTACCTTTCTTTTAAATGAGTTGTTTGAAAGTTTAAGTTTGGTTAACTTAGTTGATGTTTTTATAGAAATGTAGCCCTTGTCATGTTTTGTTTACCTTCGTGCATGTTGGATTTGAATAGGCTAAAACCTTAGGCATTGTGAAAAAGATCTTTTTCTATCGGTGGCAAGATCGTGGTTGCAAGGCTAATGTTCGCAGCCGCAATCTTTTGACCCTTGGCCGCTATCTTGCTCGCGCGTATTTAAGGGGAAGTGAATTTTTGCTTTCATGTCCCCTCTCAAACACCATGTTCACAAAGCTCTTCCAACCCTTTTGAACATACTTCATCATGCCTCATTTCCAATCATGTTTTTAAGTATTGCTTGGTATTTTGGGATTTTTACATGTCACTAAGCAAGCTAATGTAATGTTTTCAACATTTCTATTGGATATTTACCTTAGCTAAGTCAAAATGTGGTTGAAAGTAATGAGAGTTTGGTACATTTTTAGGAAATGGCATGAATTATTTTTGCAATAGGATCGTTGACCATACTTTTATGATATCATACGGATTGGGAGGCCTTGGTTTGTCTAGCTTTCATGAATTTTGATGTTTTTTGATATGCCTGCAAAGTGTTCGATGAAATTCCCCAATCACATAACATAATAGTTTTTTGATCCTATGCTCTACATATGAACTTGTATACTCAAGATAGAACCTTGCATGAGCTTGGCTTATTTATGGAGAATGAATGTCATTTTTATTTGAATATAGCCATTACCTCATGCTTCCTCATCTATGCCCCAAATACATAACTACACTTAAGTTTGGGGGTGCATAGATGGTTGTCAAGGATGTTTTACAAAGTTCAAATGTAGGCGTGTGAGTGGATTAAGGGTTCTTGTGTACCTTTTCCAATGCTTGTTCTGTGTAGGGAACCCACAAGCACAAGGGTTGCTCCGAGGGGAGAGCTCCCAACATTCGGAGAGTTCCAACTGTCCTAGCACCCATCAATACTGAAGGAAGAAAAATAGTCAACTAACAAAAGTAAGTGATCTTGGAAGTAGAGGAACCACAACCGCCACCTTTGGAGCACTCTAATGAATAAAGTGGGTGTAGCGTCTAATATAACATGTAGTGGCAACCCGTTTTAGAATAACGGGAATGCCTTTTGGGAAAATTTAAACGGGAGATTCAAATAGCTTTATCGCGTCTAATCTCCACCTTTTGACTTTTCCATCCTCAATGTACGTCTCCTCATGGGCTGAGGTATAGGCAGGAGAAGGAGTCTCAGATAGCTTTACTGCGTCCACCCTCACCATACTACCTTCCATCCTCCTAACCACTCTTACTTGCTTGACCAACAAGCACACAAATAAGTGCATTAAAATCTCTATTAATCATCAATAGACGAATGACTACTTAAAACCTCCAAAGACACATTCTAAATGTAATAAATTTGTCAAGAAAGTGTTGAAAATAACCGAAAGAGCATCGATCCTTTCACCTACCTCAGAGAGTTCTTTTTTTTTTTTGCACCTTGCGCATGTCCTTTTTCATTTAAGAACATTCTTATCGGCATTTTCCGAATCGAGTCAAGCAAGGATGGAGGTAGCTAAGCGAAGCTAGTTACTAAAACCCCGGTTTTGATAAAACACATCGGGGGGAGAGATATAAGAGGCTTCGAGTTGCATGATTTGGTCATATATTTTGCTTGGGGACAAACAAACACCTAAGTGTGGTGGAGTTGTAAATCCAAATTCGTGTTATTTAGCCTCCATATTATAGGTATTTTCTTTTCATTCTTTGGTTTCATGGTTAATATATATTATCATTTGCATCCCAAATCCGTTCCTCGTAGCATTTCATGTCGTATTAGGGTGCATTCGACAATACTTGCATTCTTGGCACCAAAACAGGGTACTAGTGTTGGCTTTGGAGCTAAATAGGAAGATCGCGGCAGAAGGCCTAGAGATCACGACCGAGAAGACGAGCTCGGGAACTTCAACCAAAGATCATGGCATCTAGAGAAAGATTGCAACCGCGATTTTGGAGAGTTCAACTGTGAACTTAGGAAGCCATCATGAAGTCGTCACAAAAGGCCAAAAAGATTCGGATGACACTTTATTTATAGTGTTTATCACTTCCATTTTTGGTACATGAAATTAACCATTGATATCTATGCATCTTTAGTGGATTTGACTATTTGATGCTTTTATGGTGTTATTTTTTTTTTCAAGGTTATAAATCACTCAAGATGAATATGGATCACTAAAAGAGTTCAAAGAAGTACTCTGACGAATCTAGATATTCCAATTTCCAGTTTGTGAACTTTCTCATGGTGAATCATGTAGTTATGCTAGGCACAAGAAAGTTTCATTTCCTTCCAATAGCATCTATAGCAAAGAAATTTTTTATTTGATACACACAAAAATTTTAGGACCTTTGCTTTGAGTGTACGGTCATCTATTGATTTCCCATACTTTCATACCATTCTATAAAATTTTGCAAGAGATATTTGAATATTTTCAATGAAACACTAATATGAATGTCATTTTTATTGCAAAGGTTTTGTGTTATGGTTGAGAACCAAATTGGAAATTAAGTTAAAGGTGAATATAAGTGATCAAGGAATGAGTTCCATATGCTTGATTTATATAACTATAAAGAAATAATGCATCAAATGCCTTATGTGGAGAGGCAAGAACATAATGTAAGGGTTGAGAGAAAATACCATGATATTCTAAACATTAACAAAGCATTGAGATTTCAAACTAATTTACCTCTTAGATTTTGGCGTGATTGTATTTTGCATACAATCCCTATTATGAAGAGACTTTCCACACTTGTTTATGAATAAAAAATCCCTTGAAAGATTATACAAAATACCATGCATGGTTACTCTTATTTAAGAATGCTCGAATGTGTGTGACATTTAATCATCATAATCCAGATACCTGCCAATCTAATTTTGTTTATGGTGATGAAGAAGACTGTGCAACTGCAAATCTAACATTTGAGCATATCAATGATATTGATGAGGTTATGAAGTTCCATAATATGATAAAGAAGATGATGATCAAGATGCTGACGATTGTGAACCATATCCAGACAACCATAGATCGAGATGATCAAATAGAGTGGCAAGAATTTCATGATACATTTCTGTCTACTTCTTAGGGTATGCTCATGCTAAGGTTCCACTAGATAATATACTCAATTGTGAGAACCTGCCAGAGAAACACAAGGACTATATACTTACTGTTACCAATATGGTACCACGAAGCCGTAAAAGAGGCAAGCTGTAAAAGTCCCATTATCTCAAGAGATACTGTGGATTGTCTAGTGGACAAGAAATCAGTGGGGAATAAATGAGAATACAAGATCAAACTTCATAGAAAGAAACTAAGTAAGTCAAGCTGAAAAATGATTTATCCAAGTATATGAATTGTATTTCTTGGACACTTTCTCCCTAGGGGTGAATATGAACACGAGGAAGACGTTGCTTGTTGCAACAGTGACTGGTTGGCATCTTGAGCAGCTTAATTTTAGTAATGCATCTTGCATGGAAACCTTGATCATGAACTGTTCATGAAACTTCCTTTGAGATTGGAATCAGATGAACCAATGAAAGGGGAAAGTTTGCAGGTGAAAGAAGTCATTGTATGGCATGAAATTGGTCAGTGGACAGTGGTTCACAAAGTTATCCGAGACTCTATTGAGATTTGACTTTGTGCAATCAATCTCACACTATTCCTTATTTGCTAAAAAAACACTAACAGAGGGTTAGTGATAATGTTGATGTACGTGGATGACCTGATCATATCGATCTGGAAATAACCTCAAACTCATTATTGAAGTCAAAGGATTCTTGAATTCATAATTTAAAGTCAGAGGCGTTGGAAGGTTGAAATACTTCTTAGTGGTGGTGGTGGCAGCAAGATAGATAAGGGGATTTTGTGTCCTCCGAGGAAGTATTGTTTAGAATTGCTCGTTGCTTCAGATTTTGCAGATTCTAAGCCTCCAAACAGACCAGTTGAGATGAAAACTAGGCTTGCAAATCTTGATGGATAATTAGTGAACAATTCACCAGTAGGAAAATTCAAGATTTCACGAAAGGACCAAACATATCGAGATCAAGTGCCATATAATTCGAGATCGGGTGCTGAAGTATGACTCACAAATATATCAGACATTATTTCTGATATGTAACTAGCATACCATAGAATACGTTCATGGCATCTAAATTAAGTACAAGAGGAGTTTCTAAACTTTTGTACATTGAACCATCCTTCCACTAGAACACCACCAACAAAGGGTCATTACAAATGTCCACCACTCAAAAAAACAACACACACTTGCTTCCCCATGGACAACTTACAAATTTATCACAATTACTTCCCCATTTTCACCTTCCCTTGAACCATTCCTTCCTCACTTCGGGGTGAATGCCTGTGAAAACAAAACAATTGAGTACCAAGAAACCATGTTAGTCCAAGACTACTGTGACCTAACCTAAGCTCACATAACCCTTTTGTCACCACTAAACTAATTCAATAGATATATATATAAGTTTGACTTACAGAAAAAATGGTGGCGTGACCAGGATCAGCAAGGTGAGCAAAGAGGTTGTCAATGGGCCCGGTCCCAGTGTAGATGTGTTGAAACCAAGCACCCATCACAGCCAACATAGCCAACCTCCCGTTCTTAATCTCCTTGGTCCTCAGCTCCTTGAGCTTTGCCGGCGAACCGCTGCCCCAACCCAACGGGTCGAACCACAACCCTCCCGGGTACCCGACGTCGGTCCCGGTCAGCTTGTTGTTGGGGAAGATTGGGTCGGTGTTGACGCATCCGGGCTTCAGGATGTCGGCCCATCTGCGGCCCTCGGCCCAACCGATGAAGATGAGCTCCACGATGAAAAGCGTGGTGGTGTCGGTGAAGTACTCCTGCTCGCCGGCGGTGTACCACGACGGCGTGTTGAGGATCCCGATCTTGGTCAGGAACTCCGGGATGAAGATCCCGGCCGCACCCAGCATCGCCCACCGGCAGTGGACCAGCTCGGCTTGAACGTTCCACCTCAGGGTTTCTGGGTCGGATCCTGAATCAATCATCCGCAACCCCAATTTTAGATCAAACCCAATTTCAATAAACCAAAGCAATTGCAGTAAATTCACGCATAGGGATGGCAATGGGTCGAGTTAGGTTCCAAACCCAAACTCAAACCTATTGTTTTACCCTAAAACAAATTCGGGGTAAAACCTAATGAGTTTGGAAAACTCAAATCCAACCCAACCCGCTGGGTATCCGTGGGTTCTTGGATATCCATGGATTTTTGTAGTAAAAAATTAACCAGTTTAGAAAATTCAAACAAATCACAAGTTATCCATACAAATTGTAAATTAGATTGGGGAAAATTAGAATTAGGGTAGGGTTTGGAGAGAGTAGGCGACGAAATCCTTGTGGTCGAGTACTCATGAGCCAGGTATCCCTAAACTCAACCCAACCCAATAAAAATATAATGAGTTTAAATCCGAACCCGACAAAAACCCGTCAACACGAGTTTTACCCGCACTGACCGGGATGGGTCAGGTAGAGTACCCGTGAGTTCGGATTTTGTTACCGTCCCTACCTAGGCCAAGTGGGTCGAAGCCGAAGTCACCGGGGAGGGTGCCGTCGAGCCACGCCGGAGGAGTGCTGCCGGGGAACCAGATGGGTCTCTCCGGGTCGGCTACAGCACAAACCGTAACGCCTTGTCGGGCGACCGGGGATGACGTCAACTTCCTCACATTCAATCTCTTCCCGCTTAGGAAAGCTGCCTTGGTTGCCGCAACAGCAGATCCATTCTTCTGTGAACTGCAATTTTGTACATCCGGAAAAATGCTCAGCATAATTAGAACATTAAATATTTTACACGACCTTGAAATGGTAAACTTGCCTGGGAGAAGAGACGGCTGCAATGGCAGAGGAAGCACAGACAGAAGCCATTTTTGCTTCCCTTTGAGTTATGTTTGTTCTCTTCCTTCCTCTTTTTCTTTTGGGCGTGACTGAAGGGGAAGTTGAGTGGTTGTTGGGTGTAATATACAGAAAGGCGGGAAGGAGAGGCTTATCTTGAAGGATAGGAGGATGAGTGGCGGGTTGCCACGTGGCATACAGAATCTAATCTAATGTCATCCTATGGTTTATTGGAAGATGTCTGGTTTTTGTTTTGGTATGCGATTACTTGGATTCTTGTCCCACAATTACATTTGGTGGTTCGCGTTGTTTCCCCCTTGCAGCGAAGGTCCACATATCGGTACTTCACAGGGCTAACTTGGGTTGCTGACACAAGCCCGTTGTGACGAGCCGCCGGCCCAAAGGCAAAACGTTTCAGGCCTATGATTTTGCTGCCGTCTAACCAGGCCCAACCTGTGGGTCAAGTGTTATCAACTGCATAAGTTGATAATGGGCTCTCAAGCTTTCAATCTACAAGTTGCGGTTCCAATTTTTGTGGCACATGATAAAATGTTTAGTTTGGTGATATTCATTCATTTCTGCAAGCTTGTCGAGTCCAAAATTTGTTATTAAAGTAATGGTAAATAATTTGATAAATGGAATTACCATTTGATTAGTTAGGATTTAGCTTTAAGGTATGTCTAAAATGAAAATATATAACATGGAATTTGATGTTTGTATTGATCTATGACGTGGTTTGAGAAGTTTCTAAATAACGTTCATTATCCAAACTATGTAGGAAGCCACTCTCAACATATTCTATAAAAAAGTCTACGTGTTTAAAAAAATGAGGATTTTAGATAAAATCTGAATTTTGGAAAACTTTGAAGATGGATTTGGAAAAATATTTTGGTGTTTGCTTGTTTGATTTCATGATGAATTTTATTAAATTAAATTTTTGGTATAAACCATAATTTATCTTATTGCCTTATTTTTACTATTTCTCTATTATGATTTGTTTTCCGTATAAACTAATTTCTACCCGTAAATTGGACATGATTCATAATTAAGGTGGACACACTTTAATCGTGAGATCCATGCCCTCAGGAAGGAGTATCCAGTGGTGAAGGTGCAGTTCGTGGGGAGACAAAACAATAGGATTGCCCATATGGTGGCAAGAAAAGCTATTGCATTGTTCGCTAGGGATGTGCTATGTTTTGATTATTGAACTTGGCTCCGTATGGAGTTGCAAACGTTCGATCAATTTTTCTTGATAATGCTAGCTATGTTTGATTTAAAAAAATGTGGACACTCTTTAATTTTAACCCCAACAAAGTAAGGGGGGAAAAGTAGAATAATTTAATCACACCTTATTAATATTAAATTAATGTACATGAAGCATTCGAAATAATCTGCATCCAGAATTCCTATAAATCTCAAAGCCCCAAAACATATGAAACATTATTAGTAACATGGTATTGAGAGCAAATCGGCAATATACTAATAAAATTGTGATACATGAGTCATTTAGCATCATGGATTTATCCTCTCTTTCAAATCCCACCTCATGACTTTTTTTTTTAATTCATGGGACCTACAAGATTTGAACCTCCAAATCCATAGACCTCACGAATTTGATACATTTATACTTCTTCAACAACCATGTGGGTTCTCCCAAAATTGATAATCATTTGGATTTGGTACCCCTAATTGGTTGGTTAATAACCAAGACCTCTATTTATTTCGTAGCATTCGGAGGCCCGCAAAACTATAAAATCCCCGTTTGTTTATTGGATTGTGATGATGGATTTGAAAGAAAATCATGCTTGTTGAAATTTTTTGAAGGTACTGAATTCACGGGATCCATGAATTTGCAAAAACCATGTCATGAGATGGGATTTGAGAAAGAAACACAAAATTATGAAACTAAGATGACGTATATACCCTCATTTTATTTACATATTAGCAATTAACCTTAGTATCCCATGTTATTGATTATGACTTCAAATATCCCATGTTATTGATTTTGGAGGATTCAAGATTTATAGGAACTATGGACGACGTATATTATTTTCAAATACATGATGCTCAAATTCTTATTCATTAAATATTACTTAATTCACTCAACCATTTTTTCATTACTAAGTTGGAAAAATATTAAAGTGAGTCTACCCTAATTAGGAATCATGTTCAATTTGTCGCTAAGCTAGATATAGCGAGAGATTGCGGGAGAGAGATGGCCTGAGAGACAGATTGAGCCGCGGCACAGATGGCGACAATAAGTGTGAGTCGGGATTTCTTATGAGCTTTCGAAGGCAGAGCAGATGCCAACAAACACAACGACGATCAGCTAAGTAGAGAGAGGGAGATGCTGGGGGATTTGGATTTCATATTGAGTGTGGTCGAAAAGAAGGTGGGAGATGAGGTGCTTTGATGAGTAGATAGATAATCGAGAGGGACATTGCTTTAAGATTGATAGTGGCAAAAAAGAGGGCGGATGATTGCGGTTGGGAAGAGTCGACGATTGAGGTAGGTTCCGGTGGTAGGTCCGATGTTTTTATTTCTTATGGAGGTTGGGAAGAGACAAAGACGGAGAGTTATTCAGTTTCTGGTAGGAGATTGGAAAACATACAACAAGGAAGAAACAAATTGATAGTAAAGACCCTCCGAACTGTGTGGTCATTTCAACAAAAGATGGCATGACAGAAGTTTTATTTTGATATTGTTTTGTAGTGTTTTGTAGATTTTGTCCCGACCAAACATGTCCCAGAAGGATTCTTATCAATCTTCAGTTAGCACATTATTTAGTTGTTATTTTTCATTTCCTTATCATTGGAGTATGGTGTATGTTAAATGGATATATAATATTCTTTGTTTGAGAGTAATTGGTCAAATTGAGATTAAATTTGTTAATCATATACAAAATTTTAAATTGTAGATATAGAGTAAGTGCTCCTAACAATCGAGTTGACTCATTTATAGTCCTCAAATCCAAAGTTTTTTTTCTTTCATTGAAGCAGTTTCTTTGTATTGATGTAGTGAAAAAAGAGCCGATACAACGAGATAGAGTCAACGCTATAAATGGTGCCTCACAAGTCAACTAGAACCACCTTTCTATACGCTACTACTTACAATGTAAAAAACCAGCAAAGGTATGTGTAAACTATCTAAAGGTATCCTAGCTTCTCCAGCTCCTTGCGCATCATAGCGTTCCCTGCAACCAGAAAGCACAGCTCAGCTTTGATAAAAAAGGCAATTTCCTCAGGCTCCCTTCTACTTGTTCCATGTACCAGTAGACATCGTTCTTTCCAAATAAATGCTAGCAGCATGCACCAAACCGTCCCATGCCAACATCCAGAAATACCCTGGCGAGCCATAACACTAACCTCATATAGCATTGAGCCCCAATCCTTAAAGTTCAAGAGTTTGCACCGCAGAGTAAATACAACTATGCGCGTGAACATACATTGTAGAAATAAAGCTCTCTAGTCTCTATCGCAGCCCCACATAGAACACAGGAAGCATCAGTAACTTTTCCCCACTGTTGTAGTTTTGTCTTAGTCACAATGGCATGCTACAATAAGCCAAGCAATTAGACTGTAACGAGGAGGACATGGTGCACCCCAGATAAGTCTGTACCACTGGACCTCTTGCTGGCTGTTACAAAGCGAATCCCATACTGTTTTGACTGAGAACGTGTGCATCAGGTGAGACCCCCAGTAGACTCCATCGGTTCCTCGTCTTAGCCAGAGACGGACAATGTGCCTCAGTTTAAGTAGCTTTTGCCAAGTCCAAGAACCACTAAACTGGAGCTTCATCGACCAAAGATCCCGCTGCTTACACTTATAATCATACATCCAGGCCACCCAGAGAGTACCTGATTTCAGGAGGAACAACCAAAGCATTCGCACAGTACAAGCTTGATTCCATGCTAAAATATCTTTTTACCCCCAGACCACATTCCCTCTTTGGTAGTGCAATTTTTTCCCAAGCTACTTTGCACACCCTTCATCACTGCCATGCCATAAAAACTGAGAGCAGAGTTTCTGTACCCGCTTGAGAACCAGTTTGGGCAAGACAAAAAGTTGCATCCAATATTGAAAAATCCCCAATAAAACATAATTAAGCAACTGCAATCTTCCAGCATATGTAAGCTTCTTAGCACGCCATGATCGAATTCTCTTAGTTATTTTGTCAACCAGAATATCCACTTCTTTTGAAGATAGCTTCCCTGTGATTAGAGGCAAACCCAAGTACCTAACTGGTAAGGAACCCTCCTGGAACCCCGAAAGAGACAAGGCAGTGTTCTTAAAATCAACAGTTTCTTTTTATTTCGAGCAACCGTTCTTAACCAATTAGAGTTAGTTTTAATTTGAATAGCAATAAATATCTAGTCTCAAATTGATTTCATTCACAGTTTCCCAATTGCAGTTGGTTCTTAATTTGAGAGTCTTTTTTAATTTTCAAATTCAACATTGATCACTCTTATTTTCTTGATTTTTTTATTGGATCGTATGCATCGTCTTTGTCGTATACCAAATACGTATAAGTTGTTGCCCATGAATGATCCCTTGTAAGTTTGGGGTTATACTTATAATATATTCCTTTACTATGCATTTTTATCAAATATGGCTCTCTACTAGTTTTTACATGAAACATTCCTTTGTACTTTGGAAAAATAATCTCTTCTTTTCCGTTGAATTTTGAAAAAAATTTCAAACATGTCCATCCATTAAAATTTCCATAAAAACGTTAACCGCGGTCGAACCATGGTGTGGGTGACAGAAATGTTTAAACTATCCCTAATAATTTCACTTATACTATTTTTGGTTTCTTTTGTGTAGCCTGATACCCCTATAATTTTATTTTAACAAGACTTGGAGAAATAAATGAAGGGTAAGAAATGACCCTTCCCACACTTTGTCTAGACCAAGTAGTCCGAACCACGATTAATTCGTGGTTGATGGAGATGAAAATTTTAATAAAAATACATGTTTTTCAATTTTTCTAAAGTACACGTGCATGTTTGATGTAAATATAGTAACATACATATTTGATAAAAATACATTATAAAGTACCATATTGTACAAAGTCTAACCTCTACCAAATCTTGCTACCTTACTTCGATCATTACACGACTATGATGAGAGGGATAAGATTACAAAATCTGATTTGGGTAATGAAACCTAGTGGTTAATGGTAAATCCCAAAGATTTCCCAATAGTCAAAGAGCATAATGAAAGTGTTAGGTGATTTAGTAACAGGGTTTCACATGCTTGGCCACCACCCAAGTAACATGCTGCAACAGCAAACAACCTCACGATGGAATGATTTGGGAGCTTTTAAGGAAGCAACTGGTTGTTAGGAGATCTTAAGATTAAATTTTCTACTCTATTATATATCCTTCTTTCTATCCCATATTTGTCTGCTTGAACTTTTCGATGCCTACCTAGCTACCCAATAACCCACATCAACCCATGATTTGATCCAAGAAGTAGCAAGCATCCATCATTAATGGTATGTGGGATAATAAAACAGAAAGCAAAAGAAATCATCATTGAAATTCTTTTCCCCATTGGACCTTTGGATTCCTTAAAAATTCATCTTTTTATTATTTTTATTTTTTACATTCATGTGCTTGCTATTAGTGATGCAATTGTGTCTCAAAAGAACCATTTAGCCCATAAAATTTGAGACAGAAGTTAAATGGGGCAAACGTTGTAAATAAATAAAAAATATATGGGGGTTTTTCCTATCCCACCATTTTTAAGTTGAGCTACATGTGCCGAGTCTGGTATGAATCAAACTGTGACGAATACTATACATTAAGGTTGTACAAATCCATCATCTTATTAGTATAAATTATTGATTATTATTATTGGAGGTTCTCGAATCATCAAAAAGAGAAAATAATATGAATTCAAGTACGAGACTTTTAAATCAATAAGGTTTTGATACTAGACTAAAAACCAATTCGTTGCAACAGTTTGCATTTTGCCATTTTGGTTGAAAACAGTCCAACTAGCTATCAGAATTCAAATCAGTTATCCTCTATTTTTTTACCCTTCACTTAGATTTGTCATTTGTGACTCCACCACCCCAAATAGTCAGCCATATGAAAGTTATTCAATGTCAAGTGTCACGTATGTCTCTATTACTCTAGAGAAAGTAGGCAAATTGTGGGATCAAACCTAGGTAGATTATTCATGTGGCTTAGACAATACATGGATAGAGATATACATGTCTTTAGGAATTGGGGTGGGGTGGGGGGATTTGGTCACGAACAAGTGCTTGACTTAGTGATAATACCACTAGCGTAGAACCAGAAGGTGACAAGTTCGAATCTTTTAAGTAGTACCTTAATCATAAAAAAATGAAACATATATTACCCTTATAAAAAAACCAGGGCAAGACTTGGTCCATGAGGCATTGGCTTGCGTGGGAGCTAAAGGGAAGAGAGATTATCAAAGGTGAATGAGTTAAGCATTATTATTATTATTATTATTATTATTATTATTATTATTATTATTATTATTATTATTATGAGGCATTGGCTTGTGTGGGAGCTAAAGGGAAGAGAGATTATCAAAGGTGAATGAGTTAAGTATTATTATTATTATTATTATTATTATTATTATTATTATTTTTTCTGAGAGTTATAGATACTGCTAAAAACATTTGGTTGGGAAGTAATAACAATTGTATGGCCAATGACTAACTTTTTGCCAAGTAATAAACCTCTTTTACAATATTGTGAAGAATGCAGATCCAATTGTCTTTTACTAAACGGTACCAAATAAATCAAGATTTCATTTTCAAATTTATTTTGTAGAATTCATTTTCAAATAAATTCATGTGTGTGGTATGTCATAATCGAATTTATAAAAATAAAATGAATTGAATTCCCAAACCATATTTGGCATGCATTCATAATCGAATCAAAGTAAAAGTTTCCAACTACACCATTATTAATTTATAACAAAAAAAAAAATTATTGAAAATCCATCTTCTAAAAAATGCAAGTGACAAAGTTTATACAACCAACAG
The DNA here is from genome assembly GCA_964030455.1 of Linum trigynum. NCBI lineage: Eukaryota > Viridiplantae > Streptophyta > Magnoliopsida > Malpighiales > Linaceae > Linum > Linum trigynum. Next base: position 37,457,372 of record OZ034822.1, on the reverse strand, counting down.
GATAAAGCTAAAAAATAAGTTCGGAAAAATATTATTAAACAATTTGATATTCATCTTCTAAAGACCTTCATTGTAACCCATTTTTTCCAAAGTCAAGCAAGTTTAATTGCCGCTTAGCCATCAAAATGGAATTTGGAGTCACCATGCAAGGTTTCAGAAAACTATATATTGATTAACAAAGCAACAAAAAGAAAAGGGTTAGGCGCGCATAATCTGTGTATTTGCGGCAAATACGTAGAAGCAATTAAGCTAATAATTGAGGATAATTATGTCATTTTATTATAATTATTAAAATACTCATGGAATTATTTTGCAAATTTCATCTCAATTTCTCGGAATTACTATAATTAGTTCAAATTTCATAGAATTCAAACTTTAGAATTAAAAAATAATTCTTTTAAATGCTAAACACTAAAAAAATCATTTCAAAATAAACCTATTCCAGCGAATTTGAATAACCTGATGTTACCATAATAATGGTCATCATGAACCTCCCTACCCATAATCAACTATGTCGGCAGAATAATAAATGACAAGAACAATAATTTGTAATTCCCATATGATCGCAGGAAGAAGACGAGGAAAGGGAGAGCTGGTTCACATGCTGCTGCTGAATAATCAGTACTGACCAACCGAATGCCAATATGCCATTACTGACCAAGCCTCTGATTTGTGAGTGGATTGCAAGTCTCTGCTTAAAATAGCTAAGCTGGGATTGGTAGAACGTGAAATATTCCTTTGTTTTCTTTTCCCATTAAATTAAAACGTGAAATATCTATATTTATTAGGAGTGTTTTGTGATACCTTTAAAATTTGAAACCAAGAATTACTGCTTAGTTTTATGTTTGAAAGGGATGTGCTATTTGTAGCCCGAAATAAAGCGTATTTGTAGCTCAAAAAAATAAAATCACCAAAATACCCAGGGCAAAAAATAAAAACCTTCTCTTTTTCAAAATACACTATGCAAACAATCATTGGCTGCAACCCTCATCGCTCGAACACTGTTGCCGGAAGTCGGGCTCAATATTATGCATCCATCAATAACCAAATATGGACCCTTCATTTAGAAAATCCAGATTTAAGGATGGAGAATTAAAGACCATTTTTATTTTCCATAGCTTTCTTAATTGACTCATATCTTTTTCGTTTTAACTCGGATTTTAAATTTTTTTTTTTGCACAGGTGAACGAGTTCATCGTGCTCTACAAAATGAGATCAATTTTCAATATGTTTTAGAACAAAAAATTCTGGCCTCTCGGTACCAATTGCATACCATATGATATTTTCTTCGTTTTTAATTCATTTTTGAAAACGTTTGCACAGAAGGGACGAGTTCATCATGATCTATTGGATCTACAATTCTGGGTGAACAAATTACAGGACCAAAAAATATCACACAATACCATACAATATCACCCTGGTACCGGGTGGTATCTTATGGTACACAATGTTAAAAGTCGTAAATGACAACTAATATATTTCTACTATCATGTATTCAACAATCCTACAGTCTTTGTTTGTTCATACCACCATGGTACAGTTTTCAAACCATAGGTATGCTCTTATTTCAATACTAGTCAATACTAGGGGTGAACAAACACACCCGCAAACCGACCCAACCCACCCGTATTTATTGCTAAAACGAAGGTTTTGGGTTGGGTGAGGATTTTCTTTTGTACAACCCGTAGAACCCGACCCAACCCGTGTTCCAATTATTGGTATGAGTTCAAATCCAAAAAAATATTTATGTCGTATATAGCCATACTTATGAGAAAATTAAGATATTTTCCCATGTTTTTCTCTTAAGGTCAGCCAAATCTAATGCATTCTCCGGCTTAAAATTTAGACATAAATTTAATATAGCTATGATTCACATAATTCTTTTTCTTGTGTACAATTTTAATAGAATAACATATTATGGATGCACTCATTTGTAACCTTTTTAGCCTATTTTAACAAATGTCGTGAAAAAACTAGACATAAGTGAAGTAAATCAAATTTTATTGAAATTCAAACAACATGTGTGAATTTTGATACCTTTCACCTCGGTTTATTCGTTTGAATTTTTAATTAGTTTTAAAATATTTTATGGTGTAGAATAATTACATATTTGTGTTGGGTTGGGTTTTTACTTAAAAATATCGTCAACCCGACCCAACCCAATTAGAAATAAACCGTAGGGTTTAGATTTTTTTGGGTGGGTTTGGGTTTAATATTTCCCAAACCGTAGTGCATGGGTCGGGTGATTAAAATGTCTAAACCTGGACCACCCGACCCATGTACACCCCTAGTCAATACCATATGGTATAGACTGGTAAAAAATTGCTCTTATTTTTTGTTTGAAAAATATATCAAAGTGGATATATTTTGTAGAGCACAATTAATCTGATCTAACTGTGTAAAAATATTAAATTTTGATTTAAAACAAGTGAGAAATCATCTGTCAAAGATTTAGGAGGGGAAAATTAAAGGCTTTCCACTTTCTAGGAGAGAAAGGGATGCTGATGTCATGCTGATGTGGACGGGTTACTCATGGTTACTCATCGTAAGATTATTGACCTGATCCGTTCCCCGGAAGCCGTATCGGCCGACACCATCTCCGACCATCGTCACCGCGTCAACATCGCCTTTCTCTCCGGAGATCACTAGTGTCACACCAAACACGAGTCGGCCCCACGGCCGGATATGCCGAGCGAACGTCGCCGGCCACGGCCGAACTTGCAGGACACATGTCGTCTGCAATTTCAAAAAAATTAAAAAATGCTTATGTAATTTACAATAATTCTAAGGAAACTCTAATATCCAAAAAATATTATAAGGAAAAATATAAAATTTGAAAAGATTAATTGGAAATACACAATAAATTTATAAATTAAAATTAGAATACAAATCATAAATCGGTATTGAGAAATATATGAATCTTAACGATCGAAACTAATTTGAAATATACAAACGATAAGTTAGTGGACGCGTATTCCAAACGTCGAGAACGGTGGTTAGTGGATGGTGGTGGGCGAGGGTTGGCGATGGGTTGTGGCCGGAGATGGTGGCCGGTGAAGATGGCCGGCGAGGGTTAGCGGTGGGATGTGGCTGGTGTGTTTGGAAGGGGAGGTTGATTTTTTTTTAATGAGGGGCATTAATGTAAATTTTTAATTTTAGAGCTACAAATATGTTTTTTTAATAATTAGTAAAATACGATACGGGAAAGTTACGTATAAAATACGTACGGGTATTATACTTCTTTTCTTAGCTAATGTTACGTTTAATAGTACGTTAATAGTCATAAATATATAAAATTAATTATTTTTATAAATAAATAAAAATATAAAATTAATAATTTTTTCATTAAATACGGATATTAAACGTGTTACATGGATTTTATACGTGTTTAGTATGGGAGCCGTCAAATGAACGAACACTAATGAAACGACTTAACAATAATACGAATACGAAATTTTTAAACTGATAAAGTACGTACGGGTACATATACGTGTATTAACGAGCTAAGGGTGCTAGTTTTTGTGATAGTTGGATGGAATTACTGACCTCCGGCTAGTTTAGAGTTAACAAAATACCACAATGGTTACTTTTGTAATTTGAACTCACGGCTCTACATTATCTTAAAAAAAAAAAACATGTTATCACTACACTTAGATGATATTATAATTTTGACAATAGAAAGAGCTACCCAAGAGCCATAACCCCTGAAACCTACGAAAATAGACATGGCAATCGGGTTCGGTTCAGGCCGGGTCATGTTTGGTTGGTTAATTTCAGGTCAAATATTGACCAAACCCATTCGGTTTCGGGTCGGGTTACAGGTCATTTCGGGTTATGAGCGTTCTCAAAAACAATATCAAACATGCTTCATATTTTCTTAAAGAACACAAATTTTCACATATGCATGACAATAGTTTACCTAACACATGTCAATTAACATATTCTCAAATCCTCCCACGCTAATCAAATAAAATAAAAATTGCGCAAATCGTCAAAAAACAATCACAAGAGTAATACTACTACAAGAAACACATGACATTTGATAATCGTTAAACTCCAAAACATGTCATTCAAATTCTTGTGATTTTTTTAAACATATCACCAATTTATGAGCGATTGTATCATTTTGGGAGTGATATATAAAATGGAACGGGTCTAACGGGTCGACCCACTAACCCACCCAAACCGACCCAAAAAATCACGAATTATCGAGTCTGGGTCATTCGGATTTCGGATTACAAAGTTTTATAATTTTCGAGCGGTTCCGAGTGGGGTCAACGGATAGGGTTGTAGTTTGCCAGGTCTATATGAAAACTTGTAGTTACTTATAGTTCAAGCAAGCGACTAACTACTCCCTACTTTATACGTATATGAAATAAAAAGTATTAATTTATAAAGTACGTATCAATACATAACTGAAGGCTTTATCGGATATAGATACTAAGTAATAATCCGACCAACGTTTGCTTTTAGTTGTCTGGTTATGTTTGTTTAGTGGTTGACTTGCCGTCTTGAACCAACTCTGTACCTGTATATAATTAAGATAGTGATGCCTGTCGGCCAAGGGATTAAGCATGCTGAGTATCAGCCAGCCAATACTAAGTAATCTCTTTAATTATGGGCGCTAACCCGCTCACGAGTAACCACTACTGCTACTTCTTTATTAATTAATTCCAGCCTATTAACCACTAACTAATTAATTAATTACAAAAAAAAATGCAAACCCAAATTGCCAATCCCACGCAGCTTTCAGAACGCGTCTTTAACTAAGCTGACACTAATACAAATCTATTTGACTTTCCATTTGGAGTTGAAGTTCAATGTTGGTCGGCCAGGAAATGGCATGCATTATGTATTACTTGGCTTGTTGACAATATTGCTTGTTTGTTTCCTTTCCTTTCTATTTTATGCCTTTCCTTCACATTCAATGGCCAACTACAGCATCGAGAGCCTCAACCGAAACCACCTCTACTTCTGTTTTTTTTTCCTTTCTTCATTTGATTAATATCGGTCGGCAGCTAGCAAGGTAATGCTTTCAAGTTTCACCTTCCAATCATTCAGATTATGAAGTTGAAGTTGAAGTCTGAGAGTTATTAGATTCATCTAAAAAAGATATCATATTCGAAACTAATCACAACACCTGAAAATGGACAATTTCACCTTTGAGGAAAGTTGTTGAGAGCTAAAATTAGCTAGAGAGTTCATTTTACATCTAGTTAAAATTCACAGGGAATTGACATCATCTCGAGTATTTCTTATGTGAATCCATTCGTCAGAGTTTTTGAAATATCAAGAGTGATTTTGTATGGTAGACTATTCTTTATAAACGTGCCATCTTGAAAAAAAAAAATCTTTCACTAGTTTCGTTGTTTGTACATACAAAACGACGTACCATAGCTTAAATCAAGCGTTGCTACTACATTTAGGTGTACGTGTGTTCATCTTTATAACATAACTTTGGATTGAGCTATGTGCACCAAGTATTTGGTAGTAAATGGTATAAGATTTATATATAATTGAAACTCTCCCAGCAGTTCGAGCTATTTTGATAAACTAGTTCTTCACATGGTATCAAAGCCTTCTGTGATCGTGAGATCTTGTTTTCGAATCCCTACAACACAATTTGTTAAGCACATGGTATTCAGACATGTGCGAACTTCAAGCACACATGTGTAGGCTTCGTTTGAGGGGTCGTCTTAGTAAATGGGGTTTAAGATTTTCATAATTAAACATCTCTCAATAACTCAAATTATTAGAATCAACCGCTTCTTTACAGTATTGATAAGCAGATGGTATACCGTGCCTAAATCTGCACATATCTTTTCATTTTTACTCGCTAAATAAAATGACTGACTTACTTAAGTATCAGAATTTCGAAATGAGATGCTCTCTTCATTGTCTTGATCTGAAGATATCATATAAGCATTTAAAAGAAAAACATGTTGTATTGATCCTAGAGAGCGTCAGACAACATAAAATATCAAGCAAAATAAGAACTTGTTGCTTTCATCTCCATCGACGAATCATGCATCAACAACGTGAATGGTCAAACTTAATCAAGAGACATCAATCCTCTTAACAAGTTAATAATCAATTAGAAATTTCATATATTATAGGACATCAATCTAGCAACCACTATCTATCTAATTAGCCTTTTAATTTATAACCTCCAAATGATGAATGAAGCCAATAGATCCACACTGGCAGGCCGCACAAATTGAGAGAGTCTATAGGGAAATAATAAATATATAATTACTAAACAAATTGCAAAGTCAAAGCCCTGTAATCTATTATTAATGTAAGCAACATATATACGTGGGAAAACATTGCCCAGAAGCAACAAAGACAGGTTTCAATCTGAATCAAATATTATTAATTCCATCGCATGACCTTTCCCGTGCAACTAATGATCATTAGCAGCTAATTAACCCAATTTTTATATTTACATTTTAAAAGGAGGGAATTGAAAAAGCAGAAGAAGAAAACAGCAAGACATCAGCCGATCGAACTGTGTAAACTAGATGTGCCGTGACACTTCTGTTCTTATGGACTGCGAATTATTAATAACAATTGAGACGTTCCTTAAGTAATCCCTACTTATGAGTACTTATCACCACGTCGGTAGAAAATTTAAATGGGAATCTGAGTTGGATTCAGGATTAATTCAGCACCTAATAATTCACAACCAACCCTATCTAATTATGTGTATCGATAATTCGATGTATAATTATTGCTAGCAACAGGCAGCAATAAAACATCGACGGCTGCACCGTTCAACCATTTCATTATCTTTCACTAATTAATGGTCAATTGATAAAAATGGTCAGATAAATTTGGATTAGTAACAATTCACAATCATTTACAATGTAACAAAAAGATCACATATGTATGACGAATTCAAGATATAAAAAAATATCAATTTTTTATCGCTTTCCATTTACATTTCCATCCAAAATGTTCAGTTTGTGTGCTTTGAATAAGAGTTGGGTTCAAGATAGGGATGGCAACAAAACCCTATCCACGGATACCCTACCCGACCCAACCCGGTCAAAACGGGTAAAACTCATGTTTGACGGATTACGAGTCAGGTTCGGGTTTAATTAAGCTTGTTCTACTATTTAGCAGGTTGGGTTGGGTGAAGACGGTGACGGACCCAGAAAATTTATGTAGGGATGTCCTTTTAAAAAATATTTTGGTAATTACCCCTTCATAAATTAAATAAAATATTGAAAAAATTAGAAAAGCTTAAATGAGAATATATTCAACTAGTACAAGTTACACAGAAGTCACCCATAGGTTATCATATTTTGAAAAATTAATTGTAAAATTAATTACACTCACGGTGCTTAATAAATCTCCTTCAGTATATCCTACTAGCCAATTATTCATGAACTAATAGCCTATACGATTTTGAGACTTGTTTTTTTATCAAACCCTAAGTTGGCTAAGGTCTCTCAATACCGATAAATCAATACAACTTTTTGAGGAGCAAATTGACCCACATATATGATAGATTCAATTTGTCTCAACTATCAACTTAGCTAATTCATCATCTCCTCTTCATCCACAAAATAACTAATCATTCTTAACACAATGATAAAACTAATCATTCTTAACACAATGATAAAAATTCTCAATATCCCATAAAAGAAAATAATAAAAAGGTGATCAAACTCTTCAGGATAAAATTATGCCAATGGTGGGAATAACGGGTAGTCCGTAGGTTTAATTTTACGCTTTGAGAAATTTAGATATAAGAGCTAAACGTTTATAGTTACATTTATGACAAAATTTCAACATAAATAAAAGTGTAGTTGAATAGAATATATGTTCACTAATAACTACTATGTTATAAATTTGAATCACATATACTACTACTAAATATTTTAATTTTTTTTATACTCAAACTATTACCGGAGGTTTATTAATTTTTCTCCCAAATTTTAGTGGTGTACCCTAGCTTCCACCTGGTCCGCTCCTGGGTGAAGATATCTCATTTTTGGAAAGACCGTTGGATTAGAGACGTTACTCTTGCTGACAACTCCGAGAGTAGCCGTTGCAGCTGTGCATCCTCTAGCAAGAATACCTGATATCCTTATGCTTATATGCATGTGTCTAATTTTTCTACGGTATTGCTTTTGCTTAACGTGTATTATCCATATACAATACTTAATATTATGTTATTTGCAACGATTTATAAATGAGTATATCATTACTAGATAGAAAATATTTCAAGATGAAGTTCCCGAAATACGACCCCTAAAATGTCTTAATACACATAACCTGTCATCATCAATTAGTTTAATATATATACATCTTTAAAATATTGGTCAATGGATTGTCTCCTACCAACAGTGTTTAATACCCTAATTATTTATAAAATTCGATCCCTTCTTTCGGTTGTGTGAAAAGGCTCCAGCAGAAACCATAAAAAAGGCTCCAGCAGGTCCTAATAGCCCATTCAAGCACTCAACAAATGTAGTACGTACACATAAAAATATAAGCAATAGAAAATCTTTTCCATAATTGTGAAGTTTGAGCTGTCAAGAATAAGTTGGTCCCGATAATTCGAGTTATTTGAGGAGGTTTAATCATAAATCTTATATCACATATACTAACATATCCACTCAAACCAAAACTATTCATATAGACTTTAAATTTACACAGGTTCGGGCACCGTGTGCTTAACATAACAGATGTGGTTATCGAAATTCGAACATAAGACCTCTCGACTGCAGAAGGCTCTAATATCATGTCAAGAACCAGTTAATTCCAATAATTCGAGTTATAAGGAGAGATTCAGTCGTGAATCTTATACCACACATACAAACACGAGCCCACATAAGAAAATATAAAAATATTTAATCGGAGAAATATATGTGAAAATAAAAGGAAATCGTCCCTCTTCTTATAAAAGCTGTGAGAGCAAGTTAATAAGAGGCATCCAGTACCGCAACAGGGTTCCAAACTTTGTCATGGTTCATTTGATCGCGACGCGTTACTATGTCTTGAATGTTTATAGTTAATTATTATTATATCAATAATTGTGCAATAATTTGAAATCAATTTATTAATCCCTAAAAACTAACTGTTTTTAATAATGCTAGGCCAATAATGTTTCTCTTTATTTTTTATTTTTTTTGGTGAACAGATGTTGTACTGCGAGATTACAATTTGACCACTAAGTTGGATGTACGGATGGCAATGGGTCGGGTTTTGTCAAAGCTAAAACCAAATTCATGGGTTTATCAATGAAAAAATTTCGGGGTAAAACTTATTGGGTTTGAAAAACTCAAACCCAGCGGGTTGGGTTTATCGGTACCCATGGATTTTTGTCGTAAAAAATTTATAATAACAAGTTCCTATCAAAATAAAAGTCAAATATCAATCTCTCAAAATAAATTATTCATATATAAAACACCATTCTAAAAAATTCAAGTAAATCATAACCTTACAAATGGTTCAACACCAATCTAGAAAACTCAAGAAAATTGAAGCAAATCAAAAATTATCCATAAACAAGATTAATTGAAAGCTTCTCCCTCCTTGTAAATTAAGCTTCTTCACTCTCCACTCGGTAATATCAACTTCATTCCAAATAACTAGAAAGAAAAAAAAGTAGACATGTCCGCACAAATATAAAGAAGATTAGTTGTTTAGAATATTAAATATACTGGAAAATTAATTATATGGGTGTGGGCGGGTACCCACGGGGTGGGTTTACCTAAATCCAAACTCAACCCAACCCTGTAAATAGTGAACAGGTTTATACCCGAACCCGGCCCAAAACCCGTCAACACGGATTTTACCCGCGTTGACCGGGTTAGATCACGTAGGGTACCTGTGGGTTCGAGTTTTGTTGTCATCCCTAGTTGGATGTATAGGTAGGAATGAAGGCGTACTATAGAAAAATCCACTAGACGAGAAAGTAAATTCTGCGATTTCGTTGGGGAAATCTATCAAAGGTAGGTGGATAGATAGATTCATTTCCCGCCCGCTGCTAAGGAAGAGCAAATTAGTGTATATTAGGTGGAACCATATATATGTATTTTTTTTGGGAGGATATAGGGTGCTAACACTTTCATTAAGTGTACTATAATAATTATCATTCCTCCTCCCTTCCCTCCATCCTCCTCCCCCTTTCTCAGCGTTGGTAATAGGGTTATATATACAAATTACAATCCTCTCCTAAGCCTCCTTTCACATTCTAGGACCTGAAATATCAAATCTAGACACAACCTAGAGTAAAATTGGCTTAATATGCAATAATCTGATGTCAAATGCCTAAGGAATGGTATTAATTATGTGTAAATCAAGTATTATCAAATTCTCGCACACTTAAACGTTTGTTTGTCCCCAATCAAACCAAATCAAACACAAGGTAAGTTCAAAATATTTTAACCATCCAAACTTCTGGGAAGTATCATAGAGGCACAAACACGTGAATCGTACTGCTTACTAGAAATCAACACATGAAAATCAGCAACAACAACTTTGAAAACCACCACAAATGACATTCGAGTGCAACAAAATCAGGCAAAGGAAGAGTCACCCTTCTGTTAACTAACCAACATAGACTCGACTCTACAACTCATTCAAAATAATCATCCATGCATAGAAATTAGGTTATCAGAATTAGAGACCCCATTTAGGTCCTCACTAGGGTGTAGAAAATGGAAAAATGAATCACTCTCATACGATTAGTGGGGTCAAGACAAAATTTAGGGGAAAATATGTGCATACTGATATTCTCATTCCCTATCCTCACTTCACCATGAAGACAACCTCTAAATGCTAGAGACTAGAGTTCACATATCGGGTTTCACCACTAACTTGTCGAAGGACTTGACCTCTTCACATGCAACTGGATCGGGTATAGGACATGTGAAACAAGATTTTCAAGTGGTGATAAAATTCATGACACAAGGTTCCACAGTTTCAAACCTAGAACAACAATATTCATTCAAACCAATTACTTTCCCTCTGCTATTATGCATTAGCCAAATTCTTTAAAGCTTAAGAGTGAAGGAGGTAACAACATGTTAGTATTTCCAAGCCAGTCCGCTAAGGAAACACTATTTTATGAACATAATTAAAATTTGGTTAAATATAATAACCAAACATTTCGTTTTAAACAATATAATAACCAAACCTTTTCTAAAACAATTTAATAGCTAAACCGTTAACTTTCCGTCCGGTCAAGTGTTAGTTGATTCTGACATGGAAAAAGATTAAATGAAATCAGTGACTCTTTATGATGTGGCATGAAGTCAAATATTTTACCTTGCCATATAGATATTCCACCATTTTACAAAACAATTTTTATTTTATTCAACGAATTTTTTTATTTTTGAAAATATAAATTAAATTAAGAAAACAGAATGTATCCAATATATTTGTTTGTTGAGACTGTTCATCTTCTTCCATCCTCCCCCACCCAATCCTCATCCACAAAAAAATAACTTCCCATCTGCCCATCACCAATCTATTCAAGATCGGACCCTAATACAGGACGTCGACTGGGATGAAAAACTCCACTCAAGACAACCATCCAATAACCTGCACCTAGTCGCTCCGCAACCTCCATTCTCCTGCATCCACCCATAGCTCCTTCCCATATCTTCAATCGCTCCAGTCGATTGGTCAGACAACTCTGAGAATCTGGGTTTTTCCTAGCTTGGACGATTGACGATTATTGGGCTTTTCCTGGGAATATGGGTTTTTCCTTCCTGGGCGATTGGCGATTTCTAGGTTGGGCATGCAATAAGGAGTGTGGGGAGACTTGACGGCAAGGAGTGGACAACAATGGCGAGACAGTTCCTCTTTTTCTTCAATGATTTGGAATTTGGATGTCCAATCTTGCGATTGTGATAGTTGGTGCTGGGACCTGGGAAGATGGGAGTTTACGATTTTCAATTTTGTGCGAGGGAGCATGGATTACGATGGAGGATTGAGAGCTTAGAACTCGGGCTTGGGCTTGGAGGATGGCGAGTGAGAAGATGAAGTCTACATCGAAGAAGAGTGTAATGGCGGAGAAGAAGAGCTAGGATTCTTTGATTATTAATTATCTTCTTCCCAAAAAAATGAATTATTATGTAAACTAATTAATATTCATGTGGCATGTTAACAAGTTTAATTTCTTGCCACGTCATCATAATTTTTCCATCTCATTAAGAACTTTGCCACATTAGAGTCAACTAACGGTTGACCGGACGAAAAGTTAACGGTTTGGCTATTAAATGGTTTTAGAAAAGGTTTGGTTATTATATTGTTTACAACAAAAGTTTGGCTATTATATTGTATTTATCCTTTTGTGGCGGTTCTCTTTTCCTCTCTTTTCTTTTTCCTGTAGAGAAGGCAAAATACACACGAATAGCCATAACTATCCAAATTTTGACAATAGTAGCCACTTTTTAAAAATACAGTAAAATAGTCATTCCGTCAAAAAATTTAACGGAATAACTGTGGATGCTGACTGGACTAACATTGTGATTGATGTGGCATATTTTTAATTAACTATATAAAAATAATAAAAGAAAATGACATTCTTTTAATTAACTGAAAACCCCTACAGTTCCCACACAGAAAAAATCATCGTAAGACTTCCCTTTCCTCCTCTTCTTCTCGCCGCTGCCAATCCACCATAGCTGCACCCACAATCTCTTTCCCCTTAGCAAAACGAACAAGAAAATGCATTTCTCAACTACCCATCGGAGAAGAAGGAGAAGAGCATTGGCGGTGGTGATCCGAAGCTGAAGAAGTTTGTTGATCTGTGGACGTTGACCATCCAGATCTCGCCGCCAGGTAAGTTTTCCTTGGGTTTAGGGAAGAGGCCACAGAGTCACCAGCAGCCGCTGTGTCAAGGTCGCCAACTCCAACAATCTCTTCTGACGCCGCCATTTTTGTTGTAACAACCCGAGCTAGTTGGATGATGACGTGTAAAGGAGTGACGGATGTATAAATAGAAGAAACCTTCTGTAACTGTAAGGGGGATATCTTTTGGCAAATGAATAAACAATAGATACTTTCTCTTCTTTCCTATTAGCGTTAGCTCTGTAGAACAACTCTGCACATTCCATTCTTTACCTCTTCCCTGTTCTTCCTCCATCCTTCCATTACTTCGCCAGATTCCACCAACGATCCTTACAAGTGGTATCAGAGCCTGTCATCTGGCAACAATGGCGTCTAATACACCGAGAATCATTGTTTTGGAAACTCAAATGGCGGCTATCAAGCAGCAGATGGACTCACGGAACCGGGATTTGAAGGCCGCCATTGCTGCTCTTGCGGATTCGACGAAGGCCTCCATCGATGATCTTACTGATTCGTTGGAGCAACGGCGGGACGTTTCTAGGGTTCGTTCTCCATGGCACGCGTCTTCCAATCAGTTCGTCGATCCACAGCCGTTCATTTCGCCGCCGCGTCAATCGTTGATTCTGGATCCTCATGTGTGGGTTCCTTCTTCCACCGTCTCCGGGCAACTTGCCTCGATCGCCGACCACCAGGTTCCTTCTCCAACCTTCAATTGGGTTTCTCCCCTGTCTACATCAGCACCGAAATCCCTAATTCCTTCTGCTGTTTCTTCTCCGAGAATTCAAGACCCAAATCCCTCTTCTCATGAACCACCGCCGTTTGCCTTGCCTTCTTTCCTACCATCTTTTGCTCCGTTGCCTTATACTCCATCAGTTGTTGTATATCCAATTGATTCTTTTGCTACTCATGTTGCTTCGTCAACCTCCAACCCTTCACATCCGTTTCCTCATAGTAGTGCAGCCATTAAGGAAATCAAGATTGAAACTCCCAAATCTTTCCCTCCTACGCTGCTTTCATCTTTTTTCCTGCCTTCTCCACCACAAACGATTTCTACTTTTAAAATCCATTCATTACCCAACTGGGACATCCACACTTCATTCACTGGTGATCCTAATGACATATGTGCATAGAAGATTGAATCTTCAGTTTCGCGTGGGGCTAGCAGCATTTCTGGCAGCTGTGATAATTTTGCTATTCGAGTTTTTCCTACAGTGTTCAGTTCTGGATTCCAGGACTGCCATATTCCATTGATGCACTCTAAGTTGAATTACGGGGTTCGACTTTGTTGTGGTTATGGTGAGAATTGTGTAGCTCCTACAAGGAGAGAAAAATACCCTTTGTTCATGGCTCCATTCGTGGGTTGCTATATGGAGATCTTCAACTCCAGTGTCCAGTATGGGTTTCAGATTTTTCCAACATATTATGGGGTTCACCTGAATTCTCATACGGGATGCACTTATGCTGATTTTAAGGGCCCTTACAAGAATTATGAAGAGCATGTGGATGGTGTTGAGCACGTCAAGAGGAAACAGAATTGTGGGTTGAGTGAGCGAGATAATGGTTTGTTTGTTGAAAGCAGTGAACCTGTGAAGGATTGGGTCAGCAGGGTACGGAGAGAGGGGGTACATTGTGCTGTAGGAGAAGGTTGTGCTAAAGTTAGTCAGCAGGGTAATGTTGCAATAAGAATGCAGGGTCTAGTTCAATTGTTGAAAATGAGCCAACTTTAGCAGCAACAAAGCTAGCTAAGGAAAGAGTGGATCACACTGATCTCACTTTCTTTGCATACTTCATTTGGAACTATTCTACAGTAATTAAGTTCGTACAACCTCAAGAAAGACTACAATTCTCATATCAGTACTGGGTTGCGAGAGTTGCAACGTCATTTCTACAGCGGCAGCATCGAGCAGCTTCCATTGAAGAAGAGGATCATGTTCTTGAAAATCTGACATGTGGGGCTCACTTTGTTGTAGTTAGCAGTAGGGATTGCCATGGGTTGAGCAGTGATTTTGGGCTGCAGCCAACGCTAGACAAGAGTTTTGTGATCTTGGAGGAACATGTTTGCAGAGCTTGCAGTTTGTGGCTGTTGTTGCCCTCCGGCGTTCTTTGGGCTTGCTGATCATCTTACTTCCACAGTAGGGACTATTACTTTTTTGGGTCTAGCTCAAGTTCTCACTATTTCAATTGGAGCAGTGGCGGAGCGAGTATTACAGCAGCAGCACTAGGTCCAATTCTTCACTAATAACATCGTATGAGCTCAGATCAGACAGCAGCAATATGAGTCTTGAACACAGCTTGAGCACTGCATCCTACTTTTCCAGCTTGATTACAGCTTGAGGACAAGCTGTCTCTGAAGAGGGAGGGTTTGTAACAACCCGAGCTAGTTGGATGATGACGTGTAAAGGAGTGACGGATGTATAAATAGAAGAAACCTTCTGTAATCGTAAGGGGGATATCTTTTGGCAAATGAATAAACAATAGATACTTTCTCTTCTTTCCTATTAGCGTTAGCTCTGTAGAACAACTCTGCACATTCCATTCTTTACCTCTTCCCTGTTCTTCCTCCATCCTTCCATTACTTCGCCAGATTCCACCAACGATCCTTACAGTTGTGAAGCTTCGCGATTTATCCACTCCCTTCCGACTTCTCCATTGGATTGATTTATCCAGTCGCGAAAGTCGAAGTGGACATGTTCTGCGAGAAGTACAAAGAGGCGACAGTGGGTAACAGGGGACTGACGGCCGTTCCTACTCTTCTCTCCTCATCTTGCTCAATCTGGGCTCCCCTCACCTCTCATATCTCGTCGGCGAAAATCCCAAAATGAGAAATTGAAGAACCCTAATCGCCATTGAACTTCCTCCTTGAAAAATTCCAGATCCAAAAACTGAATAATCCTAATCATGGCCGCCACCATTTTCATCATCGAATCCTCATTGAAATCCTCCTACTCCAAAGTCTAATGAGCAAGAACTCAGCCAAGAAAATCGTTTCTTTGCCAGGCTTTGTTCTTAACGCCGCTATCGACGAGTTCGAGTATCTGTTTCTCCGCCATTACTGAATCTCTAAAGTCTCCGACATAAGATGATTTTCAGAGTCGGAGTTGCCCAATCCATGGTGTAGATGCCATTGATGTTCACTCCAAGTCTCCAATGTCGCCCTCGCTTCCCATTGTCCAACCATGGCAATCGGCAAAGAGATCGAGGAAGGGATTTTTTATTAAATTTTGTATGGAGGAAAAAGAAGAATACGACCCACAAAAATATATTTGGGTGTTTTTTCTTTAATTTAAAATGTGATGTGGTGTTTATGTGGCATAATGAGTCTAGGTGGATGTTATGTGTCATCCAGGTGGCATCCATATAAGCCAAATGTTCACTTAACTTACAGAGTTATTGACACCGTTAAAGTATTTGATGGAAATGACAAAAAAATTTCAAACAATTTTAAAAATATGGCCATTTTAGTTTTAAAAAAAATTCTATTATTGTCAAAAAGTGGATAGGTATGGCTATGGAATGTATTTTGCCTTTAGAGAACCACAACTTTTGCCACATTCTTTACCTTATTAAACACATGCCCAACTTTTAATACTTCCTCCAATACCCACTTTTATTTCCAGTAAAAAACATGCAAAACCCATCCTGTGGAACCTCTCTAAGAGTTGCAAAAGAGTGATTTTTCATTGTAGACACAATGAAAGAAAGTTACACGACTCAAATGGGCTAACTAAGGGGTATGACACACCATGATAGTCAATTTAGTCGTGGGCTAATCCTAGCTCTTCATCTTCCTTATTGTGACAACGCGATTGTTAAGCATCATGACAAGAGGGATCTATCACACAAGAATGAAATGAGCAGACTCAAATCTTTCAAGTCTACCTATATGTTCTATCTTTCATTTTGATTCCATGAACTAGATACATAAATGACTACAAGAAATGACTGATAAATCCAAGTCACAATTTGTAAGCAAATAGTTGAAAACTGAACCACAACACAACTCTACTGCACATCTCAGTCATCATTATAGGCTGCCTTAATTACAAACAAGTTATTCATGTATCAATGCTAACAGCAAGTACATTCAACAAGCACAACCACAGTGCCAATATGATCATGCAAACATAATTACTCGGAGTGTTCAAATCTTAAGATTTGGACAGTGGACTAGGCTCCAAGAACACGAACACAAAAAGTCAAACAGACAGAGAAGAAACATCCCCCGCACTTTAGTTCGACATTGCCCTCAATGGAGAAAATTTAGGGATAGGTGAATGACTCTCTAAAACACAACACCAAACTACGACCAAGTGCAATTGTAGTATAGAAATGTAGTATAGTGGGACAAGTAATAAAAGTCAACTCGGGGCCTAGATGTATTGCCTACTCCATGATTATCTATTATCTAGGTGAATTTAAACTAAAGCAGCAAGTTGTCCGGTTTACTTAAGGAAGAGACGAGTCACTCAGGATTGAGTCCCCTAGCTCCTTAGTTAGGTTCAAGTTGTAATTCCCTTTGTTTGCTTTACTGTCAATTAGACTGCGGAAGATACAAAAATAACTTGGAATCTCTTAAGCTAACCAAGCCTTCTTAAACAGAATACCCAGCAGGCGACTAGCCTTCATCGGTATAGACTGCTAAAGCGATTCACATAGATCCCCTCTACTTGGAACAAATTTTAGTACAAAGTAGTGAATTGAGTGACTCTCGTAAAATCAATTCACTACTATCAATTGAAGAAACTCTTATAACCTAGTCAGATTCTATCTATTATAGGTTAAAGCAGAAGTCAAGAGAACTTGAGCAGGATCCAATTGACTCAATAAACATGCTACAATCGATTAAAATCATCTAGTATAACATCCAAAAGTCATTACAAGCAAGATTCCTAACACATGGAACTATGGTTCTTCATACCCAAGTGAGTTTACTCCATAGAGAGAGAGAGAGAGAGAGAGAGAGAGAGAGGGAGAGAGGAAAACAGGAATCAAAATAGTCATACTCATAATGATGCGTATAATCTGCTCTAGGAGACACAATCTTCACTCCTGGAGACACAATCTGGGTTTCAATGGTGAGAAATCCACTCCAAATAGCTCCTAGGGTTTTTTCTTCGTCACTTTCTTTCTCTAGAACTTTGTTTTTGATCCAAAAAGTCGAATGCCCCCTCTTTGGCTCAAATCCGCCTGTTTAACCTGACTCTGGGAAAAACAAAATCGAGAGCATAACCGTGTTCTTCTCCAGTCCGCCCATGTTTTGACCAAGTCACGTGGGAAACTTATGCTGGGGACGGGGACTTCCATGGTCGCTTCCAGGAAACACGGTAGTGCCCAGGGTGAAACATGACTGTGTTCTGCTCCAGACTTGCCCGTGTTTTGCATTCTTCATCAGCCTTCACGAACCAACCTTCGACATAAAAACCACGGTCGAGTCTCTTTGTGTACACGAGCGTGTTTTTGAAGACGCCCGCCCATGGTCTGCACGTGAGATGAAAACACATTTGCACTAAAAAGCACTGGCCCGCCCCCATGTGAAAAAATATGGATGTGTCCTATGTAGGGGACGACCGTGTTTTGCTCGAACTTTGCTGAACGATCTCCAAATGACCGGCAACATTTGCCTAAGCCTTTTTTCAATGACTAGGACCTGAAATATGATAAAAGATCACAACGTAACTTAAAATAGGCCAAGGAAACAAAAATTTGAGCCAAAACGGGTGAGAAACAAGGGTGCAAAACATGTGCAAATATAACGTTATCAGTGAACGATGTTACCGCCTTACGGTGAAAAGTATCTGTGGCTTGGACTCGAGACGGCACTAGTCACCAAGAATAGACTGGAGGATGGACCAGACTCTGCAAGAAGGTCTCAACACAAAATGATCACTAGATCACATGAACGTACGAAACAGTCATAAGCCAAAAGGGGCACAAAATCAAAAGAAAGAAGACAAAATATCCAGTTTCACACTCATCACACAAAGAAAACAAAACACAAAAAAAGTTAATGATCACGCCGGAGCTCATAGGTCGGTGAAGTCGATGTCATTCATAAATATGTCGTCACCCTGCGGGGGAGATTCCTCGTAGTGGGTAGTGTAGGAGGGCTGGTCTGGTGCTTGTTGAACTAGGAACCGCTGGGCCTCCACGAGTCACCGACTCATGTCCCGCTCTCGGTGGAGGCGTGCAAGGATCACGCCTGTTGGTCCTCATACCTGTCTAGCCGAGCAGTGAACAAGGCCTGTTATGTCTAGAATTTCTCTTGGAATTGGGCATCCTGGCAAGAATTTGTTGGTTCAGCATGGCCAGCTCCACAAGCTGCGCAAAAACAGCGTTAGTGGAAGGTCCACCACTCTCCTGGCGGCGACGTCTTTCTTTCACCTCCATTCACTAGCAATGAGTCCATTGGGAAGCCCGAAGCATCTTCACAGGCTGTAAACACTTTTTCATACTACGTGCTTCCACGACATCGGCTCGGAAGAAGCAAAAGCTATCATCGGCAAACAAGAGGTGTGAAATGCTAGGTGTACCCATGTCACGATTTTAGTCCCCGCTAAAGCAGTAATGGCTATTTTCATTCATAAATAATAACTGCGCATATTTGCAGGACTAGTTTGGCTGACTCTACACCCGTTGTCCCCTTTTCACCAAGGAAAGGACGAGCCACATTGATGATGAAGAAAAGATAACACAAAAATCAAACAATGGGTCTTTCTTTTTCGGTCTTTACTGAAATAGATATACGAGTTTCATCTAATGCATGATCGTTTTAGAGCATGCATGTCAGTCAGTTGGTATGGTATGAGAAGTTATGGTAAAGAGTATATTGCAACATTTTTAATTCATGAATTTATAATGATCGCCATGTTCCGCATGCCAGATCTCCTACTATTCTATGTTCTTCCCGGTTTGTTGGATTCCAAGGGAAACCCTTCTCCGATGTGATGAAGTTTTTTCTGCTCCAATCTTCGAAAAGGAAGGCTAGAAGAGGGGGTGGTGACGTTAGTTTTTTTCCTGTAGTTGTCTTCCCAAAAATTGGGTTTTGGAATTGTCCACCTAAGTGTCATGAAGAGCAGTAACTCAGTTGCAACGCACCAAGTATATGTATATGTCAGAACAGAAGCGTGGCAATCGATAATCCAAACTAACACGAACGAACACAAATTTAACGTGGTTCACTAACACAATATGTGCTAGCTAATCCACGGGCAGGGGGGACAAATTTCACTAATTTGAGGAGAGTACGGGTTACAAACCAAATTCCAAATGGACAAACCAAACAAACTAACCTGATTGACCTCACTACAGACTAGGGTGATGAAGAGTATTTATAGAACTCTTCTCCTAATCCCAAACAGAAAACCAAACACATTTTCCCAAACATACAAGGAAAAGGTCAAACAAAGCTCAAACACAAACCCAAACAAAATAGGCCTAAAACACAAAACAAACCCAAATAAAATTCAAGTCATATTCAAACAATCTCCACCTTGACTTGAATTCTCTCTCAAATACCAAATGTACCAGATGCAACCAAAGTTGCCAGATGTACCCAACTCCTCCAAATCAGCTGTACCAGAATCTCCCCTGCCTCCAAATGCCCCTAAGGGCAGTCAACAACTCAAACCATTTGGCAAGTCCAACCCATGCTCAGACTTGCCATTCAAAACGATCTTGGTGCACTTATCACCAACAGAACATGTCAAAACAGAATCTTGTAGACTATACAAGACACCCCGCTTGACACCTTTCAAAATCACCTTAGAACCCTTGTAGACAGACAACACTCCACCTTCACCTTTGAAGCTGAAACCCTTGCTGTCGAGTAGACTCAAAGATATCAGATTCTTAGTCATTTCTGGAATATGCCTAACATTGTTCAAGGTGTGAACAGAACCATCATGTGTCCTCATCCTGACGGAGCCTCTTCCAACAATCTTACAGATAGCACCATTGGCCATAGAAACATGTCCTCCGTCTATCTATCTGCTCATAAGTTGAAAACCACTCCCTACTTGGACACATATGATAATCAGCTGCAATATCCAAATACCACACATCCTGATGATGTACCTGTTCATTCACTGCTAAGGCTAAACCATCTTCAGAATCAGAGTTAGTTTCTTCCGCCACAGCAGCAGATGATTCCTTCTTCTCCTGATATTTCTTTAGCTTAGGACAATCAAATTTCCAATGTCCTTTTTCCTTGCAGTAATGACATATATCATCCTTCAAACCAGCATAATTTGAATTTGTATCCGTCTTCCTATTACCAGATTGTTGTCTCCTACTACTAGTAGCAGCCAACCCAGATGCTTGATTTTCTGAACCTGAACCAGACGCCTTATGTCGAACCTCTCTAGTATGTAGAGCAGATCTGACATCTTCCAAAGACAAACTATCTTTCCCAGCAATAAAAGAATCCACAAAATTCTCATATGACTGTGGCAAAGATACCAACAGAATTAAGGCAGCATCTTCATCATCTACTTTAACATCAATATTCCGCAGATCTAGCAAGATAGTATTGAGTTGATCTAGATGATTCCTGAGAGACGTACCTTCCTCCATACGCAAACTGAACAAACGTTGCTTCATATGCAACTTGTTGGTTAAAGACTTTGTCATCTATAGACTTTCAAGCTTCAACCACAAACCCGCAACAGTCTTCTCAGCAGCAACCTCAGTGATGATGTCATCAGCCAAACAAAGCAAGATTGTAGAGTGAGCTTTCTCCTCCAAAGTAATTCACTCTTCTTCATCTATGCTTTTCTTCTTCGTTTTTTCAGACAACGGAGCCCACAAAACTGTTGTTTCAACAGTGCTTGCATCTTTATTTGCCACAAACTGAAACTGTTTCTTCCGGTCAACTTCTCAATCTTCATACTGATAGCAGCCATTCTTACTATCAAACAAACTCAAACCAAACTCCACAAAGCAAAACTTCAGTCCAACGCCAAATTCCCAAAACCGCAACCAAAGGCTCTGATACCACTTGTCAGAACAGAAGCGTGGCAATCGATATTCCAAACCAACACGAACGAGCACAAATTTAACGTGGTTCACTAACACAATGTGTGCTAGCTAATCCACGGGCAGGGGGGACAAATTTCACTAATTTGAGGAGAGTACAGGTTACAAACCAAATTCCAAACGGACAAACCAAACAAACTAACCTTACTACAAACTAGGGTGATGAAGAGTATTTATAGAACTCTTCTCCTAATCCCAAACATGTAAACCAAACACATTTTCCCAAACATACAAGGAAAAGGTCAAACAAAGCCCAAACACAAACCCAAACAAAATAGGCCCAAAACACAAAACAAACCCAATTAAAATTCAAGTCATTTTCAAACAGTATATATAAGGTTTTTTCTTCAGTGCATTCACTTTTTGGGTGAATTCTATGCACACGCCTCATAATCGTCATTTTTAGCAACTGATTGCTCTCAAAATGATGTCAATCATTGCTTGTGCTACGCTACATAATAAAGCGCTTGAATTTTTACAAACAAAAATTAAGATTTAATTTGATTTGAAGGATTTAGTATTTAGGGATTTATGGTTAGGGTTTAGGGTTTGCAAAGGATCGCTAGAGTTAAACATGTAAGTCGGTTATATAAATTTAAATTGTGAACTTTTGTATTTTATGAGTAATTCAAATTATTAACATTAGTTACGTGAGCACTTCTACTATCCTTTAAAATATTGGTGTTTAATGTACAACTTGAAGTTGTACCATAATGTTAAATGTACAAATTGAAGTTGTACCATAAGGAAATTTGACCTTTATGTTATGGTACAACTTGAAATTGTATCATCACATAAATGTACTAACTTTAATTTGTACTATAAAGGGATTTTACAAAAAAGTACAAGTACAACTCCAAAATATATCATAACGTTAAAAGTACATCTTCAAATTAAACCATTAAAGCAAAAACTAACGCACCATTACTTTAAACCATTGTAAAATTCCACAAGTACATACGTATTTTAACATAAACTTCTTGTCTCCAAAGTAACAAGCAGGTAGATTTACAGAACAGTGGGGCGCATTACGTACTACTACTGGTGGTTTGAAAGTTACTCAAATTACATGCGACGTAATCAATTGAAAAAGTCTGTTAAATTGTTGACGAGGATGCACGTGTCTAGCTAACTAAGCCTTTTGTCCTCATGCCACACACTACACGCAACGTGCATGTGTTCTTTGGATTTTACTCTCATCATTACGTACCCTAACCACCCTAGTCAATGTGTTTATGGATTGAGTCAGAAATGGATTCCAATATATTAATTATCTTTGAGATTCATATTCTACACAAAAATATATAGATTAATAAATAATGGAAAATGTTAAGTAAAATGTTGATGATAATGACTAGCTAATAACGTAATTTGGTCATTGAAAAGGCAAATTTAGTAACCTCAATTATAACTGATTAACGCTTGACGATAATGTTCTTCCAAATTCTGTTCCTTCTTCCTTTTTTTTCTCTTTCAATAAATCTTTTGAGGAAAAAATCCGAAAATGTTCGAAGTTGCAAAAACAAATACCCACAATACCACATTAAAAAAAAATTCAGTGTATAGCAAACTACGTAGTGGTTCGTTTGACGAGCAAACTATATTCGAAGGGGTCGGATAGCGACCGAGACGGTCGAAAAGGCCCAAATTGAGTGTGGTTCCCTGCTGACCCCAGCGAACCACTCCTAATCACAATTTCAAATGATCGTAACTTTGCACTCTGTTGTCCGATCATAACAAATTTTATTTTGATTCCGCATAACTTTTCAAGGTCTACAACTTTCATCAGGAAGAAATACTATTTTAATGTCGTTTGATATCCCAAACCGATCGTTTTCTGATTTTACCAAACTTTAGAAGATCGTAACTTTGTGCTCCACGAACCACACTCATATTTTGGGACTTTCCAGTCTTTTCAGCCACAATCCGGCCCCTTCGGATGTGGTTCTCTTTAGTATGAAGTGAACTAGTATCAAACGAACCACTACCCAGCTCGCTTGATACTGGAGCGAACTGCTCCAAACTTGGTTTTGGAAAAAAAAATATTAATGTGGTATTATGACAATTTCTTTTTTGTATCTAGTGCATTTTGGGATCTTGTCCGAGTCGTCATTTATCTTTTCCCCCACCGTATGTATTGAGAAGTCAAGTCATCGAGCGAGGCTACGTACACATACCGCCGAGAAAGAGGAAGTCAAGCTTTCACGTGGGCTTTGGATTGAATTGCGCTTTTGCATGCAACTGCAAATCCACCCACCTAACTGCCCTACAATACTACTTGACGTGTCTTTCAATTGCGTAACTTTGATTCTTTCCTTTCCCTTGTTCCACAAACAAACCCTTCTTTTTTCCAACTATATACCTCACAAATTTTATACGATTCATAAGAAATATATGAGTAAAAAAGGACTTCGCAGCTACTAATATTGGTTTGTCCCCCGTGAAAAAATTAAGTAGAGATTCATACTCGTACGTGCAGAGATGACAAAAATATTCATAACCGTGGATCTCCATCCGAATTCGACCTAATTGGATAGGATATAACCTGAATCCGAAGGACTTTTTGTGGGCATGGGTAAAACCCGAACCCGAATATTGCGGGTAATGGATGAACATGGTTTGGGCACTATCCAACTCGAACCCGCCCGACTATACACATGCACATGTATTTTATTTAGAAAATCATTATTTTTCTCTAACATATTTTTTATTTAGCATATAAATATAACATTTGTATGCAATTGTGTTGTTTTAATTAATTTTCTACATTCTAGTGAATAATTGTCGTGCTTTTCCTCTTATATAATGTGAGAATACGTGTGAATGTTAACATATTTGTTGGAGTTATAAAGAGATTTTTTTACCCATGGATATCCGTGGATACCCGAAACCCGAACGGGTATGGGCATGGTTTTAATTTTCTACCCATTTCTATGATGGGTATGGGTAAAACCCGAACTACTTTGGATAGGGTAACGGATATGCACTATCCGCACCCAACCCGACCCGTTGCCATCCCTACTTACGTGTTTGCTTTTCAACTAATCTCAAGCTAAATTCATGCTAACCCACCACGTGGCGTTCTCAGAATCAGAAATGCTCCATAATCCATTCATCGGGGATTGTAATTTTGCCCGAATGCATTTCCCGATTCAATCTCATTTGAATTGGGTATGAAATCCAAATACATGATAATTATGTAGGGTTTGATTGGTTAATACTCATAGTAATTTATTGAGGATGGGTTGGATTTTTAATCCATGAATTTTGGTTTGTATACATACTCATATGCAAATTACAATTTGATACCTAAATTTAATCTATCTTTAGATATAGTACCTAGATTTAATTTGCTTTTGCATATGTCCTAATATATTTATGAAAATTCCTTCAGTACCTAAAATTTTGTGTCTTATATTTTGATACCTAAACATTTTTATGTTTTACAAATAGGTCCAATTTTTATGTGTAGTTAAAACATTCTCAAGTAAATGAGCATCCGTACCCAACTCGTTCTCGTATGAAAGAAATACTTATACTCTTCCCAAACTCATCTATAAAATTTTAAACTCATATTGACTTCATTCATACTCTACCCATAATCATTGAATTTACTTGGATTTTGGATACTTTGGTATGTGAGTGATTGTCATCCCTGTTAATAACCAAAACATCTTTTCATTTCATGGAATTCAGTGGTCTTCAAAACTATAGTTCTTCTTAATAATGCATCTGAGTCTTGGCTAACTTTTGTACTTCTTTGATCGTCTCTATAAAACAATACAAGTAAACAGATCTAGGTTTTCCATTTGCAATTCTATTTCTGAATTGAATAAATTCTCTCTAGGGTGTGTGAAATAGTACCGTATCGAAGGTGCGATCGATAAATTTTGTATCATAATCTAACTAACTGATGGTTTTTAACGGTATAGAACAGTTAAATTACGGTTAAACTATTGTTGTAACATACAATACTTTATCGATGTCTTTCCCTACCACCTCCGGTAAGATTTTACAAATCATTGATATATAGAGTGAATATATAGTGTATAGATGCTTTTAAGTATAGCTAAGGACTATAGAAATGACACCAACAAGAAACCATGATTATGGAAAGCCATTTGTTTAAGGAAGAGCCACGACTTGCTTCTTATCTTCATAGCAAGACCAACGATATGGGTCCGAAAGAAATCATAACGTCAAGCATTAGTAGGTAACCAACACAAAGCATGAAGAAGGTGGATAGAGTTTGAGGTCCACCACTATATATACACATTACCTTCTCTTATTATTATCCTTTCTTTCCCCACCAAACATGTCCTAAAAAAGGATTGAACTAAAACATGACCCTCTCTATTCTTATCCATCGTGAGTTAGCACATTAGGTAATTGTTCTTTTTCTTTTTCATGTGAGTCCAACCTTTGGAGTATGGTTGTTATTTGTCAACCAGTAAAGTCGGTTCAATTATAATTCTCAAATTCAAAGTTTGTTATTTTGTCTCAATCTAGTTGGATTTTCATTTTACTTTAAAACCTTAAAGAAACTGAACGGCTTAGATTGAAATTCTAGTGCAAAAGAATAAAAACTAACATTTTTTTTTTTTATATTGAGCAAACGTCCTTAACCAGATAGGGTTTGTTTTAATTTGAAATCAATGATTGTCTAATCTAGGACCAGTTTCATTTAATAGTTTCGTAGATATAATTGATTATGGTCGCTTTTAATTTTCAAATTCAAATTAATCACTCTTTTTTTTGTATATTATTTTATCGGGCCATATACATCGACTTTGTCGCATTCAAAATATGTCTAAAATGTGTCCCTTGTATGTGCTACCAGATATAATTGTTCAATTAAGCTCTTGCCTGAATCATTACATGAGTATGAGAGGGACAAGATTACAAAATCTGATTTGGGCAAGTGGATAATGGTAAATCACAAAGATTTCCCAATGGCAAAAGGATGATAATGAAAGTTTTACTTGATTTATTCGCAGAGTTTCACATGCCTAGCCACCAACAAAATAACATGCTGCGACATGAATAGGTTAGCGTGGTTACTCAATTTTGAGTAACCATGGTGGCTACCATAATCTACACCTTTTATTATCTTTATTTTATCCTATTTTTAAATTGACGGTAAAGATTAGATTAAGGGTAATTTTGGAAATGAAAAAGCAACACACATGATTACTCTCTATATTATACCTAAACCCTAATGCAACTATCTTCATAGCCGCCACCTCTCCTCCCTCTGACCCACCCCACAACCCCATTTGCCTACCACCACCATCCCCTTCCCCGCCATCCCTCCTCCCTACCTCTGCAGCCGACGATGATGACGAGGAACGAAGGTCATGAGCAACGAGCGTGGCGTCTCTGTTGATTATATTGACAGTCATTAGTCTTTGTACGTAAGTAGTGTAGCCCAATAGTGTTGAGTGTTGGTTTAGGCCCATGCAACCTAGATAGCCCACGTAGTTGACGTAGGTTTGTGGTGCTAGGGTTCGGCCGGAGTTAGGGTATTTATGTGCAGCTCATTCTCCTTGTACGATTAACAAACACAGTGAGTAAGATCAGTAGCCGAAGAGTGTTCAAGCTCTTCCGTGGATTAGTCCTGGAATTCCAGGGATACCACGTAAATCCGTGTCTGTTTTCAGTTTGATTTCCGTACTGTCAATTAAGCTATCATGGTATCAGAGCAAATGGAATCCGACTGTCCGTCTGTTCGTCTGACTGCAACAAACTATGCTCTCTGGGAGTTTCAATTTCGAGTGTTCGTGGAAGGAAAGGGATTGATCAGCATCCTTGATGGTACACAAGCCAAGCCTGATCAGGGAGCTCAAGCGATCGCGACCTGGACGCAGAATGATGCACGCGTCAGGTCATGGCTGCTCCGATCGGTGGATTCGTCAACATGTCTCAGCCTCCGTCTGTACCCGACCGCCAATCGGATGTGGCTGCATCTCAAAGCCATGTACTCGACAGCAAATGCCGCGCGTCAGTTCGAGGTGAAGCTGGCGCTGTCACGACTGGAGCAAGGGGATCGGTCAATTTCGGAATATTTCAACGCGGCGCAAGAGCTTTGGACGGAAGAGGACCTGCTCCATGCCGCACTGCAGCGTACAGTGCTTACTGAAGAAGCAATCGCCGATGAAATTAAGGCCTGAATTTGAGCCAGTGCGCGCGACTCTCTTGAACCGGGAAATTTTGCAGTTTGATGGTGTTCTTGGAACGCTGGTTAGGGAGGAAACTCGGGTCAGAACTCAGGCTCTAATTGACCAACGTCCAGGTGAAGGAGAAGTATTGGCGGTCTCGGCTGGAGGCACCCGCAATTCTCGGTCGGTGCACGAGAGTTCCATTTATGCAGTCGACCGTCCACAGTTCCAGCGGAGGATTCCGGCCTCCGATTTGACTTGTCATCACTGCCGAGAGAAGGGGCATGTGATCAAGCATTGCCGTAGACGCAACTTCTGCGTTTATTGTATTGTCGGACAAAGGAGCGCAACGAGCGTGAAGGGGCACCTCAGCCTGGCCGCAATGGAGCTCCTCGCACTGGGTCGGCTGGACGAGCTGCTTACAGCACGTATCCTAGTGCTGGGGAGGCCTCTCATTGGCGCAATGCGGCCGGAGAAGAGGGGAGCTGGCGTGGAGGTTTGCTGGCCGAAGCAAGCAGCAACCGAGGAGCTCCTGGAGAGCTTGGAAATGCAGCTGGACAGGTCACCACTGGAAATACAGGAGGCGTCACCGTCCAGACAGTAGAGCAGATAGTAAGTGCGGCGATTAGTGCTGCATTTGCTACCTTGAATGGTCGAGGTAAAATTCGTTCTCCATGGCTTATTGATTCTGCTTGTTACAACCATATGACTCATGATTCTAGTGTGCTAAAGGATGTGACTCCTGTTCACAAGCTTGACTTGACAGTGGCAAATGGCTCTAAGTTGGAAGTTAAAGGCATGGGTGATGCGTTGGATACGAACATGTTTTTACATAATACGTTGCATGTGCCTGCTCTTGTTCCTAACCTTGTTTCCGTCGGTCAACTTACTGAGCAAGGGTTTATTGTGTCATTTGCTCCATCTGGCTGTTTGATACAGGATTCGAGGACGGGGAGTCTGATCGGAAGGGGGAGTAAGCGAGGGCGTCTTTTTCACCTTGAAGAGCTGCATGGGCATTCGGTTTCTCCAGTCGATCGTCGTTCTGTGGTTAGGTCTGTCAGTAGTCCTTTGTCATGTTCCGTAGAGTCACGCCAGTCTAATAAGCAGTGGGATCTTTGGCATGCTCGTTTAGGGCATCCCCACTCTGCTCGTCTTCATGTTATGTTTCAAAAGTCTTTATTAGGTAACACTCGTGTCAGTATTCCAGAAAACCATTCCTGTACTAGTAATGTAGAAGCTAAAACTGCCAGCATTTCTTATCCTTCCAGTACCACAGTTATTCATGAACCTTTTGATGTGATACACACAGATCTTTGGGGCCCTGCTCCTACTGTTTCTCGTAATGGATTTCGTTACTTCGCCCTTTTTATTGATCATGCCACTCGATATACCTGGATTTATCTACTTCGTTTAAAGTCTGATCTTCGTGCAGTGGCTGTCGAGTTTCTTAATATGGTCCAGACCCAATTTGGAAAATCTGTTAAAATAATTCGGTCTGATCCTGGTGGAGAATTTAGCTCTTTTCCTTTGAGAGAAGAATATCGATCTCGTGGCATTCTGAGTCAAAAATCGTGTCCTGGTGTATCACAACAAAATGGTCTGGTTGAACGTAAGAATCGGCATGTCGTTGAGCTCACTCGAGCACTGTTGTTGGCTTCGTCTGTCCCTGGTCGTTTTTGGCCTGAAGCAGTAGTTACTGCTGTGAGGTTAATTAACTATCAGGTGACTCCTGTCCTTGGTAATGAGAGTCCTTTTTTTAAACTTTATTCTCGTCCTCCTGACTATTCCCGTCTTCGTGTTTTTGGTTGTCTGTGTTTTGTTCTCATGCCTCGTCGTGAACGTACTAAGCTCATCTCTAAAACTGCTCGGTGTGCTTTTATGGGATATAGTGATGTTCATAAAGGCTTCCTGTGTTTTGATCCTATTTCTCAACGTATCCGAGTGGCGAGTACAGTTGTGTTCTTCGAGAACCTTCGTTTTTTTTAGTCTTCATCCCCTCCCGAGCCTGTCTTCCCTCCTGCCGATACTCTGCCCATGTTCAGCTGTGATGATTCTCCCCTTGAGCCCTCGGATGACATGCTGCCCCCCGATGATCATGACTCCCCTGGCCCCTCTACATCATCTGCTTCGCCGGGGCTCTCACCTTCTTCCGCTGGTACGTCTTCGTCCTCTGGTGGGGAGACCAGTCCCGCTTCCTCATCTCCGCTGCCTAGTACGTCTACTTCAGCACCCGAGCCTCGGCGCTCCACTCGCAGCACCAGGGGTGTTCCTCCTTCTCATTATCAAGACTATGTGGCCTTTGGGGTAACTACTCATGTTATTCCGACTCACTACAAAGATGCTCGTGGCGATCCAGTTTGGGAGGAGGCTATGGGGAGTGAGTTTGATGCACATCATGCGAATAATACTTGGACTGTGGTTGATCGTCCTCCTGATACTCCGACTATTGGTAGTCGGTGGGTGTACACCATCAAGATGCTCCCCGATGGATCAATCGAGCGTCATAAGGCTCGTGTTGTTGCCTTGGGATACTCACATGAGCAGGGGGTGGATTATCATGAAACTTTTGCTCCTGTGGCTCGGATGTCTACTGTGCGGACTCTTCTAGCAGTTGCGTCTATGAAAAACTGGCCTCTGGCTCAGTTAGATGTGAAGAATGCTTTTCTTCATGGCAATCTGGATGAGGTTATTTATATGGAAAAGCCACCTGGGTATAATGTCGGGACTCCTGGACAGGTATGCAGACTGAACCGATCCTTGTATGGTTTGAAGCAAGCACCTCGTGTCTGGTTTGAAACTTTTCAGTCTACTCTTCTTAAGCTTGGATGCAATCAAAGTCTGAATGATCCGTCGTTGTTCATTAAGATTACACCGCGAGGTATTGTTCTTCTACTGCTGTATGTGGATGACATGATCATCATAGGATCAGACTTGGATGGTATTCAGCATCTCAAGGAAGGGTTACAGAAGGCTTTTCGGATTAAAGACTTGGGAGACCTATCTTACTTTCTTGGACTAGAGGTTTCTCGCAGTAGGGAAGGTATTTTACTTAGTCAAAAGAAGTATATCATGGATCTGTTGCGTGATCATAATATGGAGGATTGCAAGCCTGTCAGTACACCGATGGAGTATAATCTGCGGCTGAGCAAAGAAACAGGAGGCAAAGTGCAAGATGGGTCAAAATATCGGAGTATAGTTGGGAGTCTAATTTATTTATCTACGACCCGGCCTGATATTTCATATGCAGTTCAGCTTGTCAGTCAGTTTATGGGAGATCCACGGGATGATCATTTTGCTGCTGTGTATAGGATCCTTCGATATTTACAGGGTACAAAGGAAGTAGGGATACTGTTTCCCTCGTCAGGCTCGGCTACTTTGAGGGCCTTTTCTGACTCTGATTATGCCGGGTGTATTGACACTCGACGGTCTACTACAGGGTGGTGTGTTCAGTTTGGGAATTCGTTTATCTCATGGCGGTGTAAAAAACAAGATAGGGTCTCAAAATCCTCTACAGAAGCAGAGTATAGGGCAATGTCTGATGTTGCCTCGGAACTGACGTGGATTAAGCGGCTTCTTGATGACATGGGAGTGCAGTGTTCGACACCTATGGAGTTATTTGTTGATAATACCAGTGCCATCCGGATAGCAGAGAACCCAGTGCTACATGATCGGACGAAGCATATAGGCATTCACGTGCATTATATTCGGGATGAAGTTCGGGATGGGTCTATTGCTCTGCACTACATACGTACAGAAGATCAGGTTGCAGACTTGTTCACTAAAACTTTCGCAAGCAGCCGACATCATTTCTTGTCTAACAAATTGATGCTCATCAACCGGCATCAATTTGGGGGAGGCTGTTGATTATATTGACAGTCATTAGTCTTTGTACGTAAGTAGTGTAGCCCAATAGTGTTGAGTGTTGGTTTAGGCCCATGCAACCTAGATAGCCCACGTAGTTGACGTAGGTTTGTGGTGCTAGGGTTCGGCCGGAGTTAGGGTATTTATGTGCAGCTCATTCTCCTTGTACGATTAACAAACACAGTGAGTAAGATCAGTAGCCGAAGAGTGTTCAAGCTCTTCCGTGGATTAGTCCTGGAATTCCAGGGATACCACGTAAATCCGTGTCTGTTTTCAGTTTGATTTCCGTACTGTCAATTAAGCTATCAGTCTCCCTCATGAAATCCACTAAGGGGTCAGCTAGGTTTCACTCACTCCCCTCACAATCTCTCTCTCACACAGGCGGCTGGAAAAGGTGGGATGAATAAAAATTCTATATTTGATTTTTTCGCATTGGTAGTGATTTTTTCGTAGTGGTAGCATTTTTTCGCATTGGTATTGTTTTCGTCGCATTGGTATTGATTATTATGTAATGGTATTAATTTGCATGTATTGGTATTAATCAAATCTGCAATGGTATTGATTTTTTGTGAAATGATTATTATTTATATTGGTAGTTGTTTATATTGGTAGTTTTTGTGTAATTGTATAGATTTATTTCTGCAATGGTATTGATATTTTTCAAAGTGGTAGTGGTTGTCTAATGTATTGGTAGTGATTTCGTGTTTTTTTTTTCTTTTGCAGAAAGATTGAGAAAAATAAGGAAAGATGATCTGACTGGAGATTATGGAAGTGAGAGAAAGAGAGAGAATTGTAATTAATAGATTCTTGTAACTACCTAAAATGTAATTTATTAAAAAAATTAATTAATACAATTTATTTTTCATACCCAATTTACCCTTTGTAGTAATCACCGTAACCTGTCCCTACTGCGACAACAACCAACACCAGGGTGAAATTATTTGGGAGCTTTTAAGGACGCATATGGTGGTTAAGCGATCTTAACATCAAATTTTTTAATTTAATATAAAGAAAAAAATCATTCAAATTCTTTCCCCTTGATTTTTGGATTCCTTTACTATTCATCTTTTTATTAATTCTTTTCGCATTTTTACATGCTTATGCTTGCTATTAGTAATGCAATTATGTCTCAAAAGGGCCATTGAGTCCATAAAATTTAACACATAAGTTAAAAGGAGGAGCCAAAACTTGTAAAAAATGGGTTTACCTCTCCAACAATTTTCAAGTTGACCTACATGTGCCCAATAGGTATGTATGAAATTATATGGTGGGTTACTAGTGTTAGAGTTGTTCGAACTTACAAAAATAAGGGGAAATATAAATTCAAATACGAGACTTTTAAGTCATGATACTACATTAAACATCACTTAATTCGTTTTCAATAGTTTGTGTTTTGCGATTTCGATTTAATTAAAAGATATACTAACTATTAAAATTCAAATCTTTTAACTTCCTCCTTTTCTACCCGTCACTTTAATTTATTACTCCGCCAGGACATATAAAATAATCACTCATTATAGATGTTATTCTAGGTCTAGTGCCATGTACATTTCCCTTACACTAGAGAAATGATGCAATTTGTAGGGTGAAAACTTGGCTTTATATTATTCATGCGGCTAAGACTATATACATGCATAGAGAAATAGATGTCTTTAGGAAAGGCTATATAGTTGCGGAGTCAACAAGGCAAGACTCGGTCCAGGAGGCATAATTGACTTGTGTGGGAAAGAGAGAGCGAGCTCGAAACAAAGTTAATGAGTTAAGCGTTATTATTCTGTTCTGAGAGTACGAAATAATGCTAAAACCATGTTTATCAAAACATAATGATACAAACATTTTGGTTGGGAAGTTATATTTATATGGCCAATAACTAACTTTTTGCCTAAGTAATAAACCCTCTTTTACAACATGGTGAAGATGTCGGCCGAATTGATGTGTTTTTCTTATTTTATTATTGTCATCGTCGGTTCCATTTCATCGTTGGCCAACATGCATAATAATCAGTTGGTGAATAGTTTTAGAGTTTAGAAATTATCAATATATATAAATATGAAGTTGGGTTACTGTTGTATAACCACTTACGTTTTACATTTTGATACCCAAAATTTAATTAAATTACAAGTTAATAATGTACATTTAGATACTCCAAATTTAATTAAACCTCAAATTAGTCATTATAATTTATATTTTATATTTTGATACCCAAATTTAATTTTTAATATAAAACCATTGAACAATTATGTTTGGTATCTAAATTTTATGAGATTTTCGTACCTAGAATTTTTTAAATATACATATTGGTCAATGTTTAGATTTTATTTGAATCCATGAATCCAACCCACCAATTCTTTTGAACCAATCCATGAATCCAATTCACCATAATATAAAAGTACACATTTAGTCTGTACAATACAAGATGTTGTATCACTCAACTCAACTATAGGAGAAGACTCAACCCTTTTATATTTGCTCACAACGTGAAATATTAAATAAATGATGAAAAAGAGACGACTCAATAATATAACAAGATCGAATTTATAAACTCATTTAGTACATTTACGAGATACTAAACAAACTTCTGCTAACTACATGTAACAAAATGTGCGACATCATATAAGCAAGTTTCAATAAATTGCTACAGTGAAAAGGGTTCACTGTTGTATTAACGGCCAACTAAAAGAATTGATCAAAACTTTCCATCATCTACTTCCTCTTCATTTCGATTTTCACTCGCCTTCCATAACCCTTTCTTTATTTATTTCTTTGCCTTCTTCGTGTAACCCTAATTAGTATACTATGTATTCTAATCACAAGTATGAACGGGTCCATACACGACTCACCAACAGTCTGGAGAATTAATAATTGAACTGTGACCACTAACTTTTTCAACTCATGTCAAGTCCAATTAAAAATAAATATATATGGTTATTACTCATTAGAAAGTCGTCATTTTCCACTATGAGATTTGAAGGCGTGAAATTTTAAACGAGTTCCAGTTTGTACCTAAACTAAATAAATCTTTAGAATTATTGCCTAATTTTTTTTTGGCATATAAGTCCTCAAAATATTGATGGAACAT
The DNA here is from genome assembly GCA_964030455.1 of Linum trigynum. Classification (NCBI taxonomy): domain Eukaryota; kingdom Viridiplantae; phylum Streptophyta; class Magnoliopsida; order Malpighiales; family Linaceae; genus Linum; species Linum trigynum. The sequence goes on along the minus strand of OZ034822.1, from coordinate 37,422,428 downwards.
TACATTTTAGTACCTAAAATTTTTGTGTATTATATTTTGGTACCTAAACTTTTGAAGTTCTACATACAGGTCTAATTTTTGTATGTGTAATCAAAGCACCCTCTAATAAATGGGTATTCATACCCAACTCATAAAAATTTAGATTATGGAAGTAAATATACATACCCTACCCAAACCGATCTACTAGCTTCAAAACCCATATATATGTCACCCATACCCTATCCATAATCAATGGGTCTACTAGGGTTTAGGTAAATATCATTTATTAGCCAAAATTTTTACAAAAAATTAAATTGAATGTTGACCTCCCTATAGCTCTTCTCGGTCAATATTACTAACTAAACTGCTAACAAAAAAATATGTTTAGGCCAATAATACTAACAAAACACCATAACGAGCCACTTAATACATGCGCATAGGTCATCTCCACTGCGCGACAAGGCGTGGCATAGCCGCCTAGTTATTATATATAAAACTGAAGCTTAGTTACTATTGCCTAAAACAATATCATTTTGATACTCAAAATTTAATTAAATCACAACTTTGTCATTAGAATATACATTTTACATTTTGATACCGCAAATTTAATATTAGTGTAAAATTATTGAACAGTTATGTTTTGTTATCTAAATTATATGAGATTTTCATATCTACAATTTTTTTAATTTACATATTGGTCCAATGTTTAGATTTCACTTGTATCTATGAATACGGATCCACCAATCCTGTTGAACCAATCTATGAATCCAGTCCACCATAAAGTAAAAGTACAAATTTAGTTTGTATCATACAATATGTTGTATCACTCAACTTTAGGAGAAGATATGACCATTTTATATGTGCTCATTACATGAAATATTAAATAAACGATAAAAGAGAGACGACTCTAAAATATCGCAAGAGCGAATTTATAAACTCATGCATTTAGTATATTTACAGGGTACTAAACAAACTTCTACTAACTAGTAACTACATCTACTAAAATGTGTGAAATCTACATAAGTAAGTGTCAATAAACGGGTACGGTGAAAAGAGTTGACTGTTATATTGACGGCCAACTAAAAGAATTGCTCAAAACCTTTCCATCATCTATTTTCTTTTTGTTTCATTTTTCACTCGCCTTCCATTATATTTTCTTTATTTCTTTCTTTGCCTTATTCGTCTAACTCTAATTAGTATACTATTTTTATGTATTCTAATCACAAGTATGACCGGTTCCATACATGACTGACCAACAGTCTAGAGAATTAATAATTGAACCTTGAACCATGAACCGCTAACTTTTCAGCTCAATGTCAAGTCCAATTAAAAATAAATAAATATATATGGTTACTACTTATTAGAAAGTCATCATTTTCCAGTATAGGATTTAAAGGCGTGAAATTTTAAGCGAGTACAGTTTGTATTCCTTTCTTCTCTCTAGAGTTTTTCTTTTTTACAATTATACATGGAATTTTCAACAATTATACATATCAAATAAATATTTTCCTATTTTCTATAGAAAAAGTAAATAATTATCATCTTAAATACATCACCAAAAAAGGAACTAAGACTCAACTATGCAAATTATAGTAAGTACCTAAACTTAATAGATCTTTAGATTTATAACCTAATTTTTTTTTTGCATATAAGTCCTCAAAATATTGATGGAACATTACATTTTAGTATCTAAAATTTTTGTGAAGGAACTAAGACTCAACTATGCAAATTACAGTAAGTACCTAAACTTAATAGATCTTTAGATTTATAACCTAAATTTTTTTTTGCGTATAAGTCCTCAAAATATTGATGGAACATTACATTTTAGTATCTAAAATTTTTGTGCATTACATTTTGGTACATAAACTTTTGAAGTACACACCCTCGAATAAATAGGTATCCATACTCAACTCATACACATTTAGATTATGAAAATATTCATACCCTACTCAAACCCATTTACAAACTTCCAAACCCATATATACGTTTTAACAAGATTGAGGCCCTGCAGGATGACAATGGGAATTGGGTGACAAACTCTCAAGCTCTGGCTTCTCTTGTTTTTTATTTTTTTACTAACACGTACTTGCAGGATGACTCCCCTTATGAAGACAGACTCCCCAAGAATGCTTTCCCTCGATTATCCCAAGCTGAAGCGGCGGCTATGTTCCGACCTTTCAACATCATGGACATCCACAAAGCCATCTTTGATATGAAACCGTTCCAGGCGCCCGGGCTAGACGGATTTCATGCGGCTTTCTTCCAGCATTTTTGGAGTGTGGTGGGGAAATCCCTTTCAGATATGGCCATCTCTTTCTTTTTGACAGGTTCCCTTCCAGAGGCAGTCACGGAGTCCACTCTGGTTCTAATCCCCAAAGTGGAAGCCCCTGAGAGAGTGAACCAGCTCAGGCCAATATCTCTCAATAATGTTTGCCTCAAGAGTATTACAAAGGCCATGACCTGCAGACTGAAGCCGATTATGAAGAAGCTGGTGTCTCCCAGACAGAGCAGTTTCATTCCAGGTCGTCAGACTACTAACAACATTATTGTCGTTCATGAAGTTCTCCACTCTCTCCGGAGAAGAAAGGGCAAGAAGGGGGGTCTTGTTTTCAAAATTGACCTCGAAAAGGCGTATGACATGCTCAGATGGGATTTCCTTAGGGATACGCTTAACGAGATTGGGCTGCCGAGCACCTGGATTAGCTGCATCATGTACTGTGTGGAGCATAACAGGATGAGGATCAGATGGAATGGCGAACTATCTCAGGCCTTCACCCCGTCGCGTGGAGTGAGACAGGGAGACCCCCTCTCTCCTTATCTTTTTGTTTTATGCATGGAGCGATTATCTCACAGAATTGATCAGGCGGTTTCCAAAGGAAAGTGGAAGCCTGTTAAGCTCACTAGTACCGGGCCGCCCCTGACACATCTTTTCTTTGCAGATGATCTCCTTCTGTTTGCAGAGGCAGAGAAGCGACAAATCCAGGTGGTGAAAGAGTGTCTTGCTGACTTCTGCTATAGTTCGGGCCAAAGGGTAAACTACAATAAATCTATCCTCTTCGTGTCCCCGAACATAGCCAGGCGGAAAGCAGAACAGTTGAGTGCGCAGGCAGGAATACCTCTGAAGGCGGCATTGGGAAGATATCTCGGGATACAGGCTATTCAGGAACGAGTGAACAAAGGGAGATACCAGCCCTTACTGCTTCGAATTCAGAAAAAGATGGCGCCTTGGAAAGCCAAACGACTTTCCTTTGCGGCTCGTTTCACCGTGGCTAAATCTGTTACTGCATCCTTGCCTGTTTACACAATGAATACTGAACTAATCCCAAGCGGTGTTTGCAGGAGCATCGACAAGATCACCAGAGACTTCATTTGGGGGGACGAGGAAGATCGGTCCAGGATGCATCTTGTGTCATGGGATATGTTGACGATGGCAAAGGGCAAGGAGGCATCGGTCTCAGGCCAACGCAGCAGGCTAATCTGGCCATGCTGGCCAAGAGCGGTTGGCGACTGATCCAAGAAAAAGAGAATCTGTGGTCTCAACTCTTGATTTCTAAATACGGAGGTCGGCGACAGGGTCTGGAGATCATCCAGAAATCTCAGGGAAGTTCCTTCACTTGGAGCAGCTTCTCGAAAGCTGCCGGCTTGCTCAGGCAAGGCTGTGCGTGGAATATTAAGAATGGGAAAGGTACTAAGTTTTGGTTGGATCCGTGGGTTTTGCAGGTTCCACTAAAAGAGAAGGCGATTGGTGTCATCCCGGAGGAGTTGGAGTCGGCAGCAGTAGCTTATCTTGTTCGAGATGATGGCAGCTGGTGCATTGAGTCTTTCCAGGACCTTCTTCCGCTTGAGGTCTGTGAAAAGATTTTGAGCACAGCAGTCGACAAGCTATCGAGAGAGGAAGACAAGCTGTTCTGGTCAGCGACAGCGGATGGGCGATTCTCCTGCAAGTCAGCCTATGACCTCATCACTGGTCAAATTCAGCAGCCTAGTGATAAGATTTGGCATACCATCTGGAGGCTACCGGTTCCGGAGCGAGTTAGAAGTTTTGTTTGGTTGGTCATGCAGGGGAGGATAGCCACCAACTCGCTGAGGTTCAATAGGAAGATTGCTCCCTGTTCGTCCTGCCTGCGGTGTCCTGATAGGCCGGAGACCATAATCCACATTCTGAGGGATTGCGGCCCAGCTCTCTACTTCTGGTCAAGACAAGTGCCGCAACAATATCAAGCGGATTTTTTTGGCAGGGATCAAGACTCTTGGTTTCGGGACAATCTTAACAGTGATAGGGAGTCCCTCTCAGGTATTAACTGGCCGGCTTTTTTCAGCATGGTCATCTGGCTCCTTTGGAAGAACCGCTCGACAGCGGCCTTTAAGGGAGTCGGGGAGGCTCTGTCAGCTCCCTCTCTGCTTCACTCCATTACAGCCAAGTGCAAGCTGTGGAACGAGTCTTGGCATGCCCCGGTCCCTTTTTCGAGTTCGAAGAGACAGCAGGTGGTGCGCGTAACTACGGAAATCGGATGGAGCTACCCTCCCACTGGTTGGGTTCAGGTTAACACTGACGGGGCCTCAAATGGCAATCCGGGGCCGGCTGGGGCTGGAGGACTCATCCGTGATCACCAGGGGCGCTGGATGGGAGGGTTCATGGCAAATATTGGTACGGCAACAGCAGGGCTAGCTGAGCTTTGGGGTATTTATTATGGGTTAGAGATCGCTTGGAAGCTTGGGTTCTCAGCGGTCAGGATTGCTTCGGACTCTCAGTTAGCGATTCAGTTAATTCAGAATCGGGTTGACCCTATCCATCCGTATGCTACTCTGCTGGGGCTTATTCGCAGGAAGATGAGTCTGGATTGGTTGGTCTACCTGTCTCACACTTACCGGGAAGGGAATAGAGCCGCGGACTGGCTCTCGAAGCACAGTCTCGTCTATCCCTACGGTATGCATGAGTTGGCAGATCCACCATCAGGCATCGGCCAGATCCTTCAGGAAGACATTAGGGGCATTACTTTTGAGCGCCGAGTTGTGGCGAACTCCTCTTTCTCTTCATAACCTCTGTGTTCTCGCTTCTTCTTCTTGGCTTTTAGCCTCCTTGCAATGCAAAAAAAAAATATAATTCTTAATTATCCATAAATGATACATGTGAGAATTAATAAATTTATTTTGGTGTAAACCGTAATTGATATCATAATTAACACCACCCTCCTCTTTCCTCCTTCCCACCCCTTCATGATTTGTCCACATGACAATACAAAGAGCAACCCCGTGGCTTTTTTTTTAATGAATGTAACCCCTCCCTTGTTTAGTTGGGCTCTTGCACATTTCCCACCCACTTCCATTTATTAGTTTGCCTCTCCAATTACATGCTCTGGCTTTATTGGAGAAGGAGGGTCTGTCTGTCTGTCTCAAACTTGTGTTAGAAGAGATCACCATCTTATCTTATATTATGTCCTAGGACTAAAATTATTACTGTGTTACCGTTGATAAGGGTGATTTACCCCTCGTGGTAGGTGGTCGTACTCGTACAGGGAGATGGACTCACTCACAGCTATTGTAAGTGTTTCGGCCTTTCGGGACATCTGTCCAAATGTTTTTTTGGTGAAGAGGTAGATGTTTTTAAAGGGGCAGTCCCACTCCCATATGACATTCGGTGGCTATGTTCGAAAATTTAAAATGTGGCTCTAAAATTTTTTTCCAAAACTTTATTAAATAATTATAAAAAATATGTTCAAAAAATTATTACAAAAGGAATATACGATCTGATTTCTAGTTTGACCAAGAAACCAAGACCACATTCCCGGTCCTAGTAGGGAGGAAAGTAAATTTGGAGGGAAGAGAAAACAGATATAGCGCAAAAATTGAATGGAGAAATGAAAATAGTCTAAACGGATCGAGGCGAACTATCTAATTGATCGTGGAGGCCATGTTTCAAAATCGAAACGTGGTACAAATTGACTTTTAACGATAATAAAACTAAAATGGTTATAATACCATTATTCAAAATGTAATATCTTTGTATATTGTTTAAAATAGAATTATCTATCATCCCTCTGTTTTTTGTATTCTCCATGAGAAATTTTTCAATTGTTATTATAGCTAAAATTATCTATTAAACTCGTTATCATACTCATAATCAATCAATTATACACTAAAAATACAACCTACGATATAGGATCGGTAACTAACGGATCTAATTAGAGGCCCCAAATCTTCGGAGGCCCTATGGCGGAGGGCGCGCCAGCACACCCTCTTGGCGGCCCTAGTTTTTAATATCTCAAGTAGTTTCAAATTTGAAAAAACAAAGGTGGTACTTTTTTGACATTTAGGGCTCGTTTGCTTCATGGATTTAAAAAATGAAGGTTTTGGTTAACATCTGGGTTTTACAAAACCATGGATATATTATGGAATTGCCCCATTTGGTTTTTAGTACAAACCATCATTTGTTTGTTGGATTTCATGATGGATTTGACATTATTATATTTGTGGTTGTATTAGGAATTTACGTAGTGCCCTTATTTAATATTATTTATTTTTACATTATAATTTTTGTTACAAAACAATTTTCATCCAATAGCTTCGTCCTACTACCACAATCGGAACAAATGAACATGATTAATCAATAATTAGACAATTCCTTAACAGCTTGTTTGGATATAATTCTGTTGGAAAATGAATTCCATTTCTTGCGAGAATCTGAATTCAAATGGAATTTCATTTCAAGAATTTATGTTGGGAAATGATTTCACCTTTTTATGTTTCGAAAAAATGAAAAAAATGGAAATGATTTCTTACAAGTGCTTTTACAATAATATCCTTGGTATTAATGATTTCAAATCCAAAAGTAGTAAGGGCTTTCTTGTAAAGGTGAGTCAAAATTAATGTGAGGTCCACTAATTCCATCACTCCCCCCACCAATTTCGACCACTTTTGGTAGGATTTAGAATTTGCAACTTTTTACCTTTTAGAATTCCATTTCATCTTTACTTTTTACTTCCAAACATGAGAATCATGAAAAGTTTGAGAATTGGAATTCCATTTCCTCAAAATTTAGCCTTTCCAAACAGGCTCTAAGATTTTCAATGTTGCAAAGTATGCTTTGAGATTAATCATGTAATGTTTGCATGCAATGAATAATAACGAATATTGAATGCTAGATTAATATGCACTACAAGTTGGTCATTAGTAAATGAAAGAGAATAAGTTGGTGATTAGTTTAATAAGTAGGGTTAAAATTGTATACAGTCATCATGGACTTTGTACCCAAGTCCCCAACACAAATCCCACCTCTTGGGGTGGAATTCTCAATTCCGTGGGGTTCACGGATTTGGACCATAAAAGTATGTGGGTCCCACGAATTTATTCATGCTAAATCCATCATGCAAACGACGGATTGTATACAAAGTCCATGATGCTTGATTTTTACGTACCAAATCCATGATGAATTCCACGAAACAAATAAAGAAATTGTCAATCTCCAATGTAGTTTTGAATTTGAAAAAGAACACTACGATAATATTTTTTAATTTGAATTCATAACCATAAATTATCAAAAGACATATTATCCATTACACTATCATATTATAACTTTGACAATACAATTTATACAAAGAGCTACCCAAAAGCATGTACCATGAGAAATTTGTAGTTCCTTGTAGTTTAAGCAAGTGACTAACCACTGCCTACTTTACACTTATCTATAAAATATATAAAGGCTTTTCCAAAAACTACCTTCACCATTTCAAAATTCCAGCCCTCCTACGCATCCACGTCAGCACCCTTCCGATCAATCAGATTTTTTCTTAACTCCTTTTTTTTTTCTTTTAAGTTTTTCTATACCCCAATTAGAATGTGCCACTTAACTCTCTCTCTCTCTCTCTCTTCTTTTTCAATCTCCCCTACTATTCTTAATTGATCCATATTTATTTTGTTTCAACTCCGAATTTAAATATTATTGCGCGAAAAAATTAGATTTTATGTGATCTACACAAGGATAATCATTTTGATATATGTTTTTTTTAAAACATAGCCACAATCATATATTTACAAGGCATGTTCCTATTCGATAGTTGCGAAACTATATCAATATCATTCGATTGTACCGCCATAAAGTATATACTAACATAAATCGCATAAAAAATTTCTTATTCTACTGAGTTACTAAATTATATCAATGTCTAATTTTGTAATATCATAATAATAATGCACAACAATTTCATGGGTGCTAAAATATTATCGTGCGGTACAAACTAATTTACCTTTAAAAAATCATTTAGCGACCAACTGGTCGGACTCAAAGATATACAAGATTCGGAATGAGAGAGGACATGACAGACTGAACAAAATAGACACTTTAGGAGGAAAAAAAATACCAAAGTACATATTTCAAACAAAATTTACCCGGCCAACGGACCGGCAGGGACGGAGCCAGGATTCTTGATTAGGGGGGGCCGAAATTTTTTTCAATATACATGTAGAAACATATACATATCACATTTAAATCGTTCAAAATTTTTTATATAAAACCCACTTAAAATTTTATCAAAACTGGAAAAAAAATTCAAGATATATGTAAAAACATATACATATCACATTAAAATCGGGTAAATGCTACATTTGGTCACTGAGATTACTAAATCGTGTCATTTTTAGTCACTAGAAAATTTTAATATCAATTTTGGTCACTCAAATTACTGAAACAGGTCACATTTAGTCACTCTCATGTTAACCTCCGTCCAACTCCGGTCACTCGAATTACTGAAACATGTCACATTTAGTCACTCGAATTATTGAAATAGTTAGTGGAGTTGGATGGAAACTAACATGAGAGTGACAAAATGTGACATGTTTCAATAATTCGAGTGACCAAAATTGATATTAAATTTTTTAGTAATGTCTTTTTTTTATCTAAACATTTTTCAGATTCTTTTATATTATCCAAACCTATCGAAATACTAAGAATTAGCCAAATGTTAACTTTCAGTTAGCAATTTTGTTAGCAATATGGACTTGACAACATGATACTGACTTGGAAGAGACACATGAAGGTAAACATTCCAAAATTTTAGTATTTTAACTAAGGAAAGAGTTACAAAATTATTAACGATAACGTAAAAATGGCTAATATTTTGATGCATTACGAAAAATTTGGTTAATTAATAGTATTTTAATAGGTTTGGATAATATAAAAGAATCTGAAAAAAAATTGGATAAAAAATAGACATTACCCTAAATTTTTCTAGTGACTAAAAATGACACGATTTTTAGTAATCTCAGTGACCAAATGTGACTTTTACCCCATTTAAATCGCACAAATGTTTTTTTATATAAAACCCACTTAAAATTTCAACAAAACTGTAAAATTATATATCTACATGAATCGTCTATGCTTACCAATTTAATTATAAATAGCAACGTGAAAAAACATGAATAAAAATGCTGGTGCAGGGATTTGAAACATCCACCTCTCTAGGGCAGAGGACTATAAACTACATCCTTAACCACTACACTGCCCTTATTTTTCATGTTCATTACTCACGTTTTATGCTATTTTAAAAGTTTAGGGGGGCCATGACCCCCCCTTCATACACGCTGGCTCCGTCCCTGCGGACCGGGTACCAAACTAGTGGGAATTAAGAGTATTAATTAGTAAAGTACGTTTCAATAAACAACTTAATGAATTATTTATAGATAGATACGAATTAATCCGACGACGTTCGCTTTTAGAGTTTTAGTTGTTTGGTTATGTTTGTTTAGTGGTTGACTTGCCGTCTTGAACCAACTCTGTACCTATCTATAATTAAGATAGTGATGTCTGCCTTGGGATTAACCATGCTGAGTATCAGTCAGCCAATAGGCCCAATACTAATCTCTTTATGGACGCTAACGAGTAACTATCATGTTTGTCAAGCCGAATTAAATCATCAAGTCGATTTGATGATAACAGGTTTGAGATTTAATTATCAAATTTGGATTCAACTTGCTCTAGTGAGTCGCTTACTCTATCTCACTGTCACGCGCCTCAATATCACTTATGCAGTAAACGTCCTCAGTCAAGTTGTTCACTCTCCCAGTGAAGCACACGTCAATGTAAGTTGTTCGCTCTCCCAGTGAAGCACACGTCAATGTTGCGGCACGTGTTCTTTGGTATCTCAAGGCCTCTCCTGGTCGAGGTCAAGTCCTCGCTGTGTCGGGGCGATCTCACTTTAACTGCATACTGCGATGCAGACTGGGGCGGCTGCCCCACTACTTGTCGTTCTACGTTGGGGTATTTCATCACTTTGGGTTCTTCTCCTGTCCCTTGTCGTACTAAAAAACAGACTGTGGTCGCTCACTCTTCTGCTGAAGGCCAGTATTGTGTCTTGGAGTTCACTTGACTCGCGTGACCTTTGTAAACCCTAAGTCGAAAAAGTTAACATCAATCAAAGTCTGAGAGGTCACATTCTCCGTGGAATAATCTCGTCCATCTTGGACGGGGAAACCACGTAAGTCCTTCATGTTCGTGTTCTTTTATTTTTGTTTCTTGTCGTTGCTATATATAGTAGTAACTGAAAAACCTAATTCTTCACTAATCCTTCAAGGATTCCGGCATATCCCTGGTTGGGAGGAATGGGTTAGGGTGATTACTTGTTTTTTAGTAATCACGTTGGCAACCTCTTTATATACCATTTGATTAATTATTTTCCCTTTTTTTAATCTTACGGTCAAGATTCTTTTAGGGTAATTTTGGAAATTAAAAAGTGACCACACCTGATTCTTCTATATAATCTACCTAAACCCTAGTTCTATCCTCCTTCCAGCCAAACCCGTCGCAGGCGCCTCCACGTACCACTCCCGTCGCACCGCCGGCAGCAGCCCCGACCACCCTCGGCCACCGCCGGCAGCAGCCCCCGACCACCCTCGGTACCCTCTCTCTCTCTCTCTCTCAGCTGCTGCTGCTGCTCTCTCTCTCTCTCTCTCTCTCTCTCTCTCTCTCTCTCTCTACCATCACAACATACATACCAAATAGACATTTTGGTAGTTTTCGTTTATGGATTCAATGTGCAGTGGTATAGATTGTTTATATTGGTAGTTTTCGTGTAATGATATAGATTTATTTCTGTAATGGTATTGATTGTTTATGGTATATATTGTTTATATTGGTAGTTTTCGTGTAATGGTATAGATTTATTTCTACAATGGTATTGATTGTTTATGGTATAGATTGTTTATATTGGTAGTTTTCGTGTAATGTGTATAAATTTATTTCTGCAATGGTAGTTTTCGTGTAATGGTATAGATTTATTTCTGCAATGGTATTGATGTTTTTCAAAGTGGTAGTGTTTGTCTAATGGATTGGTACTGATTTCGTTTTTTTTTTTTTCCAGAAAGATTGAGAAAAATATGGAAAGGAAATCTGGCTGGAGATTACGGAAGTGAGAGAAAGATAGAATTTTAATTAATAGATTTTTGTAACTACCTTAAATGTAATTTATTAAAAAATTAATTAATATAATTTATTTTTTCATACTCAATTTACCCTTAGTAATCACCGTAACCTGTCCCCTGATTGGGATGGGTAGGCCCGCCACTTCACTTAGTCCCGGGCCAAGTTAGTGAGTTACTCTTAAAGAAACTACCTTAATTACTTAAATACCTAATATAATTCTTAAATAATAACTAACACCAACTCAATACTTAATGAAAGGCAAACCACTATCTATCTAATAAGACTTTTAGTTTACTACCTCCTAATGAATGAAGCCAATAGATCCACACATGGCAGGCCGCCAGACAGCTCTCAGCCTCTCATATATTAATAGACTTAGGGAAGCCAATATAAAAGTAAGTAATTAATTACTAAATATAGAGCAAGTCAAAGCCCTGTAATTTATTAATAGAAGAATTTTACAATGTTTTATAGTATTAGTGTTATAGGTTTTTGTCTTTATGATACAACTTAGAAGTTTTACCTTTAATATTATGGTACAACTTCAGATGTTACTTAAACTCTTTAGTACAAATTCTTTTATAGTACAACTTGAACTTGTACATTTATGTGATGGTACAACTATAAATTTGTAAAGTTGTATCATAACATAAGGGTACAAATTCCTTTGTGGTACAACCTAAACTTATACATTTCACGTTATGGAAAAATTTAAAATTGTACATACGAATGATTTATATTACTGGTTATGTAACCAAACATTTATATGTGGTAAAACATTGCCGAGAAGCAACAAAGACAGTTTTCAATCTGAATAAAAAATTATTAACTCGACCGCATGACCTTTTCTGCGCAACTAATGATCATTAGCAGCTAATTAACCCCGTAGATATATTTATAAAAACCAAAGGAGAAAGTTGAAAAAGAAGAAGAAAACGGCAAGACATCAGCCATTCAGCCGGCTAACTATGTAAACTAGATGTGCCGTGACAGCTCTGTTCTTATGAACTACCAATTTTTTAATTGATAACAATTGAAGCTTTTCCATTCCTAATTAAGAGTAATTATCACCACGTCGGTACTAAATTTAGATGGGAATCTGAGTTGGATTTGGGATTAATTCAGCACCTAACTCACAACCAACCCCATCTAACCATGTGTATATATAATTATTGCTTACTAGATGACACTGTACCAGGGTGCTACAAGCTGTAATCCGTTTATTTTTTTCCAATTAGTTTGTATATCTTTGGTTTTAATTTTTTTATAAAAATTGAACAAATAAATTGTGATTTACCAAATAAACGTCGAACTAGGTAGACTACTAGGGTACGCTGTAATCCGTACCACTATCGTATATTTTTCAATTCGCATTTTTTTTGAAAAATATATCAAAGTTAATGTCAATTTATATAACATTATTAATTATATTCTGTACAAAAATTTAAATTCTATTTAAAACGAATTGGATATACATATCGTGCATTAAGATTTAGAACCAGAGTAGTTATGGATAGTGCATAACTTTGAAATTTTGCACACTGGATATGTTATATGCTCCATATTTCATAATGAGATTCAAGTGTAGACATTTCGATTAAAGCTTTTGTTACCATATGACTATCGTATAATGTTTAATAATTAGAGTTCTCAATAAAATAAAATAAAAATCTGGATCCTATATATTATAAGTGAATAGTAACTTCATCTCCATTATCATTGGCAATGGATAATGAGGGTAGGGAGAAATTAGACGCCGACCAAACATCACCATCTAAAACTATTTTTACGCTTTGATTCTTTTGTTTTCTCAATATATAATGTTTTCTTTTTACACAATTAGCAGCGGAAATGAAATGAAATGATGTGAAAAAGCAAAGGGAGATTGCTTGCTGAACATCTTCACCTAATCCGACCACTTCATTAATTAAGGGGAAAAAAAATCGGTGGCGGTGTACAGAAATTCGGACGGCCTGCGATGCCGTCATCATGTTATTGTATGTATCTATATGTTCTGTCGCCGTCAATTCCTTTTATATTAATTTGATCGTTCCTTTCCTTGTCACTTGTTATCGCCTAATTTTTATGTGATAATTGATTATTGACATCTGTGTTCTATTAGGGTTATTAGTATAATATATCTCTTTATAGTAGAATTTTATCAAATATGTCCCACTATTTTGTTTGATGATGTATGTTTTTGTGAAAATGTCCTTCCGTTAAAATTTTTATCCACGAATAATGTTTTGGTTTAGTGGTATTACCACTAGTTTTAAATCTAGATGTCCCGGTTTGAATAGCTCAAGTAGCACCTTAATATGTATTTTTTGGTTGAATCTTGGTTTGGGCGACACAAATGTTTAAAATATCCCTAGTAACTTCACTTTAGAATTTTTTTTTGTTTCTTTTGTATAGCCAAATACCTCTAATTATTTCACTTTAACCATGGAGAAATAAATGAGGAAGAAAACCTGACAATGTCCCCCAAATTTTGCCGATGTTGGGTCATCTGAATATCTATTCAAATGTGGTAGACCATTTTTAATGGAAATTTTAATAAAAGAATAAGTTTGTTAATTTTTTCTAGGGTTAATATTTTCGTATGGCCTGAACTTTGACAAAAATAAACATCCTGGCCAATCTTTTCGATCTATAACATAATGGCCCGAACTATACACCAAAATAAACAATTTGGCCAGATCTGACTTTTGACCGTTAACTTTGACGGTCAAACGCGTTGACTGTTAGTCAACGCGCCATGTCACTGCCAAGTCAACATAAAATATTTAAAATAATTCACAATTTCCACACATTTCCTAATTTTAAATTATTATAAATTAAAAAATCATATAATACCTTAGTTAAACCAAAAATAAATAACGCAAAAATATAATATTTGTCAGATCTTCTGACTTGGCAGTGACGTGGCGTGTTGACCGTTAGTCAACGCGTTTGACCATCCAAGTTAACGGTCAAACATCGGGTTTGGTCAAATTGTTTATTTTAGTGTATAGTTTAGGCCAGGATGTTAAAGATCGAAAAGTTTGGCCAGGATGTTTATTTTGGTCAAAATTCAGGCCATACGAAAATATTAACCCTTTTTTCTAAGTATAAGGACATGTTTGAGTGTTTGATGTAAAAATAGTAGAGTGACATGTTTGATAAAACTGCACAACAGAGGACCATATTATACCTATAACTCTTTCTATTATTATTATTATTATTATTATTATTATTATTATTATTATGGAAAACCTATTTGAAAATATTTAGTGTTATAATATGAAAGAAGCAGAACAAACAAAGGTTACAAAAAATTAGTGGGTAGCTGAGATACAATCTGGGCCCCCAATCCCTTAGCTATAGAAAAACTAAGTCTAGTAAAAATGTACGCGGCCGCCCGAGCCACTGCCATCCTAAGACATGGAGAATTTTTGGATCTTCTTGAGCAAAGTCATGACATCTGTATCCAACTCTCCCAGCGAAGAAAAAGAAAAGGGCAGGAAACCGTAACCAGCCCCGGTACTTGGCACACTTTCGCTAAGCAGCATCAGCAACAACTCGGCCAGGCACAAAACCAGTCATCCCAGTCTGAATCAGAGGTGAAGATCCAGTCAAATCTACACACATCTCGCCCCCTGTCCCAATTGATTATTCTCAACATTGTATAGACAAATTTTACAAAAAGGTCATGTATCCGAATTCTGATAATCTTCATTGTTAACCCATAACAAAGAGAACAAGATATGATACATGTGTATGGTTTTCAAGTCCAATATTGTGGTTTCATTGAGTTTGTTGAGTTGTATTGTAAGAAAATTATATAGAATCCAATATTCAACTTCTACGATATTCAAGCCAAGTGGGCAATATCCTCCTTTGAAATTCCACCTTACGATATATGCAGTTTTGCTGCTTTGAAGGTCGTAAACCTTACTGAAAAATTAAATACGACACCTGTTTCGGTGAAGAATATAGCCGTAAGCCGCATAGTGGTGGCCATGATTGACATTTGTTTGCTGCCCCGTTTTTAATCACTGCTTTTAATTTTAAGGTTGGGATCTGATGAATATCAAACTGGGCATATGTTAATTAGATGATAATAGGTGTTAGATCAGCTGTAGCTCTCAAAACTGACGTCTAATGAGATGAGATGCATGCATACATAAGAAATAATCCAAGCAGATCGGGGCTGAAAAATGCCGGTATCAGCTAATAATATCTCTGGCTAGCTAAGTCTTTTTCCTATAAAAACATAACGTGACATTATGTTGCTTTTCTCGTGGTCGGGGGCTAATTGATTATGCTATATAGTTCAATAAAATCTGATATGCGCTAATTTGTAACATATATTTAATGAGTTTTGCTATTTAAATTATGAATTAATCCGAATTTATCAAGGCATGTTATTTTATCCTATTTTCTGCTAAGTGAATCACAATTTCGAATTGTCTCCGACCCATGAGCTCAATTGCATAAAAAAATAACTGGAAGTTCTAATTCATCAAAATTCATCCAAGTATATTTAATAGGTCAGGGTGTGAGATGAGATTCGCAAATACACTCATTTTTCTTGCTCTGCAGTATTTTTCTTCATTATTGTCAACATGTTAGAGCACATCTTAGATGCTCAAACCAATGCCAAAACCATTCAAAGCATCTCCAAACTCCAATGCATCCAAAACTCAGAGGATTTTGCTCCTTGATTTATTTCTTTCAAAATATATTTTATTTAAATCTTTTTATAAACGCGATGTAATGGATCGGGAAATCGTCGGAATCGACAAAGCAAGAATACGAAAGCGAGAATCGAAAACACAGACACACGATTTACGTGGTTCACTAACACGATGTGTGTTAGCTAATTCACGAGCGAGAGAGAGTCAGTTTCACTATATCGAGGAGATTACAAATTACAGAGGAGTATGAGAAGTATTTATAGTACTTCTCCATGTGGATCTCAACCTAATCCAATATGGCAAAGGAAACAGTTACAGACCAGGCCCAGAACCCGAACCCAAATAACATTGAGCCCGTACACAGTGGAGGTCATAGCGGCTGATAGTCCGATTCAATCACATCAACAAATCTAAATGAACTGAAATACACCTAGAAAAACATGCAAAAGATAAAAATGATAAAACATAAGTAGCTCACAAAAAATAGTTCTAAAAGAATTCAAACAAAAGTGAACATGTAAGAAAATACGAGTTATCAAATATCAAGATGATTAATACTTTATAATGTTGGTCAAAGACATCAAAGTATATTCAATAAGTGTGAACGTAAACATATATTACACCAAGCATACTTTCTTAATAATTAACTGTGTGATGTTTATGTTAGGCCATGAATTATCGATTATTTTTCAATGTGACAAATGTATTTAGAATAATCCTTTAATAATTATATGTTTTCTATGTTCGTTTAGCTTATTTTCCTTCCTCACGCGTAGCTTTAGAAAGGGCGGAAAGTAACATTAGTTTTTTTTCCCCCACCAAACGACGTTGGATTGTCGTTTGCCCCTCCAAAGCTCTGTCCATAAATTTAGCAGGCTGTGATGTTTCTCTACAAAAGGACGATAATGATCAAATACTAAATTTAACAGGAAATCGTTCCTGCCTAACTAAGACAAGAAAAAGTTTTGTTGTTTTTATATTTAGCTACCGTCAGCTCGTCGCTAAAACATAGAACGATGACAACCTGAACGTCCTTAAGAAATTCTGCAACGTTTTTGGTCGTCCGTCGAGCCTAGTGTCCGTAGTATTTAGTGACAACTGCATTTATCATCATTTGTATACCCAACGTCGTTAAGTTAATTAATCGAACAAGTATTTGTGCACTTGGTGACTGTTTCAAGCCATAGTTAAAACTTAACCGAACGCTGCTAAATGCCTAATCTAACATACAGAGACAATCAGTTGTTGTCCTTGAAAAGTTATGCAGAATAAAAAAAAATCATGAAGTTCAGATTGCGGAGCACAAAGTTATGGACGATCAAAGTTTGGCAAAATCGAAAAAGACAACTGATTGTCTCTATATGTTAGATAGGTGACAAATTGACGTCCTTGAAGGCAATGCTTCAGGGATAATTGGTTGTCCCTACCATACCAGTTAAGTAGGTGACAATTAGGCATCCCCGAAAATACTGGTTAAGAGACAATTAATCGACCCCACAAGTGATATAAGTGACAATTAGTCGTCCCCAAAGATACATGCTAAGGTACAACAAGTTATTCATACGAGTTACATAATGGACAATTAGTCGTTCCCAAAAGGTGCCTATGTGATGCAGAATAAAAAAAAAAATCGCTAGGATCGGATACCCGAACACAAAGATATATACGTTCGTTTGAAGTTTCCGCCTAGGTAAAGGTTTATCACAAAAAAAATCATATGGATCGAACCGCTGGGTGGGGCAGCAGTTTTGGACCAAATCGCCCCTGAACCAAGTGGTCAACAAAATCGTCCCGGACCCAAACGGTTTTCATTGAAAACCGCGCCCCTACCCAACAGTCTTGAGAAAGGGTGACTGTTGGATGCTATTTTTGGATTTTTTGAAATTGGATGCTATTTTTGAAAAAAAAGTATATTTTCTGAAAAAATCCGAAAACAAATTGTAACTTATAGGACCAATACATATATGAGAAATTTTACAATACTATATAGTATTAGTGCTATAGGGTTTTGCCTTTATGGTACAACTTAAAATTGTACATTTACGTTATGGTACAACTTCAAATTGTACCTATACTTTTTGTACAAATTCTTTTATGGTACAACTTGAACTTGTACCTTTATGTGATGGTACAACTTCAAGTTGTAAAGTTGTACCATAGCATAATGGTACAAATTGCTTTATGGTACAACCTAAACTTATACATTTAATGTTATGGTACAACTTTAAATTGTACATTAAAGCACCAATACTATATAGCATAGTAGAAGTGCTCTACATATATAGGACCACATGGGCAATTATAAAAACGCATACACTGCCACAAATAAAATTGCAGCTTAAATTTGGAACTGAAACTACTCTAAAAGAATAGTACAATCCAATTTTACTATACGTAAGCTACCTAGCTAGCTTATTTGACTTAAAAGAAGATGTGAGTACGTATGGGGTCGTTTGGAAGTTGCAATTGTTAAATAGATGTATAGTTGAGAATGCATGTATAATATTATACATGTATTGTAGAATTTGACGCATTGTAGAATACAACGTTTGGTATGTGTGATTGTGTATGTCGCATCAGCTAAAAATCATTTTTGTCCTTTTCATTCCCTTAATCTTTTTGTAGATGATCTCTCATCCAAGATCTTTCCCCTACCTTGAACTCTCATCCAAGATCTGTTCCCTTCCATTTCTCATTTACCCTTAGAGGTTTGCAAACTCATCATGAACCTGGATCTTCTTCTTCTTGTTAAGAGAGAGAAAGTGACTAATCCAGGGAAGAAGAAGGAGATTTGGGCTTACTTTAAACTAGAGGATTGAAGTTGTCTTCTCTCAAGGGTGATTCAAACAACAAGGAAGGAGGATAATTGATCACCACACCATGGTTCTTTTTTTCATCTTTGTTATTGATATGATCTCAATTTGGCCCTTAATACGACTGGAATTGATTGAGCATGGAGGCAAGCAAAGAACATTGAAGAACACTAATTTTTGCCTAAGTGTTTTTGGCGTTTTCAAGTACTCACTTTGGACGAGCGTAAATCGCTATTGGCGTGTGAAAATTCGAGTTCTTGGCCTTGGTGTGATGAGGGAGAGCTGTTCTTGAGAATGACATGCTTTGGAGGTCGAGTTGAAATCCAGAAGCTAGTTTTCCAGGTCTATAAAGATGCAAGCTCGACACTGGAAAGGTAGCTAGATTTGGCTAAGTATGGGATTGTGCTCGAGGAGGCATCTTTGGAGCTCTCGTCGAGGAATAGGAAGGAGAGTCGAGATTCATGGGTTGTCGTCCATGAAAGCACACATCTTCTTATGCAATGACGTGGAATCGGGTGATGAGTTTGATCCCTGGAAGTACTCGAACGAGAAGCTTCAAGAACATAGATCGACACTTGCTGTTGGAGGAAGAACAATCCGAATCCGAGAAGAATTAGGATTCACACTCTGTTTTGTTTGATTTCCTTTTCCAGTTAGAATTCGTTTCTGTTTGAGTTGTAGCCTGTTTAGATGTTCTTTACTTGCATTGTAAGATTAGTTAGCCTATTTAAACTCATGTCTACAATGTAATCGTTAGTTTTTTAGAGTTAAAACGAATAAACCGAGAGTTTATCGCCAAATCTTTGTGCTTGTGGAATTTGGAGATCGACCTAGGGTTTTCTAGTTCAATCTTGTGCTTGTATCGTTCAATTAGTCACATTGAGCGTGGCCAAGCTTCGACTTATACTTCTCGATCTTCTTTCCCTTCCTGAAAGCTGCACTAAAGTCCCATCCCCATTCATCGACTTGACCCTGTTTTTGTTCGAGCAATTGAATTGAGAGTTCAATTCAATCATTAATCTGCACGACTCTGATCTCAAACCCTATCTGGGGTTTATCAATTATATTCTCTTGCTTAGCTATGGAGTAGTGCTCCTTCTCACTTAGGTATTGTGAACCCCAGTCTAGATGTGTGTTAGGATGTAAGAAATAGATTATATGACTGTTGATTGTATTTATATAATATTTTCTAGCTTTAACTCATTATTGGGTCATTTTGACCTTCGTGTAGAGAATCTCCTTTTGTTAGAGGCTTTGAGAAGTTGGATTTCTTGGCCAATTTTTGCCACCCACCTATGCGAATGAGGACAAACGTCAAATATCATATTAGTGCCATGATTCAATCTTGATTGGTTGCAATCCTCCATCGGGATTAACTTCCGAGGGATTAGTTGTTGCAATCCTTGGTTGATTGGTTAAGGGAGCTAGATTTCTTAGCTTTTAGTTGCAATCCTTACTCGAATGGCTAAGAGAGGTAGGCTACTTAGATTATAGTTGCAATCCTTAGCTGGTTGACTAAGAGAGTTAGGGTTTCCTAACTAGTTGCACCCGCCTCAAACACATCCTTCACACTAGATTTTGTTTTTTGCTTCTTAACACGGGACTAGGGAGAACAATACCGGGGTGAAGCCCTCTCATATATAATTCTCCACAATTTACCTTCTTTCTTGTTTTCATTTGTAGTTTCTTTAGTTTTAATCATAACCATATGCTAGATAACAACCTAAGCGATTAAAGTAGGGGTACATGGACTGTACCGGGTTGACATTTTAAAATGCTTGACATATACTTCACGCTACTAGAGTTTATACTTGGACTCTAGTCGGGATTTCCTTTGGTGTAGTCGGAGTGAGTCATTCTTATTGGTATTAATTTTTCCGTACTAATATAGATTTTTTGTAGTGGAATTCGTTTTATGTATTGATATTGATTTTCATGTAATGCTATTGCTATTTTGGTATTGATTTTTTTGTATGCGTATTTATATTCATGTATTGGTATTGGTTAAATCTGTACGGGTATTTTGGTATTGATTTTCATGTAATTGTATTGATTTTTGCATAATGGTATTATTTTTTGTTAGGCGGTTAGACGAAGTTCATATGGCAGCAATCGAAGAAAGCGATCAGAGGACGACAAGGAGGTAGAAGTAGAGAGAGGAGGGAGATATATAGAAGAGTTTAGTTTTAAAAAAATTCATTTTTCAAATGTAATTAATACAATGGAAATAATACATATGCAATGAATCGATATTTAATTTTTTGAAAAAATTTAATGTCCAATTTGCTCGATTTTCACGGTCACAACCACTAACAGGTAGTCACTGTAACCTGTCCCTTCATAATGCAATTAAATAGTGTGAGTATTAGGTTCGGGTTACCATGAAGTTTGTCACCGTGACAACCTAACTCTACACCATCTATTTTTCTTTTTTCATCTTTTAAAATTCAACGTCACGATTGATCCGTGGATAGTTTTAGAAATAAAAAAGATATTCACAAGTGATTACTACCCGCGGATAGTTTTGAAAATTTTCTTCTTATCCATCTCTATTTTATCTTTTGGATTGGAAGAAAATTTTACCGATTGATTGAAATTTGAACACCATTGTGTTAGCTGGTGTGTTGGGCTCGGCCCATTGTTCGGCGCCCATCGTGGGCATCTGGCCGAACTAGGGTCTCCCTCTCCTCTTGGGACGATGTCTGTAGAAAGCCCTAGAGGAATGTATAAATAGCATGTTTCCACAACGTTGTAAAGCAAGCAGAGAATAAGAAAAACCTAATAATATTTCAGCTCGGAGAGTTCTAACTCTCCCGTGGACTAGTCCCCTTATCGGGGAAACCACGTAAATCTGAGTGTCGTTTTATTGTTCTGTTCAGTTCAGTTCAGCTTTCTCAACATGGTATCAGAGCTTTCTGCATCCGATTCCGATCGGCTTTCTGTTCGGCTCAATTCGAAGAATTATGCGCTATGGGAGTTTCAGTACAAGGTATTTGTTGAAGGGCGAGGGCTGTTGACTGGCGATTCGCCGCGGCCTGTGACTCCGCCGGCGACGGCTCAAGAGGTGGATCACTGGGTGCAAAATAACGCCAGAGTTAAGACGTGGATTCTCGGCTCTGTTGATCCCAACATTGCTCTCGGCCTGCGCTTGTTTACAACTGCGGCCGAGATGTTGCAGCACTTGGCGTCTACGTACGCGACTACGAGCATCGCGCGGAAGTTCGAGATTCAAACTGCACTCGCCCATCTGTAACAAGGGGAGCTAGATGTTACGTCCTACTTCCAGGCGACGCAGCTTCTGTGGACAGAGCAGGACCTGCTCTAGGCTTCTCTTCGTCCCGCCCCGGTCACAGATGACGTTCGGGCTGAGCGTTCTCAAGCTCGACTTCTCCACTTCTTGATGCGGCTGCGGCCGGAATTTGAGATGGTTCGGGCCACGTTGCTGAATCGGGATGATCTTAAGATGGATGGTGTGCTGAGTACGTTGGTTCGGGAAGAGACGAGACTCCGAACTCAGTCCCAGCTCGATGCACCCAGGAGTTGGTGATCCAGCTTTTGCGGCGGAAGCTTCTCATCGTCGGGAAGGGCGGGTTGTTGATGATGATGTCTTTGTTGTGGAAAAGCCTCAATTTCAACGTCGTGTGCCTGTATCCGAACTCACCTGTCATCATTGTCAAGAGGTGGGTCATGTTCAGAAGTATGGTAAGGTTCGGAACTTCTGTGTTTTCTGCAAGAAGGGCGGCCACATCATTTCCGAGTGTCGTCGTCTAAAGTCGCGTGCTCAGGGCACTGTTGGTGCAGGTCCTGGTTCGTCACCTGCTACGGGTATGTATGCTACGCAGCTTCTGACTTCTGCTATTGCTGAGACAAACTCGAACCATGGAGCCCTGCCGCCACCTACTGCCCATGCCGGTCTTACGTCTGCCGACATAGAGCGGTTGATTAATGCTTCCCTGCAACGATCTCTTCCCACGGCTATCTCATCTGCTTTTGCTACGTTCCAAGGATCGGGTAAAGTCTCTAAACCATGGCTTTTGGATTCGGCGTGCTTTAACCATATGACTAATACTATGGATCAACTTCAATGTGTTCGGCCGATTATGGACAAGTCAATCCAAGTTGCCAGTGGTTCTCGGTTACCTATTGCTAATATTGGTCATTTTGTGAACTCTACATTATCCCTACCCCATATTTTACATGTCCTGAAGCTTGTTCCTAACCTGGTTTCTGTTGGCCAGTTGACTGAGCAAAATTGTCGTGTTGTGTTCGAACCTTCTGGTTGTATTGTTCAGGATCTGATGACGGGGAGGCAGATCGGTCGGGGAAGTAAACATGGACGGAGTTTTCATTTGGAGGAGCTGTCGGATCAACCTTGTCGGTCTTCTACTCCTGCGCGGCACGATTCGGTGTTTAAGGAACCATTATTGTCTGCTTTTTTGAGTGTTAAATGTTCGGATATGGATCTTTGGCACTCTCGTTTAGGCCATCCTCATTCAAGTAGATTGGTTGCTATGTTTAAACAAAAGCTATTTGGGAATAAAAAGGTTGATAGCTCCATTGGTGATTTTGTTTGTACGAGTTGTGTGGAGGCTAAAACTACTCGTAGTTCATTTCCGTCTAGTCAAACTGTGATCACGGAGCCGTTTCATGTCGTGCACACGGATCTCTGGGGTCCGTCACCTGATCTATCTCATCATGGGTACCGATATTTTGATCTGTTTGTGGATCATGCTACACGCTTCACTTGGGTTTATTTTTTACGTCTTAAGTCAGAGTTGTTATCTATTGCTACTGAGTTTCTTAAGATTATTCAGACCCAGTTTGGTTGTACGGTGCGAGTGGTTCGTTCTGATCCCGGTGGGGAGTTTAGCTCTCATCCTTTGGCTGCTTTGTTTCGCGAATAGGGTATCCTGACACAGAAGTCATGTCCGGGTGTCTCTCAACAGAATTGTTTGGTCGAGAGGAAGAATCGCCATGTAGTGGAATTGACTCGAGCTTTTCTCCTTGATTCTCATGTGCCACGGCGGTTTTGGCCCGAGGCAGTTGCTACGGCAGTTAGGCTTATCAACTACCAGATTACACCGGTACTTGGTCAGTCTAGTCCGCATTTTATGTTGTTTCATAAGCACCCAAATTACTCCCGGCTTCGTGTCTTTGGTTGCACGTGCTTTGTTCTTTTGCCTCGCAAGGAGCGTACTAAGCTGACGTCTAAAACAGTGAAGTGTGTTTTTCTAGGTTATAGTGATATACATAAAGGCTACCTCTGTTTTGATCCTGGAGCTCAACGTCTGAGGGTGTCTTGTGATGTGGTTTTCTTTGAACGGCTTATGTACTATCCTGTTGAGTCAGCTTCTGGTGATACCTCGGTGTCTCTTCCTTCATTTTCCGATGAGCTCGATGATGATGCCACTGATATACTTCCCCCCGACTCGCCTCTCCCCGATTCGTCCCCAGGTTCTTCGCCCTTGGCCTTGTCATCCCCCAGCTCTGTTGCATTGTCTTCGTCCCCGGCGGACCCTGGTCCTCGTCGCTCCCATCGTGCTACTAAGGGTCAACTTCCGGTTAAGTTTAATGATTTTGTTACTTACAATGTTGATGATATTGCTGTTCTTACTTGTTATAAACAGGCAAAAGGTGATCCTCTGTGGGATGGGGCAATGGAAGTGGAAATTGATGCATTACATGCAAAGGGGGCCTGGGAGGTTGTTGATCGGCCTGGGAGGTTGTTGATCGGCCTCCGCCTCACATTCTCGTTGTCAGGTCTCGATGGGTGTATGCACTGAAACTCAAGGCCGATGGTAGTCTTGAAAGGGCCAAAGCTCGTGTAGTGGCTCAAGGTTGTGGTCAGGAATATGGTTTGGATTATGATGAAACTTTTGCTCCGGTTGCCAAAATGTAGACGGTTCGGACTCTCCTTGCGGTTGCTGCAGTTCGGGATTGGCCATTGTTTCCGTTGGATGTCTCGAATGCGTTTTTACATGGAGACTTGAAAGAGGTGGTCTATATGTGTCGTCCCCCTGGGTATAAAGTCGGTCGTCCGGATCAAGTTTGTTTGCTACCGCGATCTCTATATGGTCTCCAACAAGCTCCTCGAGCTTGGTTTGAGAAGTTTTAGTCCACGATTCTGGGGTTTGGTTTTCAACAGAGCCTTAATGATCCGTCTTTGTTCACTCATCAATCTGGTTCTGGGCTTATTGTTTTACTGTCATATGTTGATGATATGATCATCACAGGTGATGATGTGCAGGGGATTCAGCGTCTCAAGCAAGGCCTTCATACATCCTTTACTCTCAAGGATCTTGGGACGTTGTCTTTCTTTTTGGGTCTTGAAATTACTCGCTCTCCTCACGGTATTTTGCTGGCACAAAAAAGAAGTATATCTCGGAGTTGCTTACCTTGGCCCAGTTTGCGGACTGTGTTTCAGTTTCTACGCCTATGGAAGCCGATCTGAAGATGGCTAAGGATTCTGGACCGTAGGTTTTAAATCCGTCTCAGTATCGGCATTTGGTGGGCAGTTTAATATATATTACGTCTACCCGTCCTGATATTTCCTATGCTGTGCAGGTGGTTAGTCAGTTTATGGCTGATCCCCGAGCCGATCATTTATCCGTTGTTCATCGTATCCTGCGTTACCTGCAAGGTACCAGGGAAGTCGGTATTTTTCTTCCATCGACTGGTGAGTTATCTCTTCAGGCCTACTCTGATTCAGACTTTGCGGGGTGTGTTGATACTCGTCGCTCGACGACTGTGTGGTGTATTCGGTTTGGGGATGTGTTTGTTAATTGACGATGCAAGAAGCAAGATAAGGTGTCAAAGTCCTCCACCGAGGCTGAGTATAGGGCTATGTCGGATGTTGGGTCTGAACTAGTGTGGCTCCAGCGGCTGCTGGCTGATTTGGGGATCCACTGTCGATCGCCCATGGCTCTATATGTGGATAACACGAGTGCCATCCAGATTGCAGCTAATCCGGTTCTTCATGATAGGACCAAACATATCGAGATTCATGTGCACTACATGAGAGACCTTGTTCGTGATGAGGTGGTTCGACTGCATCATGCTGCTTCCGAGGATCAGTTAGCTGATTTGTTCACTAAGGCGTTTACGCGGTCTCGTCATTGGTTTCTATCTAACAAACTGATGCTACATAGTAGTCATCAATTTGGGGGAGGCTGTTAGCGGGTGTGTTGGGCTCGGCCCATTGTTCGGCGCCCATAGTGGTAATCTGGCCGAACTAGGGTCTCCCTCTCCTCTTGGGACGATGTCTGTAGAAAGCCCTAGAGGAATGTATAAATAGCATGTTTCCACAACGTTATAAAGCAAGCAGAGACTAAGAAAAACCTAATAATATTTCAGCTCGGAGAGTTCTAACTCTCCCGTGGACTAGTCCCGTTATCGGGGAAACCACGTAAATCTGAGTGTCATTTTATTGTTCTGTTCAGTTCAGCTTTCTCAACACATTGAACAAGGTAACAAATAATTCAAAAAAATTCTTTCTCCTCTCACTGGCCACATCGATTTCAAGGCTAAGTAATTATGAAGAGTAGTTTGAGATGAAAGATAATAACTAGATAAAAACAAATTAAAGGGGACATATATATATTAACGTGCAAGCCACTTGGAAGGGGAGCATTAGGGTGATTCCACTTCACTTACTTACCACGCAAGTAAAGGGTGTTACGAAACAACATTTTCACTCATATTCACAATTGGACTTTGCCATATTTTCACTCTCAGATTCACACCCACACACGACGGTTCTTGTGTTGATTTCAACAATCTTTCAACTTTGAACTTCCCAATTTTTGGATACCCTTCAAGCTACGTTGATACACAAGCAAACAAGTACATGCATGGCGTTTAAGAGTCCAACAATAAAATGGCCATGTATCTCTTTTCGTTAAAGTTTAAAGTAATATATGGCGATTTGTGACAAATTCTAGAACCAGAAGCATAAACAATAATGTGAGATAATGTACCCAAGCTGCAGAGATAGAGAATTTTTCACGAATAAAAGATTTACTAAAATACAATGGTGTTGGTAAGGTTATGATTTTTCCATAATACAAGATTTGCTATAAAACAATTTGGGTAAATAAATATAATAGTCAAATATATCAAAAATAATTTAGTAATGGTACGAATTGGACAATGTAGCGATTTGGGCCTTACATACGTGGTAATTTCAAACGGTCATGTTATTGCGCTTGGTAATTATCAGAGAACATGCTATTTATTACAATACAAAGCAATTATTGTTATTCTGAAATATAAATGTACTTACAATCTATAAAATCGCGATTAAACCCCAATTCCACAATTTTTCACAAAATGCTGAAACTAAATTTCCCCCACCTTATATGGACTAAGCTTGCATTACTATCAGGGTGAATTGTTTTATTCTGTTATTGATGTAAAATTGCAAAGTGTTGAACTACCACTTTAATGAGGTGTATTAGGTTGTAAACTTGTAAGACTTATTTTAGCAAGGAGAATGAATGTGATGTTTTTGACAAAGAGAAGCTAGCTAAAACCCTTACTCGAGTATATCTTAATGCGTTTGGTCACCTTTTTGGCTCATCATGGTGTCAAGATTGATGATTTATTCATTAGATTAAAAGGAAATTGTGAAGGCAAAAGGGAATATATCATACTCATCGGTCTATTTATTTCTCAAACATGTATTGATTTTAGCGGTTATATTGAAATAGCTTTTTCGGTTTTGGGTCACATCAAGAACAAGTTTTGAAATTGAATAGACGATTAGTTTATTAATAATTTCTAATGGGACATAAAGGAAGAGATTTGTTAAGCACAGTATATATTGAGTGAATTTTATAATTCATTTCAAAATATGAAAACACGGTTAGAGTTAGTCAATAGAGTTGTAATACGAAATTTATGGAAGTTGTAAAGTATAAAGTGGAGTCTTTAGGCAATTTAATTCATTAATTAATTTTTATATTAATTAATTAACGTTTGAATATTGTGAAAGGATGTGTCCTTTCGGGAAAGGTAACTACCTTTTTTTATGAAAGGATGTGTCCTTTCGGGAAAAGGTAATTACCTTTTATGTGAAAAGATGTGTATCTTCGGAAGGTAACTTCCAGTTTCACAACTATAAATAGATGATTGCAATAACTCTTTTAAGGATGAGAGATTACTTCTTCTTCCCATTTTCCTTCTCTATTTCATAAACACAGAAGTCTGCAAGATTGCTGCTTCCAGACTTAAAATTGAAGAGACTCCTGGGGGTGGTTTGCTCGAGCCTACCAGCAATTTGTAGTGGGGGCAAATAATACTCTAAGAAGAGTGATCTTATCACGCCTTCAATCGATTCTTTCCTACCAGTTCCTGACAATCTTAGAGTGTTCTTTGTTATTTATTGAAAAAATGGATTCTGGAGTGAAGAGTATGTTGAAGGCGTATGCTTGTGATTCCAACAAGTTGGTTGCCGAAAGGAGAAATGATATCTCTCGTCATTGATATCGGTAACATCTTCTACTCTTTCTATTCTCGCCGCTGAGAGTGGGATGATATACTATATACATGTGTATATACATGTTGGTTCTGCTTCTGTCGTTACAAAGAAAGGAAGTGTTGTTTCTCGTATCAAAGTCTATGTTTGTGGAAGTATACGAGTAACTGGTTTTTTTTTTTTTTTTTTTTTTTGTGTCATGCAAATACTCTTCATGCATGCGAAGTGATATCCCCAAAAGTGGTCATGAATTGGTTTTTCTAAGCAAAAAATTGCCATGTTTTGTTTTTACATCAAGTTAAAATTTTATTGACATTCAACTTGCATGGAAAGTGTTTTGTCCAGAAATTGCAGTGGTCGGGTTATCATTATCGTTTGGAAATAATGTAAGGAAGTTTTTATGTTGTTTTTCTTTGACAACTGTTTGTTCCCACTGCTTATCGGGGATAAAGGAAAATTCTAATGCCATGCCGTCATGCAGATGGTACTTTGGTTTTCAAAGGATTTGAGAAAGAATTGGTGTTTGATAAACCAATTCTGTGTAGATAAATGATATCAAATACTTAGTGTGGTATTTGAGATGACAACAAAATCATAATTCACATTATGAGAAGATTTTTAAAAAAAATCCAATTGTGTATGAATTTGGAAGAATTCACGTTGAATTCTTGAAACAAATTTTGTCACCAAAATTTGTATGAGTTTCAATTTTGTTGCTTGCAAGTTGTAGCAATTTGGTTTATGTAACAAAATTGTTTGAGTTGTGAACTTGAAGCAAATTGAAATAATGGTGAAAAGCATTCCCCCGACATGGTAATTTGTTTATCATGTATGTGATATGTCTTGGAAAAAGAAACTAAGATGGATCCTTATAGGGATTGAATAAGCTTGCCAAAGAATGGTGATCATCAAAATAATCATCGCTAGAATTGTATATGGTATATGTACACTATACCATTGGAAAACAATTTGGCATGAGAACTCAATTGAGATGATCTTATTGAACTTAAAGTCTGAATTACTTATGGTATATTTATGAAATATATACCATTGGTAAGTAATTAGACGATTGGCTTAGAATATTCATTTGAATTGCTTGTGGTATGTCAAGTACCTTCGTGATATGCCATTGGTAAGTAATTAGATGGTATTTCCAATACAATCTGGAAATGCAACTGAATTACTTGTGGCATCTTAAGATACCTTGACCAATTCCATTGGTAAGTTATTAGATGATATTTTTAATATCTGAATTGTTTGTGGTATAATAATTGAATGAGTCCATACCATTGGCAAACAATTAGATCAATGTAGTGGTTGTAAAAGTTCAATAAGTAAAACCGTGGAAAATTAAATGGAATTATTCCATGATAGTTCGGCAAGTGGAAGAATTGTGGGGGAGATGTTTTGATGCTAGTTGAATAAAAAGTGCTAGTAATAGTTAATCTACAACGGGTAGATTTTTTACACTAGGTGGTGGAGCTGTTTCTTGGGCTTCGAAGAAACAAATGTGTACAATACTCCATCATGGAAGATGAATTTCTAGCCCTTCCGGCGGCTGGAAAAGAGGCAGAATGGCTAACAGGCATGTTGTTAAGTATAGAGTTGTGGCCACAACCGATGCCAGTCATTTCTGTCTTTTGTGATAGTGAGGCTACTTTGTCTATAGCTTTGACAAGATTTACAATGGTAAGTCTAAACATAATAGCCTAAGACATAGTTACGTTAGATATTTGATTATTAATGTAATCATTTCTATTGTGTATGTAAGATCAAGCAATAATTTGGCAGTTCCACTTGCCAAGGGATAGCCAAGAGGCATGATCTATGAGACATCCCAAGGGATGGGATTAAGACCTTTTGTGTAGTTAGAAGTAATGGGAACCCAACCTTTTCTTTAGGTATTCACTAATTAAAATATTCAATGTGGTAATAACAAGTTACTCTAACAGAGGCACTAGTTTATTGTACAAATAAATTAGTCCAAAGAAGGGTGAGTTATAGAACTCTTAATGAATTCATTTGGAATGTCACCTATGTGAGCAGTAAGAGTGGTGCCGCTCTAACAAAGGTAGAGGTCAACTTTTGTGCATGCTCATGAAACAGGATTAGCACATGGCCATAATAGTGCTACCCTAGTTGGTGGTTGTGGTTTAGCGAAGAGACAAGTACGTGTGTAGCATCTCCGGTTATAGCTTTGGATCGTGACTCCTAGGCTTAAGCCCGTCACTGATTCGTTATCAACTTTGAGTTTCTTGCACTAGGTAAAGGTTCAAATCGAAAAGATACCTTTATGTATGCGTTACTTGTTCGAGGCAGGTATTCTCAACTCTTGTTGACTAAGTGGGGGATTGTTAGAGTTAGTCAATAGAGTTGTAATACGAAATTTATGGAAGTTGTAAAGTATAAAGTGGAGTCTTTAGGCAGTTTAATTCATTAATTAATTTTTATATTAATTAATTAACGTTTGAATATTGTGAAAGGATGTGTCCTTTCGGGAAAAGGTAACTACCTTTTATGTGAAAAGATGTGTCTCTTCGGAAGGTAACTTCCAGTTTCACAACTATAAATAGATGACTGCAATAACTCTTTTAAGGATGAGAGATTACTTCTTCTACCCATTTTCCTTCTCTATTTCATAAACACAGAAGTCTGCAAGATTGCTGCTTCCATACTTAAAATTGAAGGGACTCCTGGGGGTGGTTTGCTCGAGCCTACCAGCAATTTGTAGTGGGGGCAAATAACACTCTAAGGAGAGTGATCTTCTCACGCCTTCAATCGATTCTTTCCTACCAGTTCCTGACAAACACGTCGTGGTATTTTGTTGCAACTTGTACTAGTCGGATATTCTCTAATTTAAGAAATAATTTGTTTATATTTTGATTTTAAAAGAGGACACTACTAAGTAAAATTTATGGGTCCACTAAGAAGTGGCAAGATAAATGTGTATGACAAAGAAAAGTTAACTTGTGTATTTTATTCTTTTTAATTATTAATGAGTATTTATAATAAAAGTTACACAGAACTTGAATACGTTGTTTACAACTGCGAGAAGTAAAACATTCCACCGATATCAACAGAATATAAAACGATAATCAACTCCTCTTTTAATAAGAAACAACTTATTAAATAGTCCTTATTTGCATGCATGCTTCTGAGCTTTTGCCAACATACTCTATTTATTTATCTATAAAAGGCAAACCCAGGACTAATTAGCAAACTAGCTAGGATAAGTATCCAAGTGAAAAGGTGGTGGAGGAACATGGCTATCGCTTCCTTAGAAAGTCATGGACTTTTGACCACAGAGGATAGACTCGTGTACATGTAAAGAGGTTAGCCTTCATTAATCAAAAGGAGGATTAAGAAAAGCATGCTCTTTAGTGACTTAATTATTTACTTAGTTGGTATAACTAATTCATTAATTAATTAATTGTAAAGTAAATGATAAAAAAAAAACGAAGGGACAGAGAATGTTAGATGTCTTGAAGATCACTCAAACAAATTGGGTTGGGACCACGTGTGCACTGCACGCCTCACTTGGATTTTTTGGACAAACTTCTATCAAATTCCCAAAAAAAAAAAGAATTTTTAGAAAGAAAAAAATTATAGCAGAAATTTCGAGGATGTGATAAACTCATAAACGAAAAGTTGTACAAATACGTTTTTATCTGTGGCAAAGACATATTTTTTATGGTAAGATAAAGATAAGTTAAAATTTTATAGATTGGTAAATTGAATGTATGAGAGTACGTAAAAAGGAAGATATTATGTGTGAATGTAACTAAATTTTGCATGTAGTGCTGTTGATAGAATTGCGTGACAATACAAATTTTATGCATGAATAGAAAAACATTTTTTTACCCACGTTGTGACAAGAAAATTATATCCCTTTGTGTGAGATACGATTCATCTTTTAATGTGTATTGTCAAATGTCTCAAATACAATAATATTTCTTCAATGTCAGCTAAATGGTCGAGAATGTTATAAAACATCATCCTTATTTGAGTATGTATTTGTGTTATTCTATTAACACAAATCCAACCACAAATACATACAATTATGTGGCTGAAAAATAAATGAGATTAAACGAGTTTGATTGTGATTATAACATCTAACTCAATAGGAAGAACAAGTTTAGGATTAAATGCAATAATACAGAGATTAAAGAACATAATAAAATATATTAAAGAAAACAAATAAACATGTGAAACTAGTTTTGTGTCCCGATGGCAGCGAGTATCATTTGTTTGTACTTTTTTCTTCTATTATCTATCATTCATTCTTTCTAATGGTATAGAATTCCTACTTTTCAAATTTATTTATTGTTTTTATCTATTATTCGTGTTTCATCTAATATGAGGGGCACTCCATTTAATTCAGGTTTTAATCATGATCAACAATTATGTCAAATAACGATGTAACTTTATCACTGCTTGAAAAATAGTATTCCGTCGAGGATCACTAAAGTGCCACACACTGTTTTGGAATTCCATGATCTAGAACTCAATTCCACGACCGTGGATTCTGACCGTGGATTTCATCATCGAGTTTACTAAGCTGAAACTTGGGATTTTGTCCATTATTTTGTTTTCCAAGTTCTGAAACAACAAGAAAATCACTAGAGATAGAAAGTGACGAAGAACAACCTTGGGAAAGCATTGGAGCAATCTAAGGAAATTTGAGCTCGATCTTTCACCCTTAGAGTGTCGATTTCCAGCCTAGAGCAGAATCTCATCCTTCACATGATGTTTTCTCCTTCAACCCTTGTGTTCACTCTTCTCTCCATGGAGTAAGTTCTCTTCTCATTTGGGTATGAAGAACCCGAGTCGTGTATGTTAGGAAAGATTGTATGAACACAATTTCGTGAATGATTAACTTGATATATTCAATTAAGGCATGTTCAGAATTGCATGAGTCCTGATCAAATTCCTATGATTCTTGGCTTAATCTAGAATGATAGTCTCTGCATAAGTTAAAAGAGCAACCTTGATTGGAAGTAGTGAATCGATTAATTTAGTCAAGGAATCGATTCACTACTCTATATTGGAGTTGAATACCAGTAGTGGAAGTTTTGTGTGTTAGTGCCTTGGTTAGCTTATTCCGGAGGAGCAAGGTTGTCAACCCACGGGTCGACCCACTTTGACCCTGACCCGGTGAGAAAAACGGATCGCACGCACCCGCCTGGCCGACCGCTACAAGGTACCGGATGTGAGGTCAAATTGTGTCATTTTTTTCTTTGGTTTGCGAAATGCGCCTATTTTCTGATTTTTTCCCCGCCTAACTCAATCTTTGGAATCCTAAGTTGAACATTTGAATATTTATGTTATATAAGTGTGTGTGAATTTTCACTATATGTTGGATCTAAGTACGATATATTATTTTGGTGCAATATTATATGTTATAACTCATATGTTAGATAAGATTTGATATAATTTATGAGGAAAAGTACAATATAATGACTTTTTCATATTTACGGGCCAAACCGGGATAAAACGGTTGACCCATTAACCCTTGACCCACTAGCTCGACCGGGTTCGGGTCAACCCGCGGGTTGACAACCTTGCGGAGGAGGTTAGTCGCCCATCGGGTATTCGAACTAAGAGGGTCTGGAATTCTTTAGTCGAGATTTCAGACTTGTAAAGAACTTTCCGCAGTATATCTGCCAATTGAAACGAACTTGGGAAATTACAATATGACCTAACTGCAGAGTAAGGGGACACTTATCTGGGTGATATTTCACATACTTGAAACTAGAACATTTAATGCTTCTTGTTTACATTGCTTTTGAACACTTCACTCAAATTCTACCGCTAGATAATAGATTTGAACGGAGTAACTAGTAGACCTAGGACCCGGGTTGACAAATAAAATCTGAACACTGTACTGCATTCCTATACTGTACTTACACTTGGTCGTAGTTTCGTTGTTTTAGTTTTAGCTATTCAATAAGATAGTTTACTTAGTTGCTCATATTTTGAAAGTTTATACTTTTACGCTTTGCTTGTGCGCTTTCACTTTTACTCGTCATTTAATTTGCTTTTACATATAAGCTAGACTTTGATTACATTGGATGCTTCTAATTGGTTTCAAGAACCAGGTGAGAAGAAGATTTGATCTTTGGAGAATAAGAGGATGTTTTCCTATTTGGAATTGATGGAGGGAGGACGAAGCGGCGGTCGGGGGGATAGAAGAAGAATAAGGTAATGTGATGGAGCTTCGAATTGGTTTCAAGAACTAGGGTGGAAGAAGATTTGGTCTCTGGAAAATAAGGGGATATTTTCCTATTTGGAGTTGATGGAGGAAGGACGAAGCGGCGATCGAGGGTTAGAAGAAGAAGAAGGTAAAGGGAAGGAGATAAACTACACGATCTCCTTTTTTTACTTTTTTATTGTTTTAATTTTATTTATTGCTTTATTTAATATATATTAAAGTGACGTGGCAAAAAATTCATATCACATTTCATATCGTCAGTCAAAACTTTGACTTTTGACTACTAACGGTCAAAGTTCACGGAAGTTAAACATTGAAACATAACTGACGCATGACAGACATAGAGGTACAAGTGTCAGAAAGTCTAAACTATAGGCTCTATTCTGATAGTAGGTCTTAATGTACCAGTGGGCTAGTCAAACCGAAGAGGTTCATCTGGTTCATTTGCTACCATTATAAACTGTTCATTTCATCTCGAGCTGTCCAAACAAATATATTGTACTACTATTGTAAATAATTTGGCGATCCTACTCGTCCAACCATTGATCTGGTTGAGTTATGGTAAGAAGGCGAAAATCCTTTTAACAATCTCACATGGAATTCGATCTGCCGACTGTGACTGCTTCCAGTCAATTATATGCAAAGTTAAAATATAGCAATAACAGGATTGCCTCGTTTGCCATCTCTTCTTCAAACATGCATCCAAATCCCTCGTAATAATTCACCCCCAATACCAAAATCAACGTGCTCTATGTTCTAACTAGCTAGCTAGACTCCATTGATTGACACAACAAACATTCTCTTTACTAAACATTAAGCCTAGCCGGTCCAAAAATTGCAATTAATTAAGACCTAATTAATCTCAACTATGTAATTGTCTCTAGGAGGCGCCGAAGAAATTGTCTCACTCGGCCGGCCACTCCCAAAATTTAAGCCCCATGTCGCATTATTAATTTGGTCACTGAAAACAACACGATGTCTGAATTCTTTAGAATTGATCAAATGAATTTTTCTAGACGTCTATAGGCTGGTCGCTAGCTAGAAAAAAGGGTGGTGATTAGATGACAATTAAGGATATCATTGTTAAGTTAAGACGTGGAGTAAGAGAAGAGTTTGGAAAATGGTTGCTAAGAGACAACAGTTGTTGGGACTTTTAGGGAAAAGGATGGCATGTAAATTTTGGCGCATATCTATATTGACCTCACGCCTTTGAACTTAGTATCAATCAAACCAATAGGCCGGCAAATTATATATATATATATTGATTACGAGATACTTATCCAAGTAAACGAGTCACGTAACAGTTGGTTTGTGTTTAAATTCGAATTCTCATGCACAAGTGTGTACATGTACACATCATATGTAGTAAGTGAGTGGATTATTGGTCCAAGCGGGTTAAATATCTATTTGAGTTTTTTCTGTGGACGGAATGATTGAGAAATGATTTACGCTGATCCTATAAGATAATATTTACGGTAATGTTGACAGGCTTCGATCCGATCTATTTATAGATGTTAAAATCAATAATCTTTTTGGCTCTGAACACTTCATGGTGAACATCTTACACCCTTATTCAGAGCATTATTGATTAGGGTTAGAGAATGACTAGTTGTCATATCATTAGCTTTAGCATATGACTCAAGTCTTGATTGGAAGAGAACTTTTATATGCTGATCGCAACAGGTTCTATCTCCCCTATAAATATTTTTTTTTTCACTCTGATGTTCTTAGTGAATTAGCAAGGTCTTTTCGACTTCAATATTGAAAGCGTGGGGAAGAATCAAATGGAAGAGAACTTTGATGTATGGTCAAGCTGATTCCTTCCGTGACATTATTTTATATTAAACAATGTCATTTTCTAGCCCCGTGGGCTTGCTTGATCCTCGCGACATCGTTAAACCTCTCTGCGGTGTTGCTTGTCACTAGACGATGCCATTTTTTTATCATGTGGCATCGAATTAAATGCCGAGTCTCAGTAATACGAAATTAAATTCATGTCTAAATAATTTTAGGTGTCAACAAACTCATTGTAAGTATTAATAAAATTCATTTGATATTTATTTATTTTGAATGCGGCAATATTAATTGGCTTTAATTAGTTAGTTGGGGGCAGAAGGTAGCTAGCTTCAAGTTCACTTCACATGCACGTAAAGGTGCAAAATTACTAGTAGTAGTAGTGGTTTTGTCCCAATTCCAGGAGGCAAAAAGCAAAGCCCCTTCTCTCTCTCACTCTCTCCTTTCCCCCAACCTCTCTGTTGCTTGCACGGCCAATTAAGCCGATATCGAAAGACGGAAACCTAACTGATAAGAACTCACTAACGTAAGAACTAAGAACTTAGGGACAAAAAAATCCCATGAAAACCCTCGTCCTTTGTCCCCTCGTCCAACTGCCCATATCCCAGAGGATGTTTCTGTCAATTCAAGCAAATAAATAGTACCCTATTACATACTTGATTGAGTCTTTTTTTTTTCTCCTTTTGTTAGTAGATATCCCAAAAAAATCCATCCAACAAAATCTTTTTACTATTTTTTTTATAAGTCCATCATTGATTCGTTTGAAGCTACTGAGTTGTATAAGATACACAACGCGTACGTCTAAAATGATCGAGTTTTCTTAATGAAATTCTCGACGACCCTGTTATAATAAATATTTCAAATTTACAGTTCCCATGATAATCACCTGAAACCAGTATTTCTCAAAGGAATAATTTACGAGAACTAAATTGAAAGGTGGCGTCTTAAATATGTGCAGTGGCGGATCCAGAATTTTTTTATAGGGGTGTCCTCTTTAAAAAAATAAATGATAATTAATTAAATAATTCATAAATAAGAAAATACATGACTAGTACAAATTTTAACAAAAGTCCACAACGTGTTTTCATATTCTTAAAAAGAATATAAAATATATTCGACATCTTCACTGCTCAACAAATTTATATATCATACTAGACAATAATTCACGAACTGATCGCATATTCGATTTCTAACCTTGTTCTTTATGTAACTCAAAGTTGAAAGACTCTTTTAACTCTTGCCGTGTAACTATAAAATCAATTCAAATTAAGGATAACCCTTAATTAGTTTAGTTGTTAAATTTTGAAAATAGTTGGGGATAAAGAATAATGTTTTTACTATTTCATAGTGTTTAAATAGAACAAGAAATGAGTTGCAACCTAGAGAATATGTTTAATAACAGTAGTGTCCTAGGTTTGAATAACACAAACTACCATTTATATTTTTTTTAATCTTACACAAACTACTATCGAGAGTAGGATAATCATTTTTTCAA
Source organism: Linum trigynum (assembly GCA_964030455.1). NCBI lineage: Eukaryota > Viridiplantae > Streptophyta > Magnoliopsida > Malpighiales > Linaceae > Linum > Linum trigynum. Next base: position 37,384,569 of record OZ034822.1, on the reverse strand, counting down.
ATTTTAAGGGTGTCCCAGATTACCAATTATAATTTTTTTCCATTCAATTCTACAACCAGAGGTTGGATAATCGTTCTTCCAAATTTTAGAGGTATCTCGAGACACCCCTAATTAAATGTCCATGTATCCGCCGCTGCATATATTCGCATAAGTCAATGGCAACATGAAACTGGAGAAGGAACACGACAAAAGAGGAACAAAGAGGGGAAAGAAAAGAAATGATCAAAACTTGGGAAGCGAAAAAAGAGAACTGTGTGCTACTGCGCCAAACTGAAAGGTGGCGTGTTATGTTTCTCGCAAGTTATTGTTTTGCTTTTGCTTCTTCTTCAGAGCAGTGCTGCCAGTGATTGTGAATGGAAGTAAAGAAAGATTCTAAAGGGATGAATGCAATGCATACTTTGAGGAACGACTGGTCAAACGTCTGCCACAATTGACTGGGGGGTGGAAACAAGAACAACCTGCTGAATCAGCCAACTTTGTATAAAAGTTACCGGCAAGGCAACTGTAGAAACTCAGAGAAAGCTAGCTATGTCTAAGGAAGGCTAATACTCAATTATAATTAACTATATAGGGTAAGATTTTAAGTTTGTCTTGGGCTCAGTTTCATGTAAATTATACAAGAACTAATTAAGGAGGGAGTTAATTAGGTTGATAAGACTAACTCCAACCCATAAAGGGGAATTTAGCTCCCCAAATGGCCAAATATGGCTTTTTAGCTCCCCAAACTCACTTTTCACTCCAACCCTATAAAAAGCTAAATTTAGCTTCCCATTTCCCTTTTTCAATTTATTTCAATAAACCATACTTATTTGACCTCTAATTTTTATATTTCACTTTAATTTTTTCATAGCTCGTTATTACTTTTGAATACAAATTTTTCAATGTAATTTTTTTTAAATTCCGAGATAATTTTTTTTTCAAAAATTAGTCGTTAAAATATTAGCGTTAAAACTTCGGGACCACTCCAAATATGACCGTTTTTTTGTATCCGTTACTTTACCACTGTTTTTTTGTCATTTTTTGCACCAAATGTCTTTATAAATGACAGTTCTTCATTTTCATCAACTCAACTAAAACTTCTTCCCATTTCTAAAACAAACACATTCATCATGAGTATCTCAGATAGCTCATCGTCTGGAGAAGAAGAAAACGAAGAGTACGAAAGGTTTCACCACCTACGTTTGAGTTTGATCGGTCGGAGGCTGGCTGAAGGTGCATCAAGTCGCCGTCAAACTACAAGCCGACGTCACATTGATCGTGAGAGGGTCGAATGTAATCGACGTCTTATGAGGGATTCCTATTTTGAGAGACGATAACAATTGAATTTTGAGAGAATGCGATTTATGCTCTGAGAATGAGTGAAGAGAAATCTATGAAGAGTGCTGTAATATATAAGAAAAAATATGGCCGTTAAAATATGACCGTTTTTTTATGGCCGTTAAAATATGACCGTTTTTTCGTCACTACATCAATTATTTCAAATTTATATTTCAAATTGAATCACAAACCACCAATGAGAATAGAGGAAAAAAATCCAAAACAAATTGGCTCCCCAAATTCCCAACCAACAAAAGTTAAAAGAAAAAAAAAAGGATAACAGGTCAGCTGGAAGGAGAGGGCGCCGGACGCCCTCTCCTTCCAGCTGACCTGTTATCCACTTTTTGGCAGCCATATATCACTCCCCACCCCAAAACCCAGCCATATTTCCCTTCCAAAAACCCAATACCCATTTTTGGCTTCCCATTTTTTTGTGGGTTGGAGGAAGAAAAAAAGCCAAATATGGCTTTATAGCAATTTGACACCATGGGTTGGAGCTAGCCTAACAATGGCAAAAACGAATCAATATTTGGATATTTCTCAATCTATTAGTATGGTCAGATCATATTCGAGTATATTTACTTGTGGGGTAAGCAGCGTAAGCTCATATCCAACTTCTTAGTTTCGGTCTAAATTAAATACATAGTATCCCCTACACATACGAAACGAGACTCATTATCATTCCTAATAATACTCCTAAGTAATCAATGGGAAGATAGCACTAGGTAAACTAAGAGTTTTAATTGAGTTGAGTTTTAGTTAGTGTAAAGTTAAAATAAGGTATTTTGACATCTTAATTATTTCTTTTTATTAATGTTTTTTGTTTCTCTCTTTCTCTCTTTGTAGAAGCAAAAACACAACGAACTTTTTTGCTTCTCTTTGTTCTTTATTTCCACAACACAGTCACATCGGCTAGAGATCGTTGTCAACGGACCAAATTTCCTTCTACACGACGACATAGTAAATGGCTGGCAAAGAACTGGATTTACAGTTGGGACGTTTCTCTCTTTGTTTCCCTCTCTCTCTCTCTCATCTACTACCATCTCTCTACCCACATTTTCGCACCCGCTACTGCAATTGACTTTGTGTTTATAAGTTGAATTAGAAAGGCTCTTAGAAAAAGCTGCCAGAAATAGAATCAATACATACCAGAAGCACATGAATGCATATTTGAAACTTTATGATGCATATAAAACCCCTTTGAAATATCAGAAACCTTGGAATACAAACTAGAGATATCATAACGCATACCATAAACTTTTGAATGCATACCAAAACTTTTTGAAAGCATATCAGAAGCACATGAATGCACGTACACTAGAAACCGTAAATGCAGAACAAAAGTATAATGATGCATACACTAAAACTTTGAGTGCATGACAAAAACCTCAGAATGTATACCCAAAATATCATAATGCAAACTAAAAACCTATGAATGCATGTCAATGATAACACGTAAAATATGTGCTTTCTGCTCTCATTATTTTGGCATGTGTATGCTTTAATCAACGTACTAATACCACATTGTGATCTATTTTATCTAATATAAGTTAAGTGTTAGAAGCTATGAACTTCACCATGAGTAGGTCACTTTGAGCATTTTTCTTAGGGTAACTATCATACTTGGTCATGGTTTATGCTTGTGTTGTGTTTTTAGTAATGTTTCATGTCCCATACTCATCGTAAATCAATTAGGGATGCAATTTGGGGCTCATCTGGACACTCTTGCAATTCAAAAAAGAGAGAGAACGAGGCCAATCTACAAGTCATTTATTTTTCTCCAGCCATATACAAATCAAAACCAGAAATTACAAACCAAAATATTAAACTAGCTAGTCTATGATGAAAACAAGTTCCCAATAATTAATACACATTAATTGATTTACCTACAAGAAACACAATAATTGATAGTGTGATTCTACAACTTTTCACCTATATACTCAAGGGTTAAAAAAGAATCCACTAATTTCACTATTATATTTTTCAATGCTTGGAGTACACTCAACCGTGAGAGAGGCAATCGATCCGTTCCAATTCCATACGTATCTATAATTACCTATCTTCCTTCCTTCCTACTTAGCATCAGTTACGAGGTGTGAAGGAATGAAATAAATAGCAAATGCGTTAAGCAACATCCTCTGCCACTCACTCTCTCTCTCTCTCTCTCTCTCTCTCTCTCTCTCTCTCTCTCTCTCTCTCTCTCTCTCTCTCTCTCTCTCTCTCTCTCTCTTCATGACCATCATAGAAACACAAGTCCACTTTATAAGTTAAATATTTCATCCTCAAATCCCGACAGCATGCAACATTCATTCATTATTATCGTTGTTATGGGGACGACTGACGAGGTTGACGCTCTCAAATATTAATAAACAATTAATTTAGGTGAGATTTTATGGGTCTTTTCTATTGTGAAGTCATATATATAGTTTGCGATGCATGCAAACAACCGGTTTCCAACTTAGCTCTCAAGTAATTAGTCTCTTCACTCGCCCCTATACACGATCGATATGTTACGTGCACCGCTAACTCAGCTCCACCTAATTAAGGATCGGACTTCTGAAGGAAGCTATACTTCCAATGCATGTGTTAACTACAAGCTAACTTTAAAATAATGATGTTTTACTTGTGGAACTTTCAAATGAACTAAAAGAGAGGCTATGGTTGATACCAATTCAAGTGATTGGTATATGATGTGGCTATAGCTAAATTTATGACAAGTTTTTTTTTTGGGTGAAAAAACGGACGCTAGGAGCGCCCTAACCCATAAAATTCACTATTCGGGCCTCTTGGATCCCGATAGCATCATGGTTTATCCAAAAGTACAAAAAGACTCTGTATGATCGTAATTGGAGCTTCCTACAGGGATCGAGTGTCCCTTATTAGCAAGAAAATCAGCTACATGGTTCTGCTCTCTGTAGACGTGTCTGATCTTGACCTCACCGAATGTGTCCATCAGGTTCTGAAACTGACGGATAATAGGGCCATGCCTATGCCCATTGTCGATCCGATTCTGTAACACTTGCACCGCCGCCAGGGAGTCCATTTGAACCTCAACTCTGGTGGCTTCCAAACGTCGTGCTAGCACTAGTCCCACAAGCGCTCCCCTGAGTTCGGCCACCATAATCGTGCATTGGCCATAATTTGACATGAAGGTCCCCAGGTTTCTTTTACTCTTGTCTCTCGCAATTCCCCCCGCTGCCGCCATCGACCCTAGGTTGTGCACTGACCCGTCCGTGTTGATGGTGATCCATCCATCTGGTGTCGTTGCCATTTTAGCATCACTTCCCTCCTCGTTGTTGGTTGTCGAAGACCGATCCGCTCGTCACTCTGCAGCACCCGCTCCACTGCCTCGGTCCAGTAGCGCACACGAGCCACCAAAGCTAGCTGGTCTGTTTGTTTCCCTGCAAAGACAAAATCATTACGACACTTCCATATAAGCCAACAGCCCAGACCAAACACAATAGAGTAGTTGTCCCTTAGGTACTCCTCCATCCAATCTTGTTGTGGCATCAAGAAGAATCTCTGATGCTTATCCCTAGGAATCAGCTCCTTCCAGGTCGCAGCCGCCATAGCACAATCCCTTAGCACATGTAGCACGTCCTCATCATTCGAAGGACATCTAATACATTCGCTATTGGTGGCAAGCTTTCGCCTCTTGCGCTCCTCGTTCGTCATGATCTTACTCTGATACGCAAGCTAGAGAAAATGCCGAACACGACTAGGTCCATCCCATTTCCAAATCACTTTCCAGCAGCATTGCTCCTCCTCCTCTTCAAACCCAGCAGCAAGCGCATAAGCTGACTTGAGACGGAAGCGGCCATCTTCCTCCAGCGCCCAGATAGTGCGATCTTCTCCACTCTCCCTACACGGTGGAGTAATACCAGCAATTTGTGTCCGCATTTCTTGAGTTATCTTGTGCTCAAACTTGCTCCAGTCCCACTCACCATTCTCATCAACCATATCAGCCACAGAGATACTCTCGTCCAGATGATCTACTTCTTCAGGGAGTAGGTCCTTAAGAGCTATGCCACTATCCAACCATTTATCTCCCCAAAAGCTTGTATCCTGACCACTCCTTATGCTCCAGGCTGTCCCATGCATCAATAGCGGCCAAACTTCTTGCATAGTGCACCATACGGAGATCTCCTCTTCCCTTTGAGCTGCTTCATATCCCCCTCTCTAACTCTAAAATATTTATGTTGCATAACTTGGACCCACAGCTCCTCCGGCGAATTAGGAAAATCCATGTCAACTTCATAAGGTACGCTTTGTTAAGCTCGGGAGCTGAACGGAGGCCCAGCCCTCCCATATTTTTTGGCTTGCAAATATGCTCCCAAGATATCAAATGTGTCTTCTGCTTCCCATCCCTTACTCCCCACACAAAGTTTCGTATCAATCTGTCAATGGTCTCACAGACCGAGGCAGGTAGTTTGGCAGTTTGCATCACGTAGGTCGGCATAGCATTTAGGACCAAGAGGGCGAGAGTGACTCTCCCAGCCAAAGATAAGTTTTTCATCTTCCAGCTAGAGAGCTTCTTCTCAATCTTCTCAATCACCTGCTTATAAATCTCTCTCGTTATTCTGCCATGGAGTACAGGGACTCCTAAGTAGTTGCCAAGGTTTGTAGTAGCTTGGATTCCCATCTCCCTCACAACCTCAGCAGACACACTTTTATTCGTGTTAGGCGAAAAGAAGAGCTTGGACTTTTCGTGACTCACTAGCTCTCCAGATGCGTTACAACATCGAGAGTGCATCAGTCATGGTTTGCCCCTGCGCTTTCGTCGCCTCCCCAAACAGAATCAGATCATCTGCGAAAAAAAGGTGAGAAAGCTCAGGACCTTCCTTTGAGATTTTGAAAGGCTTCCATCTACCTTCTCTAACTTTGCTTGTAATAATATGACTAAGGCGTTCTATACAAAGTGTAAAGATGTAAGGTGATAGAAGGCATCCCTATCTTAGCCCCCGGGAAGGCACAAATTTGGCTGTGCAGGCTCCATTCCTCAATATTTGCATCGACGTCATTGTCACACATGCCATCACTACACGAATGAACTCCTGGGGAAGGCCAGCCTGTTGGAGCGTACCTTCAATGAAATGCCAACAAACACGCTAGGTCTACCTTGAGGATCATGTGCCCCTTGGTCCCTTTCTTCTGCTCCATCGAGTGAATTATCTCCTGCAAAATAATTATATTACTGGTTATGTGACGGCTTGGAACAAAACTAGTTTGGGAAGGGTGAACCAGTTTGTGCATAAATCCTTTCAATCTATTAGCCAGACATTTAGCTATCACCCTATAATCCACATTGCATAGGCTGATAGTTTTAGGATAGACCACCTTGGGAATCAGGGTGATAAGAGTCTCGTTAATATGCTGAAAATTAGCCGGGTTGTGAAGGCAGGAAATAGCAAAAGATAAAAGATCCTTCCCTATCTTGTGCCGGCATTTTTGGAAGAACACCGCTTGATACCCATTCTTCCCCGGTGCCTTCAGCCCTGCCATATCTTTCACAGCTCGCAACAATTCCTCCTCTGTCAATTCCTTGGTAAGCATCTCCAACTTCTGTCTCTCCATTTCTGGGAAGTGTCCCTGAATGCTATCATGGCTATGCACCTCCTCCGCATACTGGTTCATATGAAAGTCTCTCACAAGATTTTGTAGTTGGCTAGGATCCGAAACCCATAGTCCCTCTGAATCTTTGAGACATTTAATTTTGTTTCTCTGTCGTCTGGCTAGTGTGGAGAGGTGAAAGTAACAGGTATTTTGGTCCCCAAAAATAGTCCATTTTGTTCTTGACTTCTGAATCCAAAGGACTTCCACCTCCCACAAAGTCTCTTCCAAGCGTGTTCGGACTCCATCCTCATCCTGAACTGTTCGGTCTGAGGGTTGCTGGTGGTTCAACATCTCCAGTTTAGAGAGGCGAGACCGTAGCTCCTTCTTCCTCTGAAAGATGTTGCCGAACACTTCTTTGTTCCACGCTTTTAGCTTCACAGTCAGCTCCAGCAAGGGAAAAAGGTACCCCTCTTACGGCTTCCAGCCTCGATCAAGCACATTCGGGAAGTTGACATGGGAAAGCCAAGGAGCAAGAAAGCGAAAAGGACGTACCTGATTCATCGACGGGCACCCTGACTTCACATCAACCAATATTGGTCTATGATCTGATTTTAGCCGATGCAGGTGATAATTAGTAGTTTCCTGGAACACTTGCATCCATGTTGTATTGCATAATGCTCGATCAAGCCTTTCTTTCAGCGCCATTCTTGTCGTGAACCAAGTAAATTTCGGTCCCACAAACCCCACGTCAATGAGACTACAGGATGAGATAAAATTGTTGAAACTCCTGGTCTTGACCGGGTTAAACGCTGCACCACCCTGTTTCTCCGACGGGTGAGATATTGAGTTGAAATCACCCAGTATCAGCCAAGGCTCATGAATTGTTCTTCCAATCCGAGTCAACTCCTCCCAGAGACTTTGGCGTTCATATTCGTTAGTACTACCATAAACTACCGTAATAAAACCCTTCATCATTCCTCCATCTTTCCAACACATATGGACAAATTGCCTATGCATGATTTTCTCTTCCAGATGTATGCTCCCTTTTTGCCATGGTACCCTAATTCCCCTTGAGAAACCTTCTGCCTCAGAAATGGCCTGTGAATCAAACCCCAACTTGCCTATAACATCCTCTGCGTCTTTACCTTTAATTCGAGGTTCAATAATGATCGCCACATATGGTTTGTTATCCAGTTTGTAATCTAAAAAAGTATACGTGAATTTTGGGTGTCGAGCACCTCTACAATTCCAAGATAAGAACTTAACCATGGATAAGAGATAGGTAAGAAAAACAGACCCCCAAAACAGCAGCCCATAGTGGCGTTAACCTTCTACAATAGCTTATGGTAGCTTGCTACTGTCTTGTCCGGTCGAAAGTTCCGGGGAGGAAGTCTGATCCTCTCCCATCGGCACGTCCTCCCGGGTTTTGTTCGAACCTTCCAAGAACACTGCCATCTTTTGCTGAGATTGCGCCAAAAACTCATCAATCGCCTGCTGCGTTATTGGGAATGGAGAATCCATCACTCTCTCCTTGGGATCACGTTTCGATTTGGGATTGCCTTTGATTTTTTCTTCACTCCAATTTTGAGATTGATTCCATTCTTCGCGTCCCCTGCACCTTTCTGACCAGAACTTTTCTTGCGCTGTCAATGCTTGATGGAGGGGGTAGATTGGGCCGTATCGCTCGGGTTCCTTTTCCGCATGTCTGTATTGTGTCCTTGGTCCACGACTGGTGGGCTTCCCGTCTCTTGTTCCTTTTTAGTACGATCCTCCTTTTGGACCTCCTTCGATTTACCAGGACCATTGCTATTTTGGGCTTTGGAGGATGTTTCCCCTACTTTGGCCCAACTGGCCTCCATTCAAGGAGCACTGCTTGGTTCTTTCCCCCCTTTGTTCCTTCCGTGCCACCACCCTTCACTTTCCCCTTAAGTTTGTCATCCCCAAAATGGAGAGAATTGATCAAGGACCTTTAGTTAGCATGATAAATACTCAATCAATATATAAACAATCAGGCCAATCACAACATAGAGTTCGGAATCACAAAACTGCAACATCCTAGACTAGGATTCACATCATCCAAGTGAATAAAAACCTACATCATTCCTAGAGAAAGAACTACAACTATGGAAGGGAAAACCCGTGAAAAGATGGCTCCTTCTCCCTAGTTTTTTGGGATGGTACTGAAGATGGAAGCTGGCCCCCTTTGCTCTTTTGTAGCTCAAATTCTCCTTTAATCTTCCATGGCTTGTTGCTTTCTCTCTCTACAAAGAAGAAGATCCAACTATTTATCTCTCCAAAACTCTTTTTGAAATCTTCTCTCTCTTCATATTTATACCCGACTGTAGGGATGGATATTTGAACCCGTCCCGTCGGGTTTTAACAGACCTGACCCACGACGAGTATCGTACTGACCAGCAATAGGGTGGGACGGGACATAGGTATCTACTTCTGACTTGCCTGCCCCGCCTAATTCATGGCCCATTATGTCTCAATTTCTTATAGTATATATTCATATTTCTCCTATTTTGACTTTTCTTCAATTAGTTAAACTTGATTTTTCAACTAGTTAGACTCAATTACTCATTTTACTATCACTATTTTTCATTCATAAAGTGTTTCCCCTTCGTTTTATAGAAAAAAGAAGAATTTTGTAAGTATTTTTTCAAATAACATGTAAGAGTGGGACGACTCGCCCCGACCCGACCTGCAGTAGCGTGGGGTGGGGAAAAGGTATTAAGGTACCAGCCCCGACCTGCCCCATAGCCATCACTACCCGATAGTGCGATTTCAAGGCTGTGTGTCATGATCATTATATATGCAGTGAAACCGTGATGTCTACCCAACCCGCACCGTTTCATTTACGCACTTAATGGTTTCCTTTCATTATTCACGCCATGAGTCCATGATATGTGCACTACTCGTGAGACGTCCAAAGCCTCCTAGGAACTTGTAATCTTCACGGTTTCTGCTCGTGAACATTTGCTTTGGACTGTGATGTATGACATTGACAACACTTGCTCCCGTTTTCGCTCCCTGGTGTGAGCTACTACCCCCGTGCGGGTTGTGTCAATCGTTTTCATGACCTATCTAACTACCCCTGTGAGCCAAGTATACCTCAGAATGGTATTGCTAGTATATTGGCTACCAAGGTCATATTCCAGGGTTCTCGATACCATAGGCTACTTCTCACTTCGTTGTTATCTAGTCAACCAATAGGTTTAACATATCATGCATACTAGATCGGTGCTCCGATCATAATGTGTGGGGACCTATCTAGCATTATTTTAAGAGGGCATTCTTATAGCAAGGGTTTAGTCGCAACGTCCACTAAAGAACCCTAAGATCATTCATCTACCGTTAATTAGTCATTTGGAGCTACCTAGTCTAAACCTAAAATTCTCATCTAGTGTTAAACTCAGTTGTAGGCTAGGCTAGAAAGGAAGAGTTGGGAGACTTAACCAAATATAATTAAGCATAAATGGAGCATATATTCACAAAAACAAACATATCCATTCATAAATCCAAACACAATTACATCAATATTCAAAACCTAAATCTAGGGTTTGGGGTTTTTTAACCCCTAGTACCTTAGAGAACTACCCCATAAAGGAGGGAAGAAGATACATGGAAGAAAATAGAATAAGTCTTGATGTGGGAGAGCTGCCTTCCTTCTCCTCCTCCTCCTCCTCCTCGTCTTCTCCTTCCTTCAGCTTCTCCCCATAACTTTCTCTCTCTTAAAATCATAAATTCTCAATCAAAATCAACCCTAATGTAGTGGGAGGAACCCCCTATTTATAGAATTCCATGATTCGGGAAAGTTCAAGACCAGAGAGGTAAAGTTCATGGGCGTTATCTTAGAGGTTGAGGCCGCGATCCGTGAGTCGACCGTCGAGACTTTCTGGACCTCCCTCATTGGATACTCATAAATTTTGCACCCTAGGCTCCATATTTCACATCTGTGATCTCGGTTGTGCTGGTTGCGATCTTCGAAGCTTGGTTCATGTCCTCACTTCGTGGTCGTGATCTCCCTGCCTTTAACTATGATCTCTCTCTTTTCTCCGTAACTCTATACTTGTGCACATTTTTTGTACCCAAAATATATATATCTTCTAATACACGTGAATGCCAAATACTCCACCTATTATCTTATATATACTCGAAAAACTCGACGACAAAGAAATATAATGAAAAATAGATGACAAAGGTTGACACAGACTACTGACATCCTAATAAGATGAATACTGACGAGTGATGATGTTGACGATCATGCAGCTCCTCCAAGTGAAAAATCCTACCCTGTTTAATCCCAATTCATATATGCGCCCATTCTTTAGATCTTATATAACACATCTAGGCGGTTAAAACATAAAATCCTTGCTCAATGAGCTAACCAACTTATGAACATGGAGAGTATGAGGCAAAACTTGTAAATTATAATTTGTTGATCTTATGCCAAGAATATTTAACTGCTTCAAATTCTCATATGAGTGAAGCATGTTAAATCTAGAAGGTAGGGAGATTTTTTACCTAGAGAGTAGCAAAGGCTATGCAAATTGTCATCGGTAGCGAACTCTAAAGTGCCGACCAACTTTAACCTGGTGTGGTTTGGAGTCTTGAGATTACACATGCTTGAAACTTTAATGGAAAAGGCTTTTCATGAAGGGCGATCACCAACATGATCGATCATAGCAGTTGAAGACCCTCCTGTTCTAGGATCCCTCGTTTCATTTAGCGAGCGCGTCCTCCAATCCATAACATTGTTGCCTAGCAGCTTGCAGTTGGCACAATAATTGCAATGAGTGTAGTGTTTCTGAAAGTGCCCTGATAACACTATATTTATAGTGTTTACGACTCCCATATTTGATAACTTTTCCCCTTCTATTAAAGCATCTTTAGTAATTTTAATTGGTTTCTTGTCTAAATCACAACTATTTGATCAATGAGCTTTTAATAGACCTAGGCGATGTTTTTGTACTATTCGATGCCTTCAAGGTATACTTTTGATGGTTTTGAAGGTACACGCAAACTAAGTAAGATTGGATCAAGCATTGAAGGACTCTGTAGGACCAAATGAGCTATCAAGATAAGTTTATGGAGTTTCCACGGGAAAGGAGTGGTCCACTGATGAAGAAGTCAACTAGAAGTTGTTAGATTATGTTAGAATGAGCCCATGGGAGGAAGAATTAACCCATTCTGAAGCAAGAAAGAGCAGCGGCCTAAGCAACGCGTCCAACCGCCGCTACCCAAAGTTGCAACCCAAATCGTCTGGAATTAAAGTCCATGGATCAAGAAGCCCAAATCATGAAGAATCAGAACGGCGGGTCAAACCAACGTACCGTATCCACCCTCCATTTTCCTTGTTGACAAAGTTTCCTAAGACTACTAGGTTTAGGAGACTCTTTCCTAGTCGGAAGAAGATCATGGAGACTTTAAATAAAATTTTATGCCCAAGGCTTTCTGGGACAAATGCGTTGAGGCACAACAGTTAACTAAACATCTAGAGGTAAATCGCTATTTTGGTGTGGGTTGCGAGAGCGGTACCAGATCAAGGCAAACTACGAATGCTAGATATGACCTCAAAATAATAGGGTCAAGGTCAGCCAGTGAGACGATGGGAAATAAGCTTCATTGTCGAGAGGGAAATAGCCTTAATCTCCAGCTAAAGCCCTTAAATGATCGTTCAGTGATAAAGGAGGTAGGGGTGCAGAGATAGTCATTGATGCTTACTTATCAAATACTTCACAGTCCCCAGTGAGACCCGATCCTAGGTTTTTTTATGTCGAATCCTCCCCTATTACTAGAGGGCATCACTCCATTGTAAGAGTAAGGCTGCACGAATACACAAATCTCTATAACACTCTACACGAGTGCCTAGTCTAGTCAAAGTATAGGGGTTTGCAGCTAAGGAGATGTCATCATCATCAGTGGTGGTACCTTCCTTCTCCTCTATGTAGCTAGTCTAAAATGACTATATGAGAATGTGATACAAGCACGGAGCCTGTACTCGTAGTTATCACGCATCTTCAAGAACGAACAATAGAACGTTTGTTTAGGGGTTTTTGTTTATAAGGATAGGGTGGAATTGAAAGTGCAATCTCAACACAAATATGGGAGAAGGCTCAATCAATATAACAGATAGAATCTTGGCCACAATCAAGGGGAAAACTTGATTGATACAGAGAAAAAGTTCAAGCCTCAGGCTCAAAACCAAGATAAAAGTCAATATTCTGTTAAAAACTAACCCTAAAACCTGAGTTTCGCCATTTATATAGGTCTGGACAATTAAAAATAACAAAAACTTCTTAAACGGACAAATTCCCGTCACCCAGGCAAAATACCCGGTCAGAACTCAAATTACCCGGTCGGGTATTTAGCCTCCACGACCAGGGGGACTTCTGCCCAAAATGCCAGTCTGCTACAAAATACCCGGTCGGGTATTTAGTATGCTTGGTCGAGTATTCCCCCTCCGCCAACCCTTCTTCCGCTGCTGCTAGGGCCGCATCAATCCCTCCCCGTTGGAGAAGCTTTGCCCTCAAAGCTGGTGTTTTCCTACAAGAGACCACATCAACAATATTTCCAAATGAACTTCTCCTCAATGCAATCAAAATGTTCCTTTGCACCATCAGATACGTTCCACTTCCGTCCTCTGACTTCGAACAACTTTAACTTCCTTCCTCCTTGGCCCAGTTCATGGCCAGCTATTGTTGATCTTCCCGGACTTCAGCTGGTGACAATGGATTTAGCAGGAACTTCCGGTCACCTCTCTTGAACCGGTAGTTGTTGTGCCTTCCAACATGAATATCTCATCGATCATATTGCCACGGACGACCCAATAAGAGATGAGCAGCCTGCATTGGAGCAACATAATACCGAATCTCCTCTGCATAATCACTTATATGAAAACAAACCTTAGCCTTCTTGATGACTTTGATGTTCCTATTGTCGTTCATCCAATGCAGAGTGTATGGTTGAGGATGCTTGATTGTGTCCAATCCCAGCTTATTGACTGCATCCAGGCTAACCACATTGGTGCAGCTACCATCGTCGATGACCATAGACAACACCTTCCCGTCGACCAGTAAATGAGAGTGAAATAGATTATCCCTCTGCTCCGTCTCTGTGTAAGCTTCAATAGATAAAGCTCGGCAGTTCACCCCAAGAAATTTACCTATTGGAGGTTTCTCAGCCTTGATGTGCTCATCCACATCATCATCTTCAGAATCAACATCAGAACCAAATCCATTCCCCATGAGCTTCTCTTCATACTCCTCCTCAAAAAAGTACTCTCCATCTCGCAAGACAAGAGTTTTCTTGTTGGGGCACTAGTTAGCCTTGTGACCTCGGCCAAATCACTTGAAGCATTGGATGTTTCCAGTTGATTCTTCATTCCTAGCTTGAATGTATGGGGTTGTGTTCCTTGCAGCTGGCTTGTCACCTTCTGGGTTAGGGTGATTCACATTAGCCTCGGGAAGGTTATCTGCAACAGGTTTTGGTGAAGGTGGGTAGGGGTGAACAAAACCACCCGCAAACCGACCTAACCGTCCAATCCGATCCAACCCACACGTATTTAGTGTTAAAATTAATTATTTAAGGTTGGTCAGGGTTTTAATTTGTACAACCCGCCTCTATTGGGTTGGGTGCGGATTTTAGGTTACGCAACCCGTAGAAACCGACCCAACCCGTGTTCCAACTATTGTCATAAATGTATGTATACAAAACAGATTTGTGTAGTATATAAGCATATTCATAAGAAAATTAAAATACTTTATCATACTTTTCTCTTGTGGTTCCCCTTGTCTAATGCATTATTCTACTTTGAATTTAGACGTATATTTAATATAGGCTACAATTCATATAATTTATTGTGTGTACGATTTTAGAAGAATAATATATATGAATAAGTTCACTTATGTTTAAGCAAATGTTTGTGGGAAAAACTAGACTTATGTTTAAGAAATTTGTATTTCATTAAAATTCAAACACTATTTATGCATTTTGATACTTTTCGGTTTGATTTATTTGTTTAAGATTTTAATTAGTTATATAATATTTTGTGGTGTAGAATAGTTGTCTTTTTTATGTTGGGTTGGGTTTTTAATTAAAAGTATCTCCAACCCGACCCAACCCAACTATAAACAAACCGTAGGGTTCTAAATTTTTTGGGTGGGTTTGGATTTAGGTTTTTCAAAAACGTAGTGTATGGGTCGGGTGATTAAAATGACCAAACCCGAACCATCCGACCCATGTACACCCCTAAAGGTGGG
Organism: Linum trigynum; assembly: GCA_964030455.1. NCBI lineage: Eukaryota > Viridiplantae > Streptophyta > Magnoliopsida > Malpighiales > Linaceae > Linum > Linum trigynum. The sequence goes on along the minus strand of OZ034822.1, from coordinate 37,369,435 downwards.
TACCTTCTTTCCCAGCTCACATTCAGCTGCCTCTCTACCTCCATGGCCAAATGCACCGCTTCCTCCAACTCCACAAGCTGACGAAGCTCCACTTAATCTTGATTTCCCTGTTGAGCCCATGCAGAAAGCGAGCAATCGTTGCTTCCTTGTCTTTCCTCACATCTGCTCTCATCATGAGCAGTTCCAGCTCCTTGAAGTACTTATCAACAAAGCGAGTTCCTTGCTGAATTCCCTGCAAGGCATCATGGAGATCTCTCTGATAGAAAGGCGGAATAAACCGATCACGCATCAAGCCTCTGAGTTCTGCCCAAGTAGAAACTTCAGGCGGCAGATTCCTCCTTTGTCGTTGTTGAATCTTTTCCACCAAACTGCTGCACAATCTGTAAACTCATAGGTGGCTACAATAACTTTCAGATGCTCTGGGTAAGGATTGCAATGGAAAAACATAATCATCTTCCTCTCCCAATCGAGGTAAGCTGATTGATTATTAGTGCCTGAAACAAGGGGATTGAGAGCTTAATCCCTCGAATCAGTTCAACGCCATAACCTCCTGCTTCCGGTGGCCTTCCTACATACTTATAATAATCATTCTCATAGTCATTAAATAGAGGTCTGTTCTGCGGGATTACCTGACGACGTTGCTCCGTGTATTGGCGCCTCCACATCTGCCAATATGGGGTCTCGGGAAAAGCTTGGTACACTCGATCTGCTCTTAGGCCCTCTCGTTTCGCGGCTCTAGTTTGAGTTGCGACAACTGTTGGATTCTCTAGTGGTAGTGGATTACCCATTGGTTGAGTCTCCAACCTGGTGATTAGGGTATCCAGTCTCTGATTCGTCTCAACCAACTGACCTTTGGTAGTGTCCTGCTGGGCCTGAAGCAAGTCTCCCATCTGCGCAGCAAGCAGCTTCATAGCTTCTGCAAGGTTCCGACTCTTCTTTCCCACGATTGCTTCTTTGATTGGGGTTTCTTCTTTAGATAGCAATTCCTCCTCTTCTATGCGTTCTGCAATCAGATATTTGAACCTCGTTCGACAAGCAACAGGTCCTCTCTCTTTCGATCATGCCACTGTGTTGAACCAGGCTTTGATACCACATAATAAGAGCACGGAGCCTGTACCCGTAGTTATCAAAGTACGCAGCTTCAAGAACGAACAATAGAACGTCTGTTTAAGGGGTTTTTGTTTGTAAGGATAGGGTGAAATTGAAAGGGCAATCTCAACACAAATTTGGGAGAAGGCTCAATCAATATAACAGATAGAATCTTGACCACAATCAAGGGAAAAACTTGATTGATACACAGAGAAAGTTCAAGCCTCAAGCTAAAAACCAAGATAAAAATCAATATTCTGCTAAAAACTAACCCTAAAACCCAAGTTTCAGCCTTTATATAGGTATGGATAATTAAAAATAACAAAAACAGCTTAAACATACAAATTCCCGTCACCCAGGCAAAATACCCAGTCAGAACTAAAATTACCCGGTCAAGTATTTAGCCTCCACGACTGGGGGGGCTTCTGCCCAAAATGTCAGTCTACTACAAAATACCATGTGCCCAAAATATCTGGTCGGGTATTTAGTATGCTCGGCCGGGTATTCCCCCTCCGCCAGCCCTTCTTCCACTGTTGCTGGGGCCGCATCAGGATGTGATCTTGTTTATTGTTATATTAATGAATGTTAGGATTTCATATCATGCTTGTATTTGTCTACGAATTTTAATCTCGATCATGATCATTGATTGCTTTATGGTTTTTAATGCTTGTAATGGTCATTGATGTTTTCTATAGTATGAATTCTATTAATACCATCGATGCTCATGATTCTATTGTATGATACTATATTCATTGTTCTTAGTATTACCTAATAGGGATACCCCATTGATCCTACATTAATATGGGAGGATTGATCGGCCATATATGCATCGAGTAGTGTCAATGCTTCATTGTTAGATCATCAATGCTATAGCTCTAGTTATGGTTTGAAGAAGGCCTAATTAACTTTCTGCTATCCTAACTTCCTTATTCTTTATTGATTACATAACGACATGAAGCAAAAGCACGCATTAGCTAGTTAAATCTCTATCACAAGAGGCGCATGCACGGGTAGAGAGTGGTCTTAGAGGAAGGGATAGGGTGTTGCAATAGATGAACCATCGATACATGATATTAAAGAGCCAAAGTTTTCATGATTATCTTCAAGTTCACAATCTAGTACAATAACTTATATTTACTTTCATGCATCTATAAATCGAAACCCCTAAACAACTTTATTCTTCTTGCATGCTTGTTCAATTCGTGTATGTCATGATATTTGGTGAGAGTAGATATGCATTAGAAGACCTCGAGGAATATGACCCTAGGCACATATAAGATTATCACTCGTGATTTCTACATCATTTTTTTGGCACACGAAGATTTCTAATCATATATAAAAGCATCTAATCATCTTATGCCTAGTATAGAATCTTTTTTGTTTTTTTTTTAGATTTTCTTATGAAACCAGTACTAGAAGTTAAACTAAAAACCTAAAGATCATGGAAGAGATACTTCGAGAAGGAGGAGTTTCGAGTTCACCCATCTTGAAGACAAAGGAAGGAGCATCTATCTCAAGAGGAGAAGAGCCCTCAAGCCCCAGCAACTTTAAGAAATCCTTGGAAGAGAAGGACAACATAGACGAAGACAACTTTGATCGGGAAGAAGAGGGAGCATCTTCAACACCTTCAACGCCAATAATGGGTGGAGAAGAAGGACAAAGACAAGTGGTCATTCCACCAACTCTTTATGAATACCTGAAGCATTGTTGCGCCACCAACAACCATAGAGATTATAACTCAACTCATCCAAATGGTGCAACAAGCAGGTAAGTATGGTGGCAGGAATGATGATGATTCAGTGTAACACTAGAAGACATTCTCAAAGATCATCGATCTCATATCGAGAGATGATGCTACCAAAGATGGGACTCGACTATGACTTTTTCCATTGTCACTTGGAGGAGGAGCAATGTAGTGGCTCAACTGCCATCCACCAGGAACCTTCACCACATGAGACACCCTTTCACCAACATTCATCAAGGAGTACTTTCCATTGATCATAAAATTTAGGTCAAATGCAGGCGGATCGACCTAAATCCGTGAGTGACCCGCCCGCATGCCCAGTCCTACACGAGCCAAAGCCACATGATCTTGACTAGGTATTATGGTCTAAATTGAAGAGAGTATCCACACATATATATTTCTTGCAAATTCAGCTACCTTCCTTTCCTCTCTTTCTATCCGTCCTTTGAATAGTCTTATCTTTTCCACCATCGTTCGTATTGAGAAGTCATCGAGAAAGAGAGGAGGCAAGCCTTTCACGTGGAGGTGGGCTGACGAATTGCCCTTTTGCATGCAACTGCAAATCCACCACCTAATTATATACTGCCCCCTTGCACTTCTACTACTACTTGACGTGTCTTTCAATTGCGTGACTTCGATTTTAATTTTCTGTTTTTTGTCTTTTCCCTTGTTCCACAAACAAACCCTTCTTTTCCAACTCACAAATATTATTATATATAATTCACAAAGACACATATACGAGGGGAAAAAGGACTTTGCAGCTACTAATTAGTTTGTCCCCCGTGAAAATAAAAAGTAGAGATTCATTCATATTCGTGTTTGCTTTCCAAGTTTCCAAAGGCCTCATTTTGGTTACACCTTAGCTTACCATGAATGAGGAAAGGAAACAAACATCCCAAGCTAAATTCATGCAAACCCACCACGTGGCGCCCTCAGAATCCATTCCTGTGTACAGTTGGATGTGCATCTCATCCACAATCCCAAAACCTAGACCATATGATCATATTCCTGCCACAGGACAGGGTACGATGTGAAAACGATGGCTAAACAAACTGACAAGACCAATGACATTATTTATATCCAGTTGAGCAGATAATTTTACTTGAACAGATTGGATGTATAACCAAATTATGTATTTTTATAAAGGACTCTAAATTATATAATATCTACAAGAACAGTTTAATCTAAATAATTTAATATATATAATGAATTTATATTGTATACTAATTAATTAACATGCTCATATTAAAATAAAAAAACTCATATGGATTTAATTTTTACAAATATGAATACTACATGCTTATGGAAAAGACGGATAAGATTATATATGTTATTTGAATCCCTTATGCATCCACTTAATTTGTAGATAAGGATAATGTGGGTTGATGTGACTTGAATCGGACTACCAGCCGCTTCGATTGGTAGTCGGGGGGGCCCGCGGTGTATGGGCTCAATGTTATTTGGGTTCGGGTTTCGGGCCTGGTCTGTAACCTCCTTTGTCAGATTGGGTTAGGTTTAGACCCACATGTAGAAGTACTATATATACTTGTCATACTCCTTTGTAATCTGTAATCTCCTCGATATAGTGAAACTGGCTCTCTCGCCCGTGGACTAGCTAACACACATCGTGTTAGTGAACCACGTAAATCGTGTTAGTGAACCACGTAAATCGTGTGTCTGTATTTTTTCAATTCTCGCTTTCGTATTCTTGCTTTATCGATTCCGACAATTTATCGATCCGTAGCCGCGCGTTTATAACATTACGATAGTTTGTGAAAAAGAGATTAGATATATAATCATTCTAAGGATCATTTTGAATGACTTTTGAATTATATAAAATAAATTGGATATTGATTTTAAAATATTTATTCATATATTTATTGCACTGTCTTGGGGGCAGTTAGTCATTAAAAGCTTTGCAGGTACTGTTACTAGTCAAGTTTATTAAAAAAGAGGATTAAGAGCCGTAATCAAGCGGCTTGGCGGGGAACAACGGAACGTAATAATTGAGCAAAGGAACCATTCAACCAGAACCAAAACCCATCCTATCAATTGTCAAATTTCATCAGATCTCTTGAAATATTATTATGACAATTAAGTTCTGATAAGGATGTGTGCGTGTCTTTCTTTCTCTAGATGATCAGTTAATTTCTTCAAATTGAATTTTCCGTTTGATTTGTTGTTTGTGATGTAGTCAAAGTTGTCAATCCGCATATTGACCCACTTTGACTCTGACCCGATAAAAAAAACATGTTGCACGCACTCGGCTGGTCGACCACTACAAGGTATCGGATTGGAGGTCACATTGTGTCATTTTTTTTTCTTTAGTTTGCGAAATGCGCCTATTTTCCAATTTTTCTTTTCGCCTAACTCAATCTTTGTAATCCTTAGTTGAACATTTGAATATTGATGTTATGTAAGTGTGTGTGAATTTTCACTATATGTTGGATTTAAGTACGACATGTTACTTTGGTTAATGTTACAAGTTATTACTCATATGTTAGATGAGATTTTATATAATTTATCAGAATAAGTATAATATAATGACTCTTTCCATATTTCCGGACTAAAATGGGTGATCCATTAACCACTGACCCACTAGTTTGACCGGATCCGGGTCAACCCGCGGATTGACAACTTTAGTGTTTTATTTTACGTGGGGTGGGCCTGAGAAGGGGAAAGTTCGAGGACAATTTAGTCATCCTGAAGATGATAATGAGAGGCGGTTTTCTTAAACCATTTTTCTGAGAATCTTTTCTTAAACCATTTTTGTTCTCGTTTTTTGCAACTTAAACTCATATTCATGTGAGAGATTTTTTGCAATCTTATTGTTATATCCATGTTTTCGGGTACTAATACATAGTATTCGTTTCATATATTAAATATTATACCTAGAATTAACACCATGAAGATGAAGTGTGTGGTTACTGGGGCTGAAGATAGGGTGCATAACCATGGTTATATTCATGGTTATGCACCCATCAATAACTAAATTTGGACCCTTTATTCAGAAAATTCAGATATAAGGATGGAGAATTAAAGATCATTTTTATTTTTCTTTGTTTTCTTAATCGGCTCATATCTTCTTCGTTTTAACTTGGATTTCAATTTTTTTGCACAGATGGAACGAGTTCCTTGTGCTCTACAAAACGAGATCCATTTTCAATATTTTTTTAGGAAAAAAATTCTTGCCTCTCTGTACCATCTGCATACCATATGGTATCTTCTTTGTTTTTAATTCGTTTTTGAAAACGTTCATCGTGATTTATTGGATCTACAAATTTCTGGGTGAACAAATTACAGGACCAAAAAATACCACAAAATACCACCCTGGTACGAGGTGGTATCTTGTGGTATACAGTGTTAAAAGTGGATATCATTTTGGTAAAAAACGGCTAAATATTTTTTTTCCAAAAATATATCAAAGTGGATATCATTTTGAAGAGCACAATTAATATGATCTAACTGTGCAAAAAAATTAAATTTCGACTTAAAACGACTGAGAAATCGTCCGACAAAGATTAAAGAGTGGAAAATTAAAGACTTTCCAAGAGAAATGCTGATTTCATGCTGATATGAGCGAGTTACTCATGATTACTCACCACAAAATTACTCACATTGTGTCCGTTACTAGTTATAGTTGCTTGATTGTTAAATAAATAACTGCGTTATTTAATTAGTAATTTAGTTTTCCGTGTCCGTTTTGGTTTGTGTTTTCTTGCTTGGCAAGTCATATCCAAATATACAAGGATTAAACCCAAGTTCTTTCACTATATATGCTAAGCTATCTAATTTGTGACCGAGTAAAGTAATAAATCACAATAATAAATCGTCGGTCTGTGAGCTTTTTCAAACTTATCATGGATTAGTCTTGTTCTGAATAACACTCAAAATTTTGTGTTTTATGTTTTCGATCTTTTGTATTGTCAATTTTTCATGTAAAAAACCAACTAGTATCAATGACTCGAGTTACTAGGATCATTTGTTTGACAACATGGCAGCAAAGTTGTTTTGATTATGAGGTATCGTGTTCAAATTATCACTGTCAAGAACCAGTTGATCCCGATAATTCGAGTTGTTGGGAGAGTAACCATAATGAATCTTATACCACACACTAACACACCCTCTCAAATGAAAGCCAGACAACTCATAAGTAGGGCTGAAAATTTGTCTGTCCCCTCCCTGTCCCTGTCAGACCCGTCCCTGAAGGATCAAGATGTATAACCGTCCCATCCCGTCCCTGTCTCCTTCTTGGTCTGACCCTCAAGGGTTGGGACAGGACGGGCCGGGTCAGTGGGTCGATCCTAATCAACACACTACTTTTTTACAAATTACGTTTTGGTACCCAAAATTATTTTTTCTTACAATTTAGTACCTAAATATTGTTTTTTTTACAAATAAGTCCATAAATTTTGATGGTAAAATTACTTTTTGGCACCAAATTTTTTTTATTTTTACAAATTAGTACCTTAACTTTTAAAACTTTACAAAAGGTCCAATGAAGTATGAGATATTTGTTGTTGCTAAGGGTCACAGGGTCAAAACGTGACCCGTCCCTAAGTTGTCCCGACCCGTCCCGACCCTTACAGGGTCAACAAATGACACGTCCCTAATCTGTCCCTGTAGACAAACTGACCCGTCCCGACCCTTAGGGACGGGTCGGGACGGGTCAGTGGGTCTTCCGGGACAAGCTTTCACCTCTACTCATAAGGGTTTTCATTTGCACAGGTCTGAATACAAGAATACCATGTGTTTCACAAATGGGGTCACCGGGATTCGAACACAAGACCTTTCGGTCAAAGAAGGCTCTTATACCATGTCAAGAACCAGTTGATCACAATAACTCGAGTTGTTGGGAGAGGTTCCATAATGGATCTTATACCACACACTAACAATCATGATCCTCAATATTGACCATTGTCTTAAAGCACATGATACGACGGGCAGTGGTGGAGCCAGAAAATTAGTCAATGGGGGGTGTTTTTTCCATACCACAAAAAAATCAAATGCATAATAGAAAATAAAATCTATATGAAATAAAACGTCATCAAAACAATAATGAAGATTCGCAATAATAGTTCAACGCATGTCACTCACAAACGAACCAAGGAATTTCATATTATTAAAAGCATTATAAAATACATTTCATGTACAAAGTAACACACAGTTCTTGTTCAATATATGTCACTAACGAATCCTTCATTTAGTTATTGTGACGGTAGAATTTAGTAAATATTCTAGGCGTCCATTTGAGAAGGCAGAAGCTATTTAAGGAGTGCTTCTCCTCACTTGTAAATACATTCATAAACCATCCAAGTGTTGGGTAACACAACTCTAACGAGAGCTCTCTCCATTCTAGTGAGTCGAGCGAGTGTGAGTGTAATTTGACTTAATTCTCTAACGTTGCTTAAGTGCTGAAACCACTTGAAAAGATTTTAGTCTCTGACAAAACTCGCAAGGCAAAAAGTAGACAACTCCATCAGTTTCTCCTTTTGCAATTGAGTTTTGTGGATTTAAACAAGTCATAGATGACAACAAGTGGCAATTGAGTTTTGAGGATTTAAATAATTGTTTAAATAAAAGTGTATTGTTGTTAATTGGTACAACACAAAACGTCTCCGGTGTAGATGGTTAGATGGGTGGTATGGGATTAACAAGTAAAGGCTCAATTATCTTGCAATTGTTTTCTCCAAGGGGCTGCACGCACCCCAACTCTCTGAGTGGCTCTGCCATTGACGACGGGCTTGTCCCTACTTCAAATCTATGAGTTGACTTTTATATGAGGGGTCATGTAAAGGAAGTGGTTAAGATTCCTGCATTGGCATCTTCGAACAACTCGAGTTATTGGGACATGTTGGTTATTTTAAGGTCACGTGTTTAAGTTCTCAAGGACTCCAACATTAATAGTTGATTTAAAACACATGATATGATGGGTCTGTGTAAAATTTCAGCAAATGAATTGGATTTGGTACATGTACGGAAATGGTTACTAGAGTTATTTCTTCATTCCCTATCTCAATTTGGAGTTATCAACTGAGATTCTTCGCCTAGGTATTTTAGTCAGGTTGTATTCAATTTATCGCTCCACAATTTCAGTGAATCAACCAGTGTTATTAAAGTTGAGCCGAGCCGCTCGGCTCGACCGGTAAAACCGCCACCCGATCATAAAACCGGCTCGAAACAGTCTAAAAGCCGCTCCGGTTTATGTAGCGGTTGGCGAGCGGCCGAGGCGGTTAACCGTTCGAGCAGATTGAGCCGCTGGTCCGGTTTTTGCCATTCAGCCACTAAATTTAATTAAAAAAATTGCAGAAAATTGAAAATTGAAATAAACAAAAAACGTAGGGCTCTCAAACTGAATCCTTATTTCCATTTCACAGTTTCGAAGGAAAGAGATGAACTCTGATTAATAAATGTCCACTATTTATACTGATAACGTTTATTAGGTACCGGTTCTCTAACGGTTTTAAACGGTCTAATGTCGGTTGGACCACTAAAGTGCGAGCCGTTCGCATTACCGGGTCATGCTCCGGTTCGGTTATGACAGGAATCAACACCAAACTGAATATGATAACCCACCTCTAGATTAGTCGTGTGGTTTCTGTACTTGGTGATCTAAGAGCCAAAGAGACTATTTCTAGTCAAATCTTCGATTTCCAACGAAACCTAAGACTAGCCTTCTTGGCTTATCTTGGAAGAAGAAAAAAACGAAACCTAAGACTAGGCATGCACTCCCGGTTTTAAGAATAATCAAGAAAGAAGACATTATTATATAGATATAAACTCAATCAATTATATAATTGCATTGAATTGAAATTTTGGAACCCCTCTGGCTCTGGGTTCCTATTTATCACTAAAACAAAGATTTTGAGTTGGGTGAGGGTTTTTTTTTTTTTTTACAACCCACTTCTTCTGATTTGCTTCTCCACTTTGTATAGGAGCTTTTGTCACATGTAAGGTTACTTCACCGATGATAGCATCAATTCTTGCTCCATCAATGGCGAGGAATGGCCTTCGAAAGAGGATTAAATACTCTTTGCTTGTATCCATGTCGATCACAAGGTAGTCTGGGAAGAAAATGAGCGGATCAACTTGGGTGCTTAAGCCTCAAACGACTCCAAGGGCTCTGCAACAGGTGTTGTTGGCTAACGGGATCTGTACATTGGCATACTCCATGTTAGCTATTCTCATCTATTCAGATTTATGCAGTGGTAGCTTGTACACTCTTAAGCCAAGGTCACTAGACCTTTCTCCATGTGACGGTCATCCAAGAGACATTTGCTGATGATATGCCCGGAATGCTCCTTTACTTCATTGATTGGGATGAATTATTTGTAATCCCAAGGGGTATTCTTGATCGTGTTCTCCTTTTCTTTGAGCCTATAATCTTCCTCCATGAAAATTTCAAGCTTTCCTTTAAGATCCCTCCATAGAAATCATCTCCCCCTATATTGGCACTGCCACTTCTGCTCCTCCAAAAGATTATATCAAAATTCTAAAGATGGATGGATACTCAGCTCTTTTCTTCTCTTCTTCCTTTTTCATGCTTGGAAAACTTATGGTTGCTCCCATCCGTGTTGAGATGACTCTGACTTCCTCCTTCTTTGGATTATTTTCTATATTGCTCACCTTGCCACTTCTCGCACGTCACGAGTACTGATGGCGTTCGTAGCTCTGCCTTTTTTGTGATCGCTGTAATGTCACAGTCACTCCAGCATATGGACAATTTTTTGTGAACCAACGTCATTTTAAAAGAAAAAAATTCACCCAAAATTTAAGAGAGAAAAATATATGGCTCTTACCATGAACTGATAAGAGTTAGTTTAATTAATATTTTTTATGGTTACAACTATTCATTTGACTTATATCTAATATAATATAGGGCTAATACCATTATAACACCCGAACTATTGCAAAAATGTCACTTTATATCATGAAGTATTTTTCTGTTAAAGTTGACTCGTTTTGACCGTTAGTTTTTAACAAAAAGTCCAGTCAGCGTTGATGTGGCACATGACGTGGAATTTAAATTTATTTAATAAAAAAATCATTAAACACTATTACAGAAAAAATTATATAAAAATCAAAACATCAAAAATCAAAATAAAAAGCTTCATCTCGCTCATTGCTTTTGAGTTGGGTGAGGGTTTTTTTTTTTTTTTACAACCCACTTCTTCTGATTTGCTTCTCCACTTTGTATAGGAGCTTTTGTCACATGTAAGGTTACTTCACCGATGATAGCATCAATTCTTGCTCCATCAATGGCGAGGAATGGCCTTCGAAAGAGGATTAAATACTCTTTGCTTGTATCCATGTCGATCACAAGGTAGTCTGGGAAGAAAATGAGCGGATCAACTTGGGTGCTTAAGCCTCAAACGACTCCAAGGGCTCTGCAACAGGTGTTGTTGGCTAACGGGATCTGTACATTGGCATACTCCATGTTAGCTATTCTCATCTATTCAGATTTATGCAGTGGTAGCTTGTACACTCTTAAGCCAAGGTCACTAGACCTTTCTCCATGTGACGGTCATCCAAGAGACATTTGCTGATGATATGCCCGGAATGCTCCTTTACTTCATTGATTGGGATGAATTATTTGTAATCCCAAGGGGTATTCTTGATCGTGTTCTCCTTTTCTTTGAGCCTATAATCTTCCTCCATGAAAATTTCAAGCTTTCCTTTAAGATCCCTCCATAGAAATCATCTCCCCCTATATTGGCACTGCCACTTCTGCTCCTCCAAAAGATTATATCAAAATTCTAAAGATGGATGGATACTCAGCTCTTTTCTTCTCTTCTTCCTTTTTCATGCTTGGAAAACTTATGGTTGCTCCCATCCGTGTTGAGATGACTCTGACTTCCTCCTTCTTTGGATTATTTTCTATATTGCTCACCTTGCCACTTCTCGCACGTCACGAGTACTGATGGCGTTCGTAGCTCTGCCTTTTTTGTGATCGCTGTAATGTCACAGTCACTCCAGCATATGGACAATTTTTTGTGAACCAACGTCATTTTAAAAGAAAAAAATTCACCCAAAATTTAAGAGAGAAAAATATATGGCTCTTACCATGAACTGATAAGAGTTAGTTTAATTAATATTTTTTATGGTTACAACTATTCATTTGACTTATATCTAATATAATATAGGGCTAATACCATTATAACACCCGAACTATTGCAAAAATGTCACTTTATATCATGAAGTATTTTTCTGTTAAAGTTGACTCGTTTTGACCGTTAGTTTTTAACAAAAAGTCCAGTCAGCGTTGATGTGGCACATGACGTGGAATTTAAATTTATTTAATAAAAAAATCATTAAACACTATTACAGAAAAAATTATATAAAAATCAAAACATCAAAAATCAAAATAAAAAGCTTCATCTCGCTCATTGCTTTTGAGTTGGGTGAGGGTTTTTTTTTTTTTTACAACCCACTTCTTCTGATTTGCTTCTCCACTTTGTATAGGAGCTTTTGTCACATGTAAGGTTACTTCACCGATGATAGCATCAATTCTTGCTCCATCAATGGCGAGGAATGGCCTTCGAAAGAGGATTAAATACTCTTTGCTTGTATCCATGTCGATCACAAGGTAGTCTGGGAAGAAAATGAGCGGATCAACTTGGGTGCTTAAGCCTCAAACGACTCCAAGGGCTCTGCAACAGGTGTTGTTGGCTAACGGGATCTGTACATTGGCATACTCCATGTTAGCTATTCTCATCTATTCAGATTTATGCAGTGGTAGCTTGTACACTCTTAAGCCAAGGTCACTAGACCTTTCTCCATGTGACGGTCATCCAAGAGACATTTGCTGATGATATGCCCGGAATGCTCCTTTACTTCATTGATTGGGATGAATTATTTGTAATCCCAAGGGGTATTCTTGATCGTGTTCTCCTTTTCTTTGAGCCTATAATCTTCCTCCATGAAAATTTCAAGCTTTCCTTTAAGATCCCTCCATAGAAATCATCTCCCCCTATATTGGCACTGCCACTTCTGCTCCTCCAAAAGATTATATCAAAATTCTAAAGATGGATGGATACTCAGCTCTTTTCTTCTCTTCTTCCTTTTTCATGCTTGGAAAACTTATGGTTGCTCCCATCCGTGTTGAGATGACTCTGACTTCCTCCTTCTTTGGATTATTTTCTATATTGCTCACCTTGCCACTTCTCGCACGTCACGAGTACTGATGGCGTTCGTAGCTCTGCCTTTTTTGTGATCGCTGTAATGTCACAGTCACTCCAGCATATGGACAATTTTTTGTGAACCAACGTCATTTTAAAAGAAAAAAATTCACCCAAAATTTAAGAGAGAAAAATATATGGCTCTTACCATGAACTGATAAGAGTTAGTTTAATTAATATTTTTTATGGTTACAACTATTCATTTGACTTATATCTAATATAATATAGGGCTAATACCATTATAACACCCGAACTATTGCAAAAATGTCACTTTATATCATGAAGTATTTTTCTGTTAAAGTTGACTCGTTTTGACCGTTAGTTTTTAACAAAAAGTCCAGTCAGCGTTGATGTGGCACATGACGTGGAATTTAAATTTATTTAATAAAAAAATCATTAAACACTATTACAGAAAAAATTATATAAAAATCAAAACATCAAAAATCAAAATAAAAAGCTTCATCTCGCTCATTGCCCCCCCCCCCCCCCCCCCCCCCCCCCCCCCCCCCCCCCCCCGCGCCAGATCTGCAGCGCATACTTCTACTAGAATGAGTGTGAGAGATCTTTCTGCAAGGATGGGAATGTGAAGCGAGCGATAACCATGATTATTGGTGGGATTAGACTGGGAGTTCTCTCCGAAGTGCTCCGACAGTCATTCGCCGCCCGCAAGCTTCACAATGACGACGGCGGAGATCAAAAGACTCGCACAGTGGCCTCTCGTTCCCCTCCTTATATCGACGACATCGATTCGGCTTCCTCGTTCCCTACTCTGCTCGGTGGCTCCCCTTGCCCGCAACTGCCGTTGGCCAAATCCTTCCTCCCAGTTGCGCCTTCGTCTACGCCTCGTCCGACTCAGGCATCTCCAGAAATCCAGATCTCCGTCCTCAACCGTTCTACCGCAACTGCCAAAAATTCTATCGGAGGAAGATTTCTCACCGCCCAATGCAAGCCATTGAGCAAAGCTAAGGGATAGCTACTGGTAGTAATCATGTTTAGGAAAGTTATTGATAGAAGCAAGAAATGGGGGAAACAGGCCTCCACTGGACCAATGACGAGTTATTTACAGGGACTACATCTCGGCTGGGAGTTTTCATGGTAGGATTTTTTCTTATCGCCCCATATGGCCAATCTTCTTCTTCGTCCAATGAAAACGAGCAGCGAAATCGACTTGGCAATTTTTTAGAGAAAGAGAGGACGAATCCGTAGGGAAGAAGAATAATGAGATTTTTTTATTATTTTGTTTTATAATTTTGGCAATTTACAGTTTTTTTAAATTTTAACTCAATTTTTATTTAATTTGAATAAAAAAAATATGAGGTCGGTGACGTGGCATCTATGTGGCAGCCACATTTTTGCCACGTCAACAAAAGACAACTTCGCGTTGACCACCGTTTGGTCAACCGTTATCTTTAATCGTCAACGAAATTGACAGGATACAAATGACACAAAGTATCATAGTTGAGGACATGAATGGAATATTTGATACAATATGACACAAGTGACATTTTTTCGATAGTTCGGGTGTTATAGTGGTATTAGCCCTATAATATATTGAGTGACTCGCTAAAACTACATTACTAACTATTCCAAGTGTAAGAAAGACATTATCAAAGTACAGTAGCACAAGTGATAAAATACTGAATCCACGGGTCTCTAGATTTACTATTACTCAACTTCAATTTATTATTCAGCAAAACATATTGAGATAAGAGAACTACAACTAATCTTACAACTAATCTAGCAACGTAGATTTAAAGTTTATCTAATTACAGGTTGAGAACTCGCTTGGGTATTGGTTCTCCTTAGCCACTAACCAGATTGAAGAGTGAAGATTTTCTAACTTGATTCTTTGTCATTCATAATATGGAGAGTCCTTGACTAGACCTTGAATCTCAATTAAAGCAATCAGGCCCTTTTGAGTCGATTGCCCTAGAGGGGCGTATCTTCTATAGCACAATCGACCAAGGTTAGACTCCCTCTATAGGGTGAGATCCTCGCTTAATACAAAGCAGTGAATCGAATCACTTTCGCACAATCGATCTAGTACTATCAATCTATGGTGCTCTATGGACCTAATAAGCTATTCCCTCTCATATAATCAAATCAGAATCAATACTCGACTAAAGCAGAATTGAACATCCAAACATGCATATAATGAATATGAACTCAAGATCACATTTGATTGCAGCAAAATCTTGGAAAGGAATAGTCTTCCCTCTATTCACGGACCAACGTAGACTTGACTCAATTATTCATTTAACATAGTTACCATGCATAAAGATCAAGCCATCAGAATAAAAGACCAAATAGTCTAGGTCCTCACCAGGATCTATAATGTGGAAAAGAATCACTCACTCTCGACCAGTGGGGTCAAGACAAATTGATACAAAAGATGTGCATACTCAAACTCCATCCTATCGTCTCTTCGCCATGATGGCAGCTTCTAAATGTAGAGTTCACAGAATGAGTGTCACCGCTAACTTGTCAGGAGTACTTGATTGGGTTGTAACTAGCTATATTCTAGGGCCTGAGAGGATATTTAGGTGGTGGAAACACTTATAGCACACGGTTCCACAATTCCCTACCAAGCCAATTAACAATCATTCACATCAATCTTCCTCTGCTGCAGCTGCTTTTATAACCTTTAAGCCAAGATTGAAGGGCATTACCAACATTTAGAGCATAATCAACTTGGATGGCAACTCTCATTCTTTTTATTTTTTTCATTTCTCTTTTTATATATTTTTTCATTTCCTTTAAGAGACAACAACATATGCCACCTTTTGAACCTTATGAATGCATGCTCAATTCCAATAATTTATCTCTATACTTAATTTCACAATCAGCAACTATCATGTAAGAATTGTTTTGTGAAACCTTTTGGTAAGCTCAGATGAGCTTCAAGACACATATATAACTCTTCTCTAATGCAGACACAAAAAAGAAGTGTACACGGCTCAAGGGAGCTGACTATGGGTATGACACACCGGGACATTCAATTTTTTTTTTTTTACTAATCTTATGCCTCCATCTTCCTCATTAGTGGCAACATGAATGCTACACATCACGGTAAGAGGGATCTATCACACACGAAAGAAACGAGCAGGCATAAATCTCACATGTATCCACTAGAGGGATCAAAGGTGGTGTGATCTTGGTCTTGGTCTTGCAAATGGGTCCTTTCCAAGTAGCTCCTCGAAGTTGGGTGAAGATAGCGCATGAAACTCATGACTGGTGGAAGCTTCATCCACCACAACTTCATCCCTAACTTGGACACCAATTGCTTTATTAACCCCCCCCCCCCCCCCCCCCCCCCTTTAAAATTTGGTTCTTCCCCTTGTGGAAGAACAAGAAATTCCTCTTCATTTCTTTCTTCCTCCTCCACAACTTCACCTCTCACCCTTTATTCCTTATCTTCAAGCACGGATTAGAAAGCATGTCTCTATGCAAGCTTCTTGATAGGATTAGATTGCATCTCCTCGTCCATCTCCATCTCTTCAAAGCGGGAATGGGGAAAGGTGTGGTCTGCCACAATAGGACATTCTTGATCATGATCATCACGATAGCTCTCTATGACAACTTCTGTCTACTTCACAGTATTATCTTGATATGAGGCTTCATCCTCCTCTTCTGCTTGTATGGTAGCAAAAAAGAGATTTTTGAGCAAGTTGTGCACAAGATTACTCAACCCATTTTGTTTGTTTCGCTAAGCGTTGAACATCATCCTCCATTTCAAAGAGAAAGGAGTAGGGATGGACAGTGGATTGGAAAGCCATATTGGAGCAAACTCTGACAATATTCTTAATTGATCTGTCAGTATCCCGAACAAACTGCTCAACAGCAAGCTCGCAATGGCTCTTCGACTCCGAATGTTGAATGTAGCATGGCTCTGCAGAATGCCATGTGAATACTGCCACGACTAACTCCATATCATATGGCCTCACTGGTTGTGGAGGGAAATCTTCTTGATAAGGAGGTGGTTCTTGAAATTCCCAAGAGTCTAGTTGTGCATTGTAGAAAGGCGGTTGTTTTCCCGGACCCTGAATCTTTAACCTTCTTTGTAGTGGTTATCGGGGTAGTACCGACCGGATGTTGGTTGATACCCCCACTACTCAGAAAAGACATAGGGATTCATGATTTATATCGGCACAACCAAAGAAAAAACACACAAGTGAAAAGCAAGGGTGGAATAGAAAAATAAAATAAATATTGGCTAAATTAACAAACTACAATCTTTCCTAATAATCTAGAAAGTCCCTGGCAACGACGCCAAAATTTTAACTTGCTGAAACTACACTCCTCACATGCTAAGTGTAACAAAGACAAGATCGCAGTATAGTGACACAAGTGATAAAATATCGAATCCATGGGTCTCTAGATTTACTATTATTCAGCTACAGTTTATTATTCAGCAAAACAAATTGAGATAAGAGAACTACAATTACTTCAGCAAACAATAGTTAAAATTAATCTAATTAAAGGTTGGAAACTCACTCACGTTGATTCCCACTAGCCACTAACAAGAAAAATGATTGATGATTCTCTAACTTGATTCTCTATTCATTCATAATGTGGAGAGTTCTTGACTAGACCTTGAATCTCGGTTAAAGCCATATAGTTATTTCCCATTAACGTTAGCCTTAACTGAATTACATGTAAGTTAATCATCATTCCACGTGTTTGACACATCAGCACCATGTCAATTAAAAAAAAATTTTAAAATTTATAATGACAAATACTATTTTTATCCAAACCTTTCACGGATTATAAAAGATTAGCCAAACCTTTTATAATGCTACAAACATGTTAACATATCTTGGTTGTACAAATATTATTTTCAATGTTCCTTCGCACTACTACTAACATGTTAACATATCTTGGTTGTACAAATATTATTTTCAATTCTTGAGTTGGTTTCCCTATAGGGACGTATCCTTCTCTAGCACAATCGATCAAGGTGTTCTGGTCTAGACTCCCTCTATTGGGCGAGGCCTTACTCAATACAAAGCAGTGAATTGACTCACTCTTTCATAATCGATCCAGTATTATCAGTTTATGATGCTCTATTGACCTAATCAGGTATTCCCTGTCATAAAATCAAAGCAGGATCAATAATCTCGACTCAAGCAGAATTGAACATCCAAACATGCGTAGATTGAATATGAACTCAAGATAATCAAGAGAGAGTACTTATACAATCATCCCACCAAACAAACAAAGCAAGGGTTCCTCAAAACCTAAGTGAATGGAAGTTACTCCATAGAGAAGAGAGAGAATGCAAAATTTGACCTAGATCTTCAATCTCCATCTCCAAATTTGATTCTCGAGGTCCAATAGTGAAAAAATTCTCCAAAACATCTCCAAAATGTCCCAAGTCGTTCTCTCTCTCTAGGCCTCGTCCAATTGGTGGTTGGGATCCAAACCCCAGCTCTCCCTCTCCATAAATCGCAAAAACACATTTATACACATAGCAGAGGACAAGTTACGGCCCCATGTTACGCCTGTAACGTTTGGGGCCGAGAAATGTGAGGACAAACATGTGTAATTATGGTGCTATCATTGACACTCTCTTCGCACTTAATATCAAATTCTCGAGCAATAAGCACTTTCATGTTCTCGCTCTCACTTCGCGAACAGGTTACTTAGTTCTAAACTACAACTTTGTTTGATTGGATCCGATGTGAATTGGTTGATGGTTATCAATCCCTAATGTTAAGTGATTGAGTATGTATTCACACGTGTGTCATGTACAAATGAGGAATAAGAATCGAATAAAAATTTTCTTAAGACTTCTTCTAACAACTCAAATTACATAGTATAATTAAATTGAGTTTTTTACATGTTCGGACTTTAATTTTATGGTAAGAAGCCCGCCTCCTCACATCAAGCAAACTTTTCATTGAACCTGGCAAATTACAACCCCAAGCCAAAAGTTCCCATACAATGAATTCCTTTGTTTGCGTACGGAATCTGCTACGGTAATTGCTTTGCTAAGGAAAAGGGCAAAGAAAGAAGGTCACATAAGGTAGTGCTTGGCGTCCCACTTCCCACGTCGTATTATTAGTGATAAATATAATGTGTGGAGAGGGCAGAGTATAAGTAATCTTGGCTTTGACATTATATATGTATGAGGATGAGTGGTCGACATCTTCGATGGATTACCCTCTCCCCTTATTGATATCCCATCTAAATTCTCATCCCTTGGAACTTTATAACTCTCTTATCATCATCATCATCAACAACAACAACAACAAATCTAGCTCATTGGGGAGATATAGCTAGATTTTAGGATATCTCTGCTTATGGCCTCCAGTCAATTTGCATGTATGGTCACTAAACTTTGTGTCACTCACAAATCGGTAGCAGCAAAATCTAAGGAAAAAAAACTTAAAAAGTCGCTATGTTTGGTTTTCGTCTCCACGTCATTTATATGAAGAAAAAAAAACATCTAATTAGGAGGGGGGGCACGAATCTGTTAGAATTTATGAGGTGATATTTTCTTACATGATTGTAGATAATACTAGTTCTGAACTGGGTTGGCATGGTTAAAAGCCACAATTTAATTGTTGTGCTCACATTACAATGTGTGAGAACGTGCGCTTACAAGAATGCATGATTGTTGGAGTGTCTAACATGCGATCTGATGGTCCGGGGCTTTGTAAGTACGTTCACACAGGTGTTAGGTGAGCATCATAGTCGGGTTGAAAAATGGGGTGTGTTATGCAATTTGGGTAGGATCTATATGTAGTGACTCTTTATTGTTAATCTGACTAGTTTGCTTATAATCCAAAACATTTGGAAGGAAAACCTAACAAGATGAAAGGAGTCACGTATGTTATATTATAGTTTGTTGGACAAACATGTATTTTGATTTACCAATAAAAAATATTGGGGTAAGCTTAAAAAATTCAAGAATACATGCCAATTGTAGCAAACCATATATTACATTTTTTGTTGTAATCTCACAATCCTTCATGTAAAATACTTTTTTTTTTCAATTAATTTATTCGACAATCTATGCTTGTCATTTGTTAATAACCCTAAATTTTATGGTATTATGATTTCCCTTGCTTTAAGCACTAAAATTTTCTATCTTTTTTTTGCGTGTACTATATTAAATTGTACGTTGTTCATATTCAACAACTTATACTGGAGGGTGCTCAAAAACTAGTTGATGGGTTTGATTCGGTTCATATATTTGGCCGCATTTTGCTAATGAATACTTAATTAAATGGTAATTAATGTAATCATGTGATATGTACCAAACTCATGGTATGAGTTGTAACAGTTAGGGGTGGGCAACATATCAGACCAAATAAGTTCGAATCGAAAGTATCGAAATTTACATTGAAATTAACCAAATAATGTCATTAGTTTTTATTCAATGAATGGTCCTAATAATTCCGGTGGCAACCGATTGAGTCAAAATTGTACTTCTAATCCAATTTTATTCCTTAATTACCTTTTACTTTTCGATCCAAAATCATTTCGATTTCGTGGGGTTTTGGATCTAATTGAATTGCTACAACCCTGCAATATAGCAAGAGGAGAGGAAATTAAAAGTAACTAAAATGTGGAGAACTAACATCAACAAAAATAAAAATTACAAGCAAATCGCTACATGAAGGTCCATACCATAGAATCCTACCAAAACATTAGTCGACCCACTTGACAAAATTTCGTCGTTGTCAAGAATATCCCTCAATAATTACTAAAAGCAAAAGCTATTACTATAGGTATAAAAAGACCCAAAAGTCCCTTCTCCTTTTTCCCTATGGTTTGACCCTCTTTCTCCCTTTTTCTATCGAAAATATGCATACTTCTAGCTAAAATCTAGTCCTAAAAAATTAGCCTAAAATTAATTTTTTGTCAGCATTTTTGTTAGGAATATTGACTTAACAATATGATATTGACTGAAAAGAGATATATGGCGGTCAACATCCAATTTAAAATTTTTGAAAATTTTGGCTAATAAATTATATTTACCTAAACCCAAGTAGAACCATTGATTATGGGTAGGGTAGGAGAAAGTTAATCTGCTAACTTGAAGATTCGTTAGCAGATACTAACTGATATCCAAAATATATGAACTAGTATCCAAGTACTAAAATATCTAGAGAGCACAAACTAGTATTCAAAGTTTGTTAACTGATATCCATCATGAATCAACTATTATCCCAAATTCACAAACTAATATCTAGACAGCACATAATAGTATCCATATAGCACATAAGTAGTATCCAGATAACACATAATAGTATCCAGATAACACATAAGAGTATTCATATTGAATACTTGTTGGTTGATTGTGGATATTAGTTTGTATCTGCTATCTGGATACTAGTTTGTGATGTTTTGAATACTAGTTGTGTTATCTAGATACTCAGCAGACTTGGATATTAGTTCATACATTTTGGATATTATTTAGTATATACTAACGAATCTTCAAGTTAGCATAATAACTAGGCTGTGTAGGGTATGGGTGACGTACATATGAGTTGGGAAGTTTGTAGATGGATTTGGGTAGGGTATGGATATTTACTTTCATAATCTAAATGTGTATGAGTTGGGTATGGATACCCATTTATTGTGTTTTAATTACACATACAAAAATTAGACTTATTTGTAGAACTTCAAAAGTTTAGGTACTAAAATGTAATACACAAAAAAGTTTAGGTAATAAAATGTAATGTTCCATCAATATTTTGAGGACTTATTTGCCAAAAAAAATAGGTTATAAATCTAAAGATCTATTAAGTTGAGATAGCGAACTGTAATTTGCATAGTTGAAGCTTAATTCATTTTATGGTGATATATTTAAGATGATAATTATTTAATTTTTATGAAAAATAGGAAATTATTTATTTGATATGTATGGTTATTGAAATTTCATGTATAATTGTTAAAAATCCTAGCCCGTGTGAAAAAGAAAAACACTTGAGAGAAGCAAAAGAAATACAAACTGGAACTCGCTTAAAATTTCATGCCTTCAAATCTCATAGTAGAAAATGATGACTTTCTAATAAGTATTAACCATATATATTTAAAATTAATTTGACTCGACATTGAGCTAAAAAAGTTAGTGGTTCATGGTTCAATTATTAATTCTCTATACTGTTGGTCAGTCGGGTATAGACTCGTTCATACTTGTGATTAGAATACATAAAAATAGCATACTAATTAGGGTTAGACGAAAAAGAAAAGAAAGAAATAATGAAAGGGTTATAGAAGGCGAGTGAAAAACGAAACGAAGAGAAAGTAGATGATTGAAAGGTTTTGACCAATTATTTTAGTTGGCCGTCAATACAACAGTCAACCCTTTTTATTGTAGCAATTTATCGACACTTGTTTATGTAGATGTCGTATATTTTGTTACATGTAGTTAGTAGAAGTTTGTTTAGTAGCCGTAAAGGTACTAAATGAGTTTATAACTTCGCTCTTGTAATATTTTAGAGTCGTCTCTCTTTTATAATTTATATAATGTTTCACGTAATGAGAAAATATAAAATGGTCGAATCTTCTCCTACATTTGAGTGATACAACATCTTGTATGGTACAAACTAAATTTATATTTTTATGTTATGGTGGATTGGATTCATGGATTGGTTTAAAAGGATTAGTGGATTGGATTCATGGATTCAAGTGAAATCTAAACATTGGACCAATATATAAATTTAAAAAATCGTAGGTACGAAAATCTCATAAAATTTAGATACCAAAATATAACTGTTTAGTAATTTTACATTAAAATTAAATTTGGAGTATCAACATGTAAATGTACATTATAGTGACTAAGTTGTGATTTAATTAAATTTGGGGTATCAAAATATAAATTTCATATTATGGTGGATTGGATTCATGGATTGGTTCAAAAGGATTGGTGGATTGGATTCATGAATTCAAGTGAAATCTAAACATTGGACCAATATGTAAATTTAAAAAATCGTAGGTACGAAAACCTCATAAAATCTAGATACCAGAATATAATTGTTCGATGTTTTTACATTAAAATTAAACTTGGAGTATCAAAATGAAAAATGTACATTATAGTGACTAAGTTGTAGTTTAATTAAATTTGGGGTATCAAATGTAAATTGTTATGCATAAGTAACCTCACTGTACCTTTATATATATATATATATATATATATATATATATATATATTAATTAATTAGTAGTTAATAACTAATAAGTAATCAACAGTATAATTTATAGCTGAAAAGTAAAACTGCACCCCCCATTCAAAATTTCCTGCCCATAGAGTGATTTTAGGAAGCTGATGTGGCAGAGTGTTAAGCGGGAAAAAAGGAGTCCCGCCTGATTTCAGAACCAAAAAACTGTCCACTACCCACCTTTTCTCCTTCCAGGCCCACGTTCTCATTTAATTTGTATTTATTTTTTATTTCCCAGGAAGGAAATGGTCCACTGAAGAAGCGTGCAAAACAACAAAATCCAGAGGCAAAGCTCCTTCCTCTTCCCCTTCGCATTAGTTCCTTTGTTTTTTTCTACTGTTATTAAGAGAGAATCGGAGGTGGGAAGAAGAAGAAGAAGTTGTTGTCTGTCTGTCCTCTTCCCTTATCGATTGCGCCCGACCATCGCGTTTGATGGTCCTTATCTGTTAAATTGCTCGAGTTCGAGGTCTAAGTCGGTTCCTCGAAACTGGTGATTGGAGATGACGTAAGAGAGCCCATCTTCGCCGAACTTGAGTTGAGCCGGCTGGTCGACGGGTTGAGGCTGTGCGGAAACCTGGGGGTTGTCTTCAGATCTTCGAGTTTGGAGTATTTGGATCTCCGATCAAGTATCACCGGGCGGAGACGGCGTCCCCACAGGCCTGAAATTGCTCCTGGTATTTCGGGGCGGCGACATTCGGGTCAATTCAGCGGTATTGAAGCATCAGGCGCGGCGGATTTCATCCTCGACTCCCCGCAGCGAGCGCCGCTGCTTCGAGTATTCACTCACTGGGATAAGCGGAGCTTTGTGGGAAGGCGGTGATTGGAGATCCCAAAGACAAGATATGTGAAGTTGTGGAGAGTCTTAATGCGGATTTGCTGGTGATGGGCTCCCGAGACTTTGGTGCTATCAAAAGGTGCTGTACTTGAAAACTAAGTCGTTCATTATTGGTTGATGGTGTTTAGTGATTGGGGATGCCATATACTGGTGTCCTTTTGAGCTCTAGATGTTGATGGGTTTCCTTGGGATAGATTATGTTCTGTGGACGAAGAGTTGTAGAGATAATTGCAGGGTCACAGGTTATGTAGAAGCTAATGTGTAAACAAGATTCAATGGTTTGGTAGAGACAGGCCTTCAAATGGTAGATTAGGGTAGATCATGTATGAAGTTATCTTAAATATGTGTTTATTTGTGAAAACATCTTAGCTTCACTAGGACTGCTGTGATCTTATCTTACACAAGAACACAAGTGATGTGCTAACATCTGGTGTTCGTCGACAGGATGTTCTTGGGGAGTGTAAGCAACTATTGTGCAACCACACACAATGTCCTGTCATTATAATCAAGGGAAAGAGCAAGGAGGAGGAAACTTCTTCATACACAAATAAGGTATATCCATATTTCTGGGTCGTTACTTCTAGGCCATCAGGTTAATTTCATTGTCACAATCATACTCTAGGGTAGAAATATATTCTCTATGCCACGTGTTTGTTCTGTTTATTAGTTCGAATGTATGACTTTGTTTACTTTCAACAACCATTCTGGCAAGTCTTACCAACGGGTTATGCTTTCCGACCCCGAGTTATCTGTTTGAGCTGAATCACCTTGCAACTGCTTTATATTCTTGACAAAGCATCCTTTATGAATCGGGCCTTACCTCTCTGTGCATTGTTTCCGGTCCATTCTTCTCCTTTTCTGCAAAATAGCTTCCTAGCAGCTTCATCGTCGGTTCAGGTGTGTAGGTATCTGGATGAACTGGATATTCTTTTTGAAGCTTTGGACCATTCAAAGTGCATTAGCAAAGTTGTTTTTGACTTGAGCCTTGCCAGAGGGCTTGATTACTATACTGGAGTCATATACCAGGCTGTCTTCAAAGGAACTACACAAGTGCATTATTATCATTGCCGTTCTGTTACTCCAACTTTGATCTGGGATTTTGTTTGTCAATAAGTCTGGTCTAATGTATTGATCCTTTCAGGTTGGTTCGATTGCGGCTGGTGGGCGTTATGACAACCTTATCGGCATGTTTGGCACCAAGCAAGTCCCTGCTGTTGGAGTCAGCCTGGGGATCGAACGTGTGTTTGCTATAATGGAGCAGGTTCAGAAGGACACGAACCAAGTAAGATGATGAATGTATTACCAAAAATAGAAAACCTTCTCGCCAAGATTTTTTTCCCCCAATTAATCAAACTCTGGGAATTAGAAAGCTAAAAGTGAACGGGCTAGAGAGTGGTTCTGACTTTTGAGACATCTCATAAGTGATTAGGAGCTGATGTTGTGAGGTTGATATGGCATAATTGACAATCTCATGACTACAATTAGTCCTGGTTATGATCCAATGTACAATATGTGTATAAGAAACATATTTTTGCAGAATTTAGTTACAATCTAACAAATATCATCAACTTTTAACTATTACATTCACAAAATAAAAAACAAAATTATTTTTTTATTAATTACATTAATTATGATATCACTTTGCTTATGGAGAATTTAACTATTATCACACTTGATTTGCGAGATTTTCTTCTCATTTACCTACAATAATTATTTTATAAATTAAGCTATATAAAATTATTTAAATTCATTCAGTAGTGACTCGAGATTAATTAATTAGTGATACTTTAAGCATGGTTCAGTTTTGTTTTTTTTTTAAGAAACCTGATTTCATTATGAAATCGGAAAATGATAAAGAGTTGGACCATGATCCTTGAAAGATAGAAGTCTAAATAAATCGTAAAGTTGAGCCCACCCAAAACACAAAATGAAAGCTCACCCACAAATACATAAATCAGAAAAAAAACACAAGAAAAAAACTCCAAAGCCCACCCCAACACCCACGGTAACCCAACCCAGAAAAAACCCAAACACACCAAACACCACAACCCAGCCCACAAAACAAACCAAGCATGGTTCAGTTAAATAAAATATTGTTAGAGAGGGAATGCCCAGCCGGATTTGTTGAAACTAAATGGCCAACCTATTCCCATAAAAAAAAAAGGCCAACCTACACTACCTTGGGCGGATCCTTCTCCACTCCCCCACCTCCTCTACTGCCCAGTATCCGATTTTTTTGGATCTTCTATGAGGTGAAGGTTGCCGCATTCCAAGCCATTATTTCTTTATTAAATACATTCATTATGATTTTCATTTCATGTTAATTAGTGGTGGTGTGGGCCGGGCCGGCCGGGTTGGTGCATCAAATAATAATTAGCAACTTTGAGAGGCAATTTTGGACAAGAATTGTTGACACAGTTGCAATTAGCAATGTTGTTAAAACGGATCCGGACATCGATCCGGATTAGTAAAAGGTTCAAGGTTTATCAAATAACCGGTGGTTAATCGATATTAAAAACCGATCATAAACCGGTGTTGACTTACTTGGTAGACTTAACAATTATTTTTTTTTACAATTATTGTTTCACTTATTGGAGAT
Source organism: Linum trigynum (assembly GCA_964030455.1). NCBI lineage: Eukaryota > Viridiplantae > Streptophyta > Magnoliopsida > Malpighiales > Linaceae > Linum > Linum trigynum. The sequence goes on along the minus strand of OZ034822.1, from coordinate 37,342,818 downwards.
AAAAGAATAAAGTGAGAATTATTAAAACTGAAAAAGCATAATTTGGGCGGCTGTTAGGTTTTTTTTGGGAAAAGTGAACTGATTTTTCTTCTCTTTCTATTTTATTCTGTACTTACCTTCTTTTGTTTTTGAATTTTTAATTGCAACAAAATAAAAGGAAGGCGCATGTTTGATTTTAAGAAAGTGAGTCGTTTCCCTCAAAAAAAAAAAAAGGTGGGTCGTGAGTTCCGTGACCCAGCCGCCTCTTGAACTCTAAATGGCCAACCTTCTCTACTCCCCCACGAGGCCACAAATCCTTCTCCACTCCCCCACTATCCCACTTTCCACACACACGTACTCCACTGCATGCGGCCAAGTAAATCACGTGTGTAGAATCACTTTCTCTCCTTTATATAATGGAGATACCACTTTCTCTCATGTTACAATTTCAGTTTACTACTTCCCATACAAAACACTTCGGTTCCATTGACCGTGCGAATTGCAATATGGCGGGCCTGCCTCAATTCAATCAGTAGGTACTGCTCATGCATCCAACAAATACTACATCATGTAATTTCGATTCTTTTTCACTACTTACTGCCAAAACTTACAGTCCAATATATAGGCTTCCCCATGGTTTTATTGCTAATCTGCAATATGATGATGCTCTTGAAATTTGTGAGCGTGCCGACACCATCGATCTCATTATGTTGCAAGTGGATGTCGAAAATCAGGTAACTAAACAAATAAATTTCTTTTTAATCGTACGCCTTTTGTGGCATGCTGCATTTATCGATTTGCTTTGACAATATTCGTTTCTGTGTTTACATCAGGGCACCTCTTTTTTGTTATCCGGACGTGTAACGAATTTGACGACGTCCTGGTCCCCTGCATCCAGAATCCATTTCGTCCACCTCACAATTGAGGACGAATTCATTGGTGTTGACATCGTCTTCCCGTCATCACAGTTACGAACGATTGTTGGATCTGTATTCAGTCATGCAGATGTTGTCAATGCTGACTATATGGCCCTTCTGAACATGCTTGGAGAACAGACATTTGAAGTCATGGTCACAGTCGGTCCCTGGAACGATGCATTTGGTTATTGTGAACTTGTGTTGGTGAAATTATTTTTGCCTTTGTTGAATTGAGTACCATGTCATGAACAATGATACAATGTCTTGAGTTTTCTTATTTTGGACTTGCATGTTATTTGTCGTAATACTCAACTAGATTAGATTTGTGATTAGTAAAATTTCATGTAAGTATTTTTATCGTGATTAGCTAATCTTCAAATGTATTTCTAACTTATTATGAATGTTCATTTAAATTACATGTTCGTCTTCAACGAATTGCAAAATTGCAATAATCTTATGATAATATAAAACAAGACTCATTTCTCGACACTATCATTATAGATATTGTAACTCTATTTCCTTAAACAAATGCGGCCAACGGGCCGGGGTATAGGCTAGTAATAACTACTGGTTAAAAGTGATAGTGTAACAAACATTAAAACGTGAACACAAACAAGTGCCAAAATTCAGTCCAAATGCAAAGCCAAACAAATTTGGTGACTGGTAAGAACGTACGTGTGATTAATTCATTCAAAGTTGTGATGATGATGGATGGCCATCTAGAACGGTGGACGGAAGGAGGGGCCCTTCTTCCCTTTCTCAACCAACGGCGGCGGCGGCGGCGGCGGCATAAGACGTGTAATGAAGTTATCATCCCACTGTTGGCTTCTCATTCGCAGTGATCGAACGTGTTAATTTATTTTTTACATTTCCATTAGAGTATAGGTAGATTATGATTACTTGGGCGACCAGACAGTAGCCCGTAGGGGACGCGTCCACGTTGAAATTGCAGATGTGATGTGACAGACAGACAGCCATTTGTTCAATTTTACGGCGACGGTGTTCACGTTCCTCACGCCACCACGATCTAGTAGCTTAGGGACTTCCCCGCCCCACTAATCTGTTTTTGGCTTCCCTTCCCTTCCCACTGTTTTTATATATCTCTTTATTATTATTATTAACACAAGTGCATAGGACGTATAACTTACAAGTGTACTCTGGCTTGGAGCCTTGGATTAAAATTGATCTATTTAATTAAGTACACATAATTAGGTAGAGCACTTCTACCATGCTATATAGTATTGGTGCTTTAACGTACAACTTGAAGTTATATCATAACATTAAATGTATAAGTTTAGGTTGTACCATAAAGGAATTTGTATCATTCTGTTATGGTACAACTTTACAACTTGAAGTTGTACCATCACGTAAGGTACAAGTTTAAGTTGTAACATAAAAGAATTTGTACAAAAGTATAGGTACAATCTAAAGTTGTACCATAACGTTAAAGGTACAATTTCAAGTTGTACCATAAAAGTAAAAACCTATAGCACCAATGCTTTATAGCATTGTAAAATTCCTCAATTAGGTAATATATATCATTTCACTAACCGTCTTCCATCAAAACATAGCGGGTGAGTTAGCACATCTCTCGTTGTAAGGTTGTGTGTTCGATTCTCAGTGACAACATTTCCCCTTCCTCCTCATTGTAAATAGGAGTGGGCATTCGGTCGATTCGATATTCTCATGTATGATGTATATACAATAGACATATAAAATATTGTTTTTATTTCGAAAATCATATATGTATTATAATACAAGAAAATCTTATTGAAATACTTATGATAACAATTAAAATGATCTCATGAAATACAAAAATTAGAGAGATAATTGATAATTATTTTATTTTAAAGAATGTTAGAAAAGATATTACATTTTAATTTTATCATAGTTAAAAGTCAATTTGAAGCACATCTCAATTTTGGAACAGGGCCTCCACGATCCATTTGACAACCCTGCTTCTTTGGTTGGTTGGGGAGGCTACTCGGTGTTTTCTCGGAGTTTGGTGGCTCTGCCATGATCTTCTGCTCTCGTTGTACTTTGATCTCTCTGTCTCGGCTCCCTCTGCCTCTCTAGTTCGGAACAATTCACTTCACATCCTTGTCGACCGTCATGTAATCTCATTTATGAGATTCACTATGATGGATGTCTTTTGAGCAATTCTAGGAGGCGGCATATGACATTGGACGTCGCTGTGATCGGACGAGCTAATGTTGGTCTTGGTGCTACTCTGTTTGGTTTGGAAGCAAGAGGTATTTTGGATGTTCTAAATTTGAATCAAGTGTTCATATCCTTTGAGTGATTGATTTCATTCTTTGTTTTTGCTCTTCACTATGTTTGCTTTCAACTGATTACTTTGGGATGCTTTACTCTAGGTTTGAATTCAGTGTATTTCTCTGTCCCTCTCTGTAATTGATCATTCATACTGCAATGCAAGAGCCCCTTTGTAAAAATAATTCCTTCGACCTAATTCATACTTTTAATGTGGGTGTTTCCACATTTTTGTTTGTTTCATAATAAATAAAGAATAAAAAATCAAATTAAATTTGAGTATTCATTTTCATTGGATATCCAATACCATAAGCCTAATTTTGATGTAAGCTAAAACAAATTGGATATAAACCAGCCTCAAAAGTGATATTACTCAAATTTAATTTAACTTGTAATGATTCATCATTCAAATAACTCCATCCCGCTACAAAATCATTGACTTGTAATTAATGGTGAAGCCATGAGTTGAAACTAAGTGTGTACATTTTTCATAATATAATTGAATAAAAACAAGAAATGAGTCATATTTTAGGGACAAAAATATTCTTTTATCACCTCAAGGGTGATGAGATCAATCCATTTCTTAAGCACATATGCAGACTTTTTTTTTACCATAACTTATCGTATGTCTCGTGAGAAAGTCAAAACTATCCTATTCTATCTATGGTTGTAATGGGCTCATGAGTCCTGAACTTTTCTTCGTTTCTTGTGGAAACGGATGGTTAGAGATGGCAACAAAATCGGAACCAATGGGTGTCCTATCCTACTCAACCTGATCGATGTGGATAAAACTTGTGTTGACGGGTTTTGAGTCGGGTTTGAGTTTAAACTCTTTCACTATTCAACGGGTTGGGTTGAATTTGGGTTTAGGTATACTCGCTCCATGGATATCCGTCCACACCCATATAATTAATTTTTCTGGTATATTTAATATTCTAAGCAACTAATCTTCTTTATGTTTGTGAAAACAAGTCTAATTTTTTTTTCTAATTGTGTAGAATAAAGATATTATCGAGTGTAGAGTGAAGAATTTTAATTGACAAGGAGGAAGAAGCTTTCAATTAATTATGTTGTTTATGGATAATTTGCGATTTGCTTCAATTTTCTTGAGTTTTCAGATTGGTGTTGAACAATTTGAATGGTTAATTTTTTATTTGCTTGAATTTTCTAGAATGGTGTTTTACATATGGATGATCTGTATTGAGATATTTATATTTGACTTTTATTTTGATAAGAACTTGTCACAAATCGGGTTGCTCCATTAGTACGATATTGTCCGCTTTGGACCAAGCCCGCACGGATTTACTTTTGGGTGTCCTCCCCAAAAGGCCTCGTACTAGTTGGGTTAGGTGGACACTTATATACAAGGGTTTCTTCTCTTGTATTTCCGATGTGGTACTTGGATTGTTCTCATAACAAAACTTGTCATTGTAAAAAATTTACGATAAAAAACCATGGGTACCCATGAACTCGCGAATACTCAGCGAGTTGGGTTGAGTTTGAATTTTTCAAACCCAGTAAATTTTACTCCGAATTTTTTTCACGAATAAACCCATGAATTTAAGTTTGAATTTGACAAAACCCGACTCATTACCATTCTTAGATGGTTGGGAGATCAAAGAGCCGGGAATTAGGTTGGAAAGAAAGAAATTAAAGTGATGTAAGATGGTTTGTTGGGGTTTTTCGTACATTGCCGTGCCGCTCGAACTCTCGATCGTCCTCTTCCTCTCTCTCTCTAACTCAACTGTTTGATGATCACCTTTCAATATACGTACGTACCCTGTATTTTTTGTACGTACACTTTACACATATATCTACTACACGTCAACTAAGTAACCAACTCCATAATTACAAAGCCCCTTTTCTTTGCTTTGTTACGTACCAAATCGTGTGTTATTGTGTATCCTCCATCCGCCATCTTGCCTCTTTGATGGGGGGCAGCTTTCTACTCTCTTCTTCATCCTCATTTATTGGTTACTATGCTTATTTTCTGGATCATGTGATAATAAATTCTATCTCCCCTAAGCAAATAATAATAATAATAATAATAATAATAATAATAATAATAATAATAAACTCGTCTCTATCTAACTAGACGAATTTCACAGACATGAGAATTCGCGGTAATTTCAATCAAATCTCACATAACTTTTTTTTTTTGACGAAAACCTGATTTCATTACGAAATAGGGAAGTGATACAGAGTTTAGACCATAGTCAAAGAAAGATAGAAGCCTGACCCAAACGACAATGCAAAGCCCAACCAAATACAGAAGCCCACCGAAAAACTAAAACCAGAAAACACACACAACAATCACATTCCAACAAACACAAGAACCCAACAGAAAACCCAACAACCTTTCCACTCCAATGAAGCGTACAAATACAACCCTAGCCCAAAGCAATCCCAAACCACCAGCCACCTACTTGTTGCCCCAAGTAGCCGCCAACAACCAACCCTGCCTCAATCTCCCACCACCGCGCCGCCACCAAACGGAAGGAAAAACAATCCACCACCAACAAAGTCAATGGGATCAAAGAGGGGAAAAGATCCACTCTCTCAATCCCATCGACACACACCGCCACCGTCGCCCCCAAACCACGCACGTCAACCACACCACCTCAACCACCGCAAACCACAACCACCACCCGCAAAAGGAGAAGAACAGAGAAAAAAACAACACCCCCATCACCTGTGACTCACGAACACCACCAATCCAAGGCCAAACAACATACATGAGCAGAGCAGCAAGAGATCGAAAAGGAGGCAGCATCCCTACACCCCCACATGACAGTAGAATCAAGAGGCATCAAACCAAACCACCGAATCACTACGCCATTCTGAGTGAAGCAAGGTGGACAGCTTTAAAAGTCACGAAAGAAGATGTAAATTGCAAAGCAATTCCCTCTGCACACAGAGAACGACCACAAGATCTGAGACTCAGATCTGAGGTGTGGAAGAAAACCATCTCAAGAGATAGGTTTTTGGCAAAATCCACTTAGGGGTAGCAGTCTAGAAATTCATAAATCCACAAAGGGATTGGCAAAGCATGAAAGAAAAGAAGATGAAGCAAAGGAAAAACAGAAATGAAACTGGATTGGGTGGCCGCCGATCACCTAAAGGTGAATCGACGGCCCCCGATTGGAGATTGGAAAGGGAAAAGTTTAGAGAGAAGTGGGAGAATTTGAAAGTTGAGAGAGAGAACGAATATAATTGATCTCACACAAATCTCACATAACTGAAAATTATAACTACGGCACCCATTCTCACGTATTCTTTTTTTTTTTCTCGACAAATTCTCCCTCTTCTCCCTCTTTCTTTTTCTCTTCTTTATTTTCATAATTTTCCTCTTCCATCTCTCACAAAGGGGTAAATTGGTATTGTAATCAAATCCCACATTTTAAAACTCATTTTACACATGACATTTTGGCCAATTTCAACTAACTAAAAAATATATATAACCAAAGTTAAAGTAAATTCTCACATTTTTCAAATTTCCACACACAAACAAACACTTATGGAACATCATGAATCTTACTATTATTAACCACGCACATTATAATTTACTATATTATGAATAGGGGTGAAAATCGGTACGGTATTGTATCCCAATACCAAATATCGAAATCCCGAATACCGAATTACACCCTAAAGTCAATTCCAACCCCAATCCCTAAATTATTTCGGTATCCCAATTCCAATCCCTAAATATTTTGGTATCCCAGTCGGTACTTCGGAATCCCAATCGGTATTATCGAATACGAGATTAATTATCTTTGCAATTAATAATTAAATATATAATTAGATTTTATTGTTTAATTTAGGGGATAAAGACTAAGCAAAGAGTTTTGAATTAGGATATTATTAAGGAGAATGGAGGAGATGAGACATCTCAAGTTCTTGTCATTGATAATCTTTAATTTGACGAATTGGAGGTTGAGAGACGACTATTAATACTGATCGAATGATCTATGTATAATTAAATGACACTTTTGGTGGTTGATGGTCATGTAGAGAGTCTAGTTGAGAGGATAAAATACAAACTAGCTTATATTTCGGTATATCCTGATCTCAATCCTGTAATCCCTAATACCGAATAACAATTAAAATTCAATCTCAATTCCAAGAAATAATACTTGCATTCGATAATACCAAATATAGACAAATTCGGTACGGTATTTGGTATATTTCAAATACCGGTACCAAACTTCCATCCAATTACCAATTTTGGATATTGTAGCATGAGAATAAGTAATAAATGGGGGTTGAAACAGTAGCAGTAAATAGTAATAGTACTTTTCACCCAAAAAAAAATAGTATTAGTTAGTATTATAGTACTAGAGTAGAGGAGGTAATAATTTTATGCGGTTACAATAAGAGGGTCGGGTGGGACCGGTGAGATCTAACATTTGACTAGAAAGAATTGTAAAGATTGATTGTGGGGTAAAACCGTAAAACTGATTCTGGCCTTTCCCTGCTGTTATGATGCTACTGCTGGGGTTGGGGCTTCATGCTTGACCGCGCCGGATCCCATCAATTATTATTTGCCGTGGGATTACTATATCGTATTCGTACTTGATTAACCGGTTGAACCGAAAATAGTGAAAATCGGACCTAATCTAGAACCGTACGTGTGTTGGAAAATCGATTGAGCCAGCCAGCATCGGCAAGAAGTCGAACAAGCGTACTGTGATAAATCGGTATGTATTGATTCAACTGTCCGCATGCTATTTATAATGTAAAAAATACGCCCACATTAAAGGAAACGATGCCGTTCCAGTTAAAAGGAAACGAGAGAAAAAAAAAAAGCATAGTGCAAATTACTGAAACCCTAATAGCCTTGTCTATCTTCATTTTCGTCGTCTGTCTGAGTTCGAGACGAGTAGCGGCCAATACCTCCAATGATACGCTCTTACGGACAAACTTTTTTTTGCAATTCTAATCAATTGCTACATGTTTAAAAGGTGACCCAAATGGACAGTAGAATAGAAACCCTCTTGTTGAGAACACAAGCAATCGATGCTGTGGAATCATTCCCGCACAAGTTGCAGAGGAAACTCTTAAGTATCGATAGGATTAAAGCTTTGATGATTTCGTAGATTTGTATTCTTGGAAATTAAGTGAATAACACAGACAAATTCCACCAACCAATAATTAAATCAATGAATAAAATACTCAAAATGCCGTCCTTGATTTTTGGTTAATCAGTAGAAACCAAGTGGGAAAATCAAAGAGCCGAAACTAGTAGTAATCAACAAAATTATTCTAATTACGTCTGGGTTTGGACCACTAATTAATTTCGTTAACTACGGAATCTACTCTCTGTCTCTCTCTCCCCCTCTCGAATCACTGATCTGTGTAAAAAGAGACTGGAAATTTAAGATTCGCGTACAGGAAAAAAAAGAGTGGAAAATGTGGAGAGAGAGATAAACTGAAGTGGGAATTTAAAACAAACAAAACAAGAGTAACTGAAGCAAGCCCTGTGGGCTGTGGTGTGTTACTGTTCCTGCTGATTCACAGCTTTGACCTCTCCTCTGTTTCCAGTTTCCTTTGGATTCTTTTCTCATCTTCTTGTTTTTTTTCTCATCTCTCTCTCTCTCTCTCCCCACCATTTGAAATCCACAACAACCAAGACCGTGGAGATATGGGATAAATTGGAGAAGTAAATTTTTATGCATGAGGTATATAATATATATCATCTCTTTTGTCTTGTTGGTTAAGAAGTTTTATGTTTGGATTTTGACATCCCTACTAATATGAATTTTTCAAAAATAGCACTGTTAAAACTTTCTTTTTACAAAAATAGCACTTAGTCCCGAAAAATTCCAAAAATAGCACCGTTTCTAGAAAACCATCACCCAGCGGTTTTCGATGAAAACCGCATGGTTACGGGGCGGTTTTGAAAACCGCTCGGGCTGGGGGCGGTTTGGTCCATGAATTTTTTTTTCGAAAAAATCATAACTTAGGTGGAAACCATGGTCCATGAAACCATACCGGGAGAGTCATCGTTAGGGTATTTTATGGTAAAACTGTGGTTTAATCGTAGTTCAACCGTTAGACCGTTGAATACCGCCTACCGATTTAGCCTTCAAGACTGATATTTCTTGGTTGAACCGCCGGTACGGTACGGTTTCATGGACAATGGTGGAAACTTCAATCGAACGTATCTTTGTGTTCGGGTATCCGATCGTCGCGATTTTTTTTATTCCACATAACTTTTCGAGATCTTGTAAGCCGCAAACCGCCGAATCCCACCTTCGTCCCAAAAAAAATATCGTTTGCTACCGCCGGGTGGGGTGGCAGTTTGCACCCAAACCGCTCCGACCCCGTGCGGTCAGCAAAACCGCCCTATACCCGTGCGGTTTTCATCAAAAACCGCGTACTTACCTTGCGATTTTCGAGAAAGGGTGCTATTTTTTAAATTTTTTCGAGACTGAGTGCTATTTTAGAAGGAAAAAATTAAACAATGTTATTTCTGAAAAAAGTCCTAATAATATACATTGGTCCATTATTTACATTATTAATTTGGAGCATTTCTACTATGCTATTTAGTATTGGTGTTTTAATGTACAACTTAAAGTTGTACCATAACATGAAATGTATAAGTTTAGATCGTACCATAAAAGAATTTGTATCATTATGTTATGGTACAACTTTACAACTTGAAATTGTACCATCACATAAAGGTACAAGTTCAAGTTGTACCATAAAAGAGATTATATAAATAGTATAGGTATAATATAAAGTTGTACCATAACGTTAAATGTACAATTTCAAGTTGTACCATAAAGGCAAAAATCTATAACACCAATACTATATAGCATTGTAAAATTCCTCTATTAATTTGTGCACTCACGCGATAAACTTTAAGTATGACTCCCAATCTTAATGTGATCTAGAATGAAAATAGGCATACTAGTTCAGCCAATAATTTGTTTTGAAATTAAGTAGGCTCCCACTAAATCCCTAATTGAGTGGGGTGAAAAGAAACTAACATAATGGTCCATGCTTCCCGATACAAAAATTGAAAGTAGATGAAGAAAAATAGGCCAAAATTAGCACCTGGAATTCAACGACCAAAAACAATTAGCTCCTGGATTTTGTTGCACTCCATGCAGTTTTATTTTCCTCTTCCAAAACCGTATGATACCCGCCTTGCGTATCATTCACTCCCTTGCAAGTCACAACTTCACAATTCATTTTATTTATGATGTATATATAAGCTATTTTATTTTAATACTCAAACGTAACAGAAAATAGTAACAAATAGAGAAATTAATCCCACTCTCAAAACACCTTATTTTTTTCAATTGAAAAAATCCATTACAGCAACAAACAAGAAAAGAAAGAAAGAAAGAAACGGTAAACACGCCACACCTGAGTCAATCTCGTTTATCAACGACTTTAACCGTTTGTTTCCCCTTCATAATTTTCTTTTATATATAAATACTAGAATATTACGAGAGTCAAGACACAAGCGGCTTCATGTTCAACCATGCCAACTTCGACATTTTTGGATACCATCTCAAGCCACAGTTAATCTCAATATCTTCATCCTTTTCTCTTTGTGGTTTGTAAAAACCAATCCGGAAAATTTTCGTAATTAAACTGAAAGAGTTAATTAGGGTTTGCAAAAACGGATGCCTCGTACTTATTAATATTGATATTTTAAATAATAAACAAATGCACGAGGAAGGACGAAGAAGCGGATCTGGGTCAACCGCCTTTGACCATCGAAACGACAGTACAGAAGGCTGGAAGCGTAATTTAGCAGCACTGCCGGACGGCCCCACCTCACTCTTACACAGATAGGTAACTTATTGTAATTTTATTATCATTTTTCCTTTTTATTATTTATTTTTCTGGGTTTTCGTGTTTGTTTAATGGGAGAACTGCTCTCTTTCTCTCTCTCACTATATTTCTTATGCTTTTGGCTTTTGCTCTGTTTTATATAAAGCCCGCACTCGGCCTTTTATTCTTTCGTCTTCCCTCTCGCCTAAGGGGAAACTCAAAGGATTTCTGGGAAAAAGACAACGCTGAAACGGTTCGCCGGAGCGCTGCCGGAGGAACGAAAGAAAAAGGAAAGAAGGGGGGGAGCTTCCGTGATTTCAGTCTGTTGGAAGAATGAGGACGAGAAGAGGCGTTTGTTACCCGAGGATGGAAGTTTGTGGTGTGGAGAAGAAAGTTGTCAAAAGAGCGAAACGCGATTTCTCCGCCACCGCCGATGAGAGTCTTGCCGGAAAGAGGCAGAGACTATCGCCGGAATCCGAATACGGAAACCACGGCGGCGATATGTTCGACGGCTTGCCCGACGATCTTGTCCTCTCAATCCTTGCCAAGCTTAGCTCATCCGCTTCATCGCCATCGGATTTCATCAACGTCTTGATAACGTATAGCCTCTATTCTCTGGCTCCGGCCCTTTTCTTCTTTTTGGTCCTCCGCCGCTAGAGATTCGTTTTCTCATGATTTTTTTTTTCTGGATTTTTTTTTCTTCTTCCCTCAGATGCAAGAGATTCAACGGTTTAGCCCTCAATCAGCAAGTACTGGCGAAGGCTTCACAGAAGACTTTCGCGATTAAGGCGAAGAACTGGTCGGATTCCGGTCACCGTTTTTTAAAGCTTTGTGCCGACGCCGGGAATGTTGAAGCTTGTTATACTCTTGGAATGGTAAGCGAAACTGATTCTTTCTTTTTCTATTTAATAATTGAAAATAAATTCATATTTATTGTTCTCGAGATTTCGATGGACTCTTTCCTTTTCCTCTTAACAATTTTCCTTTTGGCGTAACAGATTCGGTTTTACTGTCTGCAAAATCGAGGCAACGGCGCGTCGCTGATGGCCAAGGCGGCAATCAGTTCTCACGCGCCGTCACTATACTCGCTTGCTGTCATCCAGTTCAACGGCAGTGGCGGGTCGAAGAGCGACAAGGACCTGCGAGCCGGAGTAGCTCTCTGCGCACGCGCCGCCTTTCTCGGCCACATCGACGCCTTGAGGGAGCTCGGCCACTGCCTGCAGGACGGCTACGGCGTCCGCCAGAACATCGCCGAGGGACGGCGGTTCTTGGTCCAGGCGAACGCCAGGGAGCTAGCGGCGGTGCTTTCCAACCCGAACAACGGGCTAGCCACGCGCGCATGGCTCACGTGGAACTCCCACGCGCATCCCAACAACCCCAGCCGCGGCAGCGCCACCGCCACCGCCGCCGCTTCCGGCGGCCCCGGGTGTCCTCTTCTGAGTGACTTCGGTTGTAACGTCCCGGCGCCGGAGGTTCACCCGGCCAGCAGGTTCATGGCGGAGTGGTTCGCTGCCAGAGGCGGGGCGCCGGGGGCAGGTCTGAGGCTTTGTTCGCACTTCGGATGCGGGCGGCCGGAGACGCGTAAGCACGAGTTCCGGCGGTGCTCCGTTTGCGGGACGGTGAATTACTGCTCCAGAGCTTGCCAGGCTTTGGATTGGAAGCTGAGGCACAAGGCGGAGTGTGCTCCAGCGGAACGGTGGGTGGAGGAGGACGGTGAGGGGATGGACGTCGACGGCGGTGCCGACGGTAACGGTGACGGAATGGGGGATAGCTAGGAGTGTTCAGCGGGAGAGAGGTTAACAAAAAGTGACGGCAGGTGGAGTGTATTTTTGTGTGGCCTTGTCGGGAAACGGAAAGGTAGTAAGTAAACGGCGTCAGGAAACGGCGGTGTATTGGGAGATACGATGAGGCCATTCCTTGGTTGGAAAATATTAAGGAAAGGAAAAAAAAATAGAAAAAGAGGGAAAGTTAGAAAGACAAGAAAGTCCTTTGTAATTGTCGTAGAAGGGCAGAGGAAGTTGGTTGTTTCTCTCGTTTGTATAGAGGGGTAAATCGGAGAAAACGATGGGAATTCTTTTTCCAAGTTCTCATCTCGCTCTCTTTTTGCGGTAATCTCTTCTCTTCTATTCCCTCGCGTCATATTTTCACCCGTCCTCTTTTTCATGGTTTGTGAAACCATATCGGTGCTATAAAAAAATTAGGGATGGTAATGAGGGGGTTTGCTTAAACCATCCTCATTCCCATCTTCGAATACCCAAACTCATACCCGCCCCATACCCATGCGGGTGAATGTTTTGCAAACTCATCTCCATCACCGTGGATTTCGGGTACTCATGGGGTAATACCCGTACATCCAACATTATTGTACTTAAAACTTACAAGGAAAGTTTTAATTATACCCAAATCACAATTGTTTTTTTAAAACGGTTCAAAGAATATGATCCTAAAATATCTATTAATACATAATATAGAGTATAATATTTTTCAAATTATTATGTTATAATTGTGATAATCTACTAAGTAATAATTAACTAACATAATCTCGTTGACAATGGGGGAAGTGAAAGAGTGAAAGGAGAATTGAGGGAAATAGATTAGGTTTTGATTAAGGTGATCACTCAATTGCATTTCTACTATTTATTTTCTCAAGTTATCCTCATCATCATTGATAGATTACAATTTGATCCACATATTTTTTTTATATGTGAAGAAAATCTCTTGGTGGTGCAGGTATGGGTAAGCGGCGGGGGAGGCTAAATCCATACCCGCCCCATACCCATCAAATTTTTTGCGGGTTTTACCCATACCCGCCCCATAACCGATCAAAGCGGGGATTCTTGATATCTCTAATAAAATTCCGTACAGAAAGTTAAACTTGTAGTTAGGGATGACAACAAAACCCGAACCCACGGGTACCCACCCGACCCAACCCGGTCAACGCGGGTAAAACCCGTGTTGACGGGTTTTGGGCCGGGTTCGGGTTTAAACCCGCTACACTATTCATCGGGTCGGGTTGGGTTTGGGTTTAGGTAAACCCGCCCCATGGGTACCCGCTCACACACATATAATTACTTTCCCGGTATATTTAATATTCTAAATAATATATCTTCCTTAAACAACTAATATTCTTTATGTTTTTTGTGGAGACATGTATAATTTGTTCTTTCTAATTGTTTAGAATGAAGTTGATATTATGAAGTGGAGAGTGAAGAAACTTAGTTGACGAGGAAGAAGCTTTCAATTAATCTTATTCTTTATAGATGTTTATCTTTAATTTTGAACAATTTGTATTGATCATTTGCGATTTGCTTGTATGCTCTAGATTGGTGTTTTTTGTATGAATAATTTGTATGAGAAAATTGATGTTAAACTTTTATTTAGAAAGAAACTTGTTATTGTGAATTTTTTACCACAAAAACCCACGGGTACCCAGCGGGTTGGGTTGGGTTTGAGTTTTTCAAACCCAGCGGGTTTTACCCCGGGTTTTTTTGACGGATAAACCCATGGGTTTGGGTTTGACAAAACCCGCCCCAACCCGACCCATTGCCATCCCTACTTGTAGTGGTATTTAGCCGTATTAATGGTTAAGCTACGGTTAAATCATGAATTCATCATAAAATATTCAACTGCTGAATTTTTCGATATAATCTCTGGTACAATCTCACAAACATTGTTTGTTTCTCACCTTTTGGTGTACCATGGAGTCAACACTCAACCCTAGGTCTATGAACTCTTTAAGATCAAAAGGAGTAGAAGAAAATTTCCAACATTTACATTTTCAATTCTCTCATGTAGTGTGGTAATATGAACGAGGATAGAATAAGCTTGGACCTTATTCCAAACCTTAATGGCTTAGTACATAGAAGTCATAATTTCCGAGTATATGTTCTATTCGAAACAAATTAGGGTTATTGTACCAATCGAATGCTAAAATTTTAGTTGTATTTATGGTCTTAGATATCTTTATCACCTATGTTGAGAAAATGAATCTGATTCGGATTCACCAACTCGAATAATCTTGTCACCAAGGGTTAAAACAAATGGGATCAATGTGGGTGATTAGGGGGAGAGTAATTGGAGGATGTTGGTTTGGGCAAAAGTAGGTGTGGGGGGAATGGGATGAACAACCAAACTCCCCAAACACACACCCCTCACATGCAGAAAAGAAGAAAAAACCTGCAAAGTTAATATTATTGGTTAGTTTGAAGCTAAATTGGCTTAGCTTTGGGGTAAAGATTGGAAAACAAGAAACAAAGCCCTACACCAATTATATAGTTTGATGTTCAAGAAAAGTCAAATCCAAAGGAGAAAAAGAGTAATCCTTGGAGAACATGGATTTATGGATGGGCAGTCCTTTTGGCTTTTTATTTGGAGGACTGGCCACTGGCTAGGCCAAAACCCAACAAATAGCACACCACAAAAAAAAAAAATGTATAAAAGAAAGAAAAAGTGGTAGTAGTAAAAAGTAATAGGAATGATTTTGTTTGATTATTGTTGTTGGGTTTTTTTCCTACACTGTTATTTGGTCAGATAAAGAGAGCAAATTTTGTTTTAAAGAAAGGAATTATTATGTGGAGAAGTGATTCTCCTCATTCACAAACAAACCCATCAATGGATTGACCAAGAACAGTAAAAGAAGAGGAAATGGTGAAGGAAGAAAGTGGTGGGGGAGAGAAAGAAAAAGAAAATTGTGAGGAAGAGAAGAAAATGGGGGCAAGGCAAGTGGTGGTGTGATGGGGGAGAAGAAATTCTTGTGCTAAGGTGGTGGAGGAAGTGGTTTGTGTCTTGAGCTTTTGAAAATGTAACTTCATATTTTTTTTCTTGAATTATTGGTAATCCACTAATTATCAATGAAGCAAATCAAGGAAATAAAATTATTTTGACAACCACATTTTCAGATGGATTTGATCGGTTTAATCTTGAAAAGAGATTACGATATTTTGAGTTTTTGTAACCAAAATATTTTATGTGTCTGATAGTCTTCTTGCTAATTCAAATTTATATTTAAATTAACGATAGAAAGAATTGGCAAGGTGATTCAATTAAGAAGGAAAATTGTATAAATTTTTTTTTTGGTAAAAAATGTATACTATCATTTGTAGTAAATAAAGTGAAACCCCAAAGAATTGGCAAGGTGATTCAATTAATGTAAAGTGAAACCCCAAAGAATGAGGAAGGTGAAATGGATTTGTAAATGAGTAAACCATCATTTTGTAGTAAATAAATTGGTGCCCATGATTCGATGGACAAATGGGCCAAAAAAAGAAAAGAAGCAAAGGAAACGAGAGAGCATCTAATAAGGGCGAGATATTCATGTCATATATTATTCTCTTTCACTTTCTATATTTCCCTCTTATAGATTACTTTCCCTTCTAAAATCTCAACTACAGTACATATTTCGTGTTGGTTTCTGAATTGGGTTCGCCTTTTAATTTACATAGAGCATAATTTTTTGGGACAATTGTTTGGTCAATAAAATGATTGTATTTGTCATTTGATTTACATACTTTTGTTTGTTTTCATATCATTATTGACTTTGGTATGATATTATTGAGATTGAAAATTTAAAATGACGTGATAACATTATAAGAGAATTACAATAAGATAAAACCGTTGATCAAAATATAACACACTAATATAACGGGGCAACTATGATGTGATGATGATCTTTTAACGACACGAGCAATTTGTCTAACCGATTTTGTGAAACTAATTGTATAGTTTCTGTTTTTAGTTTGTACATCATACCATCATCGACTTTCATTGGTGCATGAACCGTATATTTATTGACATAATAATACCCGGCCGGTTTCAAAAGATTAGATGGTTGGGGCTTGTGAAGGTTGGTGGTCCAGGCCCAGCCCATTTAATGAGATTAGTTGGGGAGGGTTTCTTCTCAGTCCAGCTGTGGCTGAAAAGGAATATAGCCACTTTATGCACACCACGCCTATTTCCTTTTCCTCTTGCTTTAGGGCAGAATATATCATCATTGGTTATTCATTTGTGTCTAACTAGATTTAGCCTCTTGATTTAGAACTAGGTTTAAAGAATGAGATAAAAAATATATTATATTTTACAGTATTTTTTAATAGTCTTGTATCGTTTTTTAACTCGAATTGTAATTTTTTTTGTTCACACGAGGAATGAGTTCATTGTGATCTACAAACAGATTTGCACTTGCGAAATTACTTGGAAGATATTAGGAGTTGATCAACGGTCATGGCTCACCCGGTATCCAATGAATGGGTCTGGACATCCGTCTGGTAAGGAAGAAAGAAGTTAACTGGCGAAATTTATCTATTTGCGTAAGTGATTTAAGAGTCAGTGCACAGATGATATTCATTTCTGGCATATTTTGAGAATTTTTTTCCGTCCATCCATTACCACTCATACCACCATAATAACACGTGGTACCACTTTGTATCACCTTCGCATTTAACTCAAATTCTGTAATGTATTGTTGAGAAGGAACTGATTCATAGTGATCTATTCTACAAATTTATGGATAAAAAGTGTGAGGAACACATATATCACCTTTTACCACTCTGGTATAGGGTGATACCTGGAGGTAGATAGTGGTGAAAGGTAATTAGTATATTCCTATTATCATGCACACAATTATTCTAAATTATGGTATATTCATACCACTATGATAGAATCTTGTGCGGTAACTAAACATTATCAGCATACCATGATATACACTGATAATATATAACCTCAAAGTTGATATCATTTTGAAAAATACGATTAATTTTTTCTTATGCAAATTTTTTGAATTCCAATTTAAAATGGAAAAACATCCCATGATAGTAAATTTTATATATATATATATATATATTAAAATAGTCCATAATAAAAGATATTATAGATCGGAAAAGGTACAGAAAAAAGTACATCCAACCATAAAAAGCAACCCCTAAAATACCTCTCATAAGTTAAACTTAAACTAGTAAAAGCAACCAATTACAAAATGAAATAAAACCGTATCGAAGGTTATATTGGAAAAGTAAGTCGTATTAAAATTTATGTTCAACCGTTTCATACGCTAAGGGTTGCCTATCAATTTAACTTCCAATAAAATTTTTTTGGTCAGACTGTCAATAAGCTATTATTTTTCAATTGTTGTTTAAATCTTCAAACAAAATATTTGAAAGTACGTAGTACGTACTAAACATTTATCTGCCCTCCTCCGACAGCCTTTCTTTTTACCCCTGCAAGTTCCCTTTTCCACTAGAACCTCTCAAAAGAGTTGGGAGCACCGGGTGGGATCGAAAATTGGTTCAAATAGCGAAGGCGAATTTCTTGGGTTGGATTCACCGAAAACAAGAATTTGTTGGGTTGGTCGATGAACGTACACACGATAATATTTTTATAAGATCTATCTATTCGTTTATCTCTGCCAATATACTAGTAAATTTCGTTCAATATCAAACCGTTCAAACCAAAACGATATTTAAATTGAATCGAGCTGATGTTTAGAATAATCCTGCTCCGAAATAGACGCCTTTGTTAAAGCAAAAAGAAGAAAATCATCTAGGTATATTTTGATTTTGTTCTTTTACTTTATTCATCAACACAATTTGTTAGACGTTTGTAAGAATATTACCACCCAAAAAACTAGTAGAAGTATAATCCAGCGATTGAACCCTTCATTGGCACCCATCTACATTCTGAAAATGAAAGCTACAAAAAGTAGGAAAACAATCATTATAATTAAACAAGGTAATTAATTAGTACTAATTATATGAAAAAATCCTAAATGCTTTGAAGATAATTATCGATGTATATTATAAGTGCTTAATTGTCCGTATTAGATTTGTCTTTCCTAAGTGCGTTACGAATCAATCACCACTTACTTTAGCTTTCCCCCTCCCCCTGGTTTTCTGAGCAATGAATGGCAAATCCACTTGCAAATTCTCTGCCCTTTAATTTCCTGGCTGGCATCAAATCTCAAGGGGAGAAAAAGAAAGGGGGAAAGAAGAATAACGAAGGACAAGGGCACCTTTGATCTTGTTTCCAAATCTTCTTTTATCACCCTACCGTTCCTTCGAACTTTTCATGGAGAAGGTGAAAAATGAAAGGAAGCTAGGGAGAATATTTTTATTTATGACGATAGACTTCACGGTTGCAATCGTTTAAGATTATCTCGATTTTGCTAATATAATATAAATTTTGTGATATATGATATAATGAGGATGTATAGTTATGTTGATGGTCATTATTGTAGACATTAGGTTGTGATTATCCATATTCATTAAGTCTTGTCAGTTGAGTTAACTTTTCGTTGCTAATAAATAATGGTTACAAGAACCAAAACTGAAAACACAAGTATCGTAACAATATCCAATACTCATATCTTATCACTTGAGTTAACAATATCTAATACTAACCGTTCAACCTCCTAATATTCTGTTACTACCTCTCATCTCTCTCAACTCTCAAGCCTTATGTTTTACTTCCATTTTTCAGCTAATTAAAAAAAAAAAAAGAACTAATCTAACCTCATCATCATCATCATCTAATTCTTACCAAGCATGAAACGGACTCGACAAATTATCTGGACCCAAAAAGAATGTATGAAGCCCATTGGACTTAACTTACATTGTTAGCCTTTATCCACGAAGAAAACCTTTTATGTTAGGCTTTTGAGTACTGGCCCATATACCAGAAAGAAAATGGGATTCGACCAATTTTTTAGTAGCTAAAATTCTGGTTTATAAGAGTTAAAATTTATGTTGACAAAAAAAAAAAAGAGTTAAAATTTATGTAGGGGAATAGTTGAACGCTATTATAATGCTGAAATCTTAAATCTTTAAATTATTTCTTAAAACTTTAATTAAATAAATCACTTCATGCCATATACACACACTTGCTGTACAAATAAAATCGTCTAAAAAAATTCATCATTTCACAAAAAAACCTCAGAATATTTAAAAACTAATGTATGGCCCTTTGGATAATGAATTTTGTGTCAATGGAATGGACATGATTACTTAATATTAGAAAATACGTAAATATTTTAATAGATTTTTTTTAAATTCATAGATATACGCATTTGCATGAATATACCGAGACTGAATAGTATAACCCCACTCACTAGTGTCCAACCAATAAAAAGATACGATTATGATTATTTTTTATTAGCAGGTTGACCTATTGTAAAATTAATGAAAGGGTATAATAGTCATTTGATAATATTATGTTTTTTTATGAATCAATGAGTTTCTTATTCATAAAAAAAGACGATGCTAGCAACAACCTTGCTAGCTAGGAAAAGTCCAACCAGAAGGCGGAGAGCAAACAACGAGACTACAAGAGACTACTACTACTAACTACAGCCTATGAGACAAAAATCACCCCATCCAGAACTGTCTAACACGCTGACTTCCCAACAAACATTCAACTTCTGTCTTAATCATCTTCGGAAGAATAGGAAGATCATTTGCTTTCTCTGCATACAAGCGCCTACACCTCTCACGCCATATATGGCTTACCCATGCCTGCCATATAATCCTCCCTGTTTCAGTAGCCTCCGTTGCAGCACTCAACTTTGAAGTGACCAAGCAAGTTTATCTTCCCAACTCTGAAGCATAGGGATATGCATAAATCTGCCAAAGAGGGAAACAAAGATCTGCCTTGAGAATGGACAGTGTACATAAATGTAAACTCTATCCTCCACCCCTGTACAACATAAACAACAATTCAGACTCCCTGAGAATCCCCATTTCTGCATTTTACCTTTGTAGTAATGTTGCCTTTTACAATCAACCATGTTAAGATTCGGTTCCTAGGAATGCCTTCGCACTTCCAAACGAGTTTCCACCAATTCATAGTCATCATAGCAGGGCGGAGAAGCTTCCAAACTTTCTTGATAGAAAATCGAGGCATAGGAGAGTCGTCCAACAGAAGAACTCCCCCCTAGTTGATATAAAAGGTTCAACTATGCTCCTTAGCTTCAACAATTTACGCAAATTCCAAGAGCCAGATGAACAAGTATATGTCCAGAAATTCCTGCCTTTCAGCTTGTATCTATTGATCCAGGCCACCCAGATGGAGCCTTCCTGCAGCAAAATCAGCCAAATGTGTCTGGTCATACATGCCTGATTCCAACTACATAAGTTCCTGAAACCCATGCCTCCTTTTTTTTGGGAAAGTCAGATGCTGCCAAGCCACATCAGCCCTGAGTTTCACACCAGCTTCAACTCCCCATATGAAATTACTGCAGATTTTCTCCACTTCTTTCATAACAGATTTAGGCAGAAGAAAGACAGACATCCATAATTGAGTTAGAATGTAGAGGACAGTGCCAACTAACTCAATTCTGCCTGCATAAGAAAGAATCTTTGCATGCCAACTCCTCACCCTTGCCAATAGCTTTTCAATCAGTGGTCTGCAAGAATTTAGACTAAGCTTACCAGTAATCAGAGGAACACCTAAATAATGAACAGGGAAGTCTCCCAATTGGTAGCCAAACCTATAAGCTCGCACCTTCCTTCATCTTTAGCAGACCCCCAAAGAAGATTTCACATTTACTAGGATTAGATTTGAGACCAGAAACCTTCTTGAACTGAGACAGAATTCCTTGCAATTCTTGAATACCAGCATTTGAAGCATCAGAGAAAACTAACAGGTCATCAACACAACATAGATGAGTGAGCTGGACCCCTTTACACTTAGGATGATATGGAAATAAACCCTCAGAAGCTGACTTGTCAATAAAATAAGAAAAAACCTCCATAGCAATTGAAAAGAGATAGGGAGATATGGGGTCTCCTTGTCGAAACCCTTTCCTGGCGGGGAAGTAACCTACTAACCCTCCATTGAAACAGACACTAAGCATAGGTGTGCCCACACACCTACGAATCCAATTCACAAATCTCTCTGGAAATCTCATACATTTAAGGACTTGAAAGATGAAATTCCAATCAACCGAATCAAACGCCCTCATCAAGTCTATTAGAAAGCACATCTAGGGGAAACATTCTGATGAGAGCATTTACTGACCAACTCGTGAGCCAACATGATGTTTTCTCCAATTAACCCTTAACAAAAGCTGTTTGATTCTTGCTGATTAGGAAAGGGAGGAGAGTACAAAGTCTTTTAGCAATGAGCTTAGATATGCATTTGTAAAGAATGTTGCAACAGGAAATTGACCTAAAATTTTTCATCTCATCTAGATTGGGAACTTTTGGGATCAAAGATAGGATTGTAGCATTTATAGGCCTAGGAACTTTATCTTGTAGAAAACAGAATTGAATGGCTGATATTACCTCAGGACCTATAAGTGGCCAGACATATTGAAAAAATGTTGCAGAAAAACCATATGGACCCGGACACTTATCTCCATCCATGACAAATATTACATCTTTAATCTGCTTTGCTGTGAAAGGTGCACAAAGCCCCTGAGTCTGTTCTTCAGTAAGCTTTCTTCTCAGCAAAGTATCAAAAAACTCATATGGCTGAATTTCTACCTCAGAATCTGTTACTCCGAACAACCGTTCATAAAAGTGAATATTACGTTTAAGCAATCAATAAAAAATAAAAGTAATGGTAGAAAAATAAAATAATCATAAAATTTTTTTTGTCTAAATTTTCAGTCGCTGGAATCATGCCGCTGTTCATCGGAATCTGGCCGCTGTTCATCGGAATCATGCCGCTGTTCATCGGAATCTGGCCGCTAGAACACGGTCAGCGTGACCGAAATAAGCTCAATGTTGCCGAAATATACTTAATGTCATCAGAATCTGGTCACTGTGACCAGAATATACTTA
The DNA here is from genome assembly GCA_964030455.1 of Linum trigynum. Lineage (NCBI taxonomy): Eukaryota > Viridiplantae > Streptophyta > Magnoliopsida > Malpighiales > Linaceae > Linum > Linum trigynum. The sequence goes on along the minus strand of OZ034822.1, from coordinate 37,320,089 downwards.
ACGTCGTTGGAATCCAGTCACCGTGGCCGGAATATACTTATCGGCGTCAAAATCTAGTTATCAAGGCCTTAATATGCGTACCGAAATACCAAAATCCCGAATACCCCAATACCAAATCCCGAAAACTGAATTACACCCTAAAATCAAACCCAATCCCAATCCCTAAATAAATTCGGTATCCCAATCCCAATCCCTAAATAATTTCGGTATCCTAATCGGTATCTCGGTATCCCAATAGGTATTATTGAATACATAATTAATTACCTTTGTAATTAATAATTAAATATATAAATTAGATTTTATTGTTTAATTTAGGACAAAGAAACTAAGCAAATAGTCTTGAGTTGCCTAGAGCTAACATCTCAAGTTCTTGTAATTGGTAATCTTTAATTTGACGAATTTGAGGTTGAGAGACGACTAATACTAGTGTGAAATAGTGATGTAATGATCTATGTATAATTAAATGACACTTTTGGTGGTTGAGGGTCGCATAGTAGTGAATGAGAGAGTCTAGTTGAGAGGATAAAATACACACTAGCTTATATTTCGGTATTAATCGGTATTTCGGTATATACCGATCCAAATCCCGTAATCCCTAATACCGAATAACAATTGAAATTCAATCCTAATCCCAATCCCCCAAAATAATACGTGTATTCAGTAATACCAAATATAGACAAATTCAGTACGATATTCGGTATATCCCAAATACCGGTACCAAACTTCCAGCCCTAATCTTCATCACCGAATCCCTTTCATTCAGCAATCAGCACGTTCAAAATCCCCCTCCCTTCACTAATCACTTCCCAATTGAAACACACAAAGCAAAAATAAATCCCCTAAAATTCCAAAAACAAGTTTATTCCCTTCACTCTTGCCGCTTTACTCTTCAAATTCTTTGAGCAGTGGGTGATGGCGGCGAGATTCGGGGGAGGGAAGATGGCAATTGAGCTCTAAAGATGTCGTATGCCTCCACCGACAGCGGCTATGAAACCTTACTTTGCTCCCATCTCGAGTCTCAGCAGCTGCGATTGTGAAGTGGAAGGGAACCGAGGTGACCCAAGCAGCGACCAAGCAAGCCGAGCTGGAGACTAGCCTGAGGAAGGCGGAGGCAGAAAGAGACACGTGGTGGAGGGCGGCAACGAAGACAGAAGCTACAGGCTTGAATCTGATATGGAGATATGAGCATTGGCGGATCCAAGGGGTGGCCACCCCGGGCCCCGGCCCAGCACTCTTTTGGATCCGGAGTTAGAATAATTCTTATAAATTTATCGGTTTTAGTCATTCAGTCCAGTGTTATTTTTATAATATGATTGTGTATAATTAGAAAAATGATTCAGATGAACATATTCAATTCACTACTCTAAATTTATCCTAGAAATTCTAGCCCAAAGGTTTTTCGTCTAAAAAAACAATGTGAAAACTAAAAATCCTAAAGTCTAAAGCGTAAAAGACTAAAAGAAATATGAGGTTTGTTCTCTTAAAATTTTACTAGAGCAGCATGGTGGATATAGGGATGGACACACAGTGCAAATTGATTAGTCAATTGATTTGTCTAGTGTTGATGCTTCTCGTTTCAACAGCTACTACGGAGAGAACCTCTTCAACAATGAAACATGTGAAAACTGATTTGCGCAACAAAATGAGCGATGAATTTCTCGCTGATTGCTCAAATATTTTATTTGAAACATAGTTGGTATGGATGTAGATTTCATTATTGATGCATTCGCTAAATTAAAAGACCGTCGTGTACAATTGACATTGTAAAAAAAAAACTATAATCATAATATTTTTTTTACGATATCGGATTTTCTAATGAAATGCGGCCCAGTGCTCTACTGTGTTCTGGATCCGCCGCTGGATATGAGGAATCGTCGAAAAAATGAAGACCACGAACCTAGCCAGCGGCAATGGGAGCGGCGGTGGCGGAATGATGTAAAAGTAGAGGCGGGGAAGGAAGATGAAGTAGATGCCGCGATTGAAAGAGATGAGGTCGGGTGATGGGAGGAGAAAAGGGATTCGAACGGGTAAGGGAGACTTGTAATTTTTTACATTCTATTTATTTTTCTGTTTTTATTTTTTAAAATAATATGAAAAAATTAAAATATTATTTGTCATGCAACATAAAGATTTCCATCTCAGGCTTCTCACCACGTCAGAGTCAACTAACGGTCAAACGGATGGAAAGTTAACGGATTGGTTATTTTTTTGTTTTTGGAAAGGTTTGGCTATTATATTGTATTTACCCTTGTAACTAAGAAAAGAATTACAAAATTATTAAAATGGCTAATACTTTGATGCATTACGAAAGATTTGGCTATTAATAGCATTTTAATAGGTTTGAATAATATAAAAGAATCTAAAAAATGTTTGAATAAAAAATAGACATTACCCAAAATTAAAATATAAAGAGAGGATGTGGAGATAAGTGTATATGTAAAAAAAAAATACTATGATAAATAATTGAGTTTCAATTTATCAACACTATGTGAACAAATAACATGTATAATAATTAAAATAAGATATTTGTGATGGAGGGATACATATTAAATATATAATGTCGTATCACGGGTCTGTTTGTATAAGTTAAGATTATAACAATGCAAACCCAAACCCAACCATAAGGCTAAAGTTTTTAAAAATAAAATCGCACCCACCCATCAAATTAGATATTCATGGATACACACAGATAGGTCGGTTTGGATTGGACGGGTGTGTCAGTATTCTCGGTTTAGTTTGTTCACCCCTACTAAAAGCCACTTATTTTTTGGTTGCGAGTATGTTGAAGAGATTTTACAGATAGTCTTCACTCCAACATGGAATTAATTATGCACCTGAAGGAGGAAGCGAGTATAAAGACCCCATATTTTTTGGTTGTGTGTGTGTCCAAGAGATTTTACAAATCGACTTCACTCCAACATGAATTTAATCACGCACCGACAAGAGGCTGGTAGGATTAATGATATTAGCGTTGAGTTCTGTTTCCTTTTGGATTGTCCTGTTAGTTTTAATCGTGGAGCAAAAGTAAGTTTAGTAGTTTGATGAAATGGAAATGGAAGGTCATTTTTGTGTTGAAGTACAGGTTTGTGATTGGGTTGCGACGAAATAAAATTGCTCTTTGTGAACATTGCCGATTGAGAAGATTGGAACTATTATGCAGAACTGTAATCAACTACTAAGCTAAACTCCAGCAGTACGATTTCGAATACTACCCAACTAAAACAAACTCTACTTACACGAAAACATTCTCTCGCATTATCATTTCACGCCAAAGCAGTTCTTGGAGAAAACATTTCTACACCGACTCAAGAGATATAACCATCAGTTTCACCATCAACAACCACGGTCCAAACATTTCAGAAACATTCCTAATCCGAATCCGACGACGAATCGCTATCCTTCTTATGCTTAGTTCCTCCATTCGCATGTTCTTTCTTGACTTCACCCTTCTCCCGCTTGAACTCCTTCTGGATCTCATCAACCGGCACCAAGGGAAAGTAACCGACCAGAGGGTAACCTTTCTGGCTCCAGCACTTCACAGTCTGATTATACTTCGCCGACCACTGTGCCGCAGTCGGCAGTGTGGACTCCGCAATCGAGTGGACAGAAGGATACCTGTCGAGTATGCAGTACACCTTTACAGAGTTGCTCACCACGACGTGCTTGGTCTCCGTCACTGTGTAGATGAAGGCGGCTTTGGGACCTTTCGTCCGAGCCTCGTTCACAAGCTTCTCGGCCTTCTTGGCTGCAGAGTGAAACAGGGACTGGGCTTGGCTGACTACCTGCTTTGCTGCTGGTGGTGCCTGCTTGTTGAACTTGGCTGAAGCTTCGTCCACCTGTTGAATCGAAGAGAACTAATTTGATCGGTCCCCATTATCAAGTAAGGATTTGCTAATTTAGTCCATGACCTACTGAACATTGCATCCAACACAAAGATGAATGCCTCAGTAAATCAAACTGAGGATGGAAATATCGAGCAACAAACAGAAATTCAAGCTCAACCCAATTCTCCTAAACCGTCCCTAATTGAAGTTCTACAAGAACTCTCCACAGAATTTAAGAGCGGAAGCAATGCATAGAAATTAGAAAGCCATCCATGATCCTCCGAAAACCCTCTTAATTCAAGCTCAAGCTCAAGCTCAAGCTCAAGAATCCCAGGTTAGTTGAACTAAGCAGATATATTATGACTAAACAAATGGACATTATGAGCAGAAACATGAACAGAAAGTCAGCTATCGCCAAATCCACCTAAAACCTCTCTAATTCAATCATCTCAAAAAGAAAACTCCACAACCACAGGTTATTATAACGAATTCCCGATTAGGTTTTGCACAAATAGAAATCCCCAAACGAGGCGAGGGGCGGTGATCTGAATAGGAAAAACAACCGATAGCGGTGAACCAAAAAGGACACCGTCCGGCTTACCTTCCTGTCGAAGAAGACGAGGAGATGATCGGGAACGCCTTTGAATTTCTGGTAGACAGGTTCGACGACGGACGCGACGGCGCCTTCGACGTTGCCGACGGTGGATCTCAGCGGTCCCGAGTTCTGCTTCGCGTAGCCGTACAGACTGGAGACAGTAACCAGCGCCTTGATCGCCGCCAGCCTCACGATCCCCAAGTGCTTCAGCTCCGGACCGCCACCGCCACCGCTCTTCGCCTTCTTTTCCGACTCCATCTACACACACACCGCCAAACAACAAGCCAAGACGGAAATGAGAAATGAATGAATTAACAAAAACAACGAAACGAATTTCCCAATCACACGCAAAACGAGAGAATCGAAGCGAAGCTCTCTCTCTCCCTCTCTGTACGTACCTTCTCCACGGCGGAAGCAAAACGTAAAGTGCGTGGGAAGGAGATTCCGGATTCCGTTTTTTGTCTCTAACTGAGGGAGCTTTCTTTCCTTTGTTCTTGTTGCGAAAGTGCGAGTATTACTACTAACTTCCAGAGAGATCTGCAAGTGGCGCGGGTTTTATAAAGCGGGAGGGTGGTTTCGATCGCAGCCGCTGGAATGATCGGAGGGCTGAGAATGATGGAAGAGTGTTGGGAGTTGGGGTCCTTGGGTCACTTATAGTAACGAAGATTGTTTATTGGGCGTGGGGCTGGTTTTAGATTTGGTCCGGGTGAAAGTAGAGGTTTCGGGAAGGACACGTGTATGGTAAAGTTGTCAACCACGGTTGGCTCCACTTTGATAATGCCCCTCAAAATTGTGTAAATTTACATGTAAATTTCACAGCAAATTTGGATAATAGAGTAGGTGGTAAGACTTTAGCCCCTCGTCGGTTCAAACCTGTGAACGTAATTTTTTTTAGCCCCCTTTCATTCAGATTTCTGGTTCCGCCACTGCCCTGATCCAGTGAGAAAAACGGGTTCGCACACACCCTACCGAATCGACCGCTGCAAGCTACTGGGTTGGAGGTCAAACGATATTGTTTTTTTCTTTTGGTTTGCAAAATGTGCATATTTTTAGATTTCCTTTTTTTGCCTAACCCAATCTTTTTAATTCGAAGTTGGAATTTGAATATTGATGTCACATAAATGTGTGAATTTTCACTATAAGTTGGATCCAAGTACGTCAAGTTATTTTGGTGTAATGTTATATGTTATTATTCATATGTTTGACGTAATTTATAAATTTATGAACAATATAATTACTATTTTCATATACCCGGGTTAAACTGGACTAAAACGATCGACCTATTAATCCTCAACCCACTTACTCGACCAGGCTAGGGATGGCAATGAGTCGGGTCGGGGACGGATAGTGCATATCCGTTATACCCAAAGTAGTTCGGGTTTTACCCATACCCATACCCACATAACAAACGAGTAAAAAATCCAAACCGTGCCCATACCCGTTCGGGTTTCGGGTATCCACGGTTATCCATAGGTAATAGTTTCTCTTTATGACTCCAACCAATATGCTTATATTCACGTGTATTCTCACGTTACGTAAGAAGAAAAGTATGACAATAGTTCACTAGAATGAAGAAAATTAATTAAAATAACATAATTTCATAAAAATAGTATATTTATATGCTAAATATAAAATATATTAGAAAAAAATATTGATTATTTATAGACAAAATACATATGCATGTGTATAATCGGGCAGGTTCGGGTTGGATAGTGAGAAAATCATGCCCACCCATTACTTGCAATATTCGGCTTCGAATTTCACCCGTACCCACTAAAAATTCTTCGGGTTCGAATTTTACCCTACCCGATTATGTCGGATATATCCATAATTACCAATATTTTTACCGGCCATGGACCAGGCCAACAAGCTAAACCAAATTGACAATCTTGGATATTAGGGCTGGAGATCGGGTCGGGTCCTAGTATCCGGACCGAAATATGCGGGTACCCGGACCCAAAAAATCCCAGTTTGAGGAACCAGACCCGACCCAGACTCGGTTCTTGGGTACCCGAGACCCGAAGCCACGGTTCTCGGGTATGGTTCGGTCCCCCGAATTCCCATCAGCCATCGAAGACAACCTGTTACAACAGCTTTATTCAAGAAAAAAAATGGAGGGTTGCTTTCGTTGGCTGCTGGAGTGGGAAGTGGAGTGTAGAGATTTAGGGTTAGGGGTCTAAGGAGGTCCGAACTTCGGCTAGGCTTGGGGCGTGAAGGCTGGGTTGGCCCGTATGTGTGGCTATGGGCCATATGATATTTGGCCCTGTGGGCTGGGGATCGGTTCCACTTCGGGTCCTTTTATTTTCGGGTCCGGGTTCGGTTTACCCAAAACCCAAAAAATAGCCACATGCGATACCGAGACCCATTTTTCACTATGATATTTCGGTTCCCGGGTACCCAAAACCCAGAAATTTCGGTCCAATTCCGGGTTACCCATAAAACCGAACCCGAACGTCCAGCCCTAGGATATGGTACAATGTGGGGGAACGTGGGACGGGTGATGTTGTCCCGTTTCCTTAGCCAAGGCAACCAACCCCACGCCCTTTTTCCTCCCTTCTTGTTTGCGTTGTGAATTCGGAACGGTTAGCAGTCCCAAGTGTAAAAAGTGGAAGAGCTCTTCGAGCAGAGAAAATGGATGAGATGATTTAGGGATTTTGACCAAGCTTAATTCAATAGAACGAAACGTTTCAACTTCGTCTGTTTTGAGTCGGACTTAAGTGGGCCGAGTGAAAAAATGGACCACAGACCAAATAGATCGGAAACTGGGCTTAATTTCAACCCGAGTCCGAACTTAGGTACAGAGAACCAGAGGATGATCTTCTTCCTCTTTGCTGAACCAGAATTGACAGAAACAGAGGAAGAACGAGCAGGGGAAGCGAAAGCAGAGAAAAGCAGAAAGTAAATGACACAACAGGATTTTAACGAGGTTCGCCACAAGGCTACTCCTCGTCCCGGAATAGTAGACACTATTCCGAGAGACACTTTTGATTTTCTTTGACTCTATAACGAAAAGAAAAGACCCAAATACAGACTCGAATGTGAAAATCAAAAGCAGAAGAAACAACAACCGAATTCGCGCAGGAATTCGTCACAACGCTTGATAATCTGAACCTATTCCTCAGAATGATCAAGGCCACTGATAATCCCCAACCCTTTGCCCTATTCCACAAAGAATCCCAGAACCAGTGACCAAACGAACTCTATTCTTCCTTTAAATAGTCGTCAAGAAGATAGCTGTTGGACAGAGGCTTTTTGAATCGATCCAGACTTGGAAGGTTTGGGACTTTCCATAGGCAGAAGCTCCCCCTTGATTGCGGTTGCAAATCCCTTGATTGCGGCTGCAAATCCCTTGATTTCTCTAATTCAGACCAAGCAATCTCGTGACTTGATATGATTGAAATCTTTCAATTCAACACCAAGTGCATACCAAAGGTGCCGACATCACATGGGAAATGAAGTTTTGAAACTTTTCTCTCGACATCCCTCAAAAGATTGGTTTAGTGTTCCGGTAATTTGAGGATGAGATTATCGACCACAAGTTCGAACTTTGAGGCCATAATAATTTAATTTAACTATTGTGTAACCTCCAAATCAACATGAAATTATTATTGTATTAATTACCATCATGATAATGTTATTTACAAATATGTAATCAGTTATCTCACACATATAATTACGAAACCATATCGTGTGCCCCAACTCCAACCCCCTCATCGGCATAGCAGCAAGATTTTGGAGGGAAGAGATGGTCCAGCTGACTGCTGCCAATGCACAGCAAAATTGCTCTGACAGATTAAGTGAAAGGCTTAAGGGAGATAAGATCAGCATACTGCGAATTGTCAAACAAGGACAGCATTGAGGCAGCAAATTTCCAAATTTTGTAACTATGGTAAGAAAGAAAGGTTTACCAGCAGTTCACTACAATAAAAAGGCAGCCGATAAGCTATCGACAAGAACGTTTCACCTAGATCGTTTTTAATGGTCAGCAGTGCGCAAGATCAACTCATATGTCTAGACTCTTGACTACTTATCTGTCTACAACTATGGTCGGAATCAAAGGCTTGGAATATGAAACAGGAGCAAATAAATTTGTCCGAAAATTGAACCGAAAAAAGTAGTCATCAATACCACACTACAAAACAAACGTAACTATATGAAGCATCTCATTCCCGAGTCAGTCAGGAACTGACTATATAACCTGATCAAGCAGTAAAAACGAACTTCCCGTATAGGCCATTTTTGCAACTCTAAAGAGCTGCTTGTGATTTCAGACGCTTGAACTGGATTATGGGATCCTTAACCTGACAGAGGAATTAATTAAGGAGAAGAAGATTCAAATTCGACACTCCAGTTAAGTATCGGGAAAAGGCAAACGGGAAGACGAATGCCGCATTGAGCTGTGGGAGGAGATATGGGTATATACGTACCGTGCTGGATTTCCTGCCCTTCCTGTCCTGAGAAGATCTGCTGCAGACAGCACCTTCCACATTTCCGCTCTCCCTCGAAGCAACCGGCTGTGCAGAAAACCCAGCAAAGGTGAATGCATGATGTAAAACAACCTCATTAGCCTAACCATATTCAACGAAACACACAGCGGATGGGTTATTTCCTTGGAATATGCAGTGTTTACTCTTTACCTCAGCAGCAGCCCTGCTAGTTGGGGTGTTCCCATGTTCCCTAGGCTTCGAGACAGTCTGCTCGGTCCGGATAGATCCCAGCTTCGTCCGGGTCAAATCCGAACCCACCGAATGGACACCTCCGCAGGTTGAGTTATTATTGTCTCTATGTTCAGTTCCTGAAACCAGACATGACAGTTAGTTACTTAGGAAAGGAATAACTCGATAGGTGGATAGACTTTGGCTAACCGGATGTAGGCACTTCTGGTTGCGCAGCTGTCTTCGTTTGATTTTCAATAGCGTCGAGATCCTGGCAGAGATGCAAAAGAGGGGTTTTGTCCAGTGTTTAGAATGTAGTAAACGAGAACGTATCGATGTCATTGTTACTGCAAACAGTAGTAGGTTATCACCATTGGGTCGCCTTGGAAAAGGGCTTGCTTCACTTCCATGAGCTTCTTCTCAGTCATCCAAGAGTGGATCACACGCTTGCCTACGAGAGACAAATGACGAGAATTCGATCAGTACATTGTGATGAAGCATGTGGAAGGGAAACGAAGGGAAAAAATAGAGGTGGTATTATGGCTACAGAGTATAGACAGAAACCTAATCTGCAGCTGCCTTTCGCTTCAAGGTAACCGTCGTTGGTCATCTTGTTCATCAGTTTTCGCACGGTAGTCAGATTGCAGCCTTCTCCTTTAAGTTCACTCTGAAGCTTTGGTACTGTCACGTAGGTCATGGGAAGCGCGTGGTACAGAGCCTGGGATGTGAGGAAACAAGATCACAGATATAGGCTACGTATGTAATTCCAACCTAGCTGCTGGTTTCTGGAGATTGGAGAGAGAACTTTACCTTCATGTATAAGTAATCATTGGCCTGTGTGGTTTTATCTCCGAGTTGTGCTGCTTGGCCTTCCATTTCTTCTTTGACCATCGTGAAGTCGAACTCAGATGTCTGCTGTGCCAAAACAGATAACTGGATCAGTAAAAAACTCAAAACTAAACTGGGAAAGACAGTGGACGGGAAAGCGGAGAAAGAATTCAACCTTCAGCTTGTTTATGGTGTAAAGATCCTTTTCTGCTTTTGATAGAACACCTTGGTTCACAAGCTTGTCGATGATTTCTGAGATAAATAAAAAAGGCGGATAAGAATCAAGTTTAAAATTAGTAGCTCAAGTACTTGAAAGGGCTTAGCAAGCAGTCTTTTAGCCTTAGTGGTTTTCAGGCAATTTACCTTCGGTCAACGCCTGCATTGATGGATCAAATATCAAGAGTGAGAACTCAGAGAGCAAGGGTTGAAAACAGTAAACTGCATCAGCTAGAGAATTTTAGTACCACTGTGATATCTGTGAAATGGGAGAGGATATCCGTTAGTTCAATGGTATTACGATGGTAACTATTAACCCAGTCCTTCACCCTAGCAAGCTGTTGCTCATCTTCCTCCGGATCTTGAGTATCATCTGGGAACAAGTAACGTATTTAAAATGAGAAAAGGGCTCCAGTACTTACAGCTAATTATTTTTCAGTTCAATCTATGTTAAGGTGAGATTTTATGGTAGAATATATTATTGGTCTGCCCATAGTCTAAACTGAAAGGATTACCTTGATCAGGGATGCCAGAATATATTTCTGTTTGCTGCTGCTTGCCTGTTCATATGGACCAAACATTACATTCTACCAACATTCTTACTAAGGGACTGTGAGCTAACAGGAGTTTCTCTGTAATTACCGGCTGGTGCTACTATGTACCGGTCTTCTGATACATTACCCTGGAAAGCCATGAAGTTAAGAAGGAATATTAGACTACATAACTCTGATCAGTTTGTTTATCCAGGAGAAACCATTAAGGAAGGCTAACTTGAAACATAAAGGCCAAAAATATAACACTTCACCTCACTGTCAGATTCGTCAGAAGAGTCGCTGCCTGGATCAGAATCAGCTCCTAAGTTCACAGCATTTTCTTCCATGTCCTCATTTCCATCGTCACATGGATCGAGGACACTTCTTACCTATAGAAATTTGCTTAAACCACCAGTTCAATTTCCTCTACAAGATGAAGCGTAACCAAAACACTGAGTCTTACCTTGAGAGCCAACACAAAATGCTTGCTGTTGACGTTTCCAACCTCCAACTTCAGAGGACTTTTAGTCCATGGATTGTGGGCATCTTCCTCTGAGCTTCCCTTAAAGAATGGTGGCTCGTAGTCTGGAGGCTGCAATTTTCAGAATAATTTAGTGGCACTTCTCTAGTCTAAAACAAGTTAATTGTGAAGTGAAACTTTTATTATGGAAATCCTTAGGATCATAGAGTTACTCATATCTAGAAGTACAAACAATGGATAGAGTCTTCTAACAGCAGGCATACCGTGATATCGTCATAGTAGAGGAGTTTCATCAGTATAGTGCGCTGAAAACAGAAACATAACTAGAAGTCAGTACATAGATTGATAAACCTGCAGACATCTTTTTCATCCACTGTACCATTTTATCAAGAACAACTTACCTCCTCCGGCATCTTATCAAGAGTTCTCATCAACTGAACAAGCGTGCGCACCATTTTACAAGCTGAACTCCTCATCTGATTAGGAGTGCATTCAGCCACGGAGTTACACTTGAAGCTTCCTCCCTTTTTCTTGTTGCCAATTCGGTTGATGTTCATGGAGACCTCTTGACTATCAGAATCAGAGTAACTGAAGGAAACTGCAATACGAAGAGAACCATTATAATCTCTCCTTGAAGACACTTACCAAAACTGACAGATGCAAAATGCAAACGGTAACAAAAGCCAAAATTGGACATCACTCAGAATCACCTCCATGGAGTTTTACTTACATGTGTACTCCTCGATCATTGGTCCGTCTATTGCCTCGCATACACAGAACAAAAGCTTCTTGAGGTACTTCTTCTGTAATGCGTCGTAGACACCTGTGGAAGAAGAAGGTAAACGACAGAGAATTTAGGTTAAGCAAGCCGAAACCAGGTGAGCAAGATAATTCCGTCAGAAAATTGCCAAATCTGGTGACTACCTTTCTCCATCCAGTCAATCAGTCGACGAGATTCAGCATCCATAGGCATCAACTTCTTGATCTTCATCTCTATTCAAGGAGCCATAGTTCGCAAAACGGGGAGGGGGGATTCATCGACATAATTTTTCCAAATTCTGAAGGGAAAATGGATTTGAAGCAGAGATTCTAGTTACCTAAAGCAGGAACGTTCTTATCGGTGAAATACTTCTCTGGAAACAAGCCTCTGATGTAGCTGATATTGAAAATCGCTATCCGCAACAGATTTCTAGTCTATTGTAAAAAAAAAAGTCAAATAAGGGCACTGCGTGTCCAGCAGAGAAGCTACAGAACAGAACAGAAACAACGACGATTCAACAGTTTCTCTGGAATAAAGCTCGAAGACAAGCAGCAGCACCATATCACACAATAATCACCTGCTTAAACGCGACAATAGAGAAGGAACCACACAAAATACAGAAGGAATACGAGCAAGGATACCGCAAAATCATGATCGAGATTTCAAATGGACTCCAGTTTCCAATCCATAATCATCGAAAACCGAAGGAGCTAGAAATGGTACTAGAGCTTTCACTGCGAGCCAAAGAAAATTCTCGCAACTGAAGCATCCGAGCAAAACAACCGGACGAGAGCACACTTCCAGTAAATAGAGTACCGATTCCATTACTAGCTAGAAATTACCACAAAACCTAAGAAATCGCAAGTAAACTGAGCATCAAGTAGTACAGAAGAAGAAGAAGACGAGATCTGTATTCTACACAAGACGAAGCTCACAATGCGGGGTTCACCGAACAGGACTATCTTCTACGATATACATATTCTAATTGATATAGACAGACGGGGAAGAAGAAGAAGAAGAGAAGCAGCGACGGGATCGGAGTTTGGATACCAGTAGAAGGGAATCCTGCTCGGTGATCTCCGCTTCTTTCACCTTCTGCGCGACAACCTGAAACGGGAAGTATCAAACAAAACGAAGTCAGCTCGAGAGGAATTTGAGGCGAAGAACAAGCACAAAATCAAAGGGACGGAGTTCTCTATGAGCTAACTACCATGGCGGTGGAGCTCTGAGGAAAGAGATTCCGTCGTCGACAACGAGATAGAAATTGAGAGTGTGCGAGAGAATATTTGAATTTTGAAATGAAAACCAATGGTGAGTGAGAAAGGCGATGTTTGGAGGATACTTGGGTTAAAAGGGCCGGAGTGTGTGAATGAGTGTGTTAGACTTGGTTACAGTATTGCAGGCAGCCAGACATGGAAGCTTGGGGGACACGCACTAAAATGCGGGAACGGAAGAAGGGAAAACCACGCGAGACGGCCAGGAGGAGCGATTTCGTCCGGGGCAGTGGACCCCACCGAGCGTCAGCGTCCCTCAGTTCTGTGGACCCGGGACGGGTTAGCATGCTAACCCCTTAAGGGGTTGGTTTTTTGACACCCCTTTTAATTGGTCAACTTTTTATTAATTATTGACAAGTATTAATGAAAATAAACATAATAAATGTTTTGTTATTAAATACAAAGTAAGCATTAAATACACCACATTAATTACCACTTTACTGGTATTTGTACCACTGCACTGATACTCAGATATGACATTGCTACCAGTGCACTGATATCGCTACCAGTGCAGTGGTATATCTACCGGTACAGTGGTACACCGTATCAGTGCAGTGGTATATTTTTTGGAGGTGGTCGGAGGGAGTCTACCGATGGGATTTTCACCGGAGAAGTGTGGCGGTCGGAGGAAGTCTAGTGGTCGGAGACTGCTGAAAAAGGAAAAATCAAATATAGTGAGAGAATTCCTAATGTGTATTTAATGTGTATATTTAATTCCTAATGTGTATTTAATAGTGAGAGAATTTCTAATTAATATGGTACATTTAATTCCTAATGTGTATTTAATGTGTGTATTAAATTCTATAGTTCTATTTAATATACTACGGGGTGTCATTTTTCCAACCCCTAAGGGGGTTAGCATGCTAACCGACCCCTGTGGACCCCGCCATATTGTGTTCCCGTTGGGCCTATTGGGCCTCGTCCATTTCTAGAAACGGAGGGGCTTTCTTGTAATTTTCTTATTTCGTTCCAACGTTTCCATGAAACATTATTAAATTTTTCTCTCTCCCCCCATAGATAGAACTAGCGTGTGCCCCGGCCAGTTGGCCGGAGGAAGGTGAGGTATGAAATTTGATAATGGATAGCTTATTGTTGTATAGTTTTTTTTTTTGGAAACACGTGATAAAAATAGTAAATTTTAGCAGGAAAGAGACATGAATGATGCAACGAATCAAAAATTGGCCTTATGAACCAAAATCAAGTACATGTTACCTTGTGAAACAATATTGTTTCTGGTAATATGATGAGGTGGAGTAAGTTTTATAGAAACCGAATTCCAGAAAATCGAATAAAAAATCGCCTATCCCGTCGGTTTTCGGGAAATGAGCATCTCACAATCGTTGCTAGCTTTTACTCGGCCCGTTGGCCGATTAATTTGCTTTATAAACCTTTCATCTTGTCGTCATTGTGCTTTCCGGTTTTTGTCAGACTATGATAAAATCTCAGGAAATCAAGAACGAACAACACGATTTGGGATAGGAACCGTCGTTGTCGTATCCCTAGAAAATGGTGGTAAACACGGACTCACCTTCCAAACTGGTTTGGATTGAGATTTTTATCGGGTATCAGGGAACCATGTGATTATAAATTAGACTTGATCAAAACGGGCCAAAACTTGAAATTCAGCCTGTTTGACCGACTCATGCCAAATTCTAATTATTCTTTACTTTTAAACTTTCTATTTGAAAATAAAAAATAGTGAAAGAAAAGAGATGACTGCAATTCACCATTTGCACATCACTTATTCGGGAATAAAACCATAGAAATTCAAAAGGAACTGAAAATGTTTAGGATTGTTTTAATCTTTAAAATAACCAAATAGATCTTTCTGTTTAGTTTTTTACTAACAAATACCAAACGATTCCCTATAAAATACACTATAATTTGATCATTATGATATCAAATAATTATATAATATATATTGGAAATGATAAAAATTGGACTAATTGGGTTGGTCGAGGTTGAACCATTGAATAACTTTAAAATACATTATATTTTAGCCACTAAGATATAAAATAATAGCATGATATATATTATGCCAGAGAAAATAGCTTGTTTTAGAATGGCAAACCAATGATTTTTTTTATGAGGATGATGAACTTTTATTAAATAAGAGAAAGGAAAAGGTACAAAGATGGGATCATCAGTTCACAAGCAGTGAAAGTGATCGGTAATAAGAGAATGACAAACCAATGATGTTCATTTGTTTACTTGATGGTCAAATCCCGTGTAGGTCAGTCCCATTCAACTCTTTTATTTTATGGTTAGCGATTAGCCCATTGGATACCATGCATTAGTTTATTGTTAAATTTTTTATTTTTAGCAATAAAAAGGAGTATTGTTTTTGCCTTTTCATATATATTTTATCACCACGGAGAAATAAAAGAGCTTAAAGAAAAAAATTGACACTCCTAGACTCGTTTAAATCCGCATGTGTACGGTAAGTTGGCCCGTTCCACAGAAGAAAAAGAAAAAAATTGACACTCCCTATTCTACCCGTCCTACAAACGCTCATGGAGCAGGGAATTTGAAATGGGGGAAGGTATTTTCCTCCCTGCTATTGTATGTTTTTAATTTAAAAAGATACAACAAATGTATTTAGTGTGATTGGTTATCATCCTTGTTTTCCTTTAAAATGGTCATGGTTCGAATCCCAGTATGTGTCTTTTTAATGAATAAAAAAAACTAATTGTGAAGACCAAAATGTCCTTCCTACTTTCACTCTCGTTGTAGAAAATTTGAATATTATATTATGTGTAGATATAACAGGCAGTAGATTAAATTTAAAAGTGGCTCAAAAGTAAACTGTGGTATTCAACCACCCTACCGATGAAAATGTCATTTTTTGTTACGAAATAGGCAGTCATGTTAGTACGATGATGAGTATAAACAATCGAATAAACAAAAAAGAAGTCTTCAACAATCGAACTTCTTCTAGAACCCCACCCTCACTATCATAGTGAACATCACCATTCGATGCCCTGCGAACTGCTAGTTGCCGAATCCCCACAGAAACATATATTAGAGAATCATGGGTCAAACACCAAACCATAGCATCTCTTAATGCTAAGAGTTCCAATAGGAAATGATCTGTCATACCTTACCGAACACGAAAGTGAGAGAGGGGGCACTTGTGAATCCCCGCAAAGCTAATACTGCGAGTCTGCGACCTACATCCTAGCGAAGGGCAACCATCGACGGGCACCAGGAGTCTGTGGAGGGTGATGTCGTGAAGCCTCAATCCACTCATCAATTTGAGCACTAAACTGTCAAAAAAATAGTGCCTGGAAGATATTGGATGTGATCATAAGTTGAACAGCAATGACCCTTCCATAATCACCTTGCTAAGAATACCAACTCAACCACTTCTTCTGTCTATGATAGCTGCAAGGCAAAAATGATGTTATACCAAACCAAATCCGGGTGGAAGAGAGAGCAACGCAATTGTTGCATGGAAGCCTTCCACTCTGGCAGCCAAACTTTGCATGCAACTCCGAAAGGAAACAACCAATGTGATACATTATCAATTCCATCAGGACAGTCAGGGGCATTCGCCAGAGGAGTAGAGAGTTTTCGATTGAAGCATTGCTCGGAAAGGAAGGAAACCACCAACAATTCGCCATAAAAAGAACGAACTCCACTTTCTCCTGAATCAAACAAATTATTCTGTGCTGATGAATGAAGGTGATATCTTGACTTGACGTATATATTTCCAGGGCGGAATTAAATTGTAGCTAGGGTGGGCCCCGGCCCCTCGGGATTGGTCCCGGCCCGTAGGTGTTTAAGAATATTTAGTACAAATTTTATAAGGAGAGCTTGTTCAGTAAATTGTGTCATGTAATAGTTATGTGGTCTAATTGTAGACAAGTTTGAATTGTATCTTAAAGCACACAGGTTTGATCCATATTGCTTGCATAGATTTTTTTAATTATTTTCGATCCTCGGTCTCAAAATCCTGACTCCGCTCCCGCTTCCATGTTGATGAGTAAATGCCAAACGAGATGATCCGGTTGAGGGGGAAGAAGAGAGAGAGGGATTACGAGGATTAGGCTAACACTCTCAAAGGCATTGACGGGATTAGAATTATGATTTTTGATTTACAATGTTAGAATATTAATTATTTGTATATTTTATTTAAAAATTAATATTTGTAAGAGATATGGAGAACTACTCTTTACTTTGACAAGATATATGGTAAAACAAATTATGAGGTTACAAAGAACTTGAATTCATAACTTGAAATTGTATTTTAGGGATTTATATATAGTTTCAACTCAATCTGATATAAATATTAAATAAATAACTAATCGATGATAATTTCATAACTCAGTGTTCATAATGGGATATTGTTTGGCTAGATCACATTAATTATTTTACAAGAAGTGAAAGCACTATTTAATTCAATATACTTGTGAATCAAAATTGTTCAGATCCACTTATATATTGTAGGGCTCGGACAGAATAACAATGCCCCTTTTGTTGTTACTGTAACAACAATGGTATAAGCGTAAGATTACAAGAAAATTAAAAAAATAAAAGATAGAATAAAGAAGGAAGAAAAGCGTGTTTCTCTGTCTTTCTCTTCCGATCCCCAATCCTTCAGATCTCACTGTCTTCTTCCTTCGTTTCTTCTTTCTCCTAGCGCTTCCGTTGCCGAGGAAGCGGCGGGTGTACGAAACCACGGTGACCTCTCCACGACTCGACGAATCTAGAGCGTAGGAAGTGGCGACGATGGCGGTGGTTGTGTTGGAAGGCGAGTTGTTGTTTTTTGGTTGCCTTGCCTTTGCCCTGTTGGTGAGCAGGGGTCGTGGCTGTGGGAGATCTTCAAAGGATCTGTTGATGTATATAATTGGTAGTGAGAGGTCTAAATTTGCCTAGAATTTACATTTGAAATTGAGGCCTGTAATTGGAAGGTTAATCCCTTTCTTTTTTGGGGATTTGTTTGCAGGCAGTAGTTTGGTCCACAACAAGCATATAATTCTAAAGTCATGAAATCTACTTTCTTCTTCCGTTAATAGCATTTTGGGTTGGAGGTAAGGGGCAAGATTGCGATTATGTAGAAAATTGATATGATGTTGTGCTAATTGGAGTTGGGTGTTCTTTATTTGGCAGAAAATGGGGTTGAGTGAACATCGATAATGTTTTTTTAGCTTTTGCCTATTGGAATTTCTGTTTATGCAAATAATTTTGTGACTTCTTTGCCTATACGACGTTGTAATATGCTGAGATGAACTTACAACAAATGAAATCAGAATTATCTAAAAGTACTACAAATGTCCTGAAACATATGAAAAAATACCATAAATTTCTCAATACTAACCACGAACACAGTAAAACAATCCAAAAAAAGCATATCGTAAACTTCTTAATGCAGACCACAAGTCTTCTAAAATAAACTAGTAACCTCACAAAACAAACCAGAAACCCCACAAATCAAACCAAATTTTCGAAAGCACACCATAAACTTCTTAATGCAAACCAGAAACCTCCTAATGGAGACCACAAATCTCCTAAAACAAACCACAAACCTCACAAAGCAAACCACAACATTTGCGAAAGCACACCAGAAGCCTCCTAATACAAACCAGAAACACAGTAAATCAAACCACAAAAAAGCAAATCATAAACGTCTTAATGCAAACCACAAATATATTCAAACAAACCAGAAACCTCACAATGCAAACCACAAATTTTTTGAAAGCAAACCAGAAACTTCTCAATGCAAACCACAAACACAATAAAGCAAACCACAAAAGGCATAAAAAAATATGAGAAACCAAACCATAAATCTCACAATGCTAACCATAACATTCGGTCATCGTTGACCGGTCAACGAGGTTCGTTGACCGGTCAACGAGGTTCGTTGACCGAACTCCGGTGACCGTCAGTGAGCAGATTCCGACGCCGATAGGCATATTCCGGCCCCGGTGAGCAGATTCCGACGCCGATAGGCATATTCCGGCCCCGATGACTAGATTCCGACTCCGGTAAGCATATTCCAGCGACAAATAGCATATTCCGGCGACAAAAAAAATATTTTGGTGACCGGCGACCGGTGGCAGAATTCCGGCGAACCAATTTTTGGGCAGAAAATAAAAAAATATTTTTTATTTTTTTATTTTTTAAATATATTTTTCAGAATGACAATTATACCCCTGTTTTGATTTTACACTAGGTCAACTAAACTAATAAAAAGTCATCACAGCCCTAACTTCCTATTGGTTGGAGACTAGTGTTGTTACAATAACAACAAATATGGTGTTGTCACCATATCCGCTCCCTATATTGTACAAATATCCTAGAGAGTTATTATTTGTCGTTCATGGTTTTTTGTTGTTGTGAAAATGACACTCTTGCCCTCCTTCGTTCCTTTATATTCTATTCTAACTTGTAGTTGTTTTATTACCAAATACGACCAAACTCCGCTTCCACCACCACATATTGCCTCATCAAAGCCAGGTTTGGCGACAAACCTGGCAGAGTTAACTGCAAACAAGGTAATTTTCTGTTAGACATTCGGCGTCGGACCAACCGGCTCCACCGCCAACCAGCTACACGAACAACCGTAGCCTCCACACATCAATGACGACGACACACGAATGTCCAGGTCTAGAAGCTTGCGTTGGACCTTTTCTGGGCGTTCGAAAGTCGCCGTCGAATAGATGAAAACCAACAAAAACAAGAATGTGAAGAACACTACCATTCTTCCAGGCGATGAAGAGCTCCTTCAACAGCTCCACCGTGAGCTGGCCAGCGGCGGATCCAGGACACATTAGAGCACTGGGCCGGATTTCATTAAAAAATTAGATATAATAAAATAATTTTTTTTGCAATATTAATTGTACACGTCGATCTTTTAAATTTTGAATTAGTGAATTCATCAATAATGGAGTCTACATCAATACCAATAGCATACTCTCTTTCAGATAAACAAGTTAACCAATCTGCGAGAAATTCATCGCTCATTTTGTTGCGCAAATAATTTGTCACCTGATTCATTGTTGAAAAGGTTCTCTCCATAGTAGTTGTTGAAACGGACAATGTCAACACTAGACAAATCAATCGACTAATCAATTTGTATTGTGTGTCAATCCCTATTTCTACCAGCTGCTCAAGTAATTTTTCAAGGGAGCAAATGTCATATTTCTTTTAATCTTTTACGTTTTATACTTTTAGAATTTTAGGTTTCATTATTTGTTTTTCTTTAGAACAGAATCATTGGATCTAGAATTTTCAGACTACAATTAGAGTTGTGATTTGTATTTGTATATCTGACTCATTTTCCTAATTACATACAATCTTATTATAAAATAACACTGGGCCGAATGACTAAAATCGGTAACTCATAAGGGCTATACTAGTTCCGAATTCAGAGGAGGGCTGGGCCGTGGCCCGGGGTGGCCACCCCTGGATCCGCCGCTGGAGCTGGCTGGGAGGAAAGGTTGTCGGTGACTGGTCTTCAGCAGAGGCGACGAACTCGTGGGGAAGAGAGATCGCCAGCAATTGATCTGTGGGGATGAGAGTATGTTGTGTGGAAGAATGGGCAGTTGGGAGTGAATATGTTTAGGGCTTTAAAATGATATATTGGTAAAAAAAAAATTAATTCCATTTATGGTCACTAAGATTAGTTAAAGAGTCCAAATTTGGTTACTGGCCATGACCTTTCGTCAGTCTCTCGGTTAACGTCGTCAACTTTTTGTTGACGTGGCTAACAAAAGTGCATAATCAACCAAATTTAACCGGCCATGTCACAAACCCTAACCCAACCCATAACCAGACCCTTTTCACCTGTCTCTTCCTCTGACGCCCCCCCTTTTTCCCACCCGCTAGAAACCAATACCTCAACCGTCTCCTTTTCTTCTTTCATGGGAGATTGAGTTCTCCCATCATTCAACAGTTGGCATATCTCCAGGCAAATTTGCTCAGGTCTCCATCTTTAGAACCAATGTTAACGAGATCTCTATTCTCACCATTAACACCTCTTCCTTCTCTCTAATGACTGATTTTCATAGACAAGAAGCCCACCCACTTTTCTGATTGCCAACTCAGAAAAGAATCCTAGTCGTATGTTTTTATTTCCACCTCCAACAAGAACCCAATCCCCAGTCGATGACAATTGAAAATTGAAACAGTCAATCTACCCGCAATTTCAAAAAAGGAGGAAGACGTGATCGATCTGCCCACAATCAGAACTATCAATTATGCCCACGATTAGAACCCAAATCCCCCGTCAATGAGAGCTCCCATTGTTGAGAAACCGGGCAGCAACGACAAGCAAGAATAGAATGCACAAGACACACGATTTTTACGTGGAAAACCCAAATCGGGAAAAACCACGGGACCTTTGTCCAAACCACAACTCCACTAGACTTTGGTTGGATTACAAGTCCTCTCTAGACTAGCTAGAGGATTACAAACACCTCAAGAGCACCCTTCTTGGATCAACAATCAACCACAATAGCTCTCACCAACATGGTGGATAACAAGAACAAGAGCAAGACAAAGAAAGGTTGAGAGATACCCAAAAACAGATTCGTACACCTTCTGTCCAGCAGCGAATCCCGACGAACTAGACCTCAGAATGACGATCCCTTCGGTCAGAATGAAGCCCAAACAATTGCAAACCCACTGCCCAAATTTCAGGACGATCCAACGGTTAAATCTTCCAGAACGCTCACTTGAACAGGTTGCCCTGCTGCAGAAACGAAAAACTGCAGCTCTTTCTCTCCTCTCTTTTTCCTGATCTCTTTTCTTAATTCTCTCTCTAGGAAAATGAAAGGTTGTCACCACTTTTTTACTTTTAAGTAGACAATAACTCTCTATTTTGAAAATAGAGGATCTTCTAGAAACCAACCAAAACTCAAACTCAAACCGGTTAATCCAACCACCATATGAGTTGGACCAACCCAACAAATCTCCCCCTCCAGCTCATATGGGGGGTAGCACCAAACCTGCTTCATCTCGACAGAAGATATATTTTCCACTTGGTAGGGACTTAGTCATCATGTCCAAACCATTGTCATCCGTATGCACTTTGTTGAGCTCCAACAACTTCTCTTCCAAAACATCACGAATCCAATGATATCGAACATCTATGTGTTTCGACCTTGAGTGGAAAGTTGGATTCTTGCAAAGATGAATTGCACTTTGACTATCACAATAGAGCACATACCTCTCTTCCTTAATGGCCAACTCTTGAAGAAACTTCTTCAACCATAACACCTCTTTGCAAGCTTCTGTCACGGCTATGTATTCGGCTTCTGTTGTTGATAATGCAACACATTTTTGCAGTTTAGATTGCCATGAAACTGCAGCACCTGCAAAAATCATCATGTAACCAGAAGTCGACTTTCTAGAGTCCACATCACCTGCCATGTTAGCATCGGTATATCCATCAAGTATGGTCTTGCCATTACCAAAGCATAGGCACACTCTAGAAGTACCTCTCAAGTAGCGAAGAATCCACTTCACTGCTCTCTAATGTTCTTTCCCCGGATTGGAAAGAAACCGACTAACAATCCCAACGGCATGAGCAATATCCGGCCTTGTGCAAACCATGGCATACATCAAGCTTCCAACAACTGATGCATAAGGTACATTCTTCATTGCTTCTTTCTCTTCATCACTTGTAGGACAACGCTTCACACTCAACTTGAAATGTCCTCCAAGTGGAGTACTAACCGCCTTAGCCTTGCTCATGTTAAACCGCTCAAGAACTCTTTCAATGTACCTTTCTTGAGACAACCAAATTTTTCCATTCCTTCGATCCCTAGAGATTCTCATCCCTAGAATTTGTTTCGCCGGTCCTAAGTCCTTCATGGCAAAGGATTTACTCAACTCCTTTTTCAATCTATCAATCTCTCCAACATTCCGACCCACGATCAACATGTCATCCACGTAAAGCAAGAGAATGATGACATCATTTTCAGCAAAGTATTTCACAAACACACAATGATCGGAGGTAGTTCTTGCATACCCGTTTTTGACCATGAATGAGTCAAATTTCTTGTACCATTGCCTTGGTGCTTGCTTCAACCCATATAAGCTCTTTCTCAATCTGCATACAAGATCTTCTTTGCCTTTAACCTTGAACCCTTCCGGCTGATCCATGTATATCTCTTCCTCTAAGTCACCATGAAGAAACGCCGTCTTCACGTCGAGTTGTTCAACTTCTAAATCCAACCTTGCAGCCAACCCAAGCACAACTCGGATAGAGGACATCTTCACCACGGGAGAGAAAATTTCTTCAAAGTCAACACCTTTCTTTTGGTTGAAACCCTTCACAACTAGTCGCGCCCTAAACCGAGGCTTTGAACTAGTTTCCTCCGTCTTTAACTTGTAGACCCACTTGTTCTTCAGTGATCTTTTTCCTTTGGGTAGCTTCACCAAATCATAGGTGTGATTCTCTTGCAAAGACTTCATCTCTTCTTGCATTGCTTTGTTCCACTCCTCCTTGTCTTCATAAGACATCGCTTCTTGATAGTATTTAGGTTCTCCCCCGTCAGTCAACAATAGGTACTCATGAGGAGAGTACCAAGTGAAAGTTTTGCGATCTCTTGTTGACTTTCTTGGTTCGGGTAGAGGTTGCTCTTCTTCAACTTGTTCTTCTTGCTCCAATTGCTCTTCTCCTTGCACTTCTTGATCTAGTGCACCTTGGGGCTCATCATGCACTACTTCCTCAACATTTTCATGCATTTGGGATGGAGATATAGGCTCCAAAATAACTGGACCAGCTGCTGTATTTTTCTTCTTTTCAACCCTTTCGACGTCTTCACTTGTCTCATCTTCAAGAAAAATCACATCCCGGCTCCGAACAATTTTCCTTGCAATTGGATCCCATAATCGGTACCCAAACTCTTCACGCCCATAGCCCATGAATATACATGGCTTTGCTTTGTCATCAAGCTTTGCTCTCTCATCTTTTGGAACATGAACATAGGTTTTGCAACCGAACACTCGCAAGTGTTCATATGAGACTTCCTTTCCCGTCCATACTCGTTGAGGCACATCACCCTCCAATGGGACCGATGGTGAGAGATTGATTAGATCAACCGATGTCCGCATTGCTTCTCCCCAAAATGATTTAGGTAGCTTGGCATGTGAGAGCATACACTTGATTCTCTCACAAATTGTTTAATTCATCCTCTCGGCGACACCGTTTTGTTGTGGAGTCTTGGGTACACTTTTCTGCAGTTTAATTCCGTGTAATCTGCAGTAGCTTACGAATGGACCTATATACTCTCCCCCGTTATCATCCCTTACACACTTCAACTTCAGGCCGGTTTCCCTTTCCACTTCACATGAAATTGCTTGAAAACATCTAGCACTTGATCCTTCGTTTTCAAAGCATATGTCCACACCTTACTTGAGTGATCATCGATGAAGGTAACATAATAGCTTGCACCACCAAGAGTTTTATCTCGCATAAAACAAACATCGGTGTGAATTAGATCAAGTACCTTACTCCTTCTAGAAGGTGGAAATCTATGAAATGCAACTCTATGAGTTTTTCCGGCTAAGCAATGAACACAAGTTTTAAGAAGAGTACCTTTAGCTCCGGGCAAGAGTTGTTTCTTGGACAATATTTGCAGCCCCTTCTCGCTCAAATGACCGAGTCTCTTATGCCAAAGCTCAATGGAAGAATCTTTCTCAGCAACATTGATTCCTCCCTTGCTATGCTTTGCATTCGTCATGTAGAGCGTACTTTCCTTCTTGCCTTTAGCCACCACAAGAGAACCTCTTGAGAGCTTCCATTTTCCTTCTCCAAAATAGTTGGTATAACCATCATCATCAAGCTTTCCCGTGGATATCAAATTCAGCCTCATGTAAGGAACATGTCTCACATCCTTCAAGACTAGCTTGCAACCCGTGTTGGTCTCTAGATGAATATCACCCATGCCAACAATCTTTGATGCGCCATCATTTCCCATCCTCACACAACCATAGTTCCCGTTTGTGTAGGAAGAGAAAAGATCAACCCGTGAGGTCACATGGAATGAGGCACCTGAGTCAACAACCCATGTACTCTCTTGACAAGCAAGATTAACAAAACCGGCATCACAAACAATGACCACATCACCATCTGTGGCAGCAGCAGTAACATCATCTTTTTCTCGGTTTTTCACACCTTTTCCTCTAGCTTGTTCCCGTTTCAAGATTCTGCAGTCTCTCTTCATGTGTCCGGGCTGGTTGCAATGATAACATGTGATTTCTCCTCTTGGTCTTGACAATGATTTTGATCTCCCTTTTGATCTCCCTCGGCTGTTACTTCGATTCTAAGAGTTCTTGAAGTTGGAATTTCGATTTCTGCTTCTTCCATAGAGATCCTTGCAAAACAGAATATCCTCCATCTGTGGCTTCCAAATAGAGTAGTTGGATGATGTCAACTTAATCATTGCTCCACTTGAGTCATCCATTCTTGCCATTCACCAAACACATCCCCCAAACAAACTAATGCTCTGATACCACTGTTGAGAAACCGGGCAGCAACCACAAGCAAGAATAGAATGCACAAGACACACGATATTTACGTGGAAAACCCAAATCGGGAAAAACCACGGGACCTTTGTCCAAACCACAACTCCACTAGACTTTGGTGGGATTACAAGTCCTCTCTAGACTAGCTAGAGGATTACAAACTCCTCAAGAGCACCTTTCTTGGATCAACAATCAACCACAATAGCTCTCACCAACATGGTGGATAACAAGAACAAGAGCAAGACAAAGAAAGGTTGAGAGATACCCAAAAACAGATTCGTACACCTTCTGTCCAGCAGCGAATCCCGACGAACTAGACCTCAGAATGACGATCCCTTCGGTCAGAATGAAGCCAAAACAATTGCAAACCCACTGCCCAAATTTCAGGACGATCCAACGGTTCAATCTTCCAGAACGCTCACTTGAACAGGCTGCCCTGCTGCAGAAACGAAAAACTGCAGCTCTTTCTCTCTTTTCTCTTTTTCCTTATCTCTTCTCTTTTCTTAATTCTCTCTCTCTAGGAAATGAAAGGTTGTCACCACTTTTTTACTTTTAAGTAGACAATAACTCTCTATTTTGAAAATAGAGGATCTTCTAGAAACCAACCGAAACTCAAACTCAAACCGGTTAATCCAACCACCATATGAGTTGGACCAACCCAACACCCATATCCACCAGTTTGAGAAGACATCGCTGGATCTTCTTCTCCTCCACTCCACCTTCTGCACTTCTTTCAGTGGGGATCAGAGGCATCGGAGATCATAGTGCTCCGGCAGGGACTGGAGACAGCTCGCAGCTGGTGGTCTGAAATAGGGGATTGTTTGCTCGACTTATGGGTTTCTGGTCCGATGAAGAGGACACGAATTCGTCACCTTTGGGAAGAGAGGGATCGAAAAGGAGAAGCCCAAGATTGACCTAAAGGGCCAAAATCGTGCCATGAGGGGGAGTCGGATCCCCTATTGTTGGTGAGCATGAAGATGGATGAAGAGAGGGAGAACCAATAGGCAATGAGGCAGAGGACCGACAACGGAGCGGAGGATGAGGATGATATAGAGCCAGTCGGAGAATGATGTAGAGCCAGTCGACGAATCGACAACCGGAGGATGAGGAGGCTGAGGTAGATTGGAGAATTTCGACAGGACTTAAGTGATTCTTTTCAAACACTTTTGTTAGTCACGTCAGCAAAACACTAACGATGTTAACTAAGACTAACAGAGACTAACAGGCAGTGACCAAAGAAAGATGGCTATACTAATTCTAGTAACCACGAATGATATAATTTTTTTTTTTTGGCAAACATGAATTTTTTAGTAATGCCAATAACCAACTTGCAACTTACCTGTTGTTTTTTCTTTTCTTTAAAATTGTAAGCGGCAAATAGACGTCCATATTATTTTTTGGTCCTTTGTGTTGCACTGCTGTCAGATCTACACGAGTTTGTTTCTCTACTTCAATTTTCAGCATGGTTAGTTCATGATTTTGATCCTTTTAAAGGAAGAAATCATGATATTGCCCATGTCGTTCAGGTTAGGGGGTGAGATTTGGGCTGAGTTTGGTGGTTAGGGGGTAATCACTACCCACTGCCAGTTGGTGCGGGTTGGGTGTGGTTACCCTCAAAAATCCATCTTTGCAAGCATGGAGTTAAGATCGCCACTAACGTATTTGTTGTTCGTAGCTAGATTATAGTGATATACAATTGTGTTGCGTGAAGATACAATTTTGTTTATCGATCTTACTCAACGTGGAGATTTTTTCTTTTCGAGTTTGTTATTCAACTTTTGTGTCAGGGAGTTGTGATTTCATATTTCACTCACTAGGGGTGGAATATGACAATTAAATATTATCTTGTATTTTCTTTTACACAAAAGTAAAAACATACAGATAAAAGTTACTTAATGTGTCCACTTTTAATGAATTGATTATTTTCCTAAAATAGAAAATATCTTTCGAACAAATGACCAAGTAGTTGATAGCTCCGGTCTTGAAAACCGGTATAGTTCTTTGAGAACTATCGAGGGTTCGAATCCCTCTCTCCTTTTCTAGTTAAATCTATTTTCTTTTCGGGCTCGACGATACTCTCTCGAATATAGTGTTCTATAAACTAAAAAAAAATCTCACATAAAACTATTTAGGTGCGTATTTGATTTTGATTGTTATTTTAATTTTGATTGCTATTTTAATTTTTACATACAATTATATTATAAAGTTAATATAGTAAATAAATATAAATGGTGTGATTATTATGAATTTTGTGGGTTAGCCGCGGTGGGTGGTGGATAACCATTAACCACAAAAATCATTATTTTACAACCCACACCCAACCCACTACCCACTAGGATGACAAAAATATCAGTAACCGTGGATATCCGTCCGAATCCGACTTAATCGGGTAGGGTAAAAGCTAAACCCGAAAGATTTTTAGTGGTTACGAGTAAAACCCAAACATTGCGGATAATAAATGAGAATGATTTTTTCACTATCCAACCCGAACCCGCTCGATTATACACATGGATATGTATTTTGTCTAGAAATAATCATTATATTTCTCTAACATATTTTATATTTAGCATAAAAATATAACATTTTCATAAAATTGTATTATTTTAATTCATTTTCTCCATTATAATTATTTATTGTCGTACTTTTTCTCTAATATAATGTAAGTAAGTATGTGAATGTTAACATATTGGTTTGAGTTATTAAGAGAAATTATTACCCATGGATAACTGTGAATACCAGAAACCCTAACGGGTATTGACATGGTTTTAATTTTTTACCCGATTCTTATGTAGGTATGTGTATGAGTGAAACTCGAACTACTTTGGGTAAGGTAACGAATATGCACTATCCACCCCTGACCCAACCCATTGCCATTCCTACTATGGGTATGATTACCTACAATGGTCTATGGGTATGATTACCTACAATGGTGCGGGTTACAAGAGGAAACTGGGCAACTTTCGGCCGGGTTAAAAGGTTAAACCGTCACAACTACAACTTTCGTGAACATAAGAATATCATCCATCAGACCATCACCAAACTTCAGAAACTTAGGTAAAAAAATTAGTCCATTGAACTTCGTATGTTTTGTCACAATGGTCAGCCGTGATCTATTCACACATTCTAAAAGAAACAGTTAGTCATTTACTCATTTTGAGTTTAATTTTTTTGAAACAAAGGCATCCATCAGTCATCTCTGATTCATTGTGCACAGACACGACACAAACCTTTTGCCCCAACTTGGTTTCCTTTTCTGAAAGACCATTGGCAGCAAGTGAATACCAGATCAGCCGTCTGATAACTCACAGCCAGATCATAAGTGGGAATGACACACACAGCTAAAACAAATACTAACAAGATGATTGATTGAAAGTTGATCTAAAATCCCAAGTGATTTTGAAGAAGTTCATTGTAAGCTCCATATCTTCTATCCTAGACAATGTTCTGTTTTCAAGAAAATTCAGACACAAAGTCTGAGCGCAGGATGTACCCATAGCGGAGTAGTGTTAATTGCATATACAACCTAACTAGTTTAAACTCACCACAACAAGGAAAGTTTGGTAGGCTTAGAAAGGAGGCGGAGGAGGTGGAAGCTGGCTTCGGGACCTTGCGGACATTGCTAAAACAGTGGCAACTCCCGCAACAAGTATGATCCACCCACAAGCGTCGTATATGAGATCCTTGGTCTTACTTCCCTTTTTGTTCCTGGAACCCTGCAAGAGAAAAAGGAGAAAGAAAGGTCATATATGAATGATTTCTCTGAATGGCATGAAACTGAAGACGTAAAAAAGGCTAGTAGATCGTATGCACAGCACAATGTAACTACCCATATGAACCTGGTACCAAATCATATATTGACTTCAACCCTATGAAGTAAGACATTGTACATTCAGCAGCTTAAGTGTGCAAGAGCAAAAAATAGGTAAAACTCGCATATTTTTTGCAGACCAATCACGACTTTTGGTTGTTAAAGGACGACAGAGTCCGTTCAAAAGCAATATGAGTACTTGATAATGCTAATCGAAAAGGAACACTAGGTTATCGCCAAATAAACCTATGAGAAGGTAAATCCAACTTAACTGATTGATCCATCTGCTCTAAGAAATCGAAGGTTAGGTTAGCCCAACTTCTTCAGCAGCTATATTGCACAAGGACATTTTGATTGAATTCATAGCCAAGGGAAGAAGAAAGAATGAGCCTTTCTTACCAGTAATGGTAGTAAAATCAAAGGGGCAGGCCAAAACCTAACCCTACTCTTAACAGCAAGCTTTTCCTACATGAACCATGTAAAGCTAGTAGATTGTATGCTAATCCAACATGAGGACAATAATATTACCCGAATTGAGTTCAACAAGAATGAGAACACAGTTCAATTGATGGATCCATCTAGTCCAAACAATGCAATATTAGCTTACATCACTGTGGCCTTGAAACCTACTAAATTAAGTCACTGAAGCTTTAAGTAGCTTCCATATGCAAGAGTGAAATACCAAGAAAAACTCACCATAAACTGTTCCTTAAATTTGTGTTATTATTTGAAGAGTAATTGCAGTGTTCTTTAAAAGAGAAAATATAGAAGCTTCTATCCATCAAGCAATACACTTGATAATGCCTTCGTAAAAAGGTACCAACAGAGAATACTTCATGATAAATGCATTTGTAGGAGATTATTAACAAAAGACATCCTAACCTTGGATGTTGAAGAAGCAACAGAGGCATCGCCCAGAGCCGGGTGACC
This sequence comes from Linum trigynum, assembly GCA_964030455.1. Lineage (NCBI taxonomy): Eukaryota > Viridiplantae > Streptophyta > Magnoliopsida > Malpighiales > Linaceae > Linum > Linum trigynum. Next base: position 37,289,708 of record OZ034822.1, on the reverse strand, counting down.
ACCAGCAAAGGCCTGCCTGTGTATCTCTGGTGCCTGGAGGAGAGAATTTAGTCGGTTAAATTCAATAAGAAAGAGCAGCATAAGTGCATAACTTCTGTAGGAGAAGTCAAAAATTAACGCGAAGTGGTAATGGTTAGCAGAGCATTGACATGCCATGGACTAGAATCACAGCTTCAACAATCTTTGGCACTCTGCTAAATAATCGGTACCATACTTCCGCCAAGAATGAAAAGTTGACATCTTCACATATATTTGCCAAATCACAGATTTCAGATCACTAACGTACTATTCTACTAAATCTTCTATTCCTCCATGTGACTGGATATCTAGCTACGTCAGGGCATTACCAACTCCCAACATAATCTTTAAAGCATACCTTAGAAACCTCCATCAAAGACTGCTGATATATCAGATTATTCGGAGCCTGCATTATCCCAATCATAACATCAGCTCATAATCTTAAGACTCATACCAATGGCATACTCTCAAAATGCCTAAATCCCTTTGCAAGTTTTTCTTTTACCTCTTCCAGAGCTCGTTGATAAAGCTGAGCGGCTGCTGAAAAGTGTCCGTCTGCCTGATCCGGATCAGGAGTCAGGAATGCGAGATTAGTCTCCGCATTCCCCATCCCCCACAAAGCTTCATGCTTTGAAGGGTTTATACCCAGAGCCTCCTCAAACTTAGATACAGCCTCTTCAATGAAAACAAACCGATCAAAATCAAAACCACCACAATGTCAGCCGCATTTATAAAAATATAAACCTATAATTAAAGCAAGCGGGGCTCAACTCCACATAAGATATCTAGAAAAAGCAACCATAACTCAATCAAAACCAATTCTCGGATTCGTTTGGCAACAAGGGACTGTTTGCTATGATTTTGAGAATACATTTTTCCATACCATTTATCATCCGAGACATTGCTTCGGGACCTCTCTCCAATTGGCATAATTGCAGCAGCGCTCCTCCCCACTTCGTTAAGTTCTGCAACAAAAAATTCAGAATTCGTCAGAAAAGCGAACACCAAAACAAAAAACAAAAAAACCAAGAAGAGATGAAGAGACGAGAATCTCAAAGTAAAGTTGAAAAATACGAACGTCGGAGTCCAGAGGGTTCTTGGCGTAGTTAGCTTCAGCGGTCTTTCGCGCCTGCTCCATGACCAATAGCCGAGTGAAGTCATCTTCGGAGAACTCCATTGTTGTGATTTCAAAAAGGAAGCTGCGAGCGTTTTGTTTAGGGTTTAACGGAGGTTTATGAGAAGATAGTGCGGTTTCGCTCCCGTGAATGGAAGTATAGAAATAGAATAGAATCCACCGCCACGGCGCCACGCCCCTGTCTTGTGGAGAAGCGAGAGCGAATCGGTTCAAAAGATTGTCGGGTCGAGTAGATATATCAAATATCAGGAGTTTTGGGCTTGGGATATGCGGTAAAAAGCCCATTCAATGAGTTTCAGAAATTATATGGGTGAAATACTGAAATTATAATTTGATTATTATAAGAAAGAAAATTAGAATTTGATATAATTTTGGGCAAATACCACTAAAATATCAGATGCTGCTGACATGGAATTAAAAAATAAAAATTAAGAAAAAGGTAAAAACTAATAGGTTCAAATCAATTATAAGCTTAGTTTGGCCATACGGTAGCATTTGCAAAAACAGCTTCTAGCCGGAGGTTTTAGATAAGTACTTAAAAAAAAAAACAGTTTAGTGTTTGGCTGTAAAACTATTAGAAGTGCTTTTTAATATGAGCGGTTGTGTAAAATGACTATAAAGGACTTATAATAGCTTAGTTTGGCCCTGCTGTAGCTTTTGCAGAAGCAGCTTCTGGCTGGAGCTTTTAGATAAGTACTTTAAATTTGTTAGAAAGTTACCTTGGAGCTTCCTGATTCACTGGACACGTATTGGAGCGCTCTGATTGGCTAGATGGAACTTGAAGGATGAGTTTCTCTCCCCCAGAAAACCTAATCCAAGGCTTATAAATAGGTTCTTGGAGGTAGAAATTGAAAGCAAGTGATGAGGGGTCAAGGAAGGACCGTTACTCTACCCATGATCGACTCACCTGAGCTAGAACGAAACCTACCGAGAGGGAAGAATCGGCTCCAGAAATGGCGGTGATAAAGAATCCCGAGCTCGTGAGAGCCTAGGTTCTTCTGTCAAAGTCGCGCGGCCACAACTCAAGCTCGTATAACTTGAATAGATCTTCAAACAAACAGTAAAGTAAAGGATATGTGGGGATAGATATTCGCAACAATCAAGTGTGATCGCTTGATTGATAGGAGTCTTGTCAAACTCTTCTGGAATCTTCAACAGAAAAACTCAAACAAGAGTCTTGCCCTAGCTATGGAATCTACCAAATAATAACCATAAGCACTCGTGCTCCATGAGGTAAAAACTCCCCATAGTTAATTTTCATTCAACAAAACTCTCTCTAATCCCTAAAATTTGTGTTTACAACCCTTTATATAGCCCATGACAATTAAAAATAATCAAAATCCAAAAAGAAACAAAACTTAAACCTAAAAGAAAGACCAAACTCGGCCAAACCCGAAACCCGCTCCAAACTCGTGTAATTTGTTGTCTTGCCCGGGGGAGGGGCGGTCTCCTGAACTGAATACCCGGTCTGCCTTAAAAATACCCGGTCGGGTTTTTTCCCCAAAAAAATGGCCGGATATTTTGCTGCTACCTGAATCACATCATCGCCTCCCCGTTGAAGAAGCTTTTCCCTCAAATCTTTTCATCCTGGCTTCCAAACAAGATTTCTTGTAAATCAGCACCAAGAAAGAAAAAAACATTTTCCACAATCCCACAGAATCAAGAGCTCAAACAATTGATCAAACATGGGCTCCAAAATCATGAATATCGAAGCTCAAGTCAACATGAATGTTTTCGTGAAACCTCTAGCCAGGTTCCCAACCATAATTTGTTTCTCCAGCGGTGTCCAAACATGAAGTTCCTCGTCCAAAATCTCCAACCTTCACTAGACTCAAGTCATCACCATTTGCCTTCTTGCCTTCACAACAATCAGTCGTCCAAAACAAGCTACCAAATCTCAAAGCTTGAAGACTCCTGCACAAGAATTCATCATCATAGTAATCGTAAAAAGGATACGTGGGGATAGATACTTGCCACAATCAAGTGTGATCGCTTGTTTGATAAGAGTTTTGCCAAGCTCTTCTGGAATCTTCAACAGAAAAAATCAAACAAGGATCTTTCCCTAGCTATGGAATCCACCAAACGCTAAAACAATAACCATAAGCACTCGTGCTCCATGGGGGAAAAACTCCTCAGAGTTATTTTCATTCAACAAAACTCTCTCTAATCCCTAAAATTCGTGTTTACAACCCTTTATATAGTCCAGTGCAATTAAAATAATAAATAAAAAAAACAAAAAAAAAAGACAAAAACCTAAACCTAAAAGGAAGGCCAAATTCGGCCAGACTCGAAACCCAGTTGCGTAATTTCCTGACTTGCCCGGGTTGTCTCCTAGACTGAATACCCGATATGCCTTAAAAATAATCGGTCGGGTATTTTGGCCAAAAAATGGTCGGGTATTTTGCTGGTGCCCGAATCACATCAGGCGGCCTAGGCCTCGATTTCTCTGTTGTGACCACCAATTTCAGAGGTATTCTGCGGAATTCGTTTAAATTGATGATCGCCAAGAAACCCTTCATCATGGCTAGCTAGTTCCTTTAGTTGCATAGGTATGTGAACCCTAAGTGTCCTCGTTATGTAAAATCAACGTTTTGGCTTTAATACGTTTGTTTTCATTTCATATGTGTTAATGCTTGTCGATTCTAATGAAAGCTTAGTCGACCTTGCACTCCTTCAAGGTGCAACAATCGAAACCCTGGTCACTTAGGATAATACCATACATGGTGGCCCTATTCGATCGAACAACGTGATGCCTCAAGAGAGACATCCAAAGGGTCCTTGTCGCCCATTAGTCTGGGTAAATGCTTCGGCATAAGGTGGGATTAGATTATCTAAGGAATCAACAGTTTGTATGCCGATCATTGAGGGACATGTAACAATGAGACCTAGGGGAGCTTGCCTATGTAACACCCATCCTTCTCTTATCTCCCACTCGCCTAGTAGCTATAAATTTACATCCTGCCCTCCTTCCGTTTCTTTTATATTTGTTTTTCAAAACTGGAGGCACCTCAAACTCCTACGTTATTTCTAAAACCAATAGACCATACTTTGCCATCGGAGTAAGTGGTCTGCGAGAGACCCTAGAGAAATAGGATCCTGGCCTCTGGGACAGTTAAATTTGAGAACGACCTATAATCCTCTATCACCAGTCACTGCCTCTTCAATCTTTGCCGAGAAAGTCTTATTCTTCCGCCTTAGACAACTAGTTCTTATGCCTCTCGACAGCTCGGGTAAATGGTAAATCTTTCAAGTCTCCATCTTTCATATCAATTCTCAACTTTCTAGTTATCAGTTGCCCCACTTACCAAACTTCCTAGTTCCTAGTTCAGGCTTTACCTATTCTCTTACCTCCTCCCAATCTCAACTCTTATTCTTTGTTCTCTCAAGTCTTCCCATTTCTCATAATCTTATCTCCATTCTCTCTGACTACCACCTCTAACATAATTACTACTTCTCATAATGATAGAATCCCACTCCCATCCCTTCTTGTATGTTAATCGGTAAGTGCTAACTCTTTATCTCTCATAGTTTCTTTTCAAATCCATAACCATTATACAATAGTAACCATCACACCTCATTAAGTTGGGATGTACACGGGTCGGTTGGTTCAGATTTAACCGTTTTAATCACCCGAGTCATACACTTCGATTTTGAGAACACTAGATCCAAACCCACCAAAAATAGTTAGGACCATACGGTTTGTTTTATGATTGAGTTGGATTGAGTGAACAATAAATTTGAGTAATAACCCAACCCAATACAAAAATGTGCAATAGTTCTATAATTGTACACAAGAAAAACAACACTGTGAATCATAGTTCTTATTAACTCTATGTTTAAATTTTCACTTGAAGAATGCATTACGTTAGTGAGACAACACGAGTTAAAAATGATAAAATATTCTAAATTTCTCATATGATGATTTCTCTCCCAAACTTTGTGATTTCTCTTCTCCATGGAGTAAACTTTCTTTTCATCTGGATATGAGGAACTCTAGTCGTGTATAATAAGAATGGTTAAAAGTGGCAAATGAATTTATCCATAAATTAATGAATCCATAGATCAAATGGATTAGTGGATTTATGGATGCCATGAGCCCATGACTACTCAGTTTCCCTCGCGGAAAAGGAACCAACCTTTTGGCGGGAGACAGAAGGAAAGTTCCGGAACTCGATAAACTAAAATTCGTTTTCTGGATTTAGATTTTGAAATTTCGGATTTATCCTTCATTTCACCGCTCTCTCTAGAAATTGCAGTCAGAGTAACTACTATGGGTTCTCGGGCGTTCTCTTTACTGTTCCGTTCGGAGCCTTCATTCATCAATGGCGGAAGAAGAGGAGATCCTGGAAGAAGCGTCGATCCGGACGGAATTCCCTGCCGCCCGAGTGAAGAAGATAACGAGGCTCGACAAGGAAGTCAACAAGGTGACATCGGAGGCTCTTTTCCTCAGTCTCGCGCTCCACGGAGCTTTTCCTTCAGTTTCTCGCTGAGAAGTCAGCCGAAGTCGCCACGAAGAAGAAGCGGAAGATTGTGAAGACTGAACACATCCGAATCGCCGTCAAGAGGCACCGACCGACCAACGATTTCCTCTTAGACTCGCTTCCCGCGCCGCCAGCTCCTCAGCTGCAGAAAGAGGATTCTGCAGGTCGTAAGCGCGAAGTTGCTAACAAGCAGCCACCGACCGGAACTCGCCGGATCGACGCTTTCTTTGCTAAATCAGCGAGCGGTGCTTCCGCTTGAGAATCGCCGGTAGATAGCTGATCTTTACCTAAATCTCTATTGTTCTACGAATTAGGTTCTGTTTGGATTGTAAGGTGATTTTCCTTCGAATTCCATATTAGGTATTTGGAATTTCGAATGCTTGCTTGTTGAGAGTTGATATCGAAGAGCAAAGCTGTAAACTCATTTGTTAGGTTTACCAGAACAGCAACTTGACATCTTCATTTTAAGAATATATCAATCTCAAAGAAAAGTTTATTCGATCAAAGCATATATACAACTATACAACGGTGCTCATCAAACTAACTAAAAGGAGGTTAAATGTGCTGCAACTATAGCATAGACAATTTCTGCCTAAGTCGGGAAACTTGGTTGATTGTTCAAGGGGACAAGGGGCCTGAAAATGTTGAGATTACTGAAGCTGTTTCTTCTTGACATCGTGGAGGAATCCCACGACGAGTAGGAAGAGGAAATTTAGTTTCTTGCATTTTCTTTTCTTCCTTTGTGTTTTGAGTTGCAGAATAATTTATGCTGTTGCTACCCAAATGTTGGATGCTCATAGACAGCCTTCCTGTTTGACGGGGCGGCATAGCTTAAACATCCATTCAAGCTTCTGTTGGAAGGGCGTCGACTACTGGTGCTTGGTCTAGAACTGAAGGGGGGTTCAGGTTCTACTACTTGGATCTGCACCTTCTTTGTTTCCTGCTGGGGCATCTCATGTAAGGTAAGAACACAAAGACGGATGGTCAGGATATGTATTATTTCGTCTTTTAACTTGACCTATTCTAGACGAACTAGGATTATCTGATGAACTATCTATTAGAGCAAGTTGTGGATAGATTTTTACTTGTATGGATATATTCAGTTTTGTGACACTCACCTTTTGCCTTTGCTTCTTGTCCTCTTTCACCAGCCTTACACATGTTGTATTCTTCTATCATTGCCATCAAAGGTACCTATATAAGAATCTTAGGTTAGTGATTGAAGTGCATTATGAAGCTCAATGGTAAATCACTCTGGGTTGAGTTTCTAAGATTACCTGGAATCTTATTGACTAGGATTCTGGCCTTTTTCTGCATGTCGCAGATTCCTGTGAGCTCTTCAGCTGACTGAATACCAATTCTCATCCTGAACTATATGTGAAGTGTTAGTTAGGATATTCATATTGAGTTGGTAGAGTAATTATGTTGTTGATTTGGTCAGTTAGAACTTGACCATGCATACTCTTCAAAACTTGGACGATATACACTGTTTTGGAAGATAGCAATATTGATTGTCACCTTCTCAGTGCGTTTTTGTTTCTCTTCCTTTAGAGATTCCAAGGTACTGTCCAGCTTAGCCAATATGCTGTCAGTTATGTTATTGGAAATGCCACACAACTCATTTAGAGTTGGATGAACCTTGTCAATTATCATTGAGGACTCTATTCCTAATATAGCATTAAGGTTCCGGATCGTGTCTATATACTTCTCCACTTGCTGAAGCCTGTCATTCTTTTTACGGAGAAGAAAGAGGAAGCTTTAGAATCATATACCAATGTGCATTTGGTGTTTGAAGTTTTAAAAGACATGTACCCAGTCAACTATTACCTTATCTTTGTGTAGTCTTTGCAGCTCACTTTGGTATTCCTCGAGTTTCTTCAATGAAAGGTCATTCTCAGTTAATATGATGTTAGTTAATGAATCATCATACCTGGAATGACCTGCAATCTCTGCTGATATTTTTTGGATTTGCCCTTGCACAGCTCGAAACTGGTTGAGTCTAACCTCTTTCCTGAGACGCATCTCTCTCAAAGCTGGGGTGATTGCAGCCAACTGCTCCTTCAGTGTTCCTGATCTCAGGCTGCAAAGAAGGAAGAAAAAAAAAGGAAAGGTAATGCAGTGAATACATACTAAAACGTTCTTGTAAGGAGGAGCAATTTCTAGCCAGGCAAGGAAAGGTAATGTAATGAATTCCCGGAATAAGCCAGGCAAGTTGATCTATTGTGCACATTTTTTACATTGAAATTTGGTCAAGTTATTTTCTTCTGTTATTTTCGTGCTTGATGATTGTGTAATGTTATTCTACTGCATTGTGAACCTCACTTCCTTGAGTCCATCCTGTTCTCGAATTAGAATTCCTTGCAGTCCAAATCAGTTACGTTTGTGTGTCATCTCTTCCGCTAATGCCTAACTTCGAGTCCTTCAATTTTGTCAAAAGTGATCTATAACAACTAAGAAATTTGTACAATTCAACCAGTTGATGTTTTCAAAGCCTGAGTTGCACTTCTGCACTCAACTCATATGAAGGTAGCGTAGAGGAATGGTGTTATAAAAAAAAAAAAGTGGAATGTGCAGCAAGTATTATAATAGATGTAGAGGTAGCTGAATGGGTTCGAACCCTGGTCGACCAAAAGTGTCAAAACTAACACTATAATTTGAAACGGTGCCTTTTAAGGCCTGTGTTAGAGAATACCAATATACCATATCGCTTGTTTGGCGATAGTCCATCATCTTTATAAACCGTAGCCGTAACTAGTGTATTGTCCCTTCGGGGACATCCGATAAAATTGGAACGATACAGAGAAGATTAGCATGGCCCCTGCGCAAGGATGACACGCATAAATCGAGAAATGGTCCAAATTTTTTTTCCTACCTCCGCAATTTTTTTACCCAACATTCCTGTTCTTGTGCAGATTTTGATTCAGGAGTGATTTTTACTCATGCATTTTTGTTCCTATGCTAATGCAGAGGCTCATAACAAGAATGACACGCATAAATCGAGAAATTGTCCAAAATTTTGTTCCTACCTCCGCAATTTTTTTACCCAACATTCCTGTTCTTGTGCAGATTTTGATTCAGGAGTGATTTTTACTCATGCATTTTTGTTCCTATGCTAATGCAGAGGCTCATAACAAGAATGACACGCATAAATCGAGAAATTGTCCAAAATTTTGTTCCTACCTCCGCAATTTTTTTACCCAACATTCCTGTTCTTGTGCAGATTTTGATTCAGGAGTGATGTTTACTCATGCATTTTTGTTCCTATGCTAATGCAGAGGCTCATAACAAGAATGACACGCATAAATCGAGAAATTGTCCAAATTTTTGTTCCTACTTCCGCAATTATTTTACCCAACATTCCTGTTCTTGTGCAGAGTTTGATTCAGGAGTGATTTTTACCCATTTGCAGTTTCTAGGCTCATTTGATGTGCTGAGCAGCAGAGGGCTCATGCATTTTTGCTCCTATGCTGTGCAGAGGCTCATAATAAGAACATATTTTATATATCAGGCATTTTGTAGGTTGCTTAAATTTGCAAGTTCTTTCTCCAGGCTCAAGAATTGTTACAGATTCAGGATTCAAAACTCTGTATAAGTCGGAAACTTGGATGTTTACTTGCAGAATCCACATAACCAATTAACCATAGACGAATGAAGTGCTCCATAAGCCAGAGAAGGTTCTGCTGGCTTACCAAAATGGCAGTTACGGTTTAGCTATCTTGAAGCTCTTTTGGATTCATAGGACCACATATTATTATCACCCAAAAGTCAATGGCAGAAAGAGCCCACTCGTTTTCTGGAAACACAAATTGGTGATATCAGAGAAGCAGAAGCACCAAAGTACACATGCATCGATATAGTTGCGGTGTTCCTACCTGATAGCATCTGCATGAAAACTGATCTCACAAATGTCCTAGGCTTTGCTCCAACAGAGCTATTATACAGGATTAGCCAAAACACTTGGGAAAATCGTTAAAAAAAATACTTGAGTTTAGGTTACATTGAAGTTTCGCGGTTAATAAAGTCTGTCAACCCACTTACTAGCATCAAGATCAAGCATCTGCATGATCATGAAACGTTACATTTACACCGCAACAGCAAATGGATGCTCACAGTCCCAGGTCGATCATATTAGGAAGCACTACTATGTGTGAAGGCACGTACCGGCTAGAATGTGTAGCTTTAAATCGAGCCATAGTGACTGGAATTTACCTTCGCTTCAGCGAAGGTTAATCCTCGTCAAAAAAGAAGAACACTAAACCAAATTCTTCAGCCTTGCCTACTGTAATTTTTTTTCATTGCCCTTGTTTGATGTTTAAGGTGAATGTAGAAGCCTCGTTCTGGGTTTGCCATTAACCACATTTCCAAGCTTTCTAATGCTTCTAGCCATTTTATACTTTAGTAAAATTATAGCTTGCCTGTTGAGAAGTGAGGTTGATGAAGGTGTGTTCATAAACTTCAATCCGAGCTGGCGCCTGATAAGTATAGCATGCTCATCTGCCAAAAAATAGACACCCATATTTGTCCAGTAGGTTAGGTAAATGAGGATTTGCACCAAACTTGTCAATAAACAACCAATTGTCTCTCCATCTATATTGAACAAATTTTCCAATCCTTTTATGCGTACACTTTTATGTAAAGCAACTATCCATCCTACAACTAAAACACCCTAATAATAAATTTTTATGAAATTTCTTGGTCATAAGTTGAATTCATATATTTGTGATGTATCATTAGAAAATATGATGGAACAAATAAACAAAATTTGTATTCATCTGTTTAATTGCTTCTCTTATTTACAATTATTCTACTTGTTTTGCAGCAACAAGTGAGTGAGGAGATATTTACAATTATTCTACATTTTTTGCAGCAACAAGTGAGTGAGGAGATCAAGGGATTGGTCTAATGCTTCTATCGCTGAGCTTCAACATAGAGATACCATATTCGACATTGATTTCATAATTCGAAGTTTCATCACGATTCGTTGTAAGTGATGTGTGCCCAACCATTATTCTGTAATGACACCAACATAGAGGAAAAACATTCACGACTATGCAACTCCTGTGTAGAACTAGCTAATTACCACCATGATTAGAAGCATGCAAGCAGCAAAAATGCAGCCAAATGATGTTAGTAACGGATGAGCTTCTTTCTAAGGGTTGAGTTCACAGAAATAAGATAGAATCAACTTCTATGGCGAAACAGATTTGGTTTTCCAAGCTAACCACTACAAACAACGTCAAAGTAGATTAAACAACTTCCATTTCATCATTACCCCAAACTTACAACAGGGGCCAACAGAAGAGGGGATTTCAAAACACTAATTGAAACACGAATCAAACCCAACAATTGCCATTTCTTTCAACTGCCATTAACCGCTATATCTCACACCTTACTACCCGATCAAACCACCCAAAGCCGACAGAGAGCAAGCCAAATTCATTCAAACAACGAACCCCAAAACTGGAAATCTCCCAAACAAATGGATAAAAAAAGTGGGAAAGGGAAGGGAATAACATCTCATATGTTGTCAATACTAAACACGGGCTCCCCTATCTACACATAATATAATACGCCGAAGGGAAAAACGGGAGCCCCATTTCAAATTTCCTGCAACGAGAGTGAAAGTAGGAAGGACATTTTGGTCTTCACAATTACTTTTTTTTATTCATTAAAAAAACACGTACTGGGATTCGAACCATGACCATTTTAAAGAAAAGCAAGAATAATAACCAATCACACTAAGCACATTTGTTGTATCTTTTTAAATTAAAAACATATAATAGCAGGGAGGAAAAAACCCTTCCCCCATTTCAAATTCCCTACTCCATGAGCGTTTGTAGGAATGGTAGAATAGGGAGTGTCAATTTTTTTTTCTCTTTCCTCTGTGGAACGGGCCACCTTACCGTACACATGTGAATTTAAACGGGTCCAGGAGTGTCAATTTTTTTTCTTTAAGCCATTTTTTTTTCCGTGGTGACAAAATATATATGAAAAGGTAAAAATAATACTCCTTTTTATTGTTAAAAATAAAACATTTAACAATAAACTAATGCATGGTATCTAATGGGCTAACCGCCAACCATAAAATAAAAGAGTTGAATGTGCCTGACCTACATGGGATTTGGCCATCAAGTAAAATAAATGAACATCATTGGTTTGTCATTCTAAAATAAGCTAATTTCTCTGACATAATATATATTATGCTATTAATTTATATCTTAGTGGCTAAAATATAATGTATTTTAAAGTTATTCAATGGTTCAACCTCGACCAACACAATTAGTCCAATTTTTATCATTTCAAATATATATTTTATAATTATTTGATATCATAATGATCAAATTATAGTGTATTTTATAGGGAATAGTTTGGTATTTGTTAGTAAAAAATTAACATAAAGATCTATTTGATTATTTAAAACATTATAACGATCCTAAACATTTTCAGTTCCTTTTGAATTTCTATGGTTTTATTCCCGAATAAGTGATGTGCAAATGGCGAATTGTAGTCGTCTCTTTTCTTTCACTATTTTTTATTTTTCAAATAGAAAGTTTAAAAGTAAAGAATAATTAGAATTTGGCATGGGTCGTCAAACAGGCTGAATTTCAAGTTTTGGCCCGTTTGTTTTATGCATTGCAAATTTATTAGCATTTTGATGGAAATGGCTTGGAAAAAAGACATATAAGTTGTACCTTTGCAGAAATGTCCTCAAATGTTTTAATGCTTTGTGAATCAGGTTCTGTGACTTTTGTGATGGTGTATGTGCTTGACAATTGCTCGATGTTGTAACTGCTTAATTTGAGAGTAAATCTTTTGATTTTCCCTATGAGTTGTGATACCAGTTCTGGTGGTTGCAGCATGTTGTCGTTGTTGGCCTGTAAAAGTTGTTCCGCCGTGGTGCTAAATACCTTTCTTTCTTTTTTAACAAATTGTGTAGTAGTGCTATGAAACAGGCCACCCATGAACGCTACGCTTATATGGTCTGTTCTTACTTCCGGTGGTGAGAAATTGTGAATTGAGAATCATATTCGCCTACCGCACTGTGTCTGGCTGGTGGCTGCTTACTGTGCTCTCTAGAGTTATGAAACAGACTACCCATGAACGTTTCCCTTAAAAGTCCATAACTTTTGCGAAAAACCAAATTTAGGCAATCAAAGGTGGTGGATGTGTGATGATTTTTTATGGCTTAATTGTTTGTGAATTGGATATCTGATCTTTGTATGATTGGAGGGGATGTTTGCTTAATAGAATTATCCATTTTAATTCATGTTTATTTTTAACATGAACTTTAGTAACTCAAAACCTTCGAGACACATTTAACCTACTGCATTGTATCATTTTGCCTGGGTGCTTGCTGTGTTGTCAAACTTCTTTGTTGCTGCTGCTTTTACACTAACAGGGGAGTTAAGAACCCATGAATGTTTCCGTTTGACACAAACAGTAGGACTTGCTTCTAAATCGTGCACTAAAGATGATTGGAGGAAACATCTCTATTGCAGTTGATATACTGGAGACCAGAACAAAAGCAATGTATAACATCAAAACCAACCATCTGAACTATTAGCATTGTTGTTTTACTATTTTTTCGTGGTTGAGTCTCCTTCAAAAAATTTAGTTTGATTTTAGAAAATTTTGCTTCTGCAGTCCTGTCTTGCCACCAACGCGTTCAGTAGATGGAGATGGCAGAGGCGAAGGCTATTTTTGTGCTGTTGTTGCTGGTTTAGGGATCGGTTTGTGAAGAAGAGGGAGAAGAGAGGGGGAAAGGGAAATGCGGGAGAGGGGGGTAACTCTTTTCTCTAACAAAAATGGAGTGAAGAAAGGAATTATGATCAGTAAGGATATGGTTATCTTACATAACGGTCTCTATTCTGTTTGAATTGAGCTTGAGAGGCAGTGATAAGACGAGCTGCAACCAATTCATAGTGAGAAGAGAGCTATGAACTGTGATCATGTCTTATTTCAAGTTAGAAGGTAGTTTCAGTATAAGGATTATTTAATTTGACAAGTTGTTTCGTCCATGATTCTTGGTAGTTTCAGTGCCATTCTAGCCATTGTTTAGTCTGTAATTTTTGAGAATTGATGTGCGAGTAATGACTTTCACTTAGCTTCAACTATTATGTGTGTATTTATTGGCATGTGATAGAAATCTCTTTTCCTTTTCTTTAAATTCAATTTCATACTCTAATTGTATCATTTGTACATAGGCAAATCATGCTCGAGATGACAACTCGCTGATAAGGCTGGTGCAAGGAACGGAGCCATCATTAGAATTCATACCGACAACGGGGAGGGATGCCCAGAACTAATTCAATGATGATTGATGATGGTATAATAAAAACTGCAATTTGCATCAACACCAATTTCTAGGCCTAAGTAAAACTATTCAACCCAGAACTCTGCTTAGCGCTAAAAATTTCCCTCACCCAACCTTGATCCTGTTTGACCCACTTCTGAAGAGTCAAGATATATGAATATGACTAATTCTCTCCGTTCGTATTTTCTTATTGACTCTTTCTGACCCTTTAGGTTGGGGCGGGTCGGGAAGAATCGGATTAGTGGGTCGGTCCTAATCAAGTGGAATCCCAATCCCTTCACTCTCACTTGCTTTCTCTCCTATTCCACAAGTGAGTAACATACAGTAATCCGGCCAACGGGCCGGGTAATAGGCTAGTTTCTTTTTAAACTAAAAAGCTACTTCATAGATCTGCTTTACCAGGGTATCTGGGGAAGGGAATAACATCTCTGATGTTCTCAATGCCAGTCGCAAAGAGTATCATCCTTTCAAAACCTAATCCAAACCCGCTGTGTTTTATGGTCCCAAACTGGCGAAGGTCAAGGTACCACTCGTATGGCTCCAGAGGCAACCCCATATCCAGAATCCTGTCATCAAATGGCACTCATTAGATCCAAGTTGATTACATAAACCCAAACAAGCTAACATGCACTTGCATACCTTTCTTTGATCACTTCATATCGCTCCTCCCTTTGGCTTCCACCAATCAACTCTCCAACCTAAAATTAACAGAGGAAGTTTTTAAGTGAACTACTACGAAGGCAGCTGAAACTTAGTGATGTAAATTCGGAGGTGTCAATAGAAGGATGAAATAATATTAACCTTTGGTACAAGTACATCCATTGCAGCAACTGTCTTTGAATCATCATTGAGCCTCATGTAGAAGGCTTTTATTCCCTTTGGGTAATTGTAAACAATAACAGGCTTCTGGAACTTGATCTCTGTCAAGAACCTGAGCAGATGATGGCCAATAATCAGTACGAGAAAGACAATTGGATCTGTTTTTTTTTTTTTTATGAACACAGCTAAAGATGTAGACGTTTTTGCATGACAATACCTCTCATGTTCAGAAGCCAAATCAATGCCCCATTCCACTTTGTTCTCAAACTTCTTACCACCCTTCACAGCCTCCTCAAGGATTTCCACCGCTTCTGTATATGAAATTCGTTCAAAAGGAGTAGATGCCACCATTCTTAGACGGTCAATGCAGACTTTGTCGTAAAGCTTAGCCATGAGCTCCATGTCATCAGAGCACTTATCAAGTAGCCACTGGGACATGTACTTTACATATGCCTCTGCACAGTTCATGTCATCCTGCAAACATTTTGATACACGAATCATTCTTTATCCCATTAGAGCAACATATTAAGTTTATGACAGAATGATAGATCTTCATACTCCATTATATTCTCGGTTGCTCGACTGCAAAACTGAAGGAACTTGAAAACGCTAAGAATAAACTACATATATAGTAGTTATACCTGAAGATCTGCAAAAGCTATCTCAGGCTCCACCATCCAAAACTCAGCCAAATGCCTTGAGGTATGAGAGTTTTCGGCTCTGAAAGTCGGCCCAAAAGTGTACACATTGCCGACAGCACAAGCATAAGTTTCAACTTGCAGCTGACCAGAGACGGTCAAGAAAGCTTGGCGTCCAAAGAAATCAGCAGCGTAGTCAATCTTTCCATCCTTGTGAGGGATACCGGGCTTAAGTTTGGCTCTCTCTTCCAGCTTTGACAGAGCCTCCTTCCCTTTGTTCAGTTCAGCCACTGCAGCCCCAATTTTAGCCTTGCCAGCTTTAGCCTCCTTGAGTTTGTCTACTTTCTCCGCTTTGTCCGTTACAACACGCTTAGCTGCCTCCACATCAGCCTCAGACGGTGGAGGGTTCTTAATCAAATCTTTCTCTAGCTTCTCTGCTTCGCTGATTATCGTGGTAACTTGGAACATTTCACCGGCCCCTTCGCAATCACTAGTGGTGATGATTGGGGTATGGACGTACAGGAAACCATTCTCTTGAAAGAAGGAGTGCGTAGCATAAGCAAGAGCATTACGAATTCGGGCAATTGCAGAAATCTGAAGCCAAAACAGCATTACCACGTTGTGTCAAGTCTATGAGTCTCGAATTGGGCAGCAAAAAGATTAAGGAAAAAAGGATCAATCTTTCAATCACACAGGAGGTAGAGTTGAATGCTTTTTTTTTTTTTTTACCGTGTTGGTTCGGGCACGAAAGTGGATGTTATCCCTCAAGGTCTCCAGAGTGAGCCTCGTCTTGGGAATCGGGTACTTGGCCGGGTCAACCGGGCCGACGTGGAGGACCTTCTCGACCCGGAGCTCAATCTTCTGCTTGGCACCCTCCGGCGGAACCTTCAGCAAACCCTCGACGGAGACGGAGGTTCCAGTCGCCACCAAATAGCCGAGGCCCTCCTCTACGACGCCGGCGTCCACCATGACTTGCAGATTCGCGAGGCAGGACCCGTCGTTGACTTCCAAGAAGGCGAATGCGCCCTTCCCTTGCTCCCTCCCTGTCTTGACCCATCCGCCGACGCGGATGCGCTGCCCGGCGAGCCCAGCTCCGCCGTCGGGGCGGGAGACGATTGATCGGATTGGGACCCGATCGGAGAAGGGATGCTTCAGGGCTAGCCCGGCCGCCGCGTCATCGGTCAAGGTCGCGCTGGCCAGCTCCGCCACCGGCGGCGTCGACGTCGTGTCGCCCATTTTCTTTGGCAGAGGCGTTGGGAATTGGGCGTTTGAGAGATGAGTTTTCCGCCTTTTCTCTACTGAGGTGAAAAACCCTAACAACTGGTTTGGGTGTCGATTTATCGTTGTTTATTCTTGGGAATTTGCTGCGGGGAATAACTTGGGTTTTGCTTTGGTTTCGAAGTGACACGTGGAAGCATCAGATGGAGTATGAAACGGTTGATCAACGGTGGAGAGTGGACTCCGGGCTTCTGTAGGGTGGATTTCGACTCCCAGGAAAGCCAGAATCTGTTATTTAGGTCTGAGATCTGAATTCCACTGGACTAGTTAGAATAAATTAACAAGCTTTTCCTTATAAGTTATAATCGGAGTAATTAGTCCAAGCTTTTGCTTTCCCTTTTCTTGGGTACGTTTTCTTCTTATAAGGTAAGTTTTTCTTTTTGGTAAGATCTTATAAGGTAAGTTGATTAGCAAGTCCAACAAAAAAGGGGAATATTTTGATTATTTTCCTAGTTTAGACTACAAATTGTAGTTTTCCCCTTATACTATACGAAGGCAAGTTACTATTCCTTCTATTAGTTAGTTTATAGTTTATAGTTATACAAGAAAATTACCTCTAGCGTCGTTTGCTAGAGTCATTTTAATTAGTCATTTGGTCATGACTCGTTTGCTGACAAAAAACTACATAAGTCATTTGACTCATATAAAAGTCTCAAATGACTCTATTGATTGAGTCATTATTTTAGCAAACTTTCCCATTATGTCCTTTTCACTTTTTCATAAACTCATTTTTACCCTTGCATTTCTATTGCTTATTTCCATACCATTCTTTCGTCTATTATCGAATTCTTTTCTTTCCTCCAAATTTTACAAGCGGTGATGGGGGGTCATCCATCTTATCGTCTATATTATTTTATCGTGACTCCACCTCTTCGTGTCATCGTAGTTTTCGTTTTCAAGAATAAGTCGTAATTAGCCCGAATGTGAGACTCCTTAAGGCGTTAACTTTTATAAAGAAATTTAACATAAAAATATTATTTAATATTAGAAAGTATTATACATGACTCGTAATCATATGTTTTGTTGGTTGCAAAATGATTTTGCTACGTGGTAAGTTTAATGAGGATATGAAACAAGATAATGAAAGATTAAATGTATGGGCAAAATGGTAACATTATACAAATGACCTATTTATGAATGATTCATCTAAAAACTATTAAACAAACAATGAAATTACAAATATCTACATTCACAAATTTCTACATTTCACACGTCTATATTTGAACAAATGAATCATTTACAAAATGACTCATGCAAATTGCAAACAACCCCTAAAAAGCAAATAACTGAATTAGGATTGCCCTGTATCATCGGCTATTACTTTGATTCCTTTCTTGAAGCAGAAGGCCCACGTAATCTGAAATCCGAGCCCACTAAGCCAAGTCCCACGACTGAGAAAGGTCCAATTTCAGCAGAGCTTCGTCCCTGCTAAATGCTAATGACTGTTGGGAGAAGAAAACAGGATTGAATGTAGAATCTTCTTATACAGTCAGTCTCGAATGACAAACTCTGCGACGGCAGAGAGCAAATGCACTCGGATTGAATAACAGAACATCTTATTATCATACAACTACACTTCTCTCTAATAAATTAAACTTTGCACTTTATCTCTATATGGGTAAACTCTCAAAAACAAATTCCGTGAGGTTAGCCGAAACAATTACACTGGATCTCAAGAAAACAAACTACAGTTCTGTGACGTGTTGTACAGTTCGCTTCATCATCTCATGCTCCACGAAACTCGCAACTTTCAATCATAAGAAGCAGAAAGAAGACGAGGCTTAAACCTGGCTTTCACCAGATTGTCCCCAAGTCACTTCAAAGCAGCATCCTCTTTCCCAATCGTGATAATGCTGAGGGAGCTCAAGACCTTTGTCGAACAATCAATGTGTGACGAGTTTGGCTAATGAACAGGAATGTACAGTACAGTGTTCTGCATCATCGTCATCTTCGCCGCCACCAATCAGGAACTCTCAATCGATGACTTCTATGTAAAGCCAGCTGGACACCTGGAAGCTTCCGCCTCAACTGTCTCCAGAGCATGTCCACCGCGTCTCCCTTTGCCGGAGGGAACTGGAACTCGAAGTGATGGGAGATGTTCTTGAGGTTCCTCCACATTTCTAACCACTTCTCCTTGGGGAATTGACTAAGCTTTTCGATCAAGAAACCTGGCTGTAGAGCCTCTGAGTCGGAGAAGAAGAGCGAGCATTGGGTGTAGTCGATTTCATCCTCGAAGGGAAGCTCGATTTTGTCGCTGACAACCACGGGTACACAGTGGCTGACGATGGCATCAAATAGCCGGCAAGATGAAGGAGTGTCGCCTGCTGGATGCAAGCAGAACTTTGATGATCGCATCCCTTCTGTCGACTGCATCCATCAGAAGAGAAAGAAATGTGAGTGGGCTAAAATGACAGTATATTGCTCACGTTGGGGAAAAACCATATGGAACTAGATGTTCAAAGCAGTGCACAGAAGATCCTACTGAATCCGCAGATAACTACATCCAGAACAATACTTACAAAGTTCAATTTCTATATATTGAGACTTACTGCTTGTATTGCATGAGTAGTAGGTCTACCCCGCTCATATCTAACGTGCTCCTGACCAAGTAATATCTTCTCCAAGTTAGCACGCACTTTGCCTTCCTGCAAACCATAACGACACCAATCACAACTTAACTCTAAGAAAATAGTTGATACACAGAGCAATCGGAACTAGGAGTAAAGCATACATCCTTTCTGACTGTGCTCCCGCGGAAGAAAAGAAGGGTTTTGCGAGACTCGTAAGGATCTTCAGCAGTGTCATTTGTGTAAGTATCAACAACATGGACATAAGGAGCTACGATGTCTTTACTCAGAGTCGACAGAGATCTCGGGTAGCGCCCGAAATCTGCAACGATCAGAATCGATGCATTCAACTCTTGCCGGAGAAACCTGAAGGCGTTTGGATGCGTCATGGGAATAACATGGTCTCTGCCTCCAGATCTCTGCCAATACTTAGAGTGGTGCAGCATGTCCATTATTTCAACCTAGAATCAGAAAGATCAAAATATAGTCAGATCAAGCAAAACCTGATTAAGAATTAAAGCAACAAAAACACAAGAACAAACGACTAGCGTTCACAAATAGTGGAATGAGAACAAGAAATATCGTGAAGCTTTAAACAATGAAAGCTAAGACAATTAAACTCGTGGAAAAAATGAGGAAACAAGAACCATCCATCACCTACAATCACTGTCACAATCGAAGGAGATAATCCCTGATTCTGATATATTGAATCAGAAACAAGACTGGCACTGAATCAGAAACAAGAAGACCATTCATCAACTAGAATTCCTTTCTAAGGATCAAAATAATGCTTAATTTCAATCCCGATTGATGATACCCTTGACTAAGTAAGAAAATGACAACTGAATCAGGAGCAAGCTTCACTGCTTCAGTCTCTACTTCCCTGATGAAGAAAATAACATCCCTAGAAAATTCCCCTCTTTCTTTTACTTGCATCTGTACTTCCCGTTCTGTCACCGCACATTAAGCTCGCCAATAGAAAGGATTCAACACCAAAAGCAAATTCGCAATAGTCTATATCCATCAAACACTTCAGAATCGAAAATTCACTAATCTATCAAACCACAATTCACAATTCTTTCCTCTCAATCCGAAACTCGAAATTCCGCCTCAATTCTCAACAATGATTACCTGCAGTTTCCGATCACCTTCCGTCGCCGGGTCCGTCATGTTATGCCCGTGCGTGTTGAAGCTCAACGACGAGAAGAACGGGACGTAGAAAGCATCCGCCGCCTCCGGATCCAAAACCCTCACCGCCTCCTCCCTCTCCCATCGAACAAGAGCGAAGCCATGAGCCAGTACTCGACGCTGTGCTGCTTCCTCACCCCGGCGTTCGCCGGCCACCGCGGGATGTTCTCCGCCGTCACGGGCTCCTCGTTCTGCGGTCCCTCCGTATCCATCATCCCTACGTGGAACCTCCGCGGGAGATCATACATGTACACCTTCAGCGGCTCGTAATCGCAAGAAGCATCCGGCGATTCTGACCACTGGGATCATTGTTGCTGCGGGAGGAGAGTGAAGAAGTAAGGGCGGAAGTCGAGAGATCCGATGTATATAGAGTAGGAGAACGCGAGGAGGAGGAAGAAGACAACGGAGAGAATCAATTTGCCGTACATTTTCGGCAGCCGGAGAGCTTTGCCGATTTCTTCCTTCTCGTTCTTAGTGATCTGTAGCTCGTGGCTTTTTTTTTTCTTCTTCTCACAGAGCTGGATCAGTAGTTTCTTTTCAGTTCGTCAACCGACCGACCGATTTTAGTAGGGGTGGCAGAACGGTTTTCGGTTAGCAGTTAATCGGACGGTTTTAACTGAACCGATCGACTTTTGGCTAACCGAAAAATTATTTATGATTGAATCGGTCGGTTGGCGGTGATATGGAAAGGTGTTTGGCTAGCCGACTAATCGGGGTCAGAAACCGGTGGTTAACCGGCTAACCGACCCCTTCCCTTTCTCCAAAACAACCCCGCTTCAAAATACCTCCTCCCTAACCCTAAGTGTCGACTGACACTGTCGACTCCTTCCTCCTCCCAAATCCTTCGCCGCTCACCACATCCCCCTTCTCGCGCAGCAGCGCAAAAAATCTCCACCTCAGCGCCCCGCCGCCTCCACCTCGTCGCCCCGCCGCCAGTAGCAGCCAGGCAACAACGCGCCGCCTCCACCCTCGTCGCCCCGCCGTCTCCACCATCGTCGACGTTGACCCTCGTCGCCTCCACCCTCGTCGCCCTGCCGCCTCCACCAACAGCAGCTCGTCGCCCTCCCAATGCCGCCAAGAAAATTCCCCCAAGCCGCTAACCACAATTATGTATGTGGCCTCTGAGGAAGGAGAGAAGGAATAGATCTAAAATGGAGGAAGGAGAGAGAAATATGAGTTGGTGTGGCCTCTGAAGTTGATGCCAATGACTTTTTTTTTTGGTTGAACTAAACGCCAACGTTTTGGCTAAGTTTTTTGGTATGCGGCTAACCAAGCCTAAAACCAAAACTGGGCGGTCGATTGGCCGGTTAATCGCAGCTCTCTCACGGTCGGTTGTCGGAAGCCCTTGAGGGTGGCTCGGTTTAATCGATAACCGAGAATTCGGTTTTCGGTCAAATCGAAACCGACCGATTGACACCCCTAGATTTTAGTGGTGAAGGCGCGACCACGAAGGGGACAGTAATGAAAAATAATTCCGCGGCTTATTAGAGTTATCAACCTACAAGGTTGGTGTATATCGTTAGTCGGGTTTGACAAGTAAGATATTCCAATTAGTGGTACAACCGGTTTATACTACTTCATGCCGATTTTAGCAAAACATGTAGGTAAGTAGGGGTGGAAATTGGGGAGGGTGTGGTTACCCGCTCCGTAGTGGGT
Source organism: Linum trigynum (assembly GCA_964030455.1). Taxonomy (NCBI): domain Eukaryota; kingdom Viridiplantae; phylum Streptophyta; class Magnoliopsida; order Malpighiales; family Linaceae; genus Linum; species Linum trigynum. Next base: position 37,267,614 of record OZ034822.1, on the reverse strand, counting down.
AGTGTTGTAGTGGTTAACCACTACTCGCTGCGGGTTGGTTGTGGATACCCACAAAAATTTTACATTAAATATGATAATATGATAATTAAATAGTGATGTTGTGTTTCTTCTCAAACAAAAAAAAACATACGTAAAAGAAAGTTAATAAAGTATTAAATAAATTATAAACTTCGAATACAATAGGTTAGTTAGTGTAAATTCAGAAGAGATGAATTTGGAAAGAGATTTGAAGATAACGGAGGGGCGGAGTGATTTGTTACCAGACAAACATCGTTGTATGTCACGACTCCTTCGATGGCAACAACCGCAAAAAACAAAAGTGGCTCGATAAGTGGAGGCGCCCGCTTTTAATGAATCGATTATTCTCCATTCTCGGTCATATTATTGTATTGTTGGTACTTGGTTGCATGTTGTGTTGTTCGTGAGTTCGTGGAGAAATGGAGATGAGTTTGGGTATCGGACTAACCTTTATCGATTATTCCCCTATTTTAACGAATCGATTAATTTATCTAACTATATCTATTGACTTGGTTTTGTTATAAAATAAACAAATACCACACAGACAATGCTTATTTGATAAAAGTATCTCACATGAACATTGCGTATTGACTTGGTTTTGTTTTATAAAATAGGTGCGTATTTGATTTTGGTAGGTACTCTAATTCTTAGTCTTCCAAGTTTCACAAACTAATATAACTAATGAGGGTAACAAAGTCTTTTGAAGAAATAAATATAACTAATGTGGTTAATGTGGATTTTGCGGGTAAACCGTTGTGGGTAGTGGTTAACCACTAACCACAAAAATCAATATTTTGTTACCCACACCCAACCTACTATCCACAAATTGTGGGTATGGGTGTCCACAAAGTGTGCGGTTTGGTGCGGTTTGCGGGTTAACCAAACTTACACCCTATAGGTAAGTGTAAATCATTAACAATTAATTAAGGTTATCAACTATGGGGTCGTTTGCTTGTTGGACGGAAAATGAGGGTTTTGGCTCAAAAAAACCTTTGGATTTATGAGGGATTTGTACCATCATGGATTTGAAGAGTCTATTGTTTGCATGGTAGATTTGATGATATAAGTATGATGGATTTGCTATAAATATAACTAGCCATCAAGGATTCACAAATCTCACCCCAATATGTGGGATTTATAAGTTCGTGGGGTACACGGATTTGGATCCAAAAAAGGGAATAAATCCGTGGACCCCACAGATTTAACACCTGACAACAAACAATGGACTTGGCTAAAATCCATCATGCTTGGGATTTGAGTCCCAAATCCATTACCCAAATCCATCAAGCAAACGACCCCTATGTTAAGCCAGTTGGTTGGTTGAACAAGTGCGTAGAGGGTTAATGGTCCGACCGCGTTAGCAATGTATATCCCAGATATATAAAAATAAAAAGTTAATATATTTTTCATAGATTTATTAATTATATCAAATCTTATCTAACATATAAGAGCATCCATAATAATGCAATTGCAAGTTCAATTGCATATGAATTTTTTTCACATCAATATTTTTTCAATCCAACTCTGATTGCACCCACATCAATGCAAATCCATTGCAATTACATATGCAATTAAGTATCCTGAAGTTGTGGCTTAAACTGAACATGTCCTACTGTAAGTCTGCAAGGCATGACAACTCATGAAATGTGGCTTGGAAAACCTCATTTATAGTTTCACATTTCAAGGTATTTGGTTGCGCGACCTATTTCTACATTCATGAGTACGTGTCCTACTGCAAGGCATGAAAACTCATGAAATGTGGCCTGGAAAACCTCATTTAGTTTCACATTTCAAGGTATTTCGTTGTGCGGCCTATTTATACATTCCACATCAACAGATAAAGAAGTTGGATGAGAAGAGTGTTAAATGCAATTTTTAGGCATTTATGTTGAGTCAAAAGCATATAAATTATACATTCTGATCTCCAAAATATTGTTATAAGAATGTTGTGTTTGGAGAAAGCAAGGGGTGGCATTGGCAGTCAGAAGTACAACTAGTGTTGACCAAGAGTACAAGGGAAGGAGATGAAGAAGATTAGTATGAATTAGATGCAAATGAAGAGTCTTCTGCTAAGAATTGTGAGTGACTTGTTGACCAATTATAAGGGACAAGTCCGTGGGGTCCACAGACTTTGAGAGACCAAATTCGTGGATCCCACACATTTGAAAATTCCACTTCAGGAGGGGAAATTTGTGCTTGGGTACAAAATAAATGATGACGGTTTACCATTTTATCCTCACTTATATTTTACAAATGACCAACTTGTCCTCTTTCATTTACTAATGACCGACTTGTTGTGCCTACTAATTTTGTATCAATCTTCATTGTCATTCATTACACGAAAGCAGTTGGAAAGTACACTACATGATTAATGAATTTCATTGTTGATTAGAATGTTCAATTATTCCAATTATGGTAGTGTGACGAGGCTATGGAATGTAAATTGGTTTATAGCAAAACTTCGTAAAAATAAGTAAGGTCAATAAGGGCACTAAAGTAAATTTCTAATATAACCACAAATATAACTATGCCAAATATATAATGAAATCCAACAAGCAAACAATGGTTTTGACCAAAAACCAACTGGAGCAATTACATCATATATCCATGGTTTTATAAAACTCAGGTTTTAGATCTATTTTAATCTCTTCAACCGATCGTTCTCTTCATTGATTAATAGACCGACTAAATCCAACACCTCAAACATCAAAGTTTTTGCACCATTTTCCATCCATTTTTTATGTGAGAAGGACAAGAACCCAATGGTTCCTGACGCTGGCCGAGACTTTTTGTCATTGGATATGCCCTAGATTTAGTGAGGAGATTTGTTGGGTTGGTCCAACTCATATGGTGGTTGGATTAACCGGTTTGAGTTTGAGTTTTTGTTGGTTTCTAGAAGATCCTCTATTTTCAAAATAGAGAGTTATTGTCTAGTCAAAAGTGAAAAGAGGAGTCAACCTTTCATTTTTTCAGAGAGAGAATAAAAAAAAGAGAAGAGATTAGGAAAAAGAGAGAATAGAGAAAGAGGTGTAGTTTTTCGTTTCTACAGTAGGGTAGCCTGTTCAAGCGAGCGTTCTGGAAGATTAAACCGTTGGATCGTCCTGAAATTTGGACAGTGGGTTCGCAATTGTCTGAGATTCATTCTGACTGGAGGGATCGCCATTCTGAGGTCTAGTTCGTTGGGAATCGCTGCTGGACAGAAGGTGTAAGAATCTGTTTTTGGGTACCTCTCAACATCTCTTTGCTTTGCTCTTGTTCTTGTTATCCACCATGTTGGTGAGAGCTATTGTGGTTGATTGTTGATCCAAGAAGGCTGTTCTTGAGGTGTTTGTAATCCTCTAGCTAGTCTAGAGAGGACTTGTAATCCCACCAAAGTCTAGTGGAGTTGTGGCTTGGACAAAGGTCCCGTGGTGTTTCCCGATTTGGGTTTTCCACGTAAAAAAGGTGTGTCTTGTGCATTTGATTCTTACTTGTGGTTGCTTCCCCGTTTCTCAACAGTGGTATCAGAGTACTAGGTTGTTTGGTGGTTGTGTATGGTGAATGGCAAGAATGGATGACTCAAGTGGAGCAATGATTAAGTTGACATCATCCAACTACTCTATTTGGAAGCCACGAATGGAGGATATTTTGTTTTGCAAGGATCTCTATGAACTAATTGAAAATTACAGCGAGAAGCCGGAAGACAAGACCGAGAAGCAATAGGAGGTCTTTCATAGAAAGGCGGTGGCAATCATTCGACAATGGATTGACCAAAGCATTTTTCACCATGTTGCAAAAGATACAAGAGCAGATGACTTGTGGCAAAAATTGGAGTTCATGTATGAGAGGCAATCGACTCAAAATAAAGCATCACTCATTCGAAAAGTTGTGCTCTTTAAGTACAAGGATGGGTATAGTGTCTCAGAGCATTTGAGTGACTTTCAAGGGCTTGTGAACCAGCTAACTACTATGAAGTTAGCACTTGATGATGAAGTGCAAGCATTGTTACTTCTCAGTTCTTTGCCGGATAGTTGGGAGACTTTGGTGGTATCACTTAGAAACTCAACACTTAATGGCAAGTTGATGATGGACATTATCAAAGGATAGCATGTTGAATGAAGAGGCAGAGAGAAAAGAGTTGGGGATTACATCGGAGTCACATGCTTTGGTGGCGGATAATTCTGGAAGTCGTGGAAGAAGCAGAAATCGAAATTCCAACTTGAAGAACTCTCAGACTCGAATTAACAGCTGAGGGAGATTAAAAGGGAGATCAATATCAGTGTCAAGACCAAGAGGAGAAATCACATGTTATCATTGATACCAGCCCGGACCCATGAGGAGAGAGTGCATAATTTTGAAACGAGAACAAGCTAGAGGAAAAGGTGTGGAAAACCGAGAAAAAGATGAAACTACTGCTGCTGCCACAGATGGTGATGTGGTCATTGTTTGTGATGCCGGTTTTGTTAACCTTACTTGTCAAGAGAGTTCATGGGTTGTTAACTCGGGTGCCTCATTCCATGTGACCTCACGGGTTGATTTTTTCTCTTCCTACACAAACGGTAACTATGGTTGTGTGAGGATGGGAAATGATGGTGCATCAAAGATTGTTGGCATGGGTGATATTCATCTAGAGACAAACACGGGTTGCAAGCTTGTCTTGAAGGATGTTAGACATGTTCCGGACATGAGGCTGAATTTGATATCCACGGGAAAGATTGATGATGATGGTTATACCAACTATTTTGGAGAAGGAAAATGGAAGCTCTCAAGAGGTTCTCTTGTGGTGGCTAAAGGCAAGAAGGAAAGTACGCTCTACATGACGAATGCAAAGCATAGCAAGGGAGGAATCAATGTTGTTGAGAAAGATTATTTCATTGAGTTTTGACATAAGAGACTCAGTCATTTGAGCGAGAAGGGGCTGCAAATATTGTCTAAGAAACAACTCTTGCCAGGAGCTAAAGGTACTCTTCTTAAAACTTGTGTTCATTGCTTAGCCGGAAAACTCATAGAGTTGCATTTCATAGATTTCCACCTTCTAGAAGGACTAAGGTACTTGATCTAATTCATACCAATGTTTGTATTATGCGAGATAAAACTCTTGGTGGTGCAAGCTATTATGTTACTTTCATCGGTGATCACTCAAGGAAGGTGTGGACATATGCTTTGAAAACGAAGGATCAAGTGCTAGATGTTTTCAAGCAATTTCATGTTGAGTGGAAAGGGAAACCGGGCTCAAGTTGAAGTGTGTAAGGGCTGATAACGGGGGAGAGTATGGAGGTCCATTCGAAAGCTACTGCTGATTGCACGGAATTAAACTGCAGAAAAGTGTACCCAAGACTCCACAACAAAATGGTGTCGCCGACAGGATGAATAGAACAATTTGTGAGAGAATCAAGTGTATGCTCGCACATGCCAAGCTACCTAAATCATTTTTGGGAGAAGCAATGCCGACAACCATTGATCTAATCAACCTCTCACCATCGGTCCAATTGGAGGGTGATGTGCCTCAACGAGTATGGACGGGAAAGGAAGTCCATATGAACACTTGCGAGTGTTTGGTTGCAAAGCCTATGTTCATGTTCCAAAAGATGAGAGAGCAAAACTTGATGACAAAGCAAAGATATGTATATTCATGGGCTATGGGCGTGAAGAGTTCGGGTATAGATTATGGGATCCAATTGCAAGGAAAATTATTTGGAGCCGGGATGTGATTCTTCTTGAAGATGAGACAAGTGAAGATGTCGAAAGGGGTGAAAAGAAGAAAAATACAGCAGCTGGTCCGGTTAATTTGGAGCCTATATCTCCATCTCAAATGCATGAAAATATTGAGGAAGTAGTCCATGATGAGCCCCAAGGTGCACTAGATCAAGAAGTGAAAGAAGAAGAGCAATTGGAGCAAGAAGAACAAGTTGAAGAAGAGCAACCTCTACCTAAACAAGAAAGTCAACAAGAAATCGCAAAACTTCCACTCGGTACTCCCCCCACGAGTACCTATTGTTGACTGACGGGGAAGAACCTGAATACTATCAAGAAGCCATGTCTCATGAAGACAAGGAGGAGTGGAACAAAGAAATGCAAGAAGAGATGAAGTCTTTTCAAGAGAATCACACCTATGATTTGGTGAAGCTACCCAAAGGAAAAAGATCACTTAAGAACAAGTGGTTTTACAAGTTAAAGACAGAGGAAACTAGTTCAAAGACTCGGTTTAGGGCGCGACTAGTTGTGAAGGGCTTCAACCAAAAGAAAGGTGTTGACTTTGAAGAAAATTTCTCTCCTATGGTGAAGTTGTCCTCTATTCGAGTTGTGCTTGGATTGGCAGCAAGTTTGGACTTAGAAGTTGAACAACTCGATGTGAAGACGGCGTTTCTTCATGGTGACTTAGAGGAAGAAATATACTTGGATCAGCCGGAAGGGTTTGAGGTTAAAGGCAAAGAAGATCTTGTATGCTGATTGAGAAAGAGCTTATATGGGTTGAAGCAAGCAGCAAAGCAATGGTACAAGAAATTTGACTCATTTATGGTCAACCACAGGTATGCTAGAACTACCTCCGATCATTGTGTGTTTGTGAAATACTTTTCTGAAAATGATTTCATCATTCTGCTGCTTTACGTGGATGACATGTTGATCGTGGGTCGTAATGTTAGAGAGATTGATAGATTGAAAAAGGAGTTGAGTAAATCTTTGCCATGAAGGACTTAGGACAAGCGAAACGAATTCTAGGGATGAGAATCTCTAGGGATCGAAGGAATGGAAAAATTTGGTTGTCTCAAGAAAGGTATATTGAAAGAGTTCTTGAGCGGTTCAACGTGAGCAAGGCTAAGGCGGTTAGTACTCTACTTGGAGGACATTTCATATTGAGTTCAAAGCATTGTCCTACAAGTGAGGAAGAGAAAGAAGCAATGAAGAATGTGCCTTATGCATCAGCTGTTGGGAGCTTGATGTATGCTATGGTTTGCACAAGGCCAGATATTGCTCATGTCGTTGGGATTGTCAGTCGGTTTCTTTCCAATACGGGGAAAAAACATTGAACAACAGTGAAGTGGATTCTTCGCTACTTGAGAGGTACTTCTAGAGTGTGACTATGCTTTGGTAATGGCAAGACCATACTTGATGGATATACCGATGCTAACATGACAGGTGATGTGGACTCTAGAAAATTGACTTCTGGATACATGATGACTTTTGCAGGTGCTGCAGTTTCATGGCAATCTAAACTGCAAAAATGTGTTGCATTATCAACAACATAAGCCGAGTACATAGCTGTGACATAAGCTTGCAAAGAGATGCTATGGTTGAAGAAGTTTCTTCAAGAGTTGGGCATCAAACAAGAGAGGTATGTGCTCTATTGTGATAGTCAAAGTGCCATATATCTTTGCAAGAATTCTACTTTCCATTCAAGGTCGAAACACATAGATGTTCGATATCATTGGATTCGTGATGTTTTGGAAGAACATATCTTCTGTCGAGATGAAGCAGGTTTGGTGCTACCCCCCATATGAGCTGGAGGGGGAGATTTGTTGGGTTGGTCCAACTCATATGGTGGTTGCATTAACCGGTTTGAGTTTGCGTTTTGGTTGGTTTCTAGAAGATCCTCTATTTTCAAAATAAAGAATTATTGTTTGGTCAAAAGTGATAAGAGGAGTCAACCTTTCATTTTTCCAGAGAGAGAATAAAAAAAAGGAGAAGAGATTAGGAAAAAGAGAGAAGAGAGAAAGAGTTGCAGTTTTTCGTTTCTGCAGCAGGGCAACCTGTTCAAGTGAGCGTTCTGGAAGATTGAATCGTTGGATCTTTCTGAAATTTGGACAGTGGGTTCGCAATTTTCTGGGCTTCATTCTAAATAGAGGGATTGTCATTCTGAGGTCTAGTTCGTTGGGAATCGCTTCTGGGAAGAAGGTGTACGAATATGTTTTTGGGTACCTCTCAACCTCTCTTTGCCTTGCTCTTGTTCTTGTTATCCACCATGTTGGTGAGAGCTATTGTGGTTGATTGTTGATCAAAGAAGGTTGTTCTTGAAGTGTTTGTAATCCTCTAGCTAGTCCAGAGAGGACTTGTAATCCCACCAAAGTCTAGTGGAGTTGTGGCTTGGACAAAGGTCCTGTGGTTTTTCCTGATTTGGGTTTTCCACGTAAAAATTGTGTGTCTTGTGCATTTGATTCTTGCTTGTGGTTGCTGCCCCGTTTCTCAACAGAGATTTCAGATGGAGGAATGCAAAGTTTAAATGGATTGCTTGCTATCCGTACAACAATGCAGGAGGGAAAGTTGGAGAATACAGATGAGGGACGCATGTCAGGAGATCAGAGAAATCTCTAGGACCGTAGGGCGGATGATATTGTTGTTTTCAAGGTCGAAAACAGTAATAAGAAAACACATACTCCGTGTAATTAGTCTGACACCCACATGCCTTCAATTTTTGTTATCCCTGAGGGTATTCCCAGTTACTCGTTCTAACTACAACATCCTGATCAACGACCAAATATAACCGCTGACCGAGTGCAACATAGGGCAAGCAAGTAATAAGCATTTATCGTACCACGGGGATCTAGGCTTACCCTACTTCAGGTTTATTGAAGATAAAGTAGTGTGGAGATGATGATGGTTTTTTCATGGCAGGACAATCACAAGCAAGTCCAAAAGAAAATTTGCAGGAATTTCTAACAGTAAAGAGTAAACTGAAGTGTCATTGATTAATTTTTTTTAGGAACCAGTTCCCTTACATGAGTTATGTTTTTTATTTTGATAGAAACTTTTTTCCATGAATGATCAAGGTGTTGGAAAACTTATGATATGTTCATTTTTATATTTTCAGTAACAAATTAATTTGAATTTCAATAACTTGGTCGAGACAATTACAACTATTATTTATATCTTTGATATAATTCATCCGACCTACGAGCGATCCCAAATCTAGTTATGATAATATGATTGAATTTGACCCTACTTAAAAGAACAATGTATATTTAATTGAATTTGAGTTATATTTAAATTCATGTAAATTTGATTGTGAGTGAGTAGATTTTTATTGAAATCTGCTTAACCAGATCAAATGGTCATATAGAATTGGCCTATAATAAAAATGTTCACTATACATTTAAAACGCAATAAAATGATTATTTATAACCATGATACATGTATGACTTTTTATTATAATTTGTGAAAGTAAAATTTTTGATAAATTATGGCCTATTCACCAATTCTTTTTTACAAAATTGACTTTAGTGGCCTTATTTATTTTGGACCGATGAAGCCCATAACGAGGTCATGTTTCGGGCTCGTGGGAGCACAGCCCAAATCAATCGTTAAAAAGGCCCTAGGGTTTTGCACTATATATAATCCTAATCCTCAACTAAACCCACTTCTCTTCGCACTTCGCAGAACGAGTAATATCGCAGCCGTCCTCGTCTTCACTCCCGCTGCCGCCATGGTAAGCTCTCCCTATCTTCTCCTTCTGTCTGATCTCTGCATTCCTCCACCGAGACTCATGTTTCTCTAATTCCTCGGTGTTTGCGTTTGTGGTTTCAGGTGAAGTACTCGAAAGAGCCCGAGAACCCGACCAAGTGTAAGTTCACAGCACGCCCTTAGGGTTTTTTTTTCCTTCTGAATGGAAGTCTTTTCTATTCTCGTTTGCAGGGTAAGAATGGCTTTGACGGTTCGTTTATCTGTCTTTTGTTTTTGTGTTTGCAGCTTGCAAGGCTAGGGGTTCTGATCTCCGTGTTCATTTCAAGGTGTGTTTGCGATCTGAAATTTCTTTGTTTCTGAACCGAAACCATTTCCTTAGCGTTGGTTTTGAGACGAAGCTCGTTGTTTTGTTTACACTGGTTAGACGGAATGCAAGATTCATGTTTTAGGGTTTTGTTAGGATGAACACTCATTTGCATACCTGGATTTGGTTGAATCATTCTTTAAAGAGCTATATTTCCCAATAGAAATCTCTATATAAAGACGTTGTCTATCTAGTTGGAATAGATTAGTCTGCAATTACCTTCTTTAGAGTTTTTCTGCTGTTTAAGGATGTGGGTTACAATATTTAGGTTACGGTGTTGAATCAAAACCTTGAGCTTGTTTGTTTGCCTTTGTGGACTTTTGCTGATTTCGTAGGGAAACCTTGGCATTCACTTCATTCATGGGGCAGTAGCTTTTCTTAGTTTGAAGCATATATGTACTCAAATTTAGTACATGATGTTGTATCATAGTCCTTTGTCTTTGTGGGTCTTTTAAGATGCGACATGTTAATTTCATGTTATTAATGGTGTTGCAATGTTTTAATTGAATAGAACACAAGGGAGACAGCGTTTTCCATCAGGAAGTTGTCATTGGTGAAGGCCAAAAGTTACTTGGAGGATGTCATTGCCCACAAGCAGGCAATTCCTTTCAGGAGATTTTGCCGTGGTGTTGGCCGAACTGCTCAGGCTAAGAACAGGGGGCACCCCAATGGACAGGGTCGTTGGCCCGCTAAGTCTGCTAAGTTTGTCCTTGATTTGTTGAAGAATGCAGAGAGCAACGCCGAGGTATGTTAATGTCAGGCATGGGCAAGATATACCTTGCCTTGGTTAGTTTTCTGGTTTCTGCTTATAATCAAAAAATCAAAATACAATTCTATTAGAGAAGCATAGCCACTTATTCATGCAATAATCAACCAACAGAATACTACCTATGGGGAATAATCTGTTTACTTCTCCTCTCCTGACTGTTTGGTTACTTAATGCGATATTCTTCTGCAATTTTGCAGGTTAAAGGTTTGGATGTGGATGCTCTGTACATTTCGCATATTCAGGTGAATCAGGCTCAGAAGCAAAGACGTCGTACCTACCGTGCACATGGAAGAATCAACCGTATGTTTTTATTACTTTTCCCTTCCTTTTGCCAGCCCTTCTCTCATTTTGTTATTGTCTGATGTTTTAATCTCTCTTTTCATTTCATTTTGCAGCTTATATGTCCAGTCCTTGCCACATTGAGCTCACTTTGTCCGAGAAGGAAGAACCTGTCAAGAAAGAGGTAATATAGTTTTATCTTCCCCTCGATTGCATGCTGAAGATGGTCAAAATTGCCTAATCTTCCGTTGCTATTCTGTGTTCTCGTTTGTTTATACCCTGTTATTTGCTATTGCAGCCCGAGACTCAGGTGGCAACTACCGGCAAATCAAGGAAGTCCCAGGCTTTGCGAAGTGGTGCATCTTCTTAAGCTTGTTCCTACCATCCTGTGTTGTTTATCATTTCGGAGAGTTTTGGTTTTGTCCCATCTATTATAGAGCTGGGAGAAGTTTTATTTAGAAGGAAGCGAATCGAACTTGATGAATTCTTTGGATCTTTGTCAATCCCCCTTTTATTGTTCTATCAGTAATTTTGTCGCCAATATCGTTGTTTTGCCTGCCCTCTACCAAGTTATGTTTTGCCAATCTAAATGAGTGCTCGTCTCAATTGCGTAGCTGGAATGAAGCTTCTAGCATGTCATGCTTCTCTTGTCACTTGGGAGATGTTACTTGACTTTTAGTCTTTAGCTCGTTATTTTCGACAACTTAATGAGATGGAAGATGAATTCGTCCCCGGAGTTCTTCATTTTTTTTACTTTTGTGTGTATGTTGAAACCCCTAAGGTCTAACAATGCGACGCTAGTTGTAACTTGTAAGGTGTGGTCTTCTTCCTAATCGGTAGTTTAATGCAGTTCAATGAAATTAGTTGAAGTTAGTTTAAGGTGGAAGCTGGAATATCTAAGTATATCCCAACTCAAGTGTTTAACATGAATAGGTATTGTAAAAATTTTTAAAATTATACAGAAGTTTATGTTAGATAAGTACAGTATTGTATTTTGTGTTTCGATCGTGGTTCAACGGCATGAATAAAATTGTCTATTGGTATGCACTCTGATAGACAGTTTTTTGTTCGAATCGACGATATGGTGTCCCTGACGAACCTATCAGTACCACCAATCATCTACCATGGGCCCATGACCAATCTGGCCCACTAAGAAGAAATCTCACGGGCCATGATCCAACTTTCTCCGTTCGGCGTTTGCCTTTCGCGAATATATGCCGATTTTTCATTTATTGTATCTATTTTCCCAGAGGCCAGGGAGAAAAAAGAAGAATAGATCACCGGAAGACTATCCCAAGACAGCCCCCGACTTCTCTATTCCCATTCTCATCGCTCTCTCTCTCTGACAGCCGCCGTTACTCACAGTTTCTCTACCCCCGCCGATCTGTTCTCTCCTTTCACGGTGAGTTTAGGTCTCCCGCCATTATCTCCGTTTACTCGGTCACCAATTTCTCTTCCTAATTCCATTCTACCCGGATTTTAATCCCTAGAAATCCACGACGATACTGTGTATCTACCTCTCGATTTTTGGCCTTCTTTTTTTCCCCCTCATTGTTTCTGGCTTGGGAATTTCGATCTTGCAGATGGACTGGCAGGGGCAGAAGGTAGCCGAGCAGCTGATGCAGCTCCTGTTGCTGGCTTCCGCCGTGATGGCGTTCGTCACCGGTTACATCATGGGATCGTTCCAGACCATGATCTTGATCTACGCCGGCGGGGTTGTTCTCACCGCCTTGATCGTCGTCCCCAACTGGCCTTGCTTCAATCGCCACCCTCTCCGCTGGCTGGATCCCCTCGAAGCCGAGAAGCACCCAAAGCCGCCGCCGCCGCCGCCCGTCGCTTCCAAGAAGAGCAAGGCCAAGAAGTAGGGTTTCTGAAATTTTCTGCTTCGTACTAGGATTCTCTGCTAGTGGGGAGTTATGAATCGATGGGTTTAATAGAGACTAGAACAGAGTATTTGTCTGGGGGAATTTGCCGTGAACTTTTCTACAGATTCCAGCTTTGCAAACACAAAAAAGAATCACAAGAATAGCTTTTGAGTAGGTATGTGCTTTCACAGCTTTCTGATTTCTGGGTTGTTTGCCTAGGCTAGATTAATCATCTAGGAGGTTGGTTCTTTCAATTTCTTTTACGATGATGGCAAATTCGATACGAAAGGAATTGGTTTTTGAAGTTAGTTTTCATCAACTCCACTGATAATCTGTGGTGATCTGGTGATGAATTCGCTAGGTGATGGTATATATCAATTCTACAGCTACGACCAAATCGGGTTTGGGATCGAGTTGAGTACGAATTCGCTACAGAGTGATTGCATTTGATCCGACTCCACTCTACTGTTAAAGCCAGCCTCTTGGATCAAGAGTGCACAGTTTGCAGGCAGCACGACGGATTGATCTTCTATTGAGATTGCCTTCTGTGTTTCCTAGGCTCCAGTCTAGGGTCTGCTTGCTTCTTACCCACATTCCCAATCTTGAATCTAAGCAATAACGTAGGATAGTTGTAAACCAATGCAAGACCCATTCAAAGGCTGTGGAGAATGTGCACCAAACATCAATGATAAAATGGATACCGCGCCCAATGCGTTATAAACCAATGCAGAAAATCGATCATTTCTCTGTCCTATTGCTTCTCAGCATATCTCTAATCTGCTAAAGTTTGAGAGAGTAACGAATAAGGGATTGGTCTAGTGGTAATACTACTAGCCTTGAACCTGGAGGTTCAAATCCTTTCGGTAGTACCTAATTAAAAAAAAACCTATATCACCCTTATCTAAATTTTTTTTTTTGAGAGAGTAAACATTCCAATAACAAACTTCACCATCTCAAAACACTTGGAGCACTAGATCTGTACATATCAATCTGATGGTTAAAAAGTGGGAATGACTATTTAATTAATGACAGGGGTAGTTTGGGTATTATGGAAAATTACGAAGTATACAAACCGGACTTACAATCAGTACAAATCATACAAACATACGAACAGTACAAACTAGAGCGACAAAACATACAAACAAATTTACAAACATTACAAACATATGAACTGTACAAAAAATACAAACTAGACCGACAAACAATACAAACCATACAAAAAGAAAAAACAACCAGATTGACTTTGGAGGCTCCATCCCTATATAGAGGGGCTCCTTCCCAAAGTCAACCCGGGTGTTTTTTAGACATACAAACAGTACGAACATGGTGGACAAAAATGAAAAACTAGACCGACAATCCATACGAACTGGAAAAAACACCCGGGTTGACTTTGGAGGCTCCATCCCTATATAGAGGAGTTCCATCCAAAAGTCAACCAGGTTGTTTTTTAGACATAAAAAACATTACAAACATGGCTGACAAAAATGATAAACATGGTGCACAAAAATAACAAAGTTTACAAACATTACAAAAAAAACCGACAAACATTTCAAAATAACAAAGCGTACAAACATTACAAAATAAACCGACAAACAGTACAAAGCAATACCAACCATACAAAATGTCACTAAAAATGACGAATAATACAAACCGAATCTATACAAACATTACAAAACAGGTCAGCAAACATCACAAATCCAACACTGTCGCCGGAAAATTTCATCCGGTCGCCGGAAAACTCTCTCTCTCTCAATGGACTCTGGGAGGAGCAAAAAAGAACAATGGCGCACAAAGGAATAGTTGGCCCTCAATTAACTCTAACTCCAAGTAGTAATCTCCGAACTCCCCCCCCCCCCCTCCCGGCCGACGAATTCGAATTTTCCGCCGCCAAATACCTATAGGGAGTAGCCGGTAGCCTGGCCGCGAATTCGTTGAGAGCCAGCTAGCCCTCCCGACGGTGAGCATCGTCCTCGAATTTCAACGAGTATCTCTCCGGATCGTACTTGAATTCCTCGGACCTGTAGCCCCTCCGATTCCGCCCGATTACGAGCCCTCGACGACACTAGGCCTGGATCTCGAGGTCGTGGATGTTAATCTAGCTGGATATCACTGCCACCGCGGGCTTGGATTTGGAGTACTCGGAAAAATGATGGTCGGCGGGGTAGAACGCCGGCGCCGGAAAATTATGGCTGGTGGAGAACGTCGCCGGAAGCGGAGGGGGTGAGAATGGGTGAGAGTTTTTGAAATTATTTAATAATTAAAAGTAAAAATAAACATGCAATTACTACATTGCCCTTTATAAAATTGGATTAATAGGAGCCCTTGAATTTTAATGAAGTTGAGTGGCTGGGATTCACTTAGCCATGTAACTAAGAGGACCCCCTTAGTCACCTGATCTCAGCCCATGGATAAAGGCACCAGCAAATCATTGACATTAGCCACTGGAGGATCCAGAAACTTAGCAAAATGTTGGATAATTATGTTATCTATTATAATTAGTAAAATGTTGGTGGAATTCATTTTGAAATTTCTATCTCAATTATTTGAAATTATACCCGGCTATGAGTCGTTATTTTGATTTTCAGGCCTGGCTGATTCCAGCGTGTAACTATCTATATTTTGATTTAATGCAAGATTATCTTTTGTAAAAAAAAAAATCTAATTTCGTAGAATTCAAAATTTAGAATCAATAATAAATCATTTTAAATACCAAACATAAAAAAATTTATATCAAACTGAATGCAATAAAAAAGTACAAAATGCTATTAACTGAAAAATACATGGCAATCTAGTAACTTTTTGCCGCCAGCTGAGTTAGCTCTTTCTCCATTATATTTTTCTTGCCCTCTTTCCCGGCGACGAAGGGAGATCTAACTTGGACTCCACGAGAAAGGAAGAGAAGAAGTTGCGCCGCCGCCCTACCTCCTCCATCCGCCACCTATTGAGCCGCCGGATTAAAGGAATTCGCAGTTTCCCCTTGGGTAAGTCCACTCGAATCTCTCTCCTTCTATATTTCCTTAACTGGTACTCCCAAATTTAATCTGCACCCCGGCGAAAACCTAGCCTCCTTAGCTCCGTATCCCAGTTGCTCACTGATCTGGTAGCTATACCGAGAGCTTGAAGATCGAGGAAAAAATCAGTTTCTTAGCTCTGGCGGTTTCTCAATGGAGCTTTGTTTCCCCCCTCTGCAGATTTGAATCTTGCGATTCCGTCAGCTGCAGCAGAACAAAGCTATGGTATAACAAAATTTTTGCATGTCTGAGTTCTTCCGTTGACTCGAGTTCCGTTTTCAATTTCTCTCCGTCGATTTCTCTTTGGTGCGTTTCTTTCCGCAGTCGGCGCTCTTCAACTTCCATTCGTTTCTCACCGTTGTGCTGTTGGTGATTTGTACTTGCACTTACGTGAAGATGCACTTCCCAGCCATACTCGAACACAAAACAGGGTTCGTGCTTGCTGTTACCCTCTACATTCTGCGATTGATTCTGCAGAAGCCTTAATCAAGGTTTTGATCACCACTGTGTTTTGTTGTAAACTACAGGTTTCGTGGTTTCTTCTGGAAGGCAGCAAGAATAGGTCAGTCTAGCTACCCGGGTCATTTTGGTTTCTTTTGCTTTGTTCGTTTTTCGGAATTTATTCTGCGCCATAGCTTGTTTGTAGTCAGGTCATCAGTTGAGTATAGAACATTTGAGTGGTATGGGTTGATTAGCAACGCGTGATGCCTCTAGCATTTGGTGTGGAGTGAAAGCTCTGTAGGAATTAGAAAGTATGTCGGTTGCTTTGGATTACTCGGGTCAGGGAAATGCTTCAGTATAGCTGTCAAGGTTAGGCTTGAAATGAACACAAGCTTCGATTTTAGGATTTAATCATCTCAATGATCATTGCTGACTACAATCGCGCTTAGTGGGAGCTTACCCTAACAGGAAAACATGCATCTGACTATTTTTATTGCTGAATGCTTTCACATAATTTCCAATCCGTTTTAGCGTGTTTCATGCTATGGGCATGCGGTCTAAATGTGGTTGTCTCCCCTGGAAACGATTGATTATCATAAGCATCAGATAAGCTGTTTTGCTAATTTAAGTAACTGCTTTAGCTTAAAAGGTCTTGGTGCTCTGGAACTTGCCGATCTACTTGCTCAGTTACAGTTTGATTTCAGAACTTGACTCTTCGCTTTGTGGTTGCTAAACTAGGTGAACGTCTGAGTCCTTGGATGGCAGCAGGATGCTTTGGGATGGGTCTTTCAATCATATTTTTTTGAGCAATGAACTTTGGGCCTTTGTATTCAGAAGTACGTCAACCTTTCCAGCTGAGTAATTTTAACCTCTACTGCTCGAGAACCACTTACAGTCTTACAGATGTATCCATACATGGTCTAGTAATGTGTTACATTACAGGATTGAAAGCTGTTTTCCATTCATCTGATCTCTAGATTAGATACTATCATACTACTAAAGCTTTTTTTTTTTTTTAGTGTGTTAGGGATTTTGTTTTTCGGCAGCTCCTGAGACTTAGTTTGCTCTTAAAGAACTGAATTAAGAAAATCCAACTCATTAGACAGTCTGTCAAGTGAGGCGAAAGTCATGTCTTTGTTTCTCCTATCCCCCTCCTGCATAAACTAAGCAGATCAAGTTGGGTTTCTTTTGTTAAACTGAGGTAGAAATCATAGGGGAGTGATCATTCGATTTCTCGAGGCGATTTATGTTATTGCTCCTTGTCAGCCACTGCGTTAATGTTTCATGCAACTTCAGTTCTCACATTTGTTGTGAATTATTATCTTAATACATTCAGAATAACACATAGGTTTCAGAAACATCGGAAAACAAAATGATGGCAGAAAAGGCAGAGAGTGATATTTCAGCTGACTATGTATAAATAGGCACTCCGATTCTCTTTGAATCCACGATCATAGAATCCAAGCACATACATTATTAGCTGCCTCCCCTTGTATGTGTGGCTCAAGTAGAGTTTCTTACTGAAGAAGAATGGAGATCAGATTGAAATTAGGACCCCATAAGTCTTCTTTGTTTAGCCACCAGGGATACAACTCACGGCGTACACCGTGACCTTGTGCTTGAATCTTCTCAGAACCAGAACCCTAGCTTCTCCCCACTGAAAAACAGACAGTATCATCTTCTTCATAGGTTTCTTCTGGTCGTTCTTGTTAGCTGACATGCTTATGTTGTCATCACTTTTATCGTCGGCTTCCCAGTGAAGTGGATAGCTCCTCAGAAACACCCTCCTGTAGCTGTGGTCCTCATCCCGAAAGCTCTTCGTTCTCACCGTAGTTTCTTGCATAGCTTTGCTGCTCTCAATGTTTTCTGTAAGAGGATGATCTATGAACCGTTTGAGAATTGGTGGGGGGGTTTTATTTAGGGCTTTTTTCAGAAGAGAGGAAGAGTCAGTGGCAAATATATTACAGCTAATGTTGGAAGGATATTACTAAGTAGGGAGGGGCATAGTGTTGTCTTTTGTATTCCCTAGAAATCATCGTAGGTTTGTTATAGTCTAGTTACAGAAACGGTCATTGAACTTTGGAGCAACTAACAAAATGGTCATTCAACTTTGGTCTTCAATGAATTTAACAACCGTAGCAATAATCTTTTTTTTTTTAACAAAAGATCATCACATATATATTGATTAGACAAAAAGATCATTACACCCTGAGCCAAGCCAGAAATTCAAAAAAGCGACACGTAGACGAGTACAAAGAAAGGGCCTTTCCAGCCACCAAATGGGCTACCCTATTGTTCCTCCGACCTACAAATCACACACAAAACTGACTACCCAGCGTCAGGAGACCTGCAACTTCTTCAAGGATTACCCCCATGCAACTATCCCTGGTATCCATGCCATTAATCTTATCAATTATCACCTTCGCGTCACCAGCAAAGCACACCTCCGATAGGCCACGATCCAGATACCATCTGACAGCCTCCCTAAGAACCAGTAATTCAACTATCATTGGGTCATAAATGCCCGGGAACTGAACCTCTCTGGAGGAGAGGATGTGACCACCCTGATCCAAGATAACCATACCCCCTGCAGAGTGGGACCCGCATCTAGTCGCCCCATCCCACATACATAATGTGGTAGTGGGAAGCTGAATCGCCTGAGAAGGGTGAACAGACACCCGCACACTAGGGTCAGACGGAAGGTTGATTCATTCCTGGTACTGTTGATTAAACTGACGCATCAGACTTGGGATCCCATACCGGTTGCCCTCAAAGACGACCCAGTTTCGGGACTTCCAAATTCGTCAAAGAAGAGCTGTCACCGCCATCAACATGTGAGGCTGGTTGATTAGCAACATTAGTTTCTTGAGGAATAAAGGAAAAGTCGCACGAGGCAGCCCCTAGCCCAAAAAGTCAAGCCCAGAAAGATCCCATAATGCACGAGCCTCTTCTGGCTGGGTTAGTGACGCTCTGGTTCGCGTACAGAACTCGACGAGCCTGCTTGCTTACCAGACTTGGGTGAGTTGCGATGCTGATTTTGGTATCATAGACGAAAAATCAAGCGAATATGATAACCTTTGTGCGTGTTAATGTCGATTAGTTTTTATTTCAAACAACGAGTGATCGATTTGTTAATTACCTCAAAGTTGAATGACTGTTACAATACGAGATAATCCAAATTATCATATGATTGGTAGATTTGAAGCTGACAGGGCTTCTGCCAGTGTGAAACAGCAAGCTAACACTCTAGCATAACTGTCTGTTTTCTGCCTCCGTTTGGCGGCAACCATATGGAATCCCTGTGGTTCGGCTCTTTTTATAAGCCTTTTTGACATTAGCCACAACCTTGTCATATTCTGCTCACACTAGGCATTATCTTGTATTTCTAAAGGAAAACCGAGGTCTTAGGATAACTTACAAGAGCTAACAGCCACGAAAGAGAGAAGAATTAATAATATGTTGAGATGGTCACCAGCAGTGGAGCTTTAAAATACAAAAACATCTAAGTTGCTGGAATATACAAAACTTCTCGTAGAAATCAATGACAAGGATGGAGGGAGGCACGCCAACTGGATCATCGAATCAGATTAGGTTGAAACAATGTGTAATTTTGCTCCAGTTTGTTTGTAAATTCGATAAGTTTTTTTTCCAATTCCGTTCATTTACTAGAGAACAAAGATGATCGGATCGAGACTATTTAAATGTGTTTTTTTCCCTTGTTTCGGTCTTGACATTTTCCTTAGGTTTTTCGTCAATTCTATACTAATTGTGAATCGAATCAATCCGTGTGTCCTTCGGTTGGAGGGTATGATATAAGGTAAATGATCACTTCAAAGTTTCTGAAAAGGTCTTTCTATAAGTTATAACTATTGGAATCTAGTTTTTATATATATATATATATATATATATATATATATATATATATATATATATATATATATGGTGGCTACTTCGGTGCACTCACTTTTTTGGGTGCATTCAGTGCACCCACCTTTAAAAGTGGTCATAATACATCAAATTTTGAAATTTAATGGGTAGCATTAGTCTCATATGATGATATAACACAGAATCACTACTAATCAACCCACTACCCTAACCTATTAACATTCAATTTTGAATCTAAACCCAAAATCCCAAATTGTAAACCCTAACCCTAACCCTAAATTCCTAAACCCTGAATCATTCAAATTAAAGTGAATCTTAAATGATTTTTGTACAAATTCATGTGGTTCTTGTTCATCATACTACAAGGGATGATTGACATCGTTTTCACATGAATCGTCTGCTCAGAATGACGATTATGAGGCGGGTGCATTGAATGCACCCAAAAAAGTGAGTGCACCGAAGACATAACCATATATATATATATATATAGGCTATTGGAATCTAGTTTGATATCAAATCAAAGGTAATGTAACACTTTAGGTAAATCCCACATCAACAAAGCACGAGAGAGATCCATGGTTCATAATTAGGAAACCACCTTAATTGAAAAGACGTGTTTTGGGGTGAAATGGAGGAGTTCTTACTTATGAGAACTCCGAAGTTAAACGTGCTCAGTGTGTTGTACAACAAGAATGGGCGATCTTATAGGAAATTATCTTCAACTACACCCAAGTCAAAAACCGTGAGGTTTGCGAGTTTGACCCTAAACGAACAATATCCGTGTCGGGAAAAGGTATAAAATGTTATAAGTAGCAAATCTTGGAAACAATTTTTTTTTTTTTTACACATAACGGGTCTCTCATTGACTCAATAATATGGCTTTTGATAAAAACCTTCATGCAACTATAAGTCTATAATTAATGAGTCTACGGATTTATGGAGCAGACAGCCATTGGCAAGCTTTCATAAGCACAGTACCCCTTCTTCAACATGTTCAGACCGAAGCGCAAGCAGTCCAAGAGAGTCCATGTCCAAGCCCATGTTCGCCGATCCAGGAACCGCGACGGCGAGCAAGAAATCAGCCGTTAAAGCCTCCTGCATTCTGCTGGTCCGGAGCCTCAGCTGCGGCGGCGGTGGTGGCAATGTTGCTGACGGTGGCAAGAAGAAGCGCAGCCGTCGCCACGACTTGAAGCAGTAATATGTAAGATGCATACAAGAAACGAAACCATATATAGTCAGTGTAAGAAAGAAAGAAACAAATATTGTTCATTTGCTTTGCTTGTGATATCGATTTTGGGCTTTCGTCAATTTGCTTTTCTTTTTAATGGTATGAACTATGAAGCGTTTGATTCATAAGTTTGGCTATGTTCGTTTGATTTGCAATAATATATCGGTCACCTTTTGTAGTAGTGTTGGGGATCAAGGTTGTCGGACCGGGTTATACCTTTGCGCCGCTTTGCCAAGTGTAATGGTTTGACTGCTGCTACAATCGGGTTGTATCAGTTCATGCCGATTTAACAAAATATATAAAAATTTGAAAACGTTTAACATCCAATGAATTTAATCATATATTAAATATATTTAGGATAATTACTTACAATCCAACAAATATTATCAACGTTAACTTTTAAATTAATAAAATCAATAATTTTTTTAATTAAATTCGACGTCATTTTGTTTAGAATTCATAAGTCAATCATGCCGATCATATCAGTAGTGTTCTGCCAGTTTTATGACCAACATCGATTGAACCTGGTTGGCATGACAACATTTTAGTATCACCAAATTTGATAAAAATTAACTCGATAACTAGGTTCAACCGACCAACATAACAACCATTTTGGGTGCACCAAATTTGATAAAAATTAATTTGATAACTAGGCTCTAGGGTATCTCCCAACGCTAGCTAGCTAACTCTAATTTGCATTATACTCTTTAAAGTGATTGGATTGAGAGGATGATTTATAAGGTAAAGATGGTAAAACATATTTTTTTATGAACATGGTTCTCTATTTTTTCATATATATTTTTCCGTAAGAAATTATTTTTGATTTTAAAGTTCCAACCAATGATATGCTAGATGTCTGATAAAAAAAAATGATACGCTAGATATTGTTCTGCTTGATCGAGTCCAAAAAGTGTGCAAAGATACTGTTTTCAGGTTGTCAGAGTCCATAACCAGACCTGCCAGACTTCTTGCAGGCTGCAGCTTATGAAGATGAAGCAGGAAGTGCAAAGTTGGCATGTTGCTGCAAGTGAAGGCTGCACAAGATGAAATGCGTATCGGACTCGAATACGATTCGCCATATGGGAAGTATTTCGAGCATTCGTCCAAAATGCACATTCTCATTTATTTGATAAGGTAAACTCTATGCGAAAACTCTATAGCCGTCAGGCGTCAGCCCAGATCAACAGCATAATGAATGAGTAAAAATCAGACTCCGGTCATTCTAAATAACCAATGTGAAAGAGACACAAAATGTCAACCATTGTAAAAGAGTTGGACTGGAAGCATCTGAGTTCTTTGGGATGCTAACCCTATGGCTTTCTTTTGATACCATCACACTTCACATATGTAGCTACGATGAGGTCGATTTTTAGCCAAATCCGGTGCCAAATAACAATGGTGTCATAGTTCTTTTAGAATATTTCATACCAAAGAAGGTTTTTGAACAACATAAAAGGAATATGTTACCTGCAAACCTCTGCCAAACCATATCTCTTGGTTAGAGCCAACAGGTAAAGTAGCCGCAACAAAGAGTCAAGAATAATCGTATTGCCATCTTCATCTCCCTCGGTCATGGTCTCCGCTTAACCATCGCCCATTTCGGTGTCCTCGACCATCATAATTTCGATGTCTCTGATGTCTCGCTTCAGCACATTCCCAAGCCTTCCGATAGCCTCTGTCTGCTGTTGTAAGACCTGTGCAAATTTCGAAGCAATTGGGCCCGAAAAGGGACTGGATTAAATGTGTGTTTACAGCGAGATGATGAGATCACAACCTTAATTGCATCACTTACTTCTTGCATATCGACTAGACTTTGGTCGTCAATCTTCGTTGAGCCAGGGAGATAAGCAGAAGCTCCTGGACCAATTCCATTTGCTTGCGCACGAGAGACAGTGAGTAAGCTTTGGATCCTCCTGCCGAGTTCTGCTCCAGGACCTTTCAGCTGAGATTCCAAGTTCTTAATGGCAATTCTCATATGTGGTGAAATAATACAACGAGAACGTGATGCGGTCAGTAAATATACCTGTCTAATTGTAGAAGCTAGCTTCTCTGCCAACTCTGCTTCCCCTTTTGTTAGTGGCAATCGGCAACCCTTGCTCTCCAAAGCTTCAAGTATCCGCATTGTCTGGCAAATGCAAGTGAAGAAGCTACTATGAGAATGGAGTTAACTATAATACAATGTAATGACAAAAGTGCAAACTTGAAAGTGATCCTAATTCCTAAACAGGAATAGGTGCGTAGAGTGGTTGGCAAAGATTCGGTCCCACTGGACCAAATCCACATTTCGATCAGATCAAACTGGATGAAAGTAGCTTCAATTTGGGTTTCGATTCTCGAATTGAAAGCCATTTTGGTCTTGATCCCATTACATCTCCTTAAATACAGAAGAAAGATGGACCGAATTGGGACGGAACCTAACTGAATTGAACTGAAATCAAGATGGGACTGAACCGAATTGGATCTATTGCATTTTGATACAGCTCTGGTCCGCATCTTTCCTTCACTTTTTACCTAAGTCCTAAAATCGATTCAGTCTGACCCTGGACCAAACTGGAATACTGGATCATGCCCACAAACATCAAGCCAATCTCGAAAAGCAATATGAACAAAAGTGGTATTAACATCGAGCTTTAACCATGATGATTTTCCACACAGAAAATTAAAGAGTAATTCCTACCATGCTCAGCAGCTATTTACAAAGAGACACATCAAGAAAAATATACCCTTAGAAGGCGCCTCTGAAGACTTTGCTCTTTTTGTCTCAGCCTATCAATCCACGGAAGAGTATCTGCTTGAATATGCCGTTGAAGCTGCAAGCAACAATTTTTGGGTTAAGTAAAATTCATCTTAGAGGTTAAAAGTGATATCAGAGGAACACAAGGATGTTCAAGCAAATACAGAAAAGGAATCAGCAGTAAGTCCTAGCCTATCTAGCAAGAAAGTTTTCGAAACTGCATGCAACAATTATACACTACAGTGGTTTCTAACCAGAAGAAGATGAGAATACAGATGAGTAGTACCGTTTTCACATTGCTTTGGGTCGTTCGCAATCTCTCAGAATCTGAAACAATGACTTCATCTTGAAGCTGCATAAACAGCATCTCAGAGTCAACGTAAATACTAAAGAATTTATACTATCTTTCAGCTGCAAGGCAAATATACAATTTTTTTTTGCAAAACAGACACGAAAAGGAAACTCAACGTGTTCGAATCTCAAGTGTGATCAACATGATCATCGATCACTGCACATGGCAACGTCCCAGAAGCAACTTAGAATTTGGAAAACACTTGCATACAACACCATAATGCATCCATCAAACCCGTATAACTGACCTTGAGGCGGTTTGACAGATCTTTGAAACCTTGAGCAAGTTGAGGCCATAGACGCTCCCGGTCTCTACTTTCCATCCCTTCTAACTTCCCCATAGCCTCCGCCCACATAAACTAAAGAAAGCAAACTATTTCCCCACTCAGCAAATACACACAGAAGAACCAACTCTACAACAAATACGTAATGCAAGAACCAAGAGGCATAGAATGAAATGAACCCTCAAGATAAACTCACATCTGATACTGTGGCAGGCTTGACTCTGAGCTGTGGATCCGTAACACTGAACAACAAATACTGAAAAGAGCAGACAACAACGATAATGGCTCAGATTGCAGTCTTTTCCATATAAAAAACATCCAGAAACGGACCAATCATTCACTAGAGCAAGTTAATGAACCTTGAAACCATATTTAGGGTTCCCAGCCTCCTCCTTATAAGCATCCACGATTGCCTACCATCGATTCCGAAGAATTAACACAGATGTCAGCCACGAAACGAAGTGAAGTAAAAATATGTACGATTAACGAGAAAACGAAGGTGTAGTAGGGAGGAAAGAAGCCATACCTGAATATCACGATCAGCAAGGGAGAAAGGGAGCGGGGCCACAGGGGCCATCTGAGTCGTCAATTGAGCATTGGGGAATGACGTAGGCTGCTGAGCGGGGAACTGAGTCGGGAATCCGAAACCAGAACTCGGCTGCTGGAAGAGGGACGCCTGCTGCTGTTGATGTTGCTGTTGAGGCTGCGCAGAAAATGGCGTGGAGAAGAGAGAAGACCCGAATCCAGTAGCGAACGAGGAGGTGGACGGAGTGGCGAACGCCGGAGTCGAAGATGATGGAACACCGAACAACGGAGTGGAGGAGGGAGTTCCGAACGCTGAGGAGGGAGTTCCGAACACTGGGGTGGACGGAGTGCCGAACGCCGGCGTAGAGGATGGAGTGCCGAACATGGTGATAATTGGAGCTCCAGAAATCGGCGGCGGTGACTTGGTTCCTTACAGCGATGATGGCGCCATGAGCTTCAGAGATTTCAATTTCATTTTTTGCACCTCAGGTGTTTGACGATTTGCCGCTCTATTGCCAGTCTGGCACTGGCAGACTGGCAGTGGTTCTGCGCATTTGGGGTAGACTAGCGGCGTATTTGCTATTATTAGGACAAATATAGGACAAATATATTTATATTATATTAGGACAAATATCACTAAAAAAGTTATTTATATTATATGGGGATTGCTATTCGTCATCCTAAACAAATTTATTCGTCGCACTGATTATATTAAAGCTACTCTAATACCCATAGTTTGTTTTCGTGTCTTTCAAACACTTAAACCCCTAAAACAAATACATACATCCACTCACGTTGTCGGAGCCGACACCTCACCGGATGCCCAATCCTCGTTGTCATCACCATGTGAAACTCTGTCTCTAAATTGTACTAATTCTATCTAAATTGATCCATTTTACAAGGAGCAGCAGCGACAAGAGGAGAAAGCTCTCTAGAGGATGTGAAGGGAATCGGGGTGGTGGGCGGCGGTGGCAGCAACAATATACATTAGAAATTAGGGACGGTTTGTTTTGTGTTCAGTTAGTAATTAGGGTTAGGGATAAATGTGTCAATTTAGTATGTTTTACGGCGATAAAATTTAAATTCTAGGGTGACGAATAACGATTCAGAGGGTAAATGTCATGATTGGTCACTGAGATTACTATAAAATGTCAAGTTTGGTCACTAAAAATATTTTACTCGTGGTCACTAAAATTACTAAAAACTGTCAAGTTTGGTCACTCTCCGTCCAACTCCGCTAACTTTTTCTTATGTGCGACAGTCAACACTTTGAATTAACCAGACCATCCTCCAACCAATACTATATAGCCTCCACTACTCAACCAGACTCGCCTTAGGAAGAATGAAACTATGCAGATAGGACTCCACTTTTGTACATGTTGTGGACATGTTTCGAATCTTAATACTTAGTCCGAGTTGTAGTCGAAGGTAGAAGTTTGTAATGGTATTTTTGGGAGTCTTCGTACTTGTGTAGGACATGAGATCGGATTGACAGTCTCGCATGTTGATATTCCCCGCTTTTAAGAACATGTTAATGAGTCTGATAAGGCAACCATTAAATATATGTTAATCTTTGTAATTTCATTGCAAATCGTCCATACTTGAAAAAAATACTTACATACGTACAAGCACCAACTTACATACGAACAAGGCTCAGAAAATCTGAGTTGTGATTGTATTATTGATATGTATTTATACAATGAGGTTTCAACTAATAGCTATTCCTAAGGAAAGGTAATTACCCACTAACATAAACTTAGGAACAGAAGAACAGAAAAGTAACAGTCACAAACGAAGAGAGGGGAGAAGTGGTGAGGTAGTTGCCGAGTTTGTCTCTCCCTTATCACGCCCCCGCAAGTGGAACCTCGGAGAGGTTAAACTTGGAACAGAAGTTGCGGAAGGACTGTCGTGTGAGAGGCTTCATAAGAACATCCGCTAGTTGATCAGTAGCCGGAAGATAGCGAACATGTAATTGTTGCTTGTTAACCCGATCACGAACAAAGTGGAACTCAATCTCAAGATGTTTGGACCGTGTGTGAAAAACCGGATTGTGTGCGAGATAAGTGGCGCCGAGGTTGTCACACCATAGAACAGGTGATGCTGATGGGGATTGGCCGAGTTCAACTAAGAGTGCTTGTAACCAAATGACCTCGGAGGCAAGCGTAGCAAGTGCCCTGTATTCACATTTTGTTGAAGACCTGGCCACCGCCTTCTGTTTTCTAGTCGACTAGGATACCAAATTCGCGCCATAAAAAACAGCAAAACCAGAGACCGACTTGCGATCCTTGGGACAAGATGCAAATGATGCATCCGAATAACCATGTAATTGAGAATCGGACGATCGTTGGAAGAGAAGGCCTTGTGTAATTGTACCTTGTAGATAGCGCATAATACGCTTAACAGATGCCCAATGAGCATCAGATGGTGACTGTTGGAACTGAGAGACGTGATTGACCGCAAAGGATATGTTCGGCCGAGTAAAGCTCAAATATTGGAGACCGCCAACTATACTTACGTACAAGGTTGCATTAGAATGTCGGTGACAGATTTGATCCACTTTGTGTGAGCTGATCAGGCGTGCAAGGAGTGGATATAGACTTGGCTTGGGCCATTCCCGAGCATTCCAGCAGCTCTAGGATGTATTTTCGCTGGTTGAGTATCAAACCTGATGGAGTATAATGAACTTCCAGGCCGAGAAAATACGACAGTCGGCCAAGATCCCGGAGAGCAAACCGAGAAAGAAGATGAACCATCAGCTCCTCGTAGGGGTGACCATTCGGGTTCGGTTTTTCGGGTTTACCCGAAACCGACCCGATTATATATATTTTCGGTTTTTCGGGTTCGGGTTCATTTGGGGTTCGGTTTTGCTTATCGGTTTTTCGGGTTCCAGCTAAAAACCTCCAATGAATAGAACTCAACCCGTATTCTTAGGCGTTCGGGTTTTCGGGTTTCGGTTTTGATTTAACCGAACCCGATAAGGAATTTTCGGGTTTCGGGTAACCAGAACCCGCAAGTCCTGATCGGGTTCAAGTTCGGTTTTAGTGGTTTTCGGTTTCGGGTTTTGGTTTGGGTAACCGAACCCGACCCGAACTGACACCCCTAGCTCCTGGATGACTTTCGAATCCGTGCCTGTAATTACAAGGTCATCCACATATACCAACATGTAGAGAACCACAGCATCAGCCCTGTAAATGAAGAGGGACAGATCTGTTTTGGAGGCGACGAAACCAAAATCCCAAAGAGCTTGAGATAGACAGTGAAACCAAGCATGGGGCGCTTGTCGTAATCCATAGATAGATTTCCGAAGACGGCAGACCTAATCAGGATGCTCGGGGTTAATAAACCCAACCGGCTGAAGCATATAGACCTCTTCTTGAAGAGTGTCGTGTAAGAATGCATTCGATATGTCTACCTGGTATAATGGCCAAGCTTGAGATACGACAATGCCTAGTAGAAGTCGTAGTGTAGCAGGCTTCAGAACTGGGCTGAAAGTATCGCCAAAGTCCTGACCGGGGATCTGCTCAAAACCACGAGCAACCAACCGGGCTGTCTCGCGTTCGAGAGAGCCATCTGGATTCATTTTCTCTGCAAACACCCAGTGATTAGACAAAATATTACAGTTAGGAGGAGTGGGAACTAAGTCCCATGTATGATTCCGAACAAGTGCGTCGAATTCGCTGACCATGGCCGCCCGCCAGCGTGGTAATTTCAGAGCCTGAGCCGCTGTAGAAGGTAAGCCAGAGGGACCAACAGCGAGATACTGGTGGGGTTTTAGCTTGCCGGTCTGTGTGCGAGTAATCATTCGCCGAGGCGGTGTGGATGCAGGGGAAGACACAATGCGGGGAGACGTATTGAAGGGGGAACGATTTGTGAGGGCAGGAGATATGGAAGTCTTGGGAGAGGGTGATGTTCGATTTGCAGAAGAGGTAGGCGAGTGATGTACAGAGATGACAGGGGAGGGAGTGGAGGCTGGTTTTGGTCGTCGCTGATACTGCAAAAGAGGCGGTTGTGAGGGTTGGGCAACGACGGGGCGGCGGTGATACCGGAGCAAAGGTGGAGGGCGAGTGCTAGCGGGCTGGGTAGGAGGCGCCCAGACGGGGTGGGACACGGGCGAAGTGGGCTGGGAAGATGAGGATGTGGGCCAAGTGGAGGAAGGAGAGGATAAAGCGGGCTTGGAGATGGGGATGGTGGGCTCGGAGATCGGGTTGGTGGGCTGTGGGAATTTTGGAGATGGTGGGTCAGACAAAAGGGGAGGCCTGGGTTCAGCTATGGGTAATAGGCAGGGAAGTGTAATGGGTTCGGAGAGAAAAAGATCGGATGAAATAGTGGTATTTGAGTCGAGAGGAGTATCCTTGTAAGGGAACACTGATTCATCAAAGAGAACATGGCGACTGACATGAATGCGGCCAGTAGATCGATCAAGACACCGATAACCTTTATGTAAACCACTATACCCAAGAAAACACAAGGAGTGGAACGAGGTTGAAGTTTATGAGAAGTTTGAGGACGAAGCCAAGGATAACATAGACAACCAAAGACACGAAGATTGTGAAGATCTGGTGATTTATTAAACAAAGTATGAAACGGAGAGCGATTTTGGAGAAGTGGAGTGGGAGTGCGATTGATGAGATAACATGCGGTATCAAACACAAGAGACCAGTACTTGAGCGGAACATGAGCCTGATGTAACAGAGCGAGACCGTTATTAACAATGTGACGATATTTTCGCTCTGCACAGCCATTTTGTTCGGGAGTATAGGGACAAGAAGAATGATGAGTAATGCCATTGGCCGCAAGATAAGAGGATAATGCCTGATATTCACCCCCCCCCCAATCATATTGAAAAGTTTTGATAGGAAGACCAAAAAATTTCTCAACAAGTTGGCGAAATTGGAAGAAGACATTGAGGAGTTGAGATTTATATCGTACAAAATACACCCAGCTGAACTTACTATAGTGATCATAAAATAACACATAATAAGATTGATGATCATAAGAGAGAATAGGAGCGGGGCCCCAAAGATCACTACAAATAAGTTCTAATGGCGCAGAAGCACGATATTGTGAAACATGAAAGGGTAATTTGTGAATCTTACTATTGCCAAAGGTGACTTGATTAGGACCATTATATTCTGAATGATGAATCAGATTACCCAAATCGGCGGTAAGATGGTGATTAGCGCCAGAATCAATGAGCCACTATTGGGAAGTGTAACACCCTACCCTATACGTTTTGCCAAATCATATTGTTCATACAATTGCAGCGGAATTAATCTCGGGTGTTACATTAATTATCAAAATTTACCTAAATAAAATTTCGACATGAATTACTCGCGTAATGGGCTAACAGTTCTTGCAACTTATCCTGCAAAATAATTCATCACAAACATATATACTCACAACCACATGCATTGGCTTTCATAGCCATAGGCACAGTTTCATACTACACAACTGCATACCAAACTTATACATACCATAATTGTCACAACTTACACAGTTACACAACATATACACATATCATCAATTTTCCACACCTGTGGATATCTCACACTACATCAGAAGCTAGTATGCACATGAAAAACGTTATCAAAACATTTTTACAAAAAGGTGTGGATCACTGGCCAAAATCCAAAGTAGTCGTCCAAGCACAGAATAGTTGCAGACCATACCTCATCTTGGCTTCAACTCTAGCTCCTCTCCCACCTAACACTTATCTACTGTTGCTGCTGATGATCTGCTTACACATAGCATAAGCAGAGAAGAAGAATAAAAGAGGGTCAACTCATGGCTGAGTGAGACAATCATTGCATCGTGAGTTCATAACAGAGCATACCCCTACCATACATCTAGCAAACAAGCCAAAGCACTAGGATCAGACCTCAACCATCCGACATCCCAATAGGCAAAAGACTCAACTTGACTTATGCATATGCATCTTATCATGTTTTACTCATAGGCGCCTGGCTACTCCCATGCTAATAACTCTCCAGGGAAACATACCCTACATCCCGTCGGATGTAGTCATACATACCCCAACATCCCGTGGGATGTGGTCATACATACCCCACACCACTATGGGTGTAGTCATACCTCGACACCGCTCTGGGTGTGGTCATATCTCGTAAGAATTCTTCAGTCACCACCACATGAGAGGTGTGACTATCATACATATCATAATAGAGTAATAGCATAGGGAGCCCTAATTACTATGTAGTTGACCGTGAGACCACAACACTCATATTTAGTATCCTTATACATGATTCATATCTCATCTTGCTTAATCATAATTCATTACTTGCACATGTACTTGACCTGGCCATAATTGGCTCGACATAGGTAAATCAGGAGTCGTATAATTGCACTTCCTCGGGATAAACCCTCGTGCAAGTCATCCTCCTTAAACATCATACTATCACCAGGGAATATATATTCTCCCACTTGTGCATCCAAATACAACAATCATGAAAAATCATACCTAGTCACCTTCTTGAACCATCGTTAAGCATATTAACAGTCAAGCCCACAATTTGCAACATATACACAATCATCAGCATAAACAAGGTTCATATCGATTAGGGCAAGTCAATAATATCATACAGCAATCCAGGGTTCAACATATAGCACAAAAGTCCATACACCCCTAATCATGCCATTCTAGTTCACCTAGGTCAATTCTAAGCATCAATATAATTATCGTGATACGACAAATCTGGTATGCCGTGCTAATCCCTCACCAGCTCTGGTCGTTCAAACACCGGCTTAACCTTCCCGTACTAAAACTTCAATTTCACGAACAAACCCCGAATTAAAATCCGATACCGTTCTAATATCCCCTGCAGTATCCCCGTCAATATTAGTTCTAGGCTCCGGGACAAATTCTTGATAAAAACACATCAAACCCTGGCCGGAGCTAAATTCAGCGATCCGGCTCCGATCTAAATAATAGCCGAAATTTAGGGATTAGAACTAGAGGATTGATTACCTCGCTGCAGGAAGCTCGTATATGAAATTTGGGCTCAATCCGACTTCTGGCTACTCCGAAACCCTAATTTAGCTTATCGGGAATTCAAGAAATTCCTGAACCAAAAACTCGTTTTAAAACTCTAAATCGATAAATTACGATGTATGGATGAATTAGGCATTACTTACGGGATTTTTGGATTACTAAAGCTCAAGATTCGAGCTATGAGAATTTCCCTCGTCCCTCCTCTGAACTGCTCCGCGCGCTGCTCTACCTCTGGGTAATTAAATGAGTAAAGAGAGAAGATGGAAATGGACCAGGGGATTTGGTTTACAATATATATATGAAAGCAATCTGCCGTCTGCTTTTCGTTTACTTTTTATTTTTATTTCTTTTCCCCTGACAACTCCTCTCCCGGCGACACACAAGTAGGTGTGTAACTTTAATTAACATATATAATTATTTATATGTATTACTATATATAAATATAGTAATTGGTATTTATCCGGCCGAATCAATTTTCATCGAAATACTATCAAAACACTCGCTTTTAAATCGCGAACTTTCTAGCGATCGAAATACGATTTTAGCCGAAACGGGATGTTATAGGAAGACTGGGCCGGGTGAGAGGATTGGGCAAGATACGAGGCTGCGCCAGGGTGATAATTGGGCTGGGCTGGAATAATAGGGCTTGGACAATGGGCTCGGACATGTCCCCTCCCCCCGCAATTGTGGCAAATAATAAGGGATGGGCCAGAAGGCCCAACACCGAGCACCCCTGACGAAACAGGCCGTGCGCCACCTGAATTGGGCCGGCCACCTGCAAAAACTGGGTTAGAAAAACGGCCCGGGTGGGGAATCCCTCGACCAGCAAAATGCTGTCCTCGGCTGCGTGAAGAGCGCCCGTCACTGCGCCCCCCTCTGGCGGAATAAAAAGACAGCGGAGGCGCGGCCTCGCCGAACGATGAGCGAAATCGTTGGAGCTGAATTTCTTCGCTGAGAAGGAGGCTGCTGACATTCTCGAAGGAGATGGGTTCCAGGCGCGCCTCGAGATTGCGAGTGAACGGGAGGTAGTCTTCGTCAAGTCCGTCCAGAAAGGCAACCACCAGTTCCTGTTCGGTGACTGTAGCGCCGAGAGCGAGCATTTTGTCATAGATGGCCTTTGCTCGGTGGATATATTCATGGATTGTCTCGTTACCACGAGCGAGACGAAGAAGAGACTTGCGGAGCGGGACGATGATGACGGGAGAGCTCGAGGCATAGACTGTGGCGAGGGCATCCCAGGAGGCGAGAGCAGTGGTCTTGTTGACAATGGTAGGCATCACGGCTTCCGTCAGTGAGAGATTAATCCAGGCAAGGACGAGCTGATCATTCTCGTACCAGGTTGCATAGTCTGAATTGGGTTGACTCTCGACAGTCGAGGGAGGAGGAGGAAGAGTGCCATCGATGTGTCTAATGAGACGATTATATCGAAGCAGAGGGTGAATCTGAGCACGCCATAGCAAATAATTGGTTGGAGTTAATTTGATAGTGAGCTGGGGATTTGAAGGAATCAACAAGCGATGTGGAGAGGGAGATTGGATGGACGAAGAAGAAGAATCAGATGTAGTGGAGGAAGTAGCCATTGAAGGAAGAAGCAGAAGACAGAAAAGGAAGAAAAGAAAAGGTATGTAACTCGTTTGAGTTTATTATGGCTCTGATACCATGAAAGGGCTCAGAAAACCTGAGTTGTGATTGCATTATTGATATGTATTTATACAATGAGGTTTCAATTAATAGCTATTCCTAATGAAAGGTAATTCCCCACTAACATAAACTTAGGAACAGAAGAACAGAAAAGTAACAGTCACAAACGAAGAGAGGGGAGAAGTGGTGAGGTAGTTGCCGAGTTTGTCTCTCTCTTATCACAAGCCACTTACATACGAACAAGAACCAACACAAGAACTACTACTATAAAGATTACACATATGGTCATCCGAGCACTTTTACTATGCTATAAAGTATTGGTGCTTTAATGTATAACTTTGAGTTGTACCATAACATTAAATGTATAAGTTTAGGTTGTACCATAAAGGAATTTGTACTTTTATGTTATGGTACAACTTTAAGTTTTAAAGTTATACCATCACATAGAAGTACAAGTTCAAGTTGTACCATAAAAGAATTTCTATAAAGAGTATAGATGTAATTTGAAGTTGTACCATAACGTTAAAGGTACAACTTTAAGTTGTACCATAAAGACAAAAACCTATAGCACCAATACTATATAGCATTGTAAAATTCCTCATGGTCATCCTACTTTGTAGTGCACTGATAGCATTTCTCATTCTCTGCAATTCAAGTAAACTAGCATCACTGATCTCAGTAACCTTCGTCAAGTCTTCAATCATCGCCAACTTTTCTTGTTTCCTCTTCTTCGCCTTCTCTTCTGCCCTACGAAGACGCCCTTAAAGTGACTCTATATGCGCTAAATTTAACTTCAGCTGCTCATTCTCTTCCTTTAATCCATCAAACCATAGAATCACTTTCAGATGTACCATCAACCCAGCGAAAAATGCCAGTTCTTGCTTTCATCCATCCAAAACGGGCAAGAAAAAAACGTTCTTCCTGGATTTAAGGATGTGCGAGATGTATTCATAACACAAGGAGCTTTGTGGACCTTAAATCTTATCACAGTTGCGTTTGATGAACTCAAAGAGCCCGAACCTTTATCGCCTATTTTTCCAACACGCCTCAACATTGTTTTAGAAGGGGGTTTGTCGGAGAGGAAGAGAGAACGCGAGAGAGGAAAAGAAAGGTAAGAGAATTGGGTTCGGAGTAGGGAGAGGTGAAGACGGCGAGGCGACGACGACAGATGGTGGCGGCAGATCGGGGACGAATGGATTGGGGAAGCGATAGGGTTATGTGGGGTGAGGGAGACTTTTTTGTTTTATAAGAGGGGGGGGGGGGGGGTGAGTGTTTTTCCTTTTTTTTAATTAATTAATAAAGTTAAAGAAAATAAATTAACAAAATATTTATTTATTTGATTTTTTTTCTGACATGGCACCGACCTGGCGCATTGGCCGTCCAAATTGACGGTCAACCAACGCATCAGCCCAAAATTGTATAGATGGTGTATACTCTGTGCCAGGATAGGAGTTTCAAATAGTTTGGGCCAAAATAGTAATTCTGTGAAAAGTTCGTGCCAAAATAAGGTATTAACCCAAAACTTTCTATGTAAAACTCAGACAAGGCAACATGACTAACTATATAAATCAAGTTCAAGAGAAACGACTACGTACAATGGTAGTTGTGTAATGAGTTGGATCAAAATATAAACATACCAAACTAGACTAACTCAATGCTCAACAACTAAATTCAACTGAATGGCCTAATAGCAAGGTTCAAGAAAGCGCTAGGCGTAAGGTGAGCGTTGAGGCTTTGCCTTGCGCCTAGCATGCCTAGGCGTCGCCTATACGTGCCTAAACGTTAAAGGTAAACATAGCAAAGTATCTCACACTTGTCTAGAATCACAAGTTTATGAACCATTATTATCGCATCGATCTCTCATTTCTAAAATTTCATCAATAGCACATAGTAAAAAATAAAACATAGCGTGGAGAAATGAGTAAGAAAGAAAAAGTTCGAAAATAGAGAAGCACATTAAGAACGAAGAAGCGCAAAAATGAAAGAAGAAACTACTTTTAAGATGTCGTCTCTAACTATATCCGAGCCTAA
Organism: Linum trigynum; assembly: GCA_964030455.1. NCBI lineage: Eukaryota > Viridiplantae > Streptophyta > Magnoliopsida > Malpighiales > Linaceae > Linum > Linum trigynum. The sequence continues at coordinate 37,231,807 of OZ034822.1, read as the reverse complement.
CTATAGAGAAATCAAGATTGTCCTCTCTAGTAGCGTATCAAAAGGTAGAAAGAAAACATTATGACATCATTTTGAGACCCAACCCAATGCTGAGTAGGCACCAACGAGACTACAACGTGATCATGACGCCTTCACCGCTACTTTTTACCAAAGCGACATGTTTTTCTTCTGGATTGCACTTAGGCGAGCGCCTAGGCAGGCCTTTAAGAACCATGTTGTTCTGACATCATCCACACTGTCACACCCTAAATTCGAATCTTGGAGACTTGGACCAACAAAAAAAATCTCAACAAGTTGAGGCAAACCCAATCGACTTGACTGCCAATGAGAAACTAGAGAGGAAGGAAGATAAGCTGTTTCAATCAAGTTCAATCATTTTCTTTCGCAATGTGGCAAGAAGGAACTGGAACACTTAGCATTGGCTTGGAAAAAACCGTAAATCTGATACAAGATTTGTCCCAGCTGGCACAGTTTACAATATCTCAGCTAGATGGATGCATGCAAAAACAAACCCAGTTCAGCCGCTCTACATAATATAACCCAGGACCTCATGCTCCAGATACTTCAACCATTTCCTGCTCCACTGTGCTGGGCGTAACTGGGTAGTACTTGTAGTGCAACTCACCAACATCGTCGCCAGATAGCTTCTTCCATCCATTCGGCCCAACATGATAAACTGTAAAGTGAAAGCCAAACGAATCAGGGTCACGCTGAGAGCGACGAACAATCTATATACCGATATTATAGCTAGTAGGAGGGAGAAGGAAAGGTTACCGCTGGCAACTCCACCACTGGCTCCATCACGGAATGTTGCATGGTATATAGCTCTTCTAGCTAGCTCCGCAGCCTCTTCGATTGACATATCATACCTGTACCTATAAGAGTTCAAGTTCATTGAAATAAAATTGTTAAACAACATCCATTCAAAGACTCAAATATGTTATGTCCCTAATCTATTTCTAAGGCTAGGCTCTTATCACTGTGATTGCCCACATTATGGGATGGCAAAATGGTTTTCTGATTTCTGGTTTAATCGAAACCAAACCACTTACCCAAAATTAATTGAAGCCAAAGGCCATGTCTTCATGAAATTTACTTGACCTATTACTGAAGTTTGATAAAAATTAAATCACATGTTTAAAATTCTACCAATTTACAAACTTTCATATCATTTTTGGCTTAGTTTTTCACTTCCACAAGTATAATGTTAAAAGTTTGGTTATTCAAAACCAAAATATTGCTTGCAGTAACCAAAATAATGTTTTTTGCTTTGGTTTCACGAACACTTGTTTTTTGGTTTTCAGTTAACCAAAACCAAACCATTCTCACCCCTCCTAGACAAATAAAAGAAGGAAAGAAACAAATGAGTACATTGCAAAGGAGCAACACTCACCCACTGTCCAACACACCATAAGCATACGGGGAGCCAGATCCAACAGAGAATCTTGGTCCTTTCAGCCTTCCTCCTTCGCTATCTACGTAATATAGACCAGGACCCTGCATTTTAAAAGATCCACAGCTTAAATAATTCCGCAAAGACATTACACAAGATCAGCAGAGTATTTGGGTGGATCATTACCGTTTCATCCCATCCAGCAATCATGGTCCCAACAGAAAGACCCATTCCACGGTAAGAGTAGAGTATGTTGGCGAGGAGCTTCGATGCCCCAGTAACCGAAATCCTCCTCTTATTTGCCAACTCATGCAGACGGCACTAAGTTACGCCAAAAACATTAGAATTAGCTCTTACATACAAAGACTACGGAATCTGAATAGATATATCAACCATAAGAACTACACAGAACAATATAACACTGACAATAAGAGGAATCCTACATAAAACCATTGCAAGGGATGGTTATACTCTAGGAAGAAGCCTATCTGTACATGCGGATCCCTATACCTGAACTTTGATCGTTTCAACAGACACAGAACCTATACAAATATATTTCATAACCAGCTTATAGCATTTGGCAATAAATTGATTAAGCTCCACAGTTTCATGCTTGAATGGGAATTCTAGACAATCTAATAGCCTCATTCACGTCAATAGCCAGTTAATAATTCAACTATGACCAGGTCTAAGCATAGAATCCGTGAGCATGTGATACCTTAATGCCAAGATTTCTGTGCCAGAACTGGCAGTCGGCAGCTCCACCAGCCATCGTACCAAGCATGTAAGGATTGATTTCAATGATCTTCTTCACAGATTGGGAAGCTGGAAAGACCAATATAAGAGGGTACTCAGCCAAGTGAAGAGAGAACCGCACTACATACATCATAACAGAATTAATTATACAACAGCTTGAAATAACATCAGATAGCAAAATGTACAGATATAGCCTCCCATGCTGGCTCGAGAATCCGCAGCCACCATGACACCTTCCTTGAAGATAAAAGCCAGCGTGGTCGTGCCCTTTGCTGGCTTCACCATCTGTATAGCCTCCTTCTGGAAACCATCGAACTGCAAACCCCAAAAGAAAAAAAACACATACACACACAATTCAGAACCAAATTCTTTGCAGCAAGCAAAGCACATGAGATAGAACAGATTGAGAGCTCACGTCAAGAGTTGTGGGAAGGTCAAAAGCTGGAGCAGCGGTGAATCCATCGACCATCTGGCAGTTCGTGCCGAAGAGCGGCAGAGCCGACTCGAGACCAGTCGTGTCAAGCTTCATGATCTACAAATTCAAACGAGCGAACAACAGTTCATATGATTCAGTACCTCTAAAAGGCGAGAGTTCGGCCATATCTAGGAAGACGAATCTAATTAGCGGGCAGAGAGACTAAAATTTGCAGATGAGAAACCCTAGAAAAGCTAATGCGAGGCAGTTTGGAAGGAGAAAAAAAGATCGAGTAATCGGAACGCACCTTCGGTTAGACTGAGAGCAGCTGGAGTGGGTAGAGTGACTTTAGCTCGATGATATCTCGGTGCCGGAGAAGGAAAACGGAGATATGATGCAGAGAATGGAATGTGGTCGGAGAAAGGGAAAGTGGGGAAAATATGCAGATCGATTTCTTGTCCCGCGGGCAAGAAGGAAGCAGTATTGGGCCTGGAATTTTTTTTTTTTTTTTTTGTTAAAGGAATGACGTAAAGCGCTCTAATTCGTTGAAGTAAATATCGAATAATCATGAGCAATGCCCATCACATCGTACAACAACCATCTACCAAGGTCAGGGTCGCACACATTAAATCGATGTGTGCCAAAATTAACAAAGTGACCCCTATTTGCCAGAAAATCAGCAGCAAAATTAGCTTCCCTATACACATGGCTAATTCGTACCTCCCAATCTCTGTTGAGAAGAACAAAAAACTGTCTAGCTAATATGCCATGGCGATGATCATCATCAAAGCACTTCCTGGCAACGTCGATGGCTGCAGTAGAGTCCATGTTGAGCTGGACTTTCTTGTAGCCCCTTTCCCACGCAATCCGAAGTCCCTCAATCGCACACTTCAGTTCAGCACTGGTAATGGAGCAGCAACCGAGGTTACTAGTGAAAGCATCAGTGCAACGCCCCAAGTGGTCTCTCAGCAGACCCCCCGCAGCAGCTTTCCCAGAGGGGGAGATCACTGATCCATCAGTCTGGACCTGAATCCAGCCTTCATCAGGCGGTTTCCATGACACAGGTTCATTCTGGTAGCTCCTCTTCAAGTTGCAGCAGTCAATTTCATTTCTTTCCTTGGCCTATTGAATGATGTTGAGCCAGGCCTCTACTCTACATCGGAGACTAGTCTCATTATAGCTCTTACCATCCAAAACCTCCTCGTTACGCTGCTTTCAGAGATTCTGGCAAATCACACCAAAATCCACTCCATTTTCTTCATGCAGAAGGTTTGAGAGAAGCCACTCCTGGAAGTTGCATCTGGTGTCGATCCTTGACAGCTTCTCCCAAATCCTTTTTGCCTTATCACGGGTTCTCAGGATGTGCTCGATCGATTCCTCACAGTCTGTACATCGATTGCAGTTGCTGTTATCAGAAATTTTTCGCCTCGCTCGTTCCTTGTTGGTGAAGAGTCTTCCGTGGAGGACAAGTCACAGGAAGTGCTTGATCCTGTTGGGTCCTTTCCACCTCCAGAGAGCTTTCTAGGGTCCTCCTTCGTCTTCCTCATCATCCTCCATGTTGGCAGCAAGACAGTAGGCAGATTTAAGTCGAAATTTCCCATCACGTTCCAGTCCCCAGATCATTTTGTCCTCCCCCAGCTCGATACTTGGTCTCTCCATTTCTGCAATAAGCAAAAGAATGTCATCAGGTAGGAGCTCTTTCAGTTCATCCCATTTCCACTCACCTTCTTCTGTGACCCAGTGCGCCACAGGGGTCTGTTTCTCCTCATTAGTGATATCTTTGGTTAGGAAATCTTCAAGAACCAAACCATTCTCAATCCAAGGAGGCTGCCAGAAGCTTGTTGATTCACCATCCTTGATACTCCAACATGAGGCTTCTTTCATAAGAGGCATGGCTTTCACCACAGCTCTCCAGAGGCGGGAGTGATTGGTTTTCTTCATTGAGACAATGTTTCCATTTCTCAGTTTGTAATACTTTCCCTGTAAGACCTGGATCCAAAGATCAGTTTCGTTGTTAAGCATTTGCCAGGCCAGCTTGATCATAAATGCTTTATTTAAACAACGGGTTGATCTAAGACCAAGACCTCCAAGCTTCTTAGGAAGGCAAATCCTTTCCCAAGACACCAAGTGAAGTTTCCTTTTACCATCCATCGAGCCCCAAACAAAACCCCTAATCCTCCTATCAATCTCATCACAAACAGAAGCAGGAATAGGGGTTGTTTGCATAGTATAGGTGGGGATTGCATTCAAAACAGATTGGGCAAGAGTAACTCTTCCTGCAAGAGAGAATTCTAGCTTTCCAGGAGGTGAGCTTATGATCCATCCTGTCTAAGATATATCTGTAGGTGTTCTTAGTGAGTTTACCATGGAGCACAGGGAATCCAAGATATCTTCCAAGATCATTGGTTCCGTTCACTTGGTCATTTCGTTAACGGATCTATTATGTCGTTTGGAGATAAGGATTTAGACCAGGACCAATGTTGTAGCCTTGTAGGAACCAAACCAGAGCACGATCCGGTAACGTCAACCGCTCACATTTTAAAGATGCAACCGATATTAGATCGTTTAAAAAATGTTAGAGAATCAGTACTTTTTAAACAATAATATCATAAGTAAAAAACACATAAGAAAGTAATTTAATAAGTTAATGGCTAAAATAAAATTTACTTTGCAGTTACCACTTAGTAATTTTACATTATATCCATCATTAATATATTGTACACTTTTGTCAACTTTTAAGGGATTCAAATTTCCTGTTTTCCCCTTCATTCGCAGTTGGAGTAATTAAGTAATTGACCAGCTCTCTTTAGCGAACGACCAACCTTACCCGTTCCCTTTTTCTTATTTTTCCCACCAAACCCGTCCTTCACATATCTCTCTTCAGTTTCACAGGTATTCAATTAAAATACTCTCTTTAATTTTTTCCTTTCCCAACCTTGGAGAAGAAGAACGCGATTTTGGTAATCGGTTTGGAGAAGAAGAACTCGATCTGGTGGTCGGGTTTTAGCCTACAGTGGACTGCTTTTCTGATTGTCGAGTTCTTCGTCGCCGCTGTTTCCTCTGGTTATTTCTTCTTCCCCTTTTTCGAACCAAATTTTCAATCCCCATTTCCTTTCCCCCTCCCGTAGCAATGACAAACACTGATGGCAGAACCCTTTTAGGCTAACAATGATAACTTCTGGTATTCTTCTTCCCATTATTGTATATGCATTCTCATAAATCGAAGTCATAACCTCCTTTTCATATCTGGTTGTCAATAAATTCCACGTTTCGATGGGTTCTTCGAGTTCATGTGTACCCTGTGTATTTATCTTCTGGTTGGGCTTAGGGTTCCCCATTCTCATTAACAAGTAGGATTTGGAATTGCCCCGGTTCTTTGCGATTAGGGTTTATACGGGCTGCTTCCCTTTCAATCCGAGGAGGATTGTCGCCCAAACCATCTTCTTGGGTTGTTAATCGACAGCTGGAAGTCCCTCCTTAGCCATCCATTTCGTCCCAACATTGCAAGGTCTCCTAAATCTAACTTTTGCTAGAGTCCTTAGATGATAGTTGTCTTTTCTCCTTCATGCAACACTGGCAAGTCGATCTGAAGAACAGTTCCATGTGGCAAAGACGACGGCTTTCCTGTCCAGGCAATCTTCTTCCCGATAGTATCGATGAATACCTATGAAACTAAAGCTGGGGAGTCATCAATTGTCCAAAACACTGTCAGTAACATGCAAACTAGTGTGTCGTGTGAGTTTCAATACCAAACTTGGGCATTTTATTCAAACCACGATTTCTTATAAATCATTTTAGCTAAGGTGAGGAAGTGTTGTAGATTATTATTTCATTCATCTTGCAGTGCAAATAGCTATTTTTCTTCCAACGCCTAGGCACGCTTAATATACGCCTAGGCGAGCTAGGCGCTAGGCGAACACTCAACGCCCGCCTTACGCCTAGCGCCTTTCTGAACCTTGAGTAATATAAGGATATGTTGTCACTACACTATAATTCATTACTTGTTCATTAATTGTCAAAAAATAATTAATTTATTGGTTTCATTCATGACACTATTATTCGACAATAGATTGTTGGGTATTATAATTATTTTATGGCTGATGAGAGATTTGTTGGATTGAAAGAAATTGATAAATGATCTCAGATCATGATGGAGACAAAAGTGCATAGTTATATCGGTCAGTTTATTTGCTTCTGAAATTAGTTTTGATACTACTAGTTGCAACTCCGAACGTAAAAAGAGCATTTTTAGATTGATATATTAAGAACTAGTTTTGTGCCCGCCCAATGGGCGACGAGTTTCATTTGTTTGTAAATTTAATTCTATTATATGTCATTTTTTCAATGGTATCGGGCTCCTAGTTTTTCATATTAATTTATTATTGTTATCAATTATCTGTGTTTCATCATATATGACATATGAGGGGCGCTTTGAGTAAAAAAAAAATGAGGGGCGCTACATTTACTCCATGTTTTAATCATGATCAACAATAATGTCAAACAACGTTGTAACTTCATCAATGTTTGGAAAATAGTATTCATATCATCTAATCTTTGATTGACCAGCAATTTTCAACTTCATAAGTTGTACATGGTTTAAACTAGTGTACGCCACCTTACCGTACTCATATCGAGTTTTGCTATTTAGACCATGAATTAACGGAGTTTGAGACATGATACTATACCATAGTATCTAATGGGCGAACCTCGGTCTCTAATTCTCAATCCAAATCGTAAGATCCATTTAATACAAAATTAATAACCAAGGATGATTATTTTTCAAAATATATCAAAGTACAACTAATAGGTGTGAACGAAGATGTATATTGCACCTCGAGTGTATGCTACCCTTTTCCACCATTATATTAAAGTACAACCAAACTTGCTATGCTTCTATATTACCTTCAACAATTTATGAATGATATCAAATCAAAATGTTAGTTATAGAGACACTTTGTTTTCACTTCATATTATCATCCGATATCAAATGTGTGACTAATTTGTAATTGGAATTGTGTGATAACTTAATACAAACATAAAGGCGCCCTGTTGTGAAATTAGTACATTAGATGAATGTAAAGGACATTGGTCAGTGTATGATCATGGGTTGGTTTTACAGGACACGGTCCGTGTACGTCCCGCACTAGTATACAGGATATCGATCAGGTATGATCTCGTAGTGGATTTACAGGACACCAGTCTAGGTACGATCCACGGTGGTATACATGAGATCTAATGTACTACCGGGGGTGTGTATGGCTTGGCAAATTAAGAAGTAAAAAGCATTGAATCAACCTAACCATGCATGTGATTGAATCCTTGTATAAAAATTTCTTATGATGTGGTTAAGTGATGACTTCCTATGATGTGATATATGAAATGTGCATGTCGATGATGATGGTTATGTGATGGTTTTCTATGGTGTTTTAGACAATGATTTATGGCGTGATGTTTTGCTTTGTTAGACGGGGTTAAATGGTGATGTCGATATGATGTGATACTTGATGCATACATGTTTATACAGTGAGTTATCAAGAGGCTGGGTGATGGCCCTTACGTTGTTAATGTATGAATTCTTTGAGTTTGAGATGATGAATTTGGTATGACATGTGGTGATGATGAATTTGGTATTGGTGTGCGGTGATATTCTTAAACACATGAAATTGTTGAGTATCACTAAATTGAATTATGTTAATATATTCCATTAATCTTAAAATATAAGAACATAACATTATTATGACTATGGTTTTGACTTAGCAAACCATCATTTTTTACTTAATCTATTATCTCTTAATAATCTAGTAAGAACACAAAAAAATATTATTTTTCTAGTACAACGCGATAAGAGTGTATTAGCTCATATATTTATAGTAGCTATTTTTTGTGGGAATAGTAGCTATTTTCTAACAAATTCAACATAATTGTATTGGTTCACATATTAAAATGTCAAATCATGTAAAAGTTAATAATTGGGTACCAACTAAATTCATGTTTTTTGGATTTTTTAATTATTTTTTAAAAATTATAAAAATTATCAATCATATTATAAACTAAAAAATAAAATAGGTTATTTTTAGCTGTTAATGATTTCTAATAATTTCTTAAAAATAGAATACAAAATTTAAATCGTGATAGTTTTTATTGCGTAATGTACAGAAGTCAACCATTAAATAAAAATTGAATTTTATGTTTTGTAGAATTTTTTAAATGAGTATTAATCTTGTTGTGATTAATTATATAAAAGATATTTTATTCTATTGGTTAAACAACTTAAACGATTATAGTTTGAGCTCCTAGGGTGCATGATTAAATCTTAGTTATAGTGATTGATATACATATTTTTTTGTGATCAATAGCATCAAATATACTTTATCATACTGGTTGAACACTTGAAATGATGATAGTGTGAGGTCATAAGTCATAGATTCAAATCTTGGTCATGATGATTGATACACATGTTTATTTAGTTTTATTTTAATATAATTAAAAACTTAAAATGTTAAAATCGTAAATACATGGAAAATTGTGGAGCTATCTTTGTGCTACGTGGCAAAAACTTTCTCCACAACGGCCATAATATATGTTAAGACAAGTTTTGAAGTCGAATTGATGATCAGTTTGTTAATGATTGTTTAGTGGGAATATCGAAAGAGGCTCACTTAAAAGTGTAAACAAACAATGTATTTTGTAATTCTTTCATAATATGAAAACTCGTCGTAGTTGTTTATGCAAACAATAATTATATTAATCGCTTATTTCTTTATCTATTAATGAATTATTGGGATATTATTAATTTAAATTATTAAATTTTTATATATTAAAAAAGGGAAAGGGGTAGTTCCGAATCCTGCCTCCGCCACTGTTGACTGCTACGGGTTAGGGTGCCAAACACTCTCAAGCAACTTTCCTTCCACAAGTAGCCAACTATCCAACACCAAACTGCTCCATATAACAATCCAGCTATTAGGGGTGGGCATCGGTGCGGTTCGCACCGCACCGCACCACATTGATATAAACCGAACCATACCGCATCTTAATTGGACGCACCGCATGTTCAACCGCTAAGTTATCGGTGCGGTCAAACCAAACCGCATAAATTAGCGGTTTGGCACGGTTTAGACCGCGTTTTTACCGCAATTCATTATGATTTGTACAACGTATCCAATACAGAGCATGCCAAAATCAAGAACGGAATCAAGAATTGCTACTGCTGGAGCTGGTGCACTGTTCGCGTAGCCGTCAAACAGAGCATGCCAAAAATCGATAACTTCTACTACTGGAGCTGGTGACTCTGTTTTCCTGCCACCAAAACAGAGCATGCCAAGTTTCTCGTTAGCTCTGTATCGGGCATGTGGTGGTAATTAAGATGCGGTGACTCTGCTAGAGCTAAATTCGTTGTAGTCTTCTGATTCCTTCCAACAATCAGTTTCCCTCTTTCACCTCTATCACTCTATGAAGTTAAAATACCATCCCATTAATTGCATCAGTACGCATAGTTTCCATCTTCCACCTGACTAATTAAGGAATACAAACTTCTATGAAGTTACAATCCCATTAATAGCATCAGTACGCCAAAGCACCGAAGCTCCGAGAATAGGATAGATCGAGATGCCTTCGATCCTTGAAATCTCCCGCCTCTTGGTGTTGTGCGACGTCGAGAGGGACGAGAAGCTGGGGAAGGCCGAATGCGGCGGAAAGAATGCTCGGATCTGGTGCCGCCGGAGAGAAGATGGCGTCGTCGCCCAGAGGATAGCTCTTGTGTTGTGTGCTGAGAAAAGGCGTCTGGGTGATGGATTTCTACAAATCTACTCGACTGGTGATGGGCGTATTAAGAATTAACGGTTTACGGTTTACGGTTTTGAACCGCAACCGAAAGGTTTCGGTTAATCCAAACCGCGAACCACCAACCACTTCACGATTAGACCATAAATGAAACCGTTAGTTTAACGGTGCGGTTTGAAGCGGTTTGGAGCGGTTTGGTCAAACCAATGCCCACCCCTACCAGCTACACATCAGCCCCATGGCAAATTTGCAATATCCAGACATCCTGACCAGGTTTGAGGCCATGCTTGTGTCAGTACACTGTACATCAAAAGAGTAGCTTCAGCAAAAGAATAAATGATCTCTGGTTTCCCTAGCAGCATCACAGAAAGCACACAGATCAGAGTCAATTATCACCCAATCATGAAAGCTTGTCTCAAAAATTTGATTCTATCACGTATAATCAGCCATCTCAGCAGCCTATACTTAGGGAAGCAGTATTTTCCCCACAACAAACCATACCATTGGACCACTGGATTTTTCATACGAATAGATTGCCAAGTCGTTTGAATTGAAAACCTTGGCATCAGTTTTCCCTGTCACGAGACCTGCCCTCCCCACTGCATCAACAAACAATATTGAAACCATGGTATGCACTTAGCTTCCTCCATATTTAAGACCCAAGAGAGTTTTCTGACAAATCCCACAATCATTTTTTTTTTTACAATACGAAAAAGTTAATATTTTCTGATTGTTTACAATATATAGATTTGAACTTATATACTCCAAACGACTCATACTTCATAATTAATACACATTGATGCAACGATCTCATTCATAAATGTCTGATACATGATTTGTGTTAACGCGACTCGTGGATTATACACACATAAGGTCCTACCAACGTATTGGCTCTATAAAATGATGAGACGATTGAATCGAATCCAAGTGCAAATATATAAAATGGGGTAGAGATTTTGAAGGTGAACTTATCTCAAAAATAATTGGCTTAATTCACCTGCATAGCCATGTTTTTCACGATTTTGACAATTATAGACAATTCCGTCCAATTCTTTAACGGTTCACTTAACCCGCTGACTAGACTAACAACAGCGGTTGATGTGGCGTGTTTTATTTTGCGTCCTTGCCAGGTGGAAAACAACCATATTTTTTTAATTAATGAATAAATAAAATTAAAAATAAAAGTTAGGACATATCTGTCGCAAAACCCTCTACCATGGGAAAAAAATTCCCCAAATCCTCCGCCTATACTCCATTCCAATTAAAATTCCCCAAATCCTTCGCCTATACTCCATTCCAATTCTGATTTCAGACCCAGACCCTTGTCTCTTTCAATCGACAAACACAGTGGAGAAGGAAGGAACGAAGAAGCGAGCTAGACCTAGGTTCGCCGCCCACTTTGCCCACCGATCATTACCACTACCCCGCCCGCTTTTTAATCGGTCACTTCACCTGTCAGTAACCAAGAGGTGGTGACCTCTGGCATCACCGCCGTCGAGCAGCTAGTCAGCGTCCCAACGGGTTCGACGAGGAAACATCCTTCCCGCCGACCACCATGACTACAGGGATTAGAACGATCAGGAACTGCAAGATCCGCTTGATGTTGGCGGAGCTCGACATCGACCCAGACCCCGACCGACGACGCGAAGAAGAGGGGGCCAAGATCTTGCTCCTGCTGGTTCCATTGGCGGAGCTTGGAAGGTTTGCATCCAACTCCGGCCGCTATTAATCGTTTCTTCTTTTCGAGCGTTGATGAAAGAAAACCCAGTTCTTAATTTCAAGCTTCATCCCAAAAACCCAGAATTCTAGATCTACTTTGTTAAATTTATGTGAAAATGAGTAAAGAAGCGGAAGAGTTCTTTAGGTAATGGGAGATGAAGGGGAAGGAGAGGGTGATTTGGGAGAAGAATTGCAAATGGGAGGCTGTGGGTTGGATTTGGGAGGTGCCGTGGGGAGGGCACCGTGGCCGCCGTCCGGCGCCTTTGCTTGAGAAGATGAAGGCCTAGTGCCTCAGATCTAAAAGAGAGAAGGAAATATTAAAGAAAAGCAAAAATTATTGAAATAATACTTATTTAATTTTTGAATTTAAAATTATTGTTTAAAATACGACGTGGCATCCACGTGTGTCTAGTTTGAGATGATGTGTCGCCCCGGTGGCATCCACGTCAACTTAACATCCACTTAACTGACGGTGTACTTAACGACGTTAAAGTTTGTAACGGAAATGGCTAAAGTTGTCAACCTAATTTAAAAATTGTGGCTATGTTTGTGTATTTTTTGAAAAGTGGCTATAATTGTCAAAATCGTGAAAGTTATGGCTATGGAGATGTATTAATCCAAAATAATTCTGAACAACCCATACCACTTTAGAATGGGAAAATTGTCAGAGTAAAGAAAATTGCCATGGCCAACTCACAGTCCATGTCTGTTGTATTGTGAATCAAACTTTCATGGGCCTCACCCATTTGTTTAAATAAATGGGCCGTGGTACTACTTGTCACTAAAATCAACACAGATTATTGGGCCAGGCTGCTGTTTACATGCTGGGCCAAGCAGCAAGCCTAACAGACTATCACTTTAACAATCCCAAAAGGTGGAAGTAGGGGAAAAAATTTGTCGAAAATCATTGCTGGCTATGGGGTTCGAACCCATGCGCACTTATGTGCAGAAGATCTTAAGTCTTCCCCCTTAACCTCTCGGGCAAACCAGCTTACATGTTATTTCTTAGCTTTTTGCTTTATTAAAATCCATTTGTGACATTGAAACTCATTTATTGAACTTGTAGTTGTCATATATGCACAGAACCTGGACATCCCTTGATTTTAAATGCTTCACATGCGATATTAAGTGATTGCGTATTTGCATTATTAGTGTGTGTGGTCGTCCGTACAAACTCTCACTCTCATTACCTCGTCTTCCCCACCAGAGAGTATGAAGTTTTGTTGGGAGATGCATCGAATTTGGCCTCTACGATTCTGGAGGGTACTACCGGTGGCCATGTTACACTCTAGTCCAAAATATGGTTAAATTGGGATAAGAAACAACACGAGAAAATCTATAGAAGATTAGGGCTATTAACGGAATTAAAAAAACATGTTTTGATTTGATTCAGTTTGTTCCGATTGTAATTGAGTTCACTTACTTTTTGCTTTTGTAGCATCCGAAGAATTCAAAATCTGAAGGAAGTATTGTATGTGAGCATCGACACTTAATTCAACTGTACTAATTCAGTTTGGTCTTTTCCAAATTAATATTGGCTATGTCAGATTTGCTCATTAGACCATATTATCATAGTTCGTCCTTTATTCCAGGATCGAAGTTGGCGGAGCTCCGCGCCGGCATCGACCAACGACGCGAAGCATAGGGGGAGAAGGAACCGAGGTCACCTTCCACCGGGGAAAGTTAATTTGCTAACTTGAAGATTCGTTAGCAGATACTAACTGATATCCAAAATATATGAACTAATATCCAAGTACTAAAGTATCTACAGAGCATAGACTAGTATTCAAAGTTTGCTAACTGATATCCACCATGAATCAACTATTATCCCAAATTCACAAACTAATATCTAGACAACACAAAATAGTATCCAAACAGCACATAATTAGTATCCAGATTACACATAAGAGTATCCAGATAATCCATAAGAGCATCCATATTGAATACTAGTTGGTTGATTGTGGATATTAGTTGGTATCTGCTATATGGATACTATTTTGTGATATTTTGAATACTAGTCTGTGCTATCTAGATACTTAACAGACTTGGATATTAGTTCATACATTTTGGATATTAGTTAGTATATACTAATGAATCTTCAAGTTAGCAGAATAACTAGGCTGCCTTCCACCAGCCGCCTGATGTCGGATTTACCGCCAAGGAAGGAGATGAAGAAGACCCTGTTGGAGTCAATTTCTCGCGATCGGGGCACTGTTTGTTGAAGGAGAAGAAGAAGAAGAGGTTGTTCGCCAGGGAGGCAAACTCGAAGGCAGGTGTCGCAACTCTCTTCGCAGGAACGTTGACTTCCTAATACACAACTCCTAATAAAGGCCGAGTGTAAACAATAAAAGGGACTGCAGTATAGTGACACAAGTAATAAGTATAAAATCCACGTGTCTCTAGTGTTATTATTACTCAATTTTAGTTTATTATCTAGCAAATTATATTGAGGTTTAATTAACTAAACTAGTCGACAAGCTAAACTAGGTTAAACTACTAATTACAGGTTGGGAACTCACTTAGGGTATGATTTCCCCCCTAGATTAGAGTTAGCCAAGTTGTAATTCACCCAATTCAATTCAGTTGACATTTACACTGCGGAAAGTTCTCAAACAGTCTGGAGTTTCGACTAAAGTGTTTCAGACCCTCTTGAATAGATTACCTAGAAGGCAGCTAACCTTCACTGGAGTACCCTAACCAAGGCAATAAGATTCAAGCTTCCTCTACTGGGATTTTACGCCAGTACAAAGCAGTGAATCGATTGACTCTCGCACAATCAACTCACTACTTCAAATTCATGTTGCTCTATTAACCTATGCATATACTATCGTTCTAGGTCAAAGCTGAAACTACAGGAATGTGATCAGGATTCAAGCAATTCTAAATAAAAATCGCAACTGAATATAAAATGTTAATAAATCATGAATTCGAGTTCATACAACTCTTCCTAGCATACAAATCTAGGGTTCCTCAAAACTTAAGTGAAGGGAAGAATACAATATAACTTTCCAAGTCTTCAATCTTCATGTCTGGGCTTGTTCCTCGAGCTTTCAAGGCCAATAAATCCTCCAATTCCACTCCAAGATCGCCATCTCTCTTTGGTTAGTCCCTCGGGTGTTTGGAGTCCAAACCCAACTCTCTCTCTTAAAAAATTGAACTAATTATCAATCCTATTCTTTGTTCCACCTCGATTAAATTGGACACAAAGGGTATATTGGAAGGTCTCAAATTAGCTTGTGAATATGATTTTGACTGTGTGGTCCAATATGACTACCAAGTTCCAGTTCAAGCTTGATCTCAAGCATAGGAGAAACCAAGGGGGTTCAGAGGTGTCCTGTGACACTGAGGATTTTTTAGTAAACAAAAAACCACATATATGTATCAATCATGGATCAAACTCATCACCTCTAGGTGATATAAGAGTGTCTTACCACTACACTTTCAGGTTTAAAAACTATCATAAATCACTTTATCACACTATAAACAAAATCCTCAATTGAAATTACCCCAAAATCGATTTCTATGTCTTCCGGAGTTAGTTTTGACTCTACCATTGCAACTGCAAGTGTAGAAATAGCATTTTCAGCTATGAGCTATATTAAGAACAAGTTTCGAAGTCGAATTGTGACGAGTTTGCTAATGATTGCTTAGTTGGATAGATTGAAAAAGACTTAAAAGTGTAGACAACGAATGTATTTCGCGTTTCTTTCATAATGCGAAAGGCATTGTGGTTGGTTATGAAAACAATGATTGTATTAGTTAGATGTTTCTTTATTATTTACGAATGAATTATTTGGATAATATTAGTTTTAATTACATATATTAAATAATTAAATAAGTATTTATATATTTATATTTTGGAAAGAGGACAACATATGTACTTATAAATGCTGACTCCGCCATTAATTTCAAGATTCCACGAAATAGCGCTAGAAGCGTGTGACTTGGATGGTTGTATCCTTACATCCACCACTCTAATATATTAGAGTTTTATAAACTTTTCTCCATTTTGAATTTGTTGTTTTCTCCTTAATTTTTGGTAGGGGTATAATAGTAATTTTTTCCTTATTATTTCCAACACAGACAAAAAATAAAACCCCACATCATTTGGGTTAGTTATTCTTTTTGCCATAGGGAGAGTGTTGTCGATAAATTATAATTGCTTTCTTTTTATTTATTTAATTTAATTTTTATTTAATTTATTTTAATTTACATATATTTATAGTTAAAAATCCATTTCTTATTGTATTGCTTGCTTCCTATTTGGTTAAGATTCGGTGTCTTCGGTAATTTTAAATTGGTTCATAAAAATGAATAAGGGTTTTAATGATCTTCTATTTATAGAGTTGGGGTATGTGTACGGTAATTTTAACATTGAGAGATAATGATTTAGCAATTGATGTATTTTAATGATAAAGAAAATTGAAAATCGGATTTTTTTGTTGATTCAGTGATTGATGTGTAATTTTAAAAAGTTAAAAAGTGAAAGTGTTGGTGTTGAGTTTTGGTTCATTTTTTGTGTTAAGGAATTAGGATAAATTTGAAATAGCGTAATTTTCTTTGTCAAACGATGAAGATGTTTTGACAAGGAAAAGACTATATAAGGTTGAGTTAAGCATCCGAATTCTTTGTCAGGTATCATGGGCTCGAGAATCTATATAAGTTATACAGGTGCAAAACCTATATTCACGAAGACATGCATAAATTACTTAAAATTCTTGGATTTAAGGACATCGAATAGTACAAATTATGGACGAATATGTTTTCTTCTTAATTATAGCACGAGAATGATGAGAATATCATGACATAACTGAAAAATATACTCATATATAGTATGGTCAAGATTTAGATAGTTTTATGGATAAAATACACCATCGATAATCGTTGAGAAAAACTTTAATCGAGATTGTTTATTAACGAACGAACTCAAATATTTCGGTCAATCGGCCTAGTTAAAGTTAAGGTGATATCTAGTAAGTATAATTCTAGAGATGATTAGTTGCTCACCGACAATAAAATCTTATTTTCCAGATACCTGAATTATGGAGTTTTTTTTTTGCCAAAAGATATCATGTATTGATCGAAAAAATAGATAGTTACATCCTGGAAACCAGCCAGGTCTGGAAATCAAAGAAGCGACTCATAGTCGGATACAAAGGGAAGGGTTTCCTAGCTACCAAATGAGCTACCCTATTGTTCTCCCGACCTACAAAACGCACACTAAAGCCAGGCTGAGTACGAAAATAATGAGCAACCTCTTCCAGAACAGCACCCAACCGACTATCTCTCGTGTCGGCTTGATTAATTTTGTCAATAATCACCTTTGAGAAAACTGTAGTGACCTGAATTATGGAGTAAAAGATCTATTCTGTAAGAAAAACCTATGCAAAGTACAAGAGTATTGCAACGGTTATCAACAACACCGACAAAAACACATCTCCCACTCCAAGGATGGAATTAGAAGTCAAAGTTTGGGCATTCCAATTTCCAACCCACTGGTCTGCAGTAGTACTGATGGATGGTCCACCGGCCGGACCAAGTCAAAAGTATGGGCCACCAGAGATTTGAAACGACAAACGTCGGCACGAAAACCATGCACAAAATTTGCAAGTCAAAAGGATAATAAGGTGGTAGCTCAAACCTCCAAGCCGTCCACAATGGAATTTTGCTATGGGAAATCGAGGGAAAATGAACACTTTTATTTTTCTCGAGAAACAAACAAGACCATTGAATTGTACGTTCTTCTTCTGCGTGGACGATGGCTAGAAAGAAAACAAAAAGGCGGGTACGTACGATATTGTTTATACTTCTTTCCCTAACAACTGACCAAAACAGTGAGCATCCATCCATCAAGTAGCTAGCCACGTGTCGGCTTCTGGTGATGCATGTCGACGCTACCAGGAATGAAATCTTGTAATTATAGTTTGGATGAGAGTTCTTATGATTAATACTTCAATCTAATTTGTGGTTCAGTTGAATTATGATGGAGATACCTCTAGTCTTTGTAATCTCAGGATCGAAATTGTATTATCTCGT
Source organism: Linum trigynum (assembly GCA_964030455.1). Taxonomy (NCBI): domain Eukaryota; kingdom Viridiplantae; phylum Streptophyta; class Magnoliopsida; order Malpighiales; family Linaceae; genus Linum; species Linum trigynum. The sequence continues at coordinate 37,213,706 of OZ034822.1, read as the reverse complement.
CACCAATTAATATATCACCATCGATCTATGCCCATAGATATTATCATCCAGAAAACTAATCAAATTAAAGTCACAGGGAAAAGTCACAATAGAAGGAATTAAAAACTCAAAAATTGTGATTCCATTTTTGTCTTTTTTCACTTCTACAACTATTCAAGCTTTATGATTAATTATTAATTAGGAAATGGTCAACCTGCCCTATGTCGTACCCTAATAAGAGAGACATATGGAATGTTAGCGAACATTAGTTAGTTAGATCGTATTGATAAACCTATCATGTATCAATCCTAAGTGATAATTAAGTATTTGGGAATTCCGACAATGCGTTGAAGTTATCATAATTTGATTGTTTTTATCTGCTATAGAAATTACTTAAATGGTTAATTACTTAATGTATGATTATCTTATATAATAGTTGTATAATATCATTACGAAATCTTTATGCAATTGAGGGTCTTTTTAACGCAATGAATATCAACCTTGCGTTATGTAACTTGTTAAATCGTTACGCAAGTCTTACGTAACGCTTCTAATTTGAATTTTATGTGAGAAATAACTGTCATTCCGTAACCTTTACGTAATATATACGTATGTTTTACATAACAGTTGTAAAGGGTCTTACGTAATAGACGACCCATAGTCCAACCCTAATTTCTCGTCAAGTGGATGATGAAGATCTATATGCTATGAGTACTACTTATTGGAGGTCAATCAGTTTGGAATTTTCAAAACCTCCATGTCGACAAGCCATTGGGGAGAAAAGGGAACTTAATTTCAAACCGCATTATTTAATGTTCGTAATAATTAATGAAGTTCGTTTTCAATATTAATCATGGAGGTGGCAGAACTTTATTCTAAAACCTACTAAACTATAGTCCCAAGTTAGGGAATACTAAGTTAATGATCACCCTAATTAACGACAATATCATCATGATAGCGGGAGATGGGTCAAAGGGCTAAAGACAAACTGCTTATTTTGTGAGGTGATTCTTGTTGGCGATGTTAGCTAATAGCTAGGGGTGATTCTTCGTTATGAACATAATAAGTTTCCATGTTAATTTTCATAATTTAAAACCCTTTTCTTCGTTGAACAAACCAACTTATTTTCATGTTTTAAAAAATTGTGTTAAATAGTATCATTATTGTTTCTGTTCCCCCCTGAAATATAAACATAATATTTATAGAAAAAGGGAACGGCAGCGTTTGCACCTTAGTTATTTTTCATATAAAAAAACAGGAGCATAATTATTTGCTGAGATGTTTTTAACAGGAGCTGGGAGGAGAAATGGAAAAAAGGAGGTGAGGGGAGTGGGGCGGCCGGAGAAGAAGAGGAATTCCGTGAATTATGGATCTGAAGGGTAATTATTGGGAAGTGAAAATGGACGGCGAAAAACATGACCACGTGGCTGGGTTGGCTAACCCCACCTTCAATTCAGAAACGGAAATACCAAAGACTTGGATGGGGGAAAAAAAAAAACACAATCGACAAATTTTGTTTCTCTCCCATACTCCCCCAACAATAAGAACTGATACTCGTCATAACTTTGAGCACAATTGACAAATTTTGATTTAGGGTTAGTTTGGAAATTGCACATGTTAAATCGTTGTATTGTTATGAATCATTATTTTATAAATGCATGTATTGATATAATAGATGTATTTTGATATTATATTGTTTAGTTGTTGAGATTAATAATTTATGATCGATTGTTATAAAGTTATTTTATACAGAAATGTCACATTTTCCTTCCACTTTTAACTGAAAAAAAAACTATGAATATAAATGGAAAAATTATAGGGGTCATACTATTAAATCAACGATCACAACAATCTCAACTTTTAGTTGAGATTGTACAATTCCCTTATTTTTGTTGCTTGTAGGTTGGATCCACACAAAACAATAACATTGTTTTGCAACCTGACACTTCCAAACGTTTTATTGTGGACATTGCGTGTATTTAACAAATACAACACTAACAATCGCAACTTCCAAATATTGCCATATGAGCCCAATAGACAAACTTTGCTTTAGTTATAACACTGTCATAATATTTATACTAGCGTGGGCCCCGACCAGTTGGCCTGAGGAAGGTGAGTTATGAAATTTTAGAATGTAATGGGATGCATAGCTTATTGTTGTATAGTTTTTATTTTGGAAACACGTGATAAAGATATTGAATTTTACCAGGAAAGAGGTATGGATGATGCAACAAATAAAAAATCAGCCTTATGAACCAAGTTCGGGTACCTGTTACCTTGTGAAACAGTATTATTCCTGGTGAGGTGGAGTAAGTTTGATAGAAACCGAATTCCATAAAACTGAATAAAAAATCACCTATAAAAGACACTATAATTTAATCATTAGGATATCAAATAATTACATAATATATATTTGAAATTATAAAAATTGGACCAATCTGGTTGGTCGAATTAGGATATCAAATAATTACATAATATATATTTGAAATTATAAAAATTGGACCAATCTGGTTGGTCGAGGTCGAACCATTTAATAACTTTAGAATACATTATATTTTAGCCACTAAGATATAAAGAAATAGCATAATATATGTTATGTTAGAGAAAATAGCATGTTTTAGGATGGAAAACCCATGATGTTCATTTGTTTTACTTGACGGACAAATCCTGTATAGGTCAAGCCCATTCAACCCTTTTATTCTATGGTTAGCGGTTAGCCATTGGAATCCATGCAATTAGTTTATTGTTAAATTTTTTCTTTTTAGCAATAAAAAAAGAGTATTGTTTTTGCTCTTTCATATATATCTTACCAACACTGAGAAATAAAATGACTTAAAGAAAATCCTATATCCCCTAAAAAAAGTTGCTTAGTGCTCACCGGCTCATGGTTCACTTCTCTCTCTCGATCACAATTATATCGCCTTTGGTAGCCACTTCTCCCCATCCCTGTTTTCCTGCCGTTAATTTTAACTCTACAAACCTTTTCCCTGCATGTCATCCTCCCCCGAACCTCAATTTCAACTCCCCCTCCCGGTCTCTGATTTTCATTTCTTAATCTTCCCTTCTCTTATCAATTGTTTAAGCCCCTCTTTGTATATCTTCGACGCTAGTTTAATGAAGAAGAAGAGAAAGCCACCAATCTTCAATAATATTGTATTATTCCAGTGAAGCAATATTGTGGATTTCTTTGTCACTTATCTGTTAGAGCTTGCGAATGATGGAAAAATGGGTGGTTGATTACAATTTGATTAGATGGCTCAATCTTTAAATTTTTCTTGCATGCAATTTACCACCCTTCTTCATTTGCATGACCAGATCACTTTAGTATGATTGGATTTCTTTTCATATGGAAGGGATTAGGCGATTAGCACACGGAAGAAGGATTGGGGAAATTATTTTGTTAACAATTATGAAATTCACTTTCTCTAATTATTTCATTTTTTCCCGGCGTGGGTGGAGTCCACATCCAGCATCAGAACAATCCAAGACTCGGTTATGGTGATCGCTATGGAGGCACGAAACAGATGCGGCCGTGACTGAAACATGTTCTGTTTTTGTGGGCCGCAACAATCCCTGGGCCATTCAAGTCCGCACGTGTACGGTAAGTTGGCCCGTTCCACAGAGGAAAGAGAAAAAAATTGACACTCCCTATTATACCCTCCTACAAATGCTCCTGGAGCAGAAAATAATAAATGACTGTAGACGAATTTACCCTTCCTATTTTTGCTATGGATGCAAAGATTTTGTAATGGAGGAAACACCTTTCCCATTTCACTCTTATATTAGGTGTAGCAAAAAGAACCCGGTGGTTGAGTGTTTAGAGGGTCAGACACTATTTGAGCCCGTTTACATTAGTATCACATTTTTCATTTGCATTGGGCAAACTAACAACACTCCATCTTTCCATATTTACCCCTCCAAGAATTGCTCTGGCTTAATAATATAGGTAGAGGAGGTTAGCCGGTTGTTGAGTCTGATGAGAAGTTTGAAGAGACGGTGATGGTTGAACGTTTAGTGGGTCGGGGCACTATTTGGGCCCGTTTACATTAGTAGTGTTTTTTCCATCCGCGTTCGGCAAACCAACATCACTCAACCTTTTCACATTTACCCCTCTCTTAAAGACACATGTTCCCCATATTCACTCAAAAGTTCTGTGTTTAAAAATATCGTTACTTTATGATAGTTATAACAATTAAGTCTATGTTAAGAATTCTACATCGCTTCTACACATTCAAGAGTGCAATTGGATATGCAATATTTGAATCAATGACATTTCGGTTGCTAAACATGGTGGAAAAGTTTTATATTTTTCATATTTAAACTTCATGTATGTTTTTAATTTTAAAAGATCACACAAATGTGTTTATTGTAACTGGTTATGTTTCTTATCTTTGTTCGAAAAGACCACAGTTCAAATCTCATTATTGATGTATTTTTTCTGTAAATAAGAAAATAATAAGTGATTGTGAAGACGAATCTACCTTTCCTACTTTTACTCTGGATGCATGAAATTTGAAATGGGGCTTCAAGTTTTCTCATTTGACTTTTATTTATTGCGTAGATTTTTATTATTATTACAATGATCTCAAGTGATCAATCCATCTCGTTTGACTAAATAATTATAACACCATTTGGCAAATTTCACATCAACAATGTACGAGAGATATCCATGATTTATAAGTAAGAAACCGATCTTAAGTGACAAAGCGATTGTGGTGAAACGGATTATTTCTTGTGAGAACTCTGAAGTTAAATGCGCTCACCATTGAGCAATACAAAGATGTGTGACATCCTGAGAAGTCACTTTGCTATGCGTCACAAGGCAAAAAACGTGCGGGTCGAGACTTAAAGTGGAAAATATATTGGCTGGGAAAATATTCGAAATGTTATAATGATCCCGTTAGTAATTGGCAAGGAAAAACTTCCACACAATAATAAAAAAGCAGATGTAATTAGCATGGAATGCAATAATATGAATCAAAGTTTAGAGTCAAATTACAAGTAGCAAAATGTTCTCACGAAACTCTTAATCCAACAATTATCTTCTAAAACAAAGCATGATGATGGTGTTGTTTCCCCCAAAAAAAGATGATGGTGTTGAGACTTGAGAGTGATTGGAGAGACATATCAATTTGTCAAACAAGATATGAATTCCAAATGAATGTTATGAATAGTTATTCATTATTTGTCATTGTTGCCCAAGTAATTATTATACTCCCGTCGAATATGAAATGACCACTCTCATTATTTGTACACGGACAAAAAGCAAACCAAGGGACGATGACAAGATGCATACCAACATTTGGTAAATTGCTAAATGGGTGGCCGGTCAAACTAGATTTCGGTTTCTTCCTAACGACAGAGAATCAGAGCCATCATGTTCTCCCCCAAAATCGCCATTTCACCTCTCCTCCTTCCGCACCAGCCCTAATCTCCTCGTACACAGTGTCGATTTCCAAATGGATCTTCTCCTTCCCCTGCAACTTGAATACGAGACTTTGGCAGTTTATCTCCATCATCACCAAGAGTAATTGGTGTTGTTTCACAAGCTTCACCCCCCAAAGGAAAGCCTTCACCTCTACCATTTTCGGACTCCAATTAGTTCTTGTACGACACACTGTCGCCATTACAAAACCTCCATCTTCGTTCCGAACTACCAGACCAAACCCCGTTCCCCCATCCTTCAGTATACATGCATCCACATTCACCTTCAATCCTCCGTCCGGTCTTTCCCATTTGTAGCTCTGATTCGATCGTACCGGCAACAAGTTCGGCCCCTAGGCACTTCGATACTACTCCAGGTAATTTTGAGCTCTCTCGACTACTTCCCACTCTTTCAATTTCTGGTTGTTTCTTTCCTTCCATAGGAACCATATTGTAATTAAGAATTCACAGATCTCCTCATACTTTGCATTCTCCAGTGTTTCACACAACCAATCTGCACAACTTCAATCTTCACCCATTTCGAACATCTTGCTTAGGAAACTAGGTCTCCATATCCGCCTTATCCAATCACATTCTCTGGTTATATGTTATTGAGTTTTAACCAGCCCATAGAAGGGACAATCTTCATTCGCCTCTGGTATCCGTTTTGCTAGGTTTCTTCTCGTAGGTAGCATGTTGGTACCCATCTCCATACAAAGACTCTCACTTTCGGTGGGAGCTTCAGATGCCAGTCTATTCTAGGCAACTTGCTCATATTGCTCCGATTGATCACCCAATTGTTTCAATCTCCATTCATGATATTCCATTCGCAGAGCAATAGTCGTGACAATATAATGATATTATCATTATGATATAATGATACATATATGATGTCATCAAATTATTTTGTGAGAAAAAAAGGGAAGGAGGCGATTGGGAGAAAGGTAAGTTTGAGGAGGTAAGTTTGATTCTCTCCAGATTTTCCGGAGGCCAATTTCCGTTATGTGGCCTTAAATGAATCTCCTAATCTCTTTATTAAATACAAGTGGGTAAAAATGGGCTAAAATTCAGGGAGTTGTGCATTGAAATCTTTCATATGATGAAGATATAATTCAGGGATGATTCGATAATTTGCCACCACATTTCTTCTCAGATCTGCTCACTGACAGACGACGGGGTCGACAATTGTCGGCCGGTTAGCCGTGGACCGGAATTACATACTTTTAGCGGCGATAAATTCCAAAACTTCGCCACAGAGCAAAACTAAGCCATATACAAATTTAAATTAAAAAAATAGAGAAAAAAGAAAATATTGGGACTTAACATTCATCAATGTTAATCCCATGCTAAAATAATTATTAAGTCTATTATGGTAATTACGGTATATAGTAGTTACGGGAGTAGATCCTGTCAATAACCATGCATAATCCAATCACAATCCACCACATCAGCGCCTCTTCTTTCTTTAAACTGAAAAGTTTTTAATTTCCCCCTTAATTTTTAACGAATGATTTCTCACTCATTTTAAGTTGAAATTTAATTTTTTTCTCAGTTAGATCAGATTAATTGTGTTCTTCAAAATGATATTCACTTTGATATATTTTTGGAACAAAAAAAATTGAGCCATTTTTACTAGTCTATATCATATGGTATTGACTGGTATTGAAATAAGAGCATACCTATGGTTTGAAAAGCGTACCATGGTGGTATGAACAAACCAAAACTGTTGGATGGTTCAATACATGATAATAGAAGTATATTAACTGTCATTTATGACTTTTAACATTGTGTACCACAAGATACCACCCCGTACTAGGGTGGTATTGTGTAGTATTGTTTGGTCCTGTATTTTGTTCACTCAGAAATTTGTAGATCCAATAGATCATGATGAACTCGTTCTTTCTGTGTAAAAATTTTCATAAACGAATTAAAAACGAAGAAGATACCACATGGTATGCAGTTGGTACCCAGAGGCAAGAGATTTTTTCTAAAAAAATATTGAAAATGAATGTTATTTTGAATTCATTTATTTGGCGGCGTCAGGAAATAACTCAACAAATGAAGTAAATATTGAACGAGTGAATATTCACCCGCGATGATTTTTTTATTTTGATATTATTGAATTTCGGAATTTTAAGCGATCCGATATCATATTATTAGTAATAATACTAAGATTCGTTAGAACATTCCAACAAAAATGGCATTATCTAAAACTACCTTAAAATACAAAAAATTATCTAGAAAATAAATCTAGAATATAATCTGAATAGATGGTTATATAGAAATAGAAAAAAATATATACATTACAAGTTTATCCCATTTATGGTTTCCATCGGTATAAATTCAATCACCTCAATTTTAAATTTCAAATGAGAAAAAATTCCCCATTGATAATAAAGGATTATCCATAAGCCGGGAAAAATCCTATTTAAATTTAAAGGCCGAAAATTGGCACTGCTCTTGCATGAACAGACTTAGAGGGCCCGCTAATTAGCTAATCTTCATAATTAAATACCGTTACTGTATAGATCGATCTCGTTATGAAAGACCTATTACTGGATAATTCAGGGGTAGAGCCAAAGAGTGTGAATTGTACAACTTAATAATAGATTGATTAAATGAAAGAAGGAGCTCCGGTGTATAGAGAAGACCTCACCGTTTAATAAGAAACCATAAAAACGATGGAACCCACAATTTCTTTATTCATTTATATTTACTTTGATACCTAGTACTAGTATCAATGCAATTTTATTATTTCGAGGCCAAATGCTTAGAAAATAATAGTGGTTGGGAAGGTTATAGTAGCAAAAGCCCTTGGATTTTTTTTATATATGGGAAGAATATGTTTTGTTATTATAGAAAAGCATAAAAGAATAACTGAAAGAAAAAAAATCGAAAAGTTATTAATCAAAGTTTCTTTATTCAATGACCAGAATTAGACGAGGATATATAGCTCGAAGGCGGAGAACAAAACTTCGTTTATTCGCATCAAGCTTTCGCGGGGCTCATTCAAGACTTAGTCGAACTATTATTCAACAAAAACTAAGAGCTTTGGTTTCAGCCTATCGGGATAGAGATAGATAGAAAAGGAACTTTCGCCATTTGTGGATTACTCAAATAAATTCAGGAATTCGTGAGTTAGAGTACAACAAACTCGCTCCATCTGTGAAAAAAAAAATTGAAATCCAAGTTAAACCGAAGAAGATATGAGTCGATTAAGAAAACATGGGAAAATAAAAATAACCTTTAATTCTCTATCTTTAGATCTGAATTTTCTGAATGAATGGTCCGGATTTAGTTACTGATAGGTGCAAACCCACCGTATCTTAAGCCTAGCAGTTACTCATTCCTTTCTTGCTCGTTTTTTTCTCCCTCCCGCTTGTAAACTCCTACCCTTCATCCGCACCTCCACTTCTTTTTTAGTAAATAAAGAAACATGATACTTGTAAAAAAATAATTTGTCATTATCAAAAAATATTTCACCATTATAATTTCTTATTACTTGTCATCCTTTGTAACGTTTTTGGTTTACTACATGAAGTATTCTCGTTTTTCTGGTTTGTTTCATAAGAGTTCTGGTGTGGTTGCACATATTTCCGGTTTGTTTCTGGAAGCTTATAGTATGTTTTATGAGGTTTCTAGTCTGTTTCAGGGAACTCGTGATCTGCTTTATGAGATTTCTGGTTCGGTTAAGTGAACTTGTGATATGATTTATGAGAAATTTGGTATGCTTCGAGAAACTTATGATTTGCTTTATGAAATTTCTAATGTGCTCGAGGGAACTTTTGATATGCTTTTTTTTAGATTTCTGGTACACTTTAGGGAACCTTTGGTATGCTTTTATGAGATTTCTAATATGCTTCTAGGAACTTATAGTTTGCTTTATGAGGTTGCTGATCTGATTTGGGGAACTTGTGGTATGCTTTTATGATAATTCTGATATGTTTTTAGAAAACTGTGGTTAGCTTTGAGTTTTCTAATATGCTTTGTGAATTTTGTGGCGTGGTGATGTTTTAGTATGTTTTATAAAGTTTCTGATCTACTTTATGTCTTTTGTTGTGTTATTTGTCTGTGTTTTGTGATGGACGAGATGCATAATAAATGAGCAACATCACACGCGTGTGTTGCTATATTTTTAAAAATGATAAGTATGTCACTGCTTTTCCAAATAAAAATTAATTATGATCAACCTTTCAAAAATGAAAAATTATCAAAGTGAAATTAGAATTATTAAGGCCCAAGATTATTAACTGTTGCATACGAAAAAAACGGGTTAGCTTGGGTTACTGTTCATAAACCCTCTTTTCTTCTAATTTCCTGTAGTCGTGTGTACCTAAACCACTTGTGAGCTCTAGGGCGGCTGTCCAAGCATCTCCAATGCAGCCCTGAGCCCTCTAATTTCTCAACCTATGCATTTCTCCTTCATAACCATTATATGGAATAGGTTTCAATACAAAACTCTTCCTAAGTTCCTATTTTCAATATTATTGTAATTTATCAAAAAATAGATCTAATGATTCATATCATAAAGGGGAATGAGGTAAATAAGGAATTTAGAACAGAACTGACAGACTTTTTGGCCCCTCACCGGTTGGGACAGTGCATGGATTTTCATATGTGTTGTCAAAGCACTTTTCAAATTTTCTCTGAAAATTCAATGGACAATAGTTCTTTCACTTTAAATTGGATTCAAAAAATTTCTCAACCTATGCATTTCTCCTTCATAACCATTATATGGAATAGGTTTTAATACAAAACTCTTCCTAAGTTCCTATTTTCAATATTATTGTAATTTATCAAAAAATAGATCTAATGATTCATATCATAAAGGGGAATGAGGTAAATAAGGAATTTAGAACAAAACTGACAGACTTTTTGGCCGCTCACCGGTTGGGACAGTGCATGGATTTTCATATGTGTTGTCAAAGCACTTTTCAAATTTTCTCTGAAAATTCAATGGACAATAGTTCTTTCATTTTAAATTGGATTCAAAATTTTTTTGCGTATAAATATCAAATTTTATGTGTTTTACAATATGATATTCGTTTTAGTAAATTTTTCTAACGCAAAAATTTCAGGTCATAATTATATTGTCAATTAAATAAAACGCAAATATAAGTTTAATGACTAAGACAATACACAAACTTTATGGATATAATAATTTCTTATGAATCATTTAAAAAAATATCACATAAGCCTTCATGATATTAGTTTTGACTTTTGAGTGAAAATTCCTAAATTAGTTACTAAATTTTTTACAATCTCATCAATTGGTTTACACAAAGGTTTTTAAGGTCAATTATATTTTACATAACAGGTTAATCAAATGTGATACTTTTTATAACATAGTTCACCTATTATTAACTATTTATTATTATTATTGCCTACCACATTTAACATCTCATCAATTTGAATTACAACGGAATTAAAGCTTATGTAAGATAAGTTAATATTATATAATAGTTTAATCAAATGTAAAATTTGTATCTTGGTTTTATTATTAGACGACATATTATAAAAGATTACGTAACACCATTCTATAACAATTCTTAAAATACACTCTATATGCAAAGCTTATGAAGGTTGAAGGGATAGTTATTACATATGTATCAATCAAACAAATATTTTACCTCAGTAATAATTAAGATACTACATAAAAGTTATTAAAAGTGTTTTACTTGAAATATTTTGTGAATAATTTTGTTTTAACTAAACAATTGAATAAGTGGATGAAATTTCTTATCAAAATAAATAATTAGTTTATAACCGCTGCGAAGCGCGGGCCAAATAACTGGTATTCTTTATTACATGAGCTAATATTAACACCATGTCGAACAAATTGATCTTAGCAATCTAACCACCAAATATTAATCTACCCTTCCCTAATTCCGTAATGGAAACAAATAGATAAATCATAAATTACTCTTATTATTTTTTTGGTACTCAGTATTCTCTCATTATATTATTCCCTTCTTCCCCAATGCGCATTTGCAGCTTCCCCCTCCATCCCCACTTCAATCTTCTCTCCCAATTCGAACTTCTTCTTCATTCTCCCCAAACTGCTGCAATGGAATCTCTCCATTGAATTCGAAAACCTAATAAATCAGTACTTCTTGTTGCTCTGTTTCTGTTCCCCTTATATGAAGCCTCCTTGGCCATTTCCGTCCCCTTTTCAGCCGGTAAGTTGGCTGTTTGTGGCAAACAACCCCCTAAATTAGTTACTCTATTAGCTGTTCGTTTGTTTCCCCTTTTCTCTTCTTGCTCTCTGTTGTTTTTTCTGTTCGGTTTGTTGCCTGAATCCATTTCTGGTAGGCGGGTTGCGTTTGTCGTTGTAACTGAGGCTTCTCTTCCTTCTTTCTGTTCGTCTGTTATGACGTTTTATCTCAGGAGCTGACGTTCCTTTGTTGTTAGTTGTGATTAGTGCTGTTCTGGATTGGTTTTTTTTGGGGGGTTTAAAGAAGGTTTTGGGTTTACTGGGATTTGCATTTCTGTTTTTGGGTTTCTTCCATCTTCTCTGCAACGAGATCTTCCCTCGAGAGAACTTCAAAGAAATTGAATCTGTAGGGTTCATGTACTTTTCCCCCCTGGTTTCTGTTTCTTTTTTTTTTTCTCCCCAGCATATTTCGTTGAGTTTTTATGCAAAGGATTTATAGTTCCTGTTAACTGTTCGATGAAATGTCTGAATCACTGACTCCGTGACTCGGGCTTGTCTTTTTTTTCTCTTCTGAAAATGTAACTCGGTTTTTTTCTCTCTCTAATGGTCGCTTGCATCTGTTGTATTCTTGTGAATGATTTTGGGATACAAATGGAAAGTTGCCTTTCCATCATCAATTGAGCTTCCCTGTTGGAATCATGATATGTTTCTCTCATTTCGTGTCCGCTTTTATGGTGGGAATCATGTGATTACCTGAAATGAGTGATTACCTTTTCCATAGTTTCATATGATTTCATATGATTTGGAAGATTGGGATTCCTACTTAACTTTGCTTTGTTTTGTCGTGTTGTAGTTAATATAGATTTATGCTTGAAGGATCCCCTTTTGATTGAAAATGATGGATATTGCCGAAGTTGAAGAAAGTCTTTTTGCAGCTACTGATGCAAAGGTATTATCGCTTGTTCTGATAGTCATGTAAAGGGATTTATCCTTGGCCCCTGTTTTCAAGTTTGGAATTGGAAGTATGGTATGCTAACCCTGAGAAAAGGAAGCTGTAAAATTCGCATCTTGGTCCAATTTACTAATCGGTTGATTCCATTGTTGATTGAACTTCTTTTGCTGTGTGTAAACAAATTGACTGAAGATTGCATTACTAACTGTTTCAGTTGCATGGCGAAATGTGCAAAGCTTTATCTGCAATCTATTGCAAGATCTTGTCTGTATTCCCCTCCTTAGAAGCAGCAAGGCCTAGGAGCAAGTCGGGCATACAAGCACTATGTTCACTCCATATAGCACTCGAAAAAGCGAAAAACGTTCTCCAGCACTGCTCAGAATGTAGCAAACTTTATTTGGTGAGAAGATAATCTTTCTTTCTCTGCCTTACTCGATTGCTTCAGTTCCTTCAAAATGCTCACGAAATTATCATTATACAGGCCATAACTGGGGACTCCGTCCTTCTAAAATTTGAAAAGGCAAGAGCTGCCCTTGGAGATGGTTTGAAGCGAGTCGAAGATATTGTTCCACAATCTATTGGGTGTCAAGTAAGAATTTTCGATTTCCCCTCTCAAGTTATTGTTTCTTATAATTTAATTATGTGGCTTGCATATTTACGTTTCTTTTTCCCTTCAGATTTTGGACATTGTGAATGAACTTGAGTCGATCACATTTTCACTCGATCCATCAGAGAAACAAATCGGTGATGAGATCATCGCCTTGCTTCAACAAGGCCGTAAGTTCGACAACTGCAATGATAGCAACGAGCTTGAATCCTTTCATCAGGCTGCTACTAAGCTAGGTATTGTTTCAGGGTATAATGATCATCTGGCAGTTATTTGGTGACTATCTTTATATATATATTTTAGCTATTATGTATTCTAAAAGCTATTCATGCATTCCATTTTAAACCCTATTCAGGTATCACCTCTTCCCGGGCAGCTCTCACTGAACGAAGGTGTCTCAAGAAACTCATAGACAGAGCTCGTGTGGAGGAAGACAAGCGAAAGGAGTCCATTGTAGCTTATCTCTTACACCTCATGAGGAAATACTCCAAGCTATTCCGAACAGACCTTACAGCAGATGACAACGACTCGCAGGGTTCAACACCTTGTTCCCCGACTATCTTAAATTCGCTTGATGATAATAATAACCAGGCGTTCGACCGCCACCTTTCTAAGCTCAGCTCTTTCAACTTCAAGATTCCAAATTTTAGGAAGTCTGAGCAATTGGCGGTCCCACCGGAGGAGCTGAGGTGTCCGATATCGCTCCAGCTCATGTACGATCCAGTCATCATTGCTTCAGGGCAAACTTACGAGAGGATATGTATTGAGAAATGGTTCAGTGATGGACATGACACTTGTCCCAAGACTCAACAGAAACTGCCTCATTTGTTTTTGACTCCAAACTACTGTGTCAAAGGCCTTGTTGGCAGTTGGTGCGAACAGAATGGAGTTCTTGTCCCCGAGGGTCCTCCGGATTCCTTGGACTTGAACTACTGGCGGTTGGCGTTGTCTCAATCCGAGTTAAACTCGAAGTCAACTGACAATCTCAAACCTGATTTTGTCAAAATTGCGAAGGTTGTTCCTTTGGAGGAGGCCGACGAGAGTGAAATGGAGAGTTTATCTCCAGTGGATGAAGATATCCACGAGGAGGAGGAAGAGGAAGACAATGAGGTTGATGCGTTGAAGAGATATCGGGGCTTTTTGAGTGTGTTGAATGATGAGGGTGAGAACTTGAACAAGAAGTGCAGGATAGTCGAAGAAGTGAGGTTGTCGTTGAAGGATGACGGAGATGCAAGGATTTACATGGGAGCGAATGGATTTGTGGAAGCACTTCTGCAGTTTCTGCAGTTGGCTGTTCGAGCTAGGAATGGTTCGGCTCAGGATAGTGGCGCCATGGCTCTGTTCAACCTTGCAGTCAACAACAACAGGTTAGTGTAAAGTTTGTCAACATGGTAGTAGTATGTTACAGGTGAGTCCCAGACCAGGAATTCCCATTGTGCTATTTTGAATTTTCAGGAACAAAGAAATGATGTTAGCCGCTGGAATCCTCCCACTACTTGAGGAGATGATCTCAACCTCAGACTCCCATGCCTCAGTAACTGCCCTCTACCTCAACTTATCCTGCCTTGAAGAAGCCAAATCCGTCCTTGGATCAAGCCTTGCTGTACCATTCCTAATCCAAATCCTGCAAGGTCAATATCCAACACTGTGCAAGCTCGATGCTCTGCATGCCCTCTTCAACCTCTCCTCCAACCCTTCCAACATCTCAAACCTCCTTTCCGCTGGAATAGTGAACGGCCTCCAATCCCTCCTCTCTTCACCCGGCAATGATCACTCATGGACTGAGAAGGCCATAGCAGTAATGATAAACTTATGCTCGAGTCAATCAGGCAAAGCAGAGATCGCATCTTCCTCCGGCCTGATAACCACAATAGCATCATTACTTGATATCGGAGAAACAGTCGAGCAGGAACAAGCCGTTGCGTGTCTCTACATGCTATGCAATGGGAATGAACTCTGTAGTCAAATGGTCTTACAGGAAGGGGTCATTCCTGCACTGGTCTCCATCTCTGTAAATGGTACTGCAAGAGGCAAGGAGAAGGCACAACGACTTCTGATGCTCTTCCGCGAGCAGCGCCACAGAGAGCAGCAGCAGCACCAACACCACCACCAACAACAGCCATCACCATCTCTTGCTCCCTCTGCTCAACAAGCTGCTGCTGCAATGCCGCGAGCTGAGAGTAGTACTTCTAAACCGGGGCCAACCCCGGAAATGAAGCCGCTATGTAAAGCTGCATCCAGAAGAAAGATGAGCAGAGCTTTTAGTTTCTTCTGGAAGAGCAAGAGCTACTCGCTTTACCAATTCTGATAAAGTAGAGTTGGATTGGCGATTGTACATTCATTCCCCGCCATTATGTATCTTCTTAACACACCCCTTCCTTTTGTTTCTCTGGACAAAATACTTTCTTTTCTTTTCTTCATCTGTTTCTGGTTTTTACAAATAGAGGAAAGAAGAGATGTAGAGGCCGCCCCGTGTAAGTATGGCATTTTGGTGACTGATATGTGCTTTCACTCTTCTTGATAGGGCAATACATGTAACATTTTGATGTACGTTTGCTCGTCTCAAATTAATGCAGAACGAGTTCTAATGGTTAGGGTGGAAATTGGTACGGTATCGGTATCCCAATACCAAATATTGAAATCCCGAATGCCGAATTACACCCTAAAATTAATCTCAATCCCAATTTCTAAATAGTTTCGGTATCCCAATCGGTACCTCGGTATTCCAATCGGTATTATCGAATACATAATTAATTACCTTTGCAATTAATAATTAAATATATAAATTATATTTTATTGTTTAATTTAGGGCAAAGAGACTAAGCAAATAGCCTTGAGTTGCCTATAGCTAACATCTCAAATTTTTGTAATTGGTAATCTTTAATTTGACGAATTTGAGGTTGAGAGACGACTAATACTAGTGTGAAATAGTGATGTAATGATCTATGTATAATTAAATGACACTTTTAATGGTTGATGGTCGCGTAGTAGTGAATGAGAGAGTCTAGTTGAGAGAATTAAATACACACTAGCTTATATTTCGGTATTGATCGGTATTTCGGTATATACTGATCTCAATCCCGTAATCCCTAATACCAAATAACAATTGAAATTCAATCTCAATCTCAATCCCATAAAATAATAAGTGTATTTGGTAATACCAAATATAGACAAATTCGGTGCGATATTCGATATATACCAAATACCGGTACCAAATTTTCAGCCCTAATGCTAGTGCACTTTTTCTTGTGCAGTAAAAATGGTAGAAAAGCAAAATGTTTCTATAGCTGACCTACAAGTTTAAATGCATAAACTACAATGCATAATACATATATCAAATCAAATCATCAAGTCAAATAAAAAAAAAAAAAAAAAAAAAAAATATATATATATATATATATATATATATATATATGGTGGCGTCTTCGGTGCACTCACTTTTTTGGGTGCATTCAGTGCACTCGCTCCATAACTGTTATTTTAAACATGCGATTTATGTCAAAATGATGTCAATCATCACTTATGATGTGATGAACAATAACGCACATAAATTTGCACAAAAATCATTAAAGATTTACTTTAATTTGAAGGATTTAGAGTTTAGAGATTTAGGATTAGGGTTTACAATTTGGGGTTTAGGGATAGAACTCAAAATTGGAGGTCTAGGGCTTAGGGTAATCCTCTAAATAGTTCTTATCATATGTTATGTCATCATATTACACTAATTCTACAAATTAAAATTCAAAATTCGACACCTTAAGACTAGTTTTTGAGTTGGGTGGATTGAACGCACTCATTTTAATGAGTGCACCGAAGTAGTCACCATATATATATATATAGGAGAGTAAACTGGAGTTTTGCCAACTTAGCAACAGAGAACCATCCCCTAATTTGCGGAAGGGTATTTTGGACAAAATATATCATCCTGATACGAGCCTCACTTTTTCAGTCTTTTGGGCCAGTTAGTTAGCCCGCTAAAAGATTAAGCAAATGGACAGTAAACAAACAACTAAATGGCCCAAGCCACAATATTGATCCAGGAAAACGTTGGGACGAAAAAACCAACTTGGAAAGAATCAAATGGTAGAAATGTCAAATGTAGGGTTTTCAAATGGTTAATGGTAATTCTCAAATCAATTAAGTCTAAATTTTAGCAGTTATGGTGTACAATATATTAATCAAACTGATCAAAATAACGAAATTATAATTTAATCGATTTAATTAATTGGTTAATAGTGATAATAAATAATAAATAACATTATCAGTATATGAGAAAAACTCATACTAATGTATTCATTTATAATATATAAAATGAAAAAGCCATGACATTCAAATCATAGGTATCTCTTAACATAAATACATATAGTGTTGAGACAAGTGATTAGTATTTCCACATTCCACCTTCCTTCCCCTGGCTATATCATATCAGCCACTTTTGAGTCACTTCCTTCCCGAATCACCTGAGGATAGCAGGAGGAGCATGAAACCTCGAGACCTAGCTGGAATTTTGAATAGGTGCAGCTTGACCGTTCCCAATCTGCCAACGCATTCCCTGCTGAAGCAAAAGACGGCCATAAAGTATACTCTACCAGCCCCATGAAGGATGGGACCGCACCGTTGTTGTGGGAAAGAATCTTGTCGGGAAATATTTTCATTTATAGATCTGGACCAAGAGCGATTGAGATTCGTTAAGGATTTGCCACCCAATTTTGGTGAGAAGTGCCTGATTAAAGTCCTCGAACCTATGTAAACCCATCTCTCTCTCTCTCTCTCTCTCTCTCTCTCTCTCTCTCTCTCTCTCTCTCTCCCCCCATATGCTTGTTCCTACACATATTACGCCAGGACATCCATTGGATACGTGACCTTCCCCCCTTAAACCCCCCCACAAAAACCTCGTGGCTGTTTATCCAAGAGACGACAAAGGGATAACGGGAGCTTGAAACACGACATCACGTGGAGGGGGAGTGAGCACGCAACTGACTTGATCAACGCCTCTTTTGCTACCCAAGTTAACATTCTCTGCTTCCATCCTTGCGGTCGTTGAAGCAATTTTTCCTCCAGAAACCATAACGTCGCCATCTTAGACTGAGGGATAAGGGTCGGAGGCCCAAGTATTTATCTTGAACCCCCAGCGCCCCTACCCAAGATCTGAGCTCTTGCACTAGCTATGGAATCCACCAATAGCTAAAACAATAAATCATAAGCATGCATGCTCCATAGGAAAAACACCTCAGTGTAAAATTCTTATTCAACCAAGTATAATCTCCTAAATTCATGTTTACATTAAATAGGTATGGAATAAAAACTAAAGAAAACACTGAAAAAGGAAAATCCACACAGCAGATCCGATCCCTGGTCGTGCAATCTCTAATAAGGGATTTAATTTCAAGCAACCGGGGCATCTCTGCTTCTGTTCCTCGGTCTATCTGGGAGATCCCTGATCGGGGAATCGGATCTCTCATGGTCGGGGGGAAATCACATCACAAAGGGTTTCAAAAACCAAACAACTGACGCCTACATCAAGTTTTTTATGCTAATGTATCCATGGTCGTAGTTTGGCGCTCTCGCTGAATCTTCATAAGTGTAGGAGTTCCATAACTTAGATTTAGGGTTAAAGACACATTTGGTCACTGAGATTACTAAATCGGGACATGTTTAGTCACTAGAAAAAGTTAATATCAAATTTGGTCACTATAATTACTAAAACGGGACACATTTAGTCACTCTCCATTAGTTGCCGTCCGACTCCGTAAAAGACTTGGTTATGTGCTGACATGGCTTACGTGAGCGCCTAGTCAGCGCCTTTTTGGGCCGGAAATGGTCAAACCCGACCCGACCCGCCACATCACTAAACCAACCATATCATAAACCCAACCCATGAACCCAACCCGACCCTGAACCAAACCCGACCCTCTTAACAAAACAAATCCGCCATCTCTCTCCTCCTAGCAGATCAACATGAGGATTTTGCTCTCCCCCAGCAGCTGCCGGCATCGGTGCCAACCTGCTCTCGCGTCCAACACTTGCTCTACATCCTCCACGAGCTCCTCCAAACCCAGAAGCGCCAACCACCGTCGTCGACCTCTGATTCCTCGCCCACCACTTATCCTCTGCTTCTCCCCCGCTACCACCATGGAAACCAACCAGATCCGAGAAACCCCATTCTCGATCAGACCTCTGATCCCTCACCCACCACTTATCCCCTACTTCTCCCCTGCTGCCGCCATGGAAACCAACCAGATCCGAGAAACCCCATTCTCGATCAGACCTCTGATCCCTCACCCACCACTTATCCCCTACTTCTCCCCTGCTGCCGCCATGGAAACCAACCAGATCCGAGAAACCCCATTCTTGATCGAACCTCTGATCCCTCGCCCATCACTTATCCCCTGAGTTCTTGAAAACCCTAATCTCGACGAGAGAACAGAGTTCTTGAAAACCCATTAACGTAGTCATACTCCTCCTCGTCCAACCCGCAATCGAAGTTGAGGACGTAGCTATCGACGTTGTAATTGAACTTCTGAAACTTCCATCAATTGAACTTCTGATGCTGCTGGTTTTCGCCTTCCCTTGTTTTCACTCCTCCCCTGTTTTGTATCAGAAGGTAATTGTTGCTTTCGTCGTTGGCGAATTTGTTCTCCCATCCAGAGAATAAGGAACGAGAGGTAGAAGCTTGTGAGAGGTGGAGGTGGGGAGATGAGGAACGAGAGGAAGGAGAAGTGAGGCGGGTTTGCTTTTGTTAAATGGGTCGGGTTTGGTTCAGGTCGGGTTGGGGTTATGATATGGTGGGTTTAGTGACGTAGCGGGTCGGGTTTGACCATTTTCGGCCCAAAAAGGCGCTGACTAGGCGCTCACGTTAGCCACGTCAGCACATAACAGAGTGTTTTAACGGAGTTGGACGACAACTAACGACGAGTGACTAAATGTGTCCCGTTTTAGTAATTATAGTCACCAAATTTGATATTAAAATTTTTTAGTGACTAAATATGTCCCGATTTAATAATCTCAGTAACCAAATGTGTCTTTAACCCCTTAGATTTTGTTCTAAAAAACCATCAATCAAACAACCTTATTCAAATTTTATTTGAAAAGGTGAGAGTCATAACTTAGTAATCCACCATCAATCAAACAACCTTATTCAAATTTTATTTGAAAAGGTGAGAGTCATAACTTAGTAATCGTTGTCCGAAGACGTTAACACGCATTTAATTCAATTCAACGCAAGTTTTCCTACAGCAAAACAAGATTAACATTACTCAAATGCAAACAGGATGACCATCACTACCCCGGCATGGAATGGAAGCATTCCTTATGCAGAAAGAGTCAAATGTAAGCACTGCATTGGTGGTTCTTTAATACATGTGAGTCCTTGAAGCATCTCTCTTCTCTTCACACGCTTCCTAGCCTGAAGAGATGCGATGCACAGCTCAACTATTAAAAGACATATGGAACACTCACACTCTTCCCAAGCGTCTCCATCAGCATTACAACCTTCCTTGCAAAACACTCCCTGCAAAAAGACATAATAATAATTGTCAAGCAAATACTGTCTGCTGCTTCCTTAGCTTCCATAAGCCAGCAAGGAATCCCCACTTTAGAAGGCCACAAAAGCAAAATGATCCACAACCATAACTCGTACTAGCGTGAGCGTGACCCTTTCTCGGCACCACTAAATATTCAGAAGAAAGTGTAATGATTTCCACTCCATAATAATCAGTGTCTCCCACCTCAATTTCACAACTAAGCTGACATGAACCACCCTTTTCTTTCTTTTACCTAAACATCATGAACCCCTTTTCAATTTCATATATAATAAAAATAATAATGTACAAACGAAAACCAAAACTAAAAATCCTCAGATATTTGGTTGCAGCTGAAGCTTCCTACTTTGAGTGGGGCAGAATCCAACAAGGCAATGAATGAGAAACATAAAGAATACAAAGAAAGCAATCAAAGATTTTCTAAACCACCCTGGATGGATAATGGTGGACCAACAGAATCATCACATTACAATTTGCAACCCACTCCACTTCCCCCTCCATCTTTATGTGTGTTGCTGATAACAAAGTGACTTTTAGTTGTTGTGGGATCAGTATAAACTTCTCCTCATGATCTCATGAGTTCTCGGCACTTGCAGAGACGACTCTGAAAGACCGTGCCTTCTCTTGCTCCCCACTCCGCCTCCAGAACGCCCGTCTCCACCAAATCTCGAACCCTCTCTGAATGTTGGGACAATCCTCGCCTGAGTTCAAGAACCGATCGAACCAGGCGAGCAAAATGTCTTGCTGCCAGGAGAGGGGCAGGGTAAGAATGGTGTTGCTGAGACCTTCCTCGATCAAATGCCTGTCCAGACCTTTATGGCCCCTCCTCATCCACCCGAAATCGTCATAGAATGGGACCAGCCACGTCTGCAGAAGCATGCACCTCGCCTCTTTAGAAGCCAGCATCTGTCCCTTCCCGACACCAACAAACAACCTCGCTGTGACTCTGCTGATCTCGTACCTGTGAACAGCTGGTATTTTGGAATGTGCTTCAGAGAGTTCAGTCTGTGATGCCCATGTCTTTAGAAACTCCTCAGCTATCTGTCTGTCAATCATTATATCCAATAGCCAGTGCAAGTTATCAGCTTGTCGAGCAATTTGTGCAACATCCTTTAAGTTTCCTGATGCTGCCTGGAGAAAATGGGTATGCAGCAATTGCAAACAGCCTTCACAAGCTGCGTACAGGGACTCCTTTCTGAGACTGGTATGAGAAGCAGCACTCTCCCGGAGCATTTTGGCAACCAATCCTTTCATTTCACGCCTGGCTTTCTCGTCTTTTCCTTCCAGAACTACATGCAAGAGTTTGACAAGCACTTCTTCATTGTCACTACTCTCTTCCACTCCATTGTTGACTTCAGTGGATACTCTTTTTAGAACTTCACCTGCCCCAACTCCTTCAAGTCGTAGCTCGGATAGAAGTGAGGCCACTTTCTCTTCTTCATCCTCTGCCCATGGAGCAGCTTCCAAGTACTCCAAACAAGATAAGACCCCCGCATCAAAACCTATAGCTGCTGAAACCTGACCAGAGGAAACAAACAACCATTCACCAGTTAGGAACCCTACAGCATTGTTCACTGTTCATCCAAAAAGACATCCTTTCCTCAAACTTTTACTCCACCATGAACTCATGCAATTCATATCACTAACAAGCTCTAAAAGTGCTGAATGTCACTATCTAATTCCAGGGTTCCTGATCAATCAAATAGATAGCAGCCAGAACACAATTTGTTCTACATTCTCCCAAGTTTAGAAAGCTAAGAAATTTACCTTCAAAATGCCAAGAACTTTGATAACGTCCTCCTTCATAAGCCTCCTTCTGAGATCTTTCGAGTACATCAACCTCAAGGTCTCAATGTAAACTTCAATATCATCACAATCCGCAATTTCCACCACGTAAGGCCCCGAAGCCTTCTGCTGCTTCGCCCATCGATCCGAAAGCTTTACGGCGAAAAACCGGCTGTGTGCGACCAGGATCTGCCTATGAACACTAATCGACACACTAATTCCATCCTTGGAGCTCAACGTCAGCTTGACATCGCTGGACGACGAGTCATTGAACTGGTTCCCGGGGCTCCGGTTGCCCAGAATGTCAGCGATTCGCTGCATCGCCGCGGTCTGCCGGTCCTGAACAGGCGCAGGCTGCTGCTGCTGCTGGGCGGCAGTGACTTTGGGGATTGCGACATTAGGGGCGGCAATGGTGATCTGGGTCTGGGTCTTGGGCTGCTGCTGTGCGTCGTGCTCACTCGCCATCATCTCGAACAGCGTGGGGCTGGATCGGGTCATCCTGTCCGGCGGGGGAGACATCGGGTTGAGAAGACCCGCCGTGAGGGCGGTGTTGAACTTGGTGAAGCCGGAAGGGAAAGAAGATGGGGAAGAAGAGGACTCGTAGTGGCCATTGCCGTTGCTCAAGGGAGCTGGGGAGCCACGGGTGAAGTCCATTGACTGGGCACCCGGGAGGGAACCGGATCTTATTGAACGGAAAATAGGAAACTGGGTCGGCCAATCGTCGGGATTGCGAGGGATTCGGCGGGAGGAGGAGCGTGAGATCTAAACTTGGAAACAATCCATGGAAGCTGACAAGTAAGAAGCAGAAAGGAAGAGCACAACGGACAGGAGAGAGCGAGAAATGAGTAATTACCTGGAAAAGGAATGGGTAAACTGTAGAGGAAACGTGGAAATGGTCGTTCGGTTCAGCGAGAGGTGTTGTAACAATGGCGATAAGGGAGGGAGGGAGGGGAGAGAGTTGGTGTGCTATCCCGAGAAGCGCAAATGGCGATAGGATTAAATATTGAGAAAGGGATGGGGAAGTTAGAGAGCTGACCCAGAAGGGTTGGAATGAACGAGGAAAACAAAACGAAGGAGACCGGCGGAATTTTTTTTGTAAGGGAGAAGGAAAGTGTGGACTGTGGAGGGTGGTTGTTTTTCAGCTGAGAGCTGACGGAGGATTTCACTTTCGACGGTCTCGCCGGCCATACATGTATGGCCTTTTCTGACATTCAATAATTATAAGAATAACATTTCCTGTAAAAGTTAAATACATGAATAAACCGCAAACAAGAGCCCTCCATAGCCCATCAAAGGCCCAATTATAGCATCAGCATGTGGTATCAGGGATGGGCAACCGGTTTGGATTTTCCGAACCGAAACCGAATTAAACGGAACCAAAATCGAAATAATACTATTTAGTTCGGAATTCGGAAGGGAAATATGGATATTTCGGAAACCAGAGTTCTTTCAACCTAATCGAATTTCCGAATTTCCAACAAAAAACCCGAAATACTAATTATTGCAAGCTCCAAATGGTGGATTTTTATGTTTGTAGTTGTTTTGAAACTTAAATATTTGAAATATTTTATGACTTATGTGTTGAAAAGTTTGATTTTATCATTGATGATGCATATAATTGCGTATTTATTGTTTATATAAGGGGTAAAAATTAATTTAAAAGTGAGAAGATACAAGTAGCCTCACAAATTCGGCTTTGTGTGAAAAACCGAACCAAACCAAATTATAATTCGGTTTAAACCAAACGAACCAAATTATAATCCAGTTTAAACCAGACGAACCAAATTATAATTCGGTTCGAATTCGGTTTGAGATTTGGGAGAATTCGGAGACCCGGTATGCCTAATTTCGGTTCAGTCGAAATCGAACCGACCGAATGCCCACCCCTATGTGTTATGGAGCTAAATGCCATTAATGTGAAGGCTCATGGTATGGTTGTAGGTTGTCTGGCCCAATTTGGACGAAGTACAATCTATTATTAAAAATTGGTGTAAAGGCATGAGATGAATGGAAGAGCCTTTAGGGCTTTTAGGGTTTACAAAGCAACATTGTTGTTATGGT
The DNA here is from genome assembly GCA_964030455.1 of Linum trigynum. NCBI lineage: Eukaryota > Viridiplantae > Streptophyta > Magnoliopsida > Malpighiales > Linaceae > Linum > Linum trigynum. The sequence continues at coordinate 37,189,203 of OZ034822.1, read as the reverse complement.
ATCATAAGTCTGGTTTCCAAAACTAGCCGCCACACTTGGCAGAAAACCAAGCTACAAACACGCAACCACAACCACAAAATGAGCAACAACAACAACAAGTTTAAGCTCAACAAATCGTCTACCAGATGGAAGATCCTTACTTCCTTCATGGATCAGAGTAGCCAGGTTTAATCTTGGTTGCAGAGAGGCTCAACACTACCAACTATAATGATTGGAGTAGAGCTATGTTCAATGCTCTAGCAGCAAAGAACAAGCTCGGATTCATTAATGGAACCATACCACAACCTGCAGAAACAGATCCAAAGTGCGAAGCTTGAGTTGGGAACAATGTGATGATCTTACGCTGGAACCAGCAGTTAATCGAGGCAGAGATCAGGATGACTAGGGATGGCAACTTTGCCCATACCCATGGGTTTCTTACTATCCAACCCAATTGGGTTGGGTATGAAATCCAAATAGATGGATATGGGTAGAGTTTGATGAGTTTGTACCCATACCCATTTACTTTGGGTTGAGTTGGATTTATATCAAATGGATTTGGGGTTGTACCCATGCCCAAATACAAATTACAGTTTGGTACCCAAACTTAATAGACATGCATATTTAGTACCTAAATTTAATTTTTTTTGCATATAAGTCCTCAAAATATCGATGGAAAATTACGTTTTGGTACCTAAATTTTTTTGGTCTTACATTTTGGTACCTAAACTTTTCAAGTTTTGCAAATAGGTCCAATTTTTGCATGTGTAGTTAAAACACCCTCAAGTAAATGGATATTCATATCCAACCCATACCCATTTAGATTATGGAAGCCCCAAACCCAAACTCATCTATAAACCCCCAAATTCATATGCACTTCACCCATACCCAACCCATTATCAATGGGTCTACTTGGGTTTGGGTATAATTACCCATGGGTGGGTAATTTGCCATCCCTAAGGATGACCATTCTTTCTAGCAAGTCAGTAGTTGAAGCTTGGAAAAGCTTGCAGACCAGGTATGGATCTGGTTATATTATAAGGGTTGTAGAACCCGAAGAGACACTATCGAACTTGAAACAAGGTAACCAAACTATTACAGATTATGGTAAAGTCATTACTCTTAGGGATGAGTTGGAGAATTATCAACCATTGTTGCCTTGTGAATGTACTCCTACCAGTCACTTAGACTGTCGAGCAATGAAAAGAGTCCTAGAGTATCAGGAGACAAATTATCTGATAAAATTTCTTAAATGGCTAAATGAGAACTATTTTGGGGTTATATCTCATTTTTGTTTGGAGATGATCTGCTTAATATCAACAGGGTCTTTCAGAGGATGTTACAGCATGAAAGACAAATGTATGGAACTCAGACAGGGAAGGTTGTGGCCTCTGTGAACTCAGAAATGACAGCTCTTGCATGCAAGGCAACAACAGAACGCCAAACCTTGATGCAAAGAGGCCTTTCTGTACCTTCTGTAAGAAAGAAGGACATACAAAAGACACTTGCTACAAAAAAAAAAAAAACATGGATGGCCATCTGGAATGGGGCCTAAAAAGGCTACATCAGTACCTGGAAGAGTAATATAATGCACATTTTGCAAGAAACATGGTCACACTGAGGATAAGTGTTTCAAGAAGAATGGGTTTCCACCAGGTTTTGTTCCCAGAAACTCTAACACCAACTATGGAAGAGGTAGAGGTTATGTTAACAATGCAACCATTCCATAGCAGGAAGAAGTGGCCAAACTTTCCAGGTCTAACTATGAAAAGCTTATGAATCTGATGACATCACAGAAGGGACAACCATCTTATTCTGCAACATCCTTTATAACAAACAGAGGTAACACTCCAAAATGTCTCTTGACTAAGCCTGTTATGAATGCCATTTCACATCAAAAGGGTAGATGAATACTTGAAACAGGTGCCTCTAACCATATAGTTTGCTCACTAGATTACCTTGAGAACTGTCTTCTCTCAGAATTGTGTCTATAAGACTGCCAACTGGAGAACATATTGAAGCAACTCACACAGGAACAACATCCTTAATTGAGAATTTGATTCTCCACGATGTCTTATATGTTCCAAACTTCACGTTCAATTTAGTTTCAGTGAGCAAACTCACAACAAGTGTAACATCCCGAACCTTTTCCCGACAAGATACTGTCCGCTTTGGGCCTCTACACCCGCACGGATTTCGACTTAGGGTGCAATTCAAGGTGACTTCCCATAAGGTCACCCATCCTTGTTGTACTCCACACTGAGCACGTTTAACTTCGGAGTTCTCACAAGAACTCTTCCATTACACCCCAAAACGCGTCTTGTCAGTTAAGGCCGGTTTCCTACTTATGAACCATGGATCTCTCCCGTGCTTTGTCGATGTGGGATTTGTCTAAGGTGTTACATACACCCCCCCCCCTGGGACTCAACGCCCTCGTTGAGGTTTGCCCCACCATCGTTCAAGAGGGACGCGGAGAGGCTCTGATACCACTTGTAACATCCCGAACCTTTTCCCGACAAGATACTGTCCGCTTTAGGCCTCTACACCCGCACGGATTTCGACTTAGGGTGCAATTCAAGGTGACTTCCCATAAGGTCACCCATCCTTGTTGTACTCCACACTGAGCACGTTTAACTTCGGAGTTCTCACAAGAACTCTTCCATTACACCCCAAAACGCGTCTTGTCAGTTAAGGCCGGTTTCCTACTTATGAACCATGGATCTCTCCCGTGCTTTGTCGATGTGGGATTTGCCTAAGGTGTTACAACAAGGAACTCATTGAGCTTGACTTTTCATTCTAACCTTTGTCTTATACAGGATCTGAAGCAGATGAGAGTTGCTAATTCTGCTAGATTAACAAATGGCTTATACTACCTAGAAGTTAATAGTCCACCTAAATACATCTCATCAATCAGTTCTCCTTCCATTGATATGTGGCATTTTTGTATAGGGCCTATTTTTCATTCTAAAATCCCACACCTCATCCAATTTTGTACCTCCATCCAAAGTCAAAGAGACTTACCCTATGATGTTTGTCACTTTTCTAAGCAAAGGAGACTTTCTTTCCCTTCGAGTCAAAGTGTTACTCAATATGATTTTGAACTCCTTTATGTTGACATTTGGGGTCCTAATCTAGTCCCTACTTATGATGGATTCAAATATTTCTTGACTATAGTGGATGACTTTTCTCGAATGAACTGGATCATTTTGCTTCAACTTAAATCTGAAGCTAGACCTAAATTAATTGCATTCTGTAACCAAATGCAAAGGCAGTTTCAAACTCTGGTTAAGAAGATTAAGAGTGATAAGGGAAAGGAATTCCAAATGGAAGATTATTTTCAATCAATTGGAATTGTTCATGAGATGTCTTGCACCTCAACAGAATAGCAAAGTAGAGAGGAAGCACCGACATGTTTTATCAAGATTACAATTTCAAGTTGACATGCCAGCTAGCTTTTGGGGTGATTGTATCAAGCATGTTGTCTTTCTTATCAACAAAGTTCCTTCTACTATTGTGAACAACAAAACACCCTATGAAATTATTCATAAAACACCTCCTGACCTCACTGATTTAAAGGTGTTTGGTAGCCTGTGTTATGCCACTCTAGGGAATCACATAACCAAATTTCAACCTAGAGCTAGAAAAGGTGTGTTTCTTGGTTATGATCTTACTTCCTATGATATCTTTATTTCCAGAGATGTCATTTTCTATGAGTCAGAATTTTCCTTCAAATATCTTCTCCAATTGTCACAAATCAAACTGAACCAGATTATTTGTTTCCCCTACCAAATATCTTCTCTCAATAATAATAGAAAAATGGAACTTCTTATACAGATGCAATGCCCTTTAGCTATGCATAATCTGCGCCTCCATAAATTTGTACATCATGATTTTGAATTTGATAAATAAATGAATTGTACTTATATTCCTCGTCCTGATGTTCCTTCGACATAGTAAGCGCTGCCACTAAGTCCACTAGCATCATAGTTTTGGTATAACCCCCTCCCCGCTTTATTAATAATGGGTTTACACTAGTAGCACAAATAAGTGTTTATAGTAACAAAACATACTTAGATACAAACATTTACAAAGTTAATACAAAAAGCCAATGTGACACAACAAATGTTTTAACCGCAATGACCAACAAGTTCCTTGGTGTCTCACTCTACTCTTTGAATCTTGATTCTTTCTTCTCGAATAAATAGTCATAAAATTTCTATATTTTGTTATCCACCTTCTTCTTTTTCCCCTTCCTTCTGCCTTTCCCTTCTCTGCTCTCTTCATGAGTACCTCTTGCCACCTTTTTTCCTTGTCTTCTTGGCTTGTCGGGCATCAATCCTTTGTGCCTATGGATTTCCTCTATGCTCTCATGTTTCCCCATCGCAAGAACATCCTTGTAACTTCCTTTGATCACATTGGACGAGCTGGTTCCTTGAATTCCTGCCACATTATGTTCATTTGGAAAAGGGGCAAAAATTTTGCGGCCTGATTTGAACTGACTGCAATCTGAATCAATGGTTGTCTCATCGGTCTCTGAAACAAGCGTTGACCCATTGCTTGTTGCCGATTGATCAATTTCTGATTCGTTCCAGGGAATCATCTGATCACCATTTTCTTGAGTCATCGGGAGTGTTGGATTATCAGTCGTCGCTTGTTCGATTTTGAAGCCATTCAAATAAGATGTCAAATCACCAGTCACTTGAGTTGAAATCCTTTGTTTTCCATTGCTTGTTAGTCCAAGTTGTTTTACTGTTCCTTCAGCCATTCGTGGATCGTCTTCATGCGATTTTTTATCGGTGTCGGGAACAAAAAAATTATTGTTTTCATTATTCTTTTGAATAATTATCTCATCATTTCTTGTGTATGATGCCTGATGGTCATATCCATTTTCGTTCATTGATCCATTCGATGTAAATGTTTGATCATCAATGCCTTCAACTGTAATTTTTGGTTTTTCATTGCTGGTCAATATATGTTCCTTTGTTCCTTCGGTTGCTTTGGAGTCATTGCTAGTCAATATCTTGTCAATTCTTTGAATGTTGTCATTGTTTTGAGCAGTATCCTCAACAATTTGCTCGTCATTGGTTGTCAGAAACGTTTGAGGAATAGACTCTTGTTTGATCGTCGGTCCATCTACTTTAAATGTTTGATCATCAATATCTCGATAAGAGATTTTCACTAGCTCGTCATTTCTTGTTGATTCACTTTCTTTTGTTTCGTCGTCTACTTTGGAATCAATGATAGTGTATTTTTCATTGACTCCTAGAGAATCATCGTTCTTTTCATTTCTACCATGAACATCCATTGCTTCATTGCTTGTCAGACGATCAGCCTCCTGTTGGATCATTAATCCGTCTATCATAACTGTCTGAACGTCATTGTGTTGAATGATAATTTTCGACTTTCCTTCAACCATTTCAGGGTTGTTGCTAGTCAACTTCTCATTGGTGATTTCTTGCTTCGTGGCCAATAGTTGATCACTCGGATTCAACCTGTCTTTACTTGCTATGATTTGAACATCCATCTTCTTTGTCTTCTTCCTCCTCCTTTTGCCAATTAATCCCTCGTTGCTAGGTTTGTTGACACCAGCCACATTGATATCCTTATCCTTCACACCCATTATACAAAATTACTCATTACAGTTATCAGGAATCTCAACCAATAAATAGAAGAGACTAATGCCCAATCCAGAAATGGAACTCGATGAACCAAAGTCAGGAATATTTTGATTGTATCATCTAGCTTCTCGGGGAGACCCTCTGCCGATTTAACAAGCTCATCGATCCCGTCAAAAAACTGCTTCATTGGTGGGAAAACGAACTCGGCCAAGCTTTCTATCCTTAAAATCCCGTCATCCAAAATTGCCAAAATTGCAAGAATCTTACATTGCAAGGCGCAAATTACTGAAGGAGAATCAAAATTGACCAGATTCTCGCCATTATAGTTTCTGGATGCTGTTGTGTAGGCTTTGCTAGAAATTTCCAAGAGGGCAATCCAACAGGTCTGCAATGGTCGTTGTCTCGAATCCATTTCAGATCAAGAAAAATTGAAACAAAGAAAAGGAATTTGCAAGAACCCTAAATTTTATTCCTTCCAATGATCAGAGAAAATATATTAGTTTAAGCTTGTTTGATTCCAGGGCATTAGAAAATTTTTACCCTGGAAGAAAGAAGCTAAAACTCTCTCTCAGATCATGGAAAAGATCACAATTTTTTGTTGTAAGAGAATAGAAATGCTTCAGCATTCTCACAAGATTTTTATTTTCCATTATAAAAGGGCTTTTGGAGGTAAAAAAAAAAAAGTAACGATAGCCATGAAATTAGCAGGGGCCCATTCTTGGCCCAAACAAACTCATGCCATCAACGATTACCCATCTGTCCGATTCTTTCACTCATTTTTTCTATTCACCACTGATAATTTTAGGTTCAAAATGTAGAGTTACCAAAAGAAGAGAATTTGCTGAAAAGTTGTAGGCGTCCATGAATTGAATTTGATTCTCAGAATCTCACCACCATTGTCCATTGCCAATAATATTTTGTTTTGGCTTTACAATAAAAGGGAGCGCGATTTTATGGAGTTATATGAGCTTTGTACTTCTGATCATTCTTTTTGGAAATGAATTAAAAGAAGATGACTTTTGAGATGCCCATTGTCAGAATCCTTGGTTGAAAAGAAAATGGGTGGGAAGGGGGAGAAAGAAGAAAAGGAAAGTGGGTTTATACATTGAATAGGCTGGTTTGCCATGTCAACTAGTTGGAAAATGCACAAACTTGAAACCATCCCGCTCGGTAACCAATAGGTTTAGTTTCACACCATTGATATGTATTATAAAAGTGATAAGCTTGGTTTCTGCTTTTGAAGTTTGTTGCCCATTTCAATCTCTCTATAGTTTGTTTGTGAAAATCGACATGTTTTATTGATGATAAATATTGTTTGGAGTTCGACTTTCTTTTACCTATTTTGGTTGATCAAGAGGATTGAGATGGTTCTTATCAGTTTCTAATTCTGTTAGGGAAGAGAGTATGAGCTTTTTTTGTTTTTCGATAGGAACATTTGTTGCTCATGACTGACAGTGGCTCAAGTTCATTTTTGGAGTTGTTGAAGAGTTCCATGTCGATTTCTTCAAAAGCCTAATGAGATTATTGAAATGGCTGACTTTCTATCTTTCTTTTGCTTGTTTGATTGTTTCTAGAATCAAAGTTCAATCTTTGGGATAGGAAAATGAGTTTTACTTCTCGTTGCTGGTGGGTTATACATTGCTTTGGGTATCTTTGTTAGTTTAGGAAATTGGGATGTTCCTTATCATTTTGGCTACGCAGTAGGAATATCTCAACGTAAATTTAGCTTATTTGATTGTTTTTTGGACGTAAAGTTAAAAAGGGTGAGAACAAGTGCTGGTTCATCCGCAACCGCTGCAATGGCGTGTGTATCAGCTTGGCGTATGAAACCAACCACTGCGGAGAGTGCAACCGGCAGTTTTCCCTTATAGTTCTAGTTGGCGACATTGATCCCTCCCTTCCTTCTAGGGTTGGCGGTGTTAGGATATGACTTGAATTTGATTTGGGTTTGTTTTTGTGTTTTGAGCCTATTTTGTTTGGGTTTGTGTTTGGGTTTTGTTTTGATATTTTCCTTGTGTGTTTGGAAAAAGGTGTTTGGTTTTCTGTTTGGGATTAGGAGAAGAGTTCTATAAATATTCTTCACCACTTTAATTTGTAGTCATGTCAGTCAGGTTAGTTTGTTTTGTTTGTCCGTTTGGAATTTGATTTGTAACCTGTACTCTCCTCAAATCAGTGAAATTTGTTCTCCCCCTGCCCGTGGATTAGCTAGCACACATTGTGTTAGTGAACCACGTTAAATTTGTGTTCGTTTGTGTTGATCTGGATTATCGTTTCCACGCTTCTGTTCTGACAGGTGGGTAGTACGGGTACCCATAATACTCAAACGGGTATTAACGTGTAACCCATGGGTACGTAATATAGAACTTCTTGATCTCAAGTCTCATCCCGGGAAAAAATGGGTATTTGGGTCCTCGTAACCCTAAAAAAATGGGACGGGTATAGGTATATCCAAATACTCATTTCACGTTGCCCACCCCTACTTCTTCCCCAATCTTTCCTTTATTTTCTCCACTTCACATTCCAAGTTTCCACCAGAGTTAGATAAGCTAAAATCTCAAGTCCATCGAATTCAAATTTCTCTCGAGCATCGGAGCCGAAAGTATCTCCATTTATGAGATTTCTTTGTCCCCTTTCTTTCAATCTCCTACAAATAGATCAGGGGGATTGCGTATTTTCATAGAGGATATTGGCAGAGGAAGCATTAGCGGCGCAGTTCTGGTCGGGGAGAGCATCGACAAAGGCCGGATATGAAGGGTCGCGCGCGACTCTTCTTCTTCTGTGATTTTTTTAATTGGATGGGTTGCTATGAATTGGCTGGCCAGGTCGAACAGTCTGAGTGGTTAACCGTTCGAATAGCTACCCCACCAACCAGTTTGAAGATGCCAAATTTTTAGCTATTCCGAACCGAACTAGTGGTGGGGTCCCGATTTTATCGGTTCGACTCAATTTTAATAACATTAGGAGAAACTCATGCTGAAGTGATACGGGTGGAAGGAAAGACATTTGTCGTGGGCGGCTAAGGAGACACTGCTCAAGGCGGTGGCGACTACTTTATTTGTGCATATCATGGCTTATTTATGTTACCTCTGACGATGTGTCGACGTTTGGATAAGCATATGACTCGGTTTTGGTGGGGTTACTCGAACGAGAATGTTAACTTGCTCTTGATATCCTAGAGGTGCATTTGTCAAAACATGATGGAGGATCCTTATGGAACTAGAGCCCCTACTAGCCCAAATTTATCAGGGAAAGTATTTTCCTAATGACACTGTCTTAACATCCGGGATGGGTTCTTGTCCATCGTGGGGTTGGAAGAGTGTCTTGCATTATTTAGCAATCTTGAGAGAAGGATTGTGTTGGTAGGTCGGTTCTAGGAAGTCTATTCGATCCTATTTGGGTGGTGGATACCCCTGATGTATCCAGAAGATCTTGAAATTCAACATGGGGTCCATCTAATGGTTGTGACAAGGTTTCCCTGATAAGGGATCATGAGAAGGGTGGTTGGTGCACGGAATGTCTGTAGGAATGTTTGTCTATCAGAAGAGTATGTGCAATTCAGATCATCCCCTTAACTAGGGTTGTGTGGTGGATAGACTGGTGATAGACCGATAATTACACGTATTTTTACCCCTATTCTTGAGCCGTTTGAAAGGTTAATTCTCGGGTTTTAAGCAGATTTCACGCAAGGTTGTGTGTTTATGTCACATTTCAGGACCCGGCGTTGGAATCAAGGCGAAGGAACGAGATTCGGGTCGAAAGGAGCAAACGAGGATTGAAGTGGGCTGGAGGAAGAAAATACCCGGCCATGACCGAAAATACCCGGCCGGGTATATTTCTGAAGAGGCCGGGGATTTCCCTTTTTGACCTCTGAGAAACAGAAGGGGGCCCGGGCAAATGCCTTAAATCCCCGGTCGGGGATTATGAGGACAGACCGGGGATTTTTCCCTTAAATGAAACGGTGAGTTTTACAAATACCCGGTCGAAACCCAAAATACCCGACCGGGTATTTCGACCGGGTATCGCGACCAGGCAGCTGATAAAAGGAAGAAGAAGGCCAACATTGAAGGGATTCGAGTTTTAGAGAGAGAGATCAGTTCCTAGAGAGAGAAAGTGACGAGCAAGAGTTCCCAAGTGCCCTAGATTGATCTTCAACACCATTGGAGGCCAGTTTGAGCTTGGAGAAGTGCCGATCAACGTCCAGGAGCCGGAATCCATCCTTCGCAGTATGAATTCCGTGTCTGATTCTGCTTTTGCTTTCTTCTCCATGGAGTAGTTCTCCCATTCATCTGGGTATGGAGAACCCTAGATTTGTACGTTAGGCTTTGATTGTATGAACCCAAGTACTGATTCTATGATTGATTATATTCGATTGAGGTTTTAATGATTGAATGACTTGAATCCTGATCAAATTCCTGTTGTTTCTGCTTTAACCTAGAATGAGAATATCTGCCTAGGTTAATAGAGTATCCTTGATTGAAGGTAGGGAGTTGGTGACTTTAGTCGAGGAACCAACTCACTATTCTGTACCGGATTTACTCCGGTAGTGGAGGTTTTGTTTGTTAAGGCCTCAATCTGTTTACTCCGGTGGAGGTTAGTCGCCCGCTAGAGATTCAGATTGAGAGGGTCTGAAGACCTTTAGTCGAGACTTCAGGCTGTTTAAGAACCTTCCGCAGTATAACTATCATAGAAACTGAACTTGGTAATTACAATCTGGCTTAACTGCAGTCTAGGGGGAACCATATCCGGGTGACCTTTTTAACCTGAATACAACCGTTTACTTGCTTTGTTAGTTTGTTAGTTTAGACTTGCATTCCAGTGTCATTGCTAGATAACAAGAATTCACTGAGTAGTCATCAGATCTAGGACCCGGGTTGACATATAAACCTAACCCGCTATACTACGCTTTAGGAAGTGGTTACACTTGGCCAATTCCTGGAGTGACAGTAGAGTTGAGTCAAGTTTTTGGCGCCGTTGCCGGGGACGGCTAGGTTGTTGAAGAAAAGTGATTTCTGTTAATTTAGCTTTTCCTTTTGCTTTGTTTGCTTTGTCCCACTTGTGCCTTCACGGGTTTGCTTGCTTGAGTGTGTGCAGGTAGTGCATGACCCGTAGCCAGTCAAGAGGTTTACTGCCGTTGACCAGAGATTGACCGCACCTGTCGCCAGCTCAGGAGACAACAGCGACCTAGACTGGCTACGGAAGAGCGCATAGACGGCCACGTGAGCAGTGATTCTAAGGAGGAGTACGAGATGGAAGACTACAATCAACACCAGGGGAATCCTCAGCAGGCTCCCCCGGTGAATCAGGTCCTGGGGAACAACCCCATACCCCAGGATCATGGAGTTCATCATCCACCACAGCCGGGTCCCACCTTGGAGTACTACTACACTCCGCGGATTGCTGACATCCGCCCGGTCATCCTCTACCCGCCTATCCCAGCAAACAACTTCGAGATCAAGCCATGCTGGATTTAGCTCATCACATCCTCTATCCAGTTCCATGGCTTGAAGGATGAGGAGGCCAGGGTACATCTGTCCCGTTTTCTGCAGCTGACGAACGGGTTCAAGCTGAATGGTGTCCCGGATGATGCAATCCGCCTTCATCTCTTCCCCCATTCTCTGGCGGGGAATGCTAAGAGGTGGTTGGAGACCCAGCCCCCATTGTCCATCACTTCTTGGGACGATCTGGCTGACAAGTTCGTGCACAGGTACTATCCGGCATCGAAGACTACAGAGATTCAGCGGGAGATCACTCATTTCCGCAAAGATCCAGATGAGTCACTTCGTGATGCTTGGGAGCGGTACATGGGATACTTCTGGCAGTGTCCCCATCATGGCTTTAGTGATGCTTTCACTGTGGGGAACTTCTACAGCGCTCTCTCCCCAGATAGCCAGAGGGTGATTGAGTCTTTATGCCCAGGAGGGGATGTTCTCACTAAGACTCCACCCGAGCTGAACCAGATGATTAATACATTGGCTGCCAGAGATCATTCCTGGGGGCAGAGCAGCAGAGGCAGACATTCCAGGGACCGTGGTGTGCACGCCATGGAGTCCAGATCCGGACTCGAGCAGCAGGTAGCTGAGCTAGTGCAGACATTGAAGCAGCCCAACAGCCTTATTCCGGGCAGAGGTATGGCTACACCTCCAGTTGCTCAGTGTCAGTGGTGTGAGAGCTCGAGCCACTTAGTAGAAGACTGCCAGGCTATGAGGGAGTCTACTACCCCCCAGGAGCAGTTGGACTTCATCGCCAATGCTTGGCGCCTCGACCCATACAGCACCACATATAATGAGGGGTGGCGCCAGCATCCCAACTTCTCTTGGGGCAGCAACACCACTAAGCCACCTGGTTTCCCAGTACCAGCAGGTGGCTTTCAGCAGAGGCAGCCCTACCAGGCTCGACAGGGGTCGGTTCCACAGCAGCAGCCCTACCAGCCTCGACAAGGGCCAGTTCCACAGCAGCAGCCCTACCAGCCTAGGCAAGGGAAACCCTTCTAGCAGCCCCAGCGCCAGTTTTCCGAGCCAGCAGCAGCTCCAGCTCCAGATACTCAGATGACGAAGCTGGAAAATATTCTGGCTTCATTCATGACGAGCACTCAGGCGACTATCACGAGGTTGGACCAGAGTGTAGCCTCACTGGAGGCAGGTCAGAGGAACCAGGGTGCCATTTTGCAGGATCTGCAGACCCAGGTGGGCATCTTGGCCCTCCAGAACACCACCAGGGCACCAGGGACTTTGCCTGCCACCACTGTCCCGAATCCTCGGGATCCTCACCAGCTCCAGCAGCTTGATGCCATCACTACCAGGAGTGGCAAGACCACATCAGCTGCTCCTGCCCAGCCCAGTCGAGATGATCCACTACCTGCTTCAACACTTCCAGCTGATACTGCAGACGTGGGGGAAGGCACAACAACGCCTGCTCCCAAGCCACAGCCAGTGGTTAAGGAGCATGTACCTCAGCTTCCTTTCCCCACTCGCCTGCATAAAGACAGGCTGGAGACTGAGTTTGCCAAGTTCATGGCAATGTTGAAGCAGGTCAACATCAGCATGCCGTTCATGGAGGCACTGTCGAAGATGCCCAAGTATGCCAAGTTCATGAAGGACCTCCTCACCAACAAGAAGAAACTTGGGGATCTTTCGACAGTGATGCTGAGCGAGGAGTGTTCTGCCATCCTGCAGAACAAGCTGCCCGAGAAGCGAAAAGACCCAGGGAGTTTCACTATCCCTCTTGTTATTGGCAGCATGCATGTAGGGAAGTCCTTGGCGGACCTAGGCGCTAGCATCAATGTCATGCCTTATAAATTATTTAAGAAGCTAGGCCTAGGTGAACCTAGAACTACTAGGATGAGCATTCAGTTAGCTGATCGTTCTATCGTGCATCCTAGGGGTATCATTGAGGACTTGCTTGTTAATGTGGGTGCATTCACATATCCTGTTGACTTTGTTATTTTGGATATAAATGAGGATGTGGATGTACCTTTGATTTTAGGTAGACCGTTTCTCGCCACCGCCAAGGCGCTTATTGATGTGCATAGTGGTAAATTGATTCTGCGTGCTGGTGATGAACATGCTACTTTTTCTGTGTCTGAGAATGGGAAACACCCTCATTTGCATGATGACATAGATTACTGTGATATGCTTGCTGATTATGAGACCGCACTCGCTATCACGAGTGCGGGTACTGACGATGTTCTTGAGCGTTGTATTTTGCTAGGTGAGCAGGCATCGCAGGAGCCGCAGCTGGCGGAGCAGTTGGCCGAGTTGGAGAGTGGCCCCTTCTTGGAGGGCGACAGGCTGTTTAAACCGATCTCATCCTCCACCCGCATCGCTACTTCCTTGGAGGAACCACCAGAGCTGGAGCTTAAGCCCCTCCCTCCTCATTTGGAGTATGCATTTCTCCGGGAGGGGAATAAGCTGCCAGTCATCATCAGCTCGACCCTCACACCCGAGCAGAAGACCAGACTGGTGACCTTGCTGAAGCGGTACGAGCGAGCCCTCGCCTGGAAGATCACCGACATCCAGGGGATCAGCCCTTCTTTCTGCTCCCACCGGATACTGATGGAGGATGAGATGAGGCCGGTGAGACAGCCGCAGAGGCGACTGACACCGAACCTGGAGGCTGTGGTTCGGGCAGAGATCGTGAAGCTGCTAGACGCGGGGATCATCTTCGCCATTTCCGACTGCGAGTGGGTCAGTCCCACCCAGGTGGTACCCAAAAAGGGTGGGATGACTGTGGTGCCTAACGAGAAGAATGAGCTGATTCCGATGCGCACGGTGACTGGGTACCGTGTCTGCATTGACTACCGGCGTCTCAACGACGCCACTCGGAAGGACCATTTCCCGCTCCCATTCATTGATCAGATGCTGGAGAGACTGGCGGGGCACGAGTTCTACTGTTTCCTGGATGGGATGTCCGGGTACTTCCAGATCCCGATTGCACCGGAGGACTTGGCGAAGACCACTTTCACCTGCCCCTTCGACACCTTTGCATACCGGAGGATCCCATTCGGGCTATGCAATGCCCCAGCTACTTTTCAGCGATGCATGCTCGCTATCTTTGACCGTCTGGTCGGCGAGATCATGGAGGTGTTTATGGACGATTTCTCGATTTATGGAGACTCATTCTCTCACTGTCTCCATAACCTGGAACTTGTCCTTAAACGGTGTGAAGAAACGAACCTGGCACTGAGTTGGGAGAAGTGTCACTTCATGGTTCGAGAAGGCATAGTTCTTGGGCATAGGATCTCCAAGATGGGGATTGAGGTGGACAGAGCGAAGATCGAGACTATCAGCAAACTACCTCCTCCTACATCTGTGAAGGGGATCCGGAGTTTTCTTGGTCATGCAGGTTTCTACAGGCGGTTCATCAAGGATTTCTCCAAGATTGCTCTGCCCCTGACGAAGCTTCTAGAGAAGGATGCCCCCTTCCAGTTCACTGATGCATGCACAGCAGCTTTTATGACCTTGAAGGAGAAGCTCACACAAGCTCCTATCATGGTTGTTCCTGACTGGTCCTTACCATTTGAGATTATGTGCGATGCCAGTGACTTTGCTGTTGGAGCTGTGTTGGGGCAGAGGCGTGATCAGCATTTCCGACCTATCTACTATGCCTCGAAGACCTTGAATGATGCCCAGGAGAACTACACCACCACGGAGAAAGAGCTGCTCGCGGTGGTGTTTGCCTTCGATAAATTTCGTCCTTATCTGGTCTTGTCCCATGTGATTGTGTATACTGATCACTCCGTGATTCGATACTTGATGAGCAAGGCTGATGCCAAGCCTAGGCTCATACGATGGATCTTACTGCTACAGGAGTTTGATATTGAGATTCGGGACAAGAAGGGAGCAGAGAATGTTGCTGCCGATCACCTTTCCCTGTTGGACGCACCCCCTGCGGACAACCTCGAGGAGGAGATCAATGACTCCTTTCCAGATGAGAGGCTGATGATGATGTGCCTGGTGGAGAGTGTCACCCCCTGGTATTCTGATTTTGCGAATTATCTTGTGGGCCAGCAGCTGCCCAAGGGGATGACCACTCACGCCAAGAGGAAGTTCTTCTCCGACCTGAAGCACTACTTCTGGGATGACCCCCATCTCTTCAGGATCGGAGCTGACGGGATCATCCGTCGATGTGTTATGGAGAGTGAGATGGAGGGCATTCTATCTCACTGTCACGAAGGACCTGCTGGCGGTCACCACGGAGGAAACCGCACGGCGAGGAAGGTGCTCCAGTCGGGCTTCTACTGGCCCACGCTCTTCAAGGACGCAGACGCCTTCGCACGCCGCTGCGACCGATGCCAGAGGTCAGGTAACATCTCTGCCCGTGATGAGATGCCCCAGAATGTGTTTATTACTTGTGAGATTTTTGATGTTTGGGGTATCGACTTCATGGGCCCCTTCCCTCCATCCTTTGGCAATACATATATTCTTGTTGCTGTTGACTACGTCTCTAGGTGGGCTGAGGCGCAAGCTTTGCCCACTAATGATGCTAGACGTGTTTGTGGTTTTTTGAAGCAGCTATTCTCCCGGTTCGGGACACCTAGAGCCATCATAAGCGACCGAGGCACCCATTTCCGGGGTCAGTTCGATAAATTGTTGTCTCGCTATGGTGTGACTCATAAGGTGTCCGTAGCCTATCATCCTCATACCAGTGGCCAGGCCGAGCTGACGAACCGGGAGCTCAAACGGATCTTGGAGAAGACGGTGAACCTATCCCGCAAGGATTGGTCCACCAAGCTCGATGATGCTCTGTGGGCATATCGCACTGCCTACAAGACGCCCATTGGTACCTCACCGTATCGGCTTGTCTATGGAAAGGCATGTCATTTGCCCGTGGAGCTAGAGCACAAGGCCTTATGGGCCCTTAAGCTGCTAAACTTGGATGTTAGTGTTGCAGGTGATGAGCGAAAAATGCAGATGTTGGAGCTGGAAGAGTGGCGTTACCACGCCTATGAGAACACCAAGCTGTACAAGGAGCGCACGAAGCGCCTCCACGATGCACGGTTGCGGGTCCAAAAGAGTTCCAGGTTGGTGATCGAGTTCTCCTTTATAACTCTCGCCTGAAACTCTTTCCTGGAAAACTCCGTTCCCGGTGGTCTGGACCGTACACGGTCACACAGGTGTTCCCGTATGGCACGATTGAGATTGCTAACCCGCAAACTGAGCCGTTTAAAGTGAATGGCCACCGTCTCAAGCTCTACCTGGGAGACGAGGTCGAACGTGCGGAGTTAGCAGTGGAGCTCGCGGACCCTTAGTTCCGCAATTGGCGTCCAGCTAAAAGACGGTAAAGAAGCGCTTGTGGGGAGGCAACCCCACCACGGTTTGCATTTCTTTTTCCCTTTTTTTCTGAGTTTTTGTGTCGTCTTGAGTCAGTTGCATGTCTGTGGTGAAGTTCGGTCGTCTGTTATGCCTCGATTTGGTGCTGTCGTGCAGGAGAGGTCGAAAATTTGGGCGAATGAGTTTTTTGGCCGGAAGGGGGCAAATACCCGGCCATGGGCCAAAATACCCGATCGGGTATTATTGGCTCACGGTCGGGCCCCCTTCTGTTTCTCGGGGTGAAAAAAGGGAAAAACCCAACCTGGTCTCAAAAATACCCGACCGGGTAATTTTGATTCACGGCCGGGGATTCCCCTCAGATCAGAACGCTGCGTTTCAGACCCCCAACCTTGACCCAAAAATACCCGGCCGGGTATTTTTGGCTCAAGGCCGGGGATCCCCATGCACCTAGACACGCTGCGTTTTGAAAAAACCCGGTCGTGTCATCAAAATACCCGACCGGGTATTTTTGCTATATATGGCAAACCCCCGGCCATTTTCTCTCTCTACCCTCATTTTTTCAAATATTCCCCTCTCTCTTCCTCTCAAATCCTCTCCCCTCTCTCTTCCGCGAGCCGGCCGCCGCCGCCGCCCCTCCGCCCTCCACCGCCGCCGCCGCCGCCGGTCACTTTCCGGCGGTTTTCCGGCCACTCTCCGGCGTTTTCCAGCCACTTCCCCGCGAGCCTCCCGGGTCATTTTTGGCTTCTTTCTCGCGTCCCTCACCCCTCCTTGTGCCTTAGCTACAGTTCTCCTTGTGTTTCCAGGTGTGTTTCTTGTTAACTGTTCTTCCCTGGAGAATCGAACTGTAGATTGTAGAACCGAGAACTATAATTGCTTGCATGCTTTAGAATAGGGTGAGGGATGCTTGGAGTATGCATGGTTCTATATACTGGGTATGTGCTGCCCGTGTACTGATTGTGGTTGGTTATGTGTTTCCTGCCTTGTTTCCGGCATTGTTTGCGATTCCGCCGGCTGTGCTTAGAACTGTTCGCCTAGGTGGTCCTTAAGTGTGGGGGACGTGATGAACCCACGCTGTTGGTCCTGACGAGTTTTTCTTGGCTCCACCTTTGGTTTGTTGCTTTTGCAGGAACATGTCTCTCGACCATCAATTTGTGCAGGACTTGCGCCTGCACCCGGAGTACGCGGACCAGTTCCGCGCGGTGACTCGGGGGAAATTGGCGCGCCACCACCATCTGGAGTGGGCAGTGTTCGAGCAGCTCCACTGCATGCAGGAGCTCAGCGCCGCCATCAGCCACCCCGATTGGCGCACGCTGCTGACTATCGCTGAGCCCACCTACACGGAGCTGGTGTGGGAATTTTACACCACTTTCAAGTACGACAGCAAGGCGCCCCGGGATTCGTATGCTGTGACATTTCGGCTGGGCGGCCACGCCCGGGAGCTGACCATCGACGGGTTGGCCTATGCTTTGGGGATCGAGTACCACCCGTTCGATCGCCACGAGGTCGAGGTCCCGCACCCGGACGACTGGCGCCAGGACTCGTACTACCGCCGGATAGCCAGGCGTGCATATGGGGTGGCCTATGCTTTGGGGATCGAGTACCACCCGTTCGATCGCCACGAGGTCGAGGTCCCGCACCCGGACGACTGGCGCCAGGACTCGTACTACCGCCGGATAGCCAGGCGTGCATATGGGCATGACGACTTCGATCCTGGCCAGACATACGTCCGCACCCTCCGGCCGCAGTGGCATATCCTGAACCTGCTCCTCACTCGCTCCGTCGTCCCCAACGTCACCGGCTCGCATAAGATTCCGAAGCGGGTGCTGTATGCCATGTACTCGATGGGGTACCCGGAGCACATGCTCCACTTGGGTTCTTTCGTGGCCACCACCTTCTCCCGGTGCCACGGGAGACCTACTCACCTCTACTGTGGTCCGCTGATCACTCGTTTGGCGCAGCATTTCGACATCAGCTTCCAGGGCCTCCATGATGCTTCTGCACGGGGCGGCTCCACCCCCCTCAGCCGGGAAGTGCTCCATAACGCACTCCTCCTGACCAGCGATGGCCCCCGCACCTGGGTGGATGGGCTTTCTCTGCCGCCTGATGAGGATGAGGATCTCGATGACGACGAGGAGGACGCTGACTATTCTGGCGTGGAGGATGATGAGGATGATGATGGCGGGGCCATGGATGCCGATGAGCCGGAGCCCTCACTCTCTCCGCCAGGGGACCTGCGGCCACGACGGAGACAGGAGCGAGGTGAGTCCTCCTCCGGTCCTTCTGGTCCGTCGATGGTTTTCTTCACGGAGAAGTTCCAGCAGATGGGGCTCCAGTTTCAGCAGCTCGGTCTTCAGAACCAGCAGCTCATGGACCATCAGGTCCGATTCCACCAGCAGTATTCGGCCCACCAGGCCGAGTACCAGTCCAGGTTGCAGGTTGTTGACGATCGCCTCGGCCGCTTAGAGACCCATATGGGAGTCACGGGTGCTCTCATAGAGCGGGAGAGAGATCGAGGCCGCCGAATGATGGAGTACTCTGAGCACCTGCTCCAGGCCTGCCACCCACCGGAGGAGCACCACTGGACCACCCGGTGGGATCATTCCCCGCCACCACCGCCGGATGATGGAGACGACGACCTCGTGAACCAGATCGACTTCACCGGTCTAGGAGGCGGTTCCTAGTGCCATGTTTTGAGTGTGTTTGTTTTTATCAGTGTGCAAACTGTCTTGTGTTGGTTTGGTTTCTTTCTTTTTATGTTGGATTCTGTACTATTGGGCTGACCATTAGACCTGACGTATTGTGTTGAGCTCTTTGGTTTCCTTTTAGCTGTGCTTGTCTTGACTGGTCCTCTATCCAGTCCGCTTCGCTCCGACTGGTCCGTTTCCAGTCCCCTGCAGTCCGTGCCTACCGGTAACATCGTTCCCCTTATCCTTCCCTCTTCTCCATTGAGGGCAATGTCGATCTTAAGTGTGGGGGGGTGTTTATCTTTTGACTGCATTAGATCTGTTTGTGTGCTTGGAGCCTAGTCCACTATCCAAATTTTTAAATTTGAGGGCTCCAAGTACGTGTTTCCTTGCAATTGCCTGCTCAGTATGCTTTGAATTGACAGTCTTTATAGTAATATGCAACCTAGGGAGGTAGTGTAGCACTATGGAGGATGTTGATGCATTTAAGAAGTCTCATTTCTTCTTCATATTGAGTTGGTTGATTGAGTGAATTAGTGATCTTAGGACCCTTGAATTGTGTGGTGTTGTGGATTCTCTACCGGTCGTGGACTCTTGTATCATGTTTTGAAAATAACAGGTGCTCAGAAATGTGCTTCAAAATAACGTCTCCCGTGCGAATAGGGCGAAAGTGTGTAAGGGGAGACGGAAATCCGTTCCCAATTTCCACCTACTACATCCAGGCCCCTTGCATGGCTTTCCCCCGCACGAGGCTCGAGACATCCGCTCCTGGCATGGCCAGTAAGAGCAGGTTGGGACCCTTGAAAAGAAAAGAAAAGAAAAAAAATAACAGAAAACAAGCAAAACGAAAAAAAGGGGTTCCAACCATCTTCAAGAAGAAAATAGAGTACCTAGAAAAAATGTGAGTCCATGATCTTTTGTTTTTGAGAATCTCTTCATCCACGATTCATTTGTCCTCTGTTCACTATTTGCCATGATGCCGACTCGATATTAGTGCTCTCGCCGAAGAAGTTAGGAGATGACTTGTGCGTCGGTTGACCTCGTAAGCTGCTAAATGATCTAGGAAGTCCTCTACCTACGATCTGGATTGTTTGTTTCTATAGAGGTCTGGAGAGTTGCATTGGTTTGAGTTAGGTTTGCTTGGGGACAAGCAAACGGTTAAGTGTGGGGGAGTTTGATAGACCGATAATTACACGTATTTTCACCCCTATTCTTGAGCCGTTTGAAAGGTTAATGCTCGGGTTTTAAGCAGATTTCACGCAAGGTTGTGTGTTTATATCACATTTCAGGACCCGGCGTTGGAATCAAGGCGAAGGAACGAGATTCGGGTCGAAAGGAGCAAACGAGGATTGAAGTGGGCTGGAGGAAGAAAATACCCGGCCATGACCGAAAATACCCGGCCGGGTATATTTCTGAAGAGGCCGGGGATTTCCCTTTTTGACCTCTGAGAAACAGAAGGGGGCCCGGGCAAATGCCTTAAATCCCCGGTCGGGGATTATGAGGACAGACCGGGGATTTTTCCCTTAAATGAAACGGTGAGTTTTGCAAATACCCGGTCGAAACCCAAAATACCCGACCGGGTATCGCGACCAGGCAGCTGATAAAAGGAAGAAGAAGGCCAACATTGAAGGGATTCGAGTTTTAGAGAGAGGGATTAGTTCCTAGAGAGAGAAAGTGACGAGCAAGAGTTCCCAAGTGCCCTAGATTGATCTTCAACACCATTGGAGGCCAGTTTGAGCTTGGAGAAGTGCCGATCAACGTCCAGGAGCCGGAATCCGTCCTTCGCAGTATGAATTCCGTGTCTGATTCTGCTTTTGCTTTCTTCTCCATGGAGTAGTTCTCCCATTCATCTGGGTATGGAGAACCACAGATTTGTACGTTAGGCTTTGATTGTATGAACCCAAGTACTGATTCTATGATTGATTATATTCGATTGAGGTTTTAATGATTGAATGACTTGAATCCTGATCAAATTCCTGTTGTTTCTGCTTTAACCTAGAATGAGAATATCTGCCTAGGTTAATAGAGTATCCTTGATTGAAGGTAGGGAGTTGGTGACTTTAGTCGAGGAACCAACTCACTATTCTGTACCGGATT
Source organism: Linum trigynum (assembly GCA_964030455.1). Taxonomy (NCBI): domain Eukaryota; kingdom Viridiplantae; phylum Streptophyta; class Magnoliopsida; order Malpighiales; family Linaceae; genus Linum; species Linum trigynum. The sequence continues at coordinate 37,168,056 of OZ034822.1, read as the reverse complement.
TACTCCGGTAGTGGAGGTTTTGTTTGTTAAGGCCTCAATCTGTTTACTCCGGTGGAGGTTAGTCGCCCGCTAGAGATTCAGATTGAGAGGTTCTGAAGACCTTTAGTCGAGACTTCAGGCTGTTTAAGAACCTTCCGCAGTATAACTATCATAGAAACTGAACTTGGTAATTACAATCTGGCTTAACTGCAGTCTAGGGGGAACCATATCCGGGTGACCTTTTTAACCTGAATACAACCGTTTACTTGCTTTGTTAGTTTGTTAGTTTAGACTTGCATTCCAGTTTCATTGCTAGATAACAAGAATTCACTGAGAAGTCATCAGATCTAGGACCCGGGTTGACATATAAACCTAACCCGCTATACTACGCTTTAGGAAGTGGTTACACTTGGCCAATTCTTGGAGTGACAGTAGAGTCGAGTCAACTAGTCTGGTTGAAGGACGCATCTGGAAAGTACAAGTGTATAAGTTAAGTGTGGATACCACCTTGCTTATTTATTGAACCGCCAAAGGAGTTACTAGGGGCAGGATCTGTGTTTGGTGGACCGATCATTCTAGAGACAGGTTTGGGACATGCCAATACAAACAAAGTTAAATTTTTTCCTTCACCAGATTTTAAATTGGGTTCTATCAAAGACAGAGGCGTCGTGGTGGAGGGAATTTCCTATTCAAGCACGTGCGTTTTCTTGCTGGTGTGCTTACCTCTTGCCCAACTTAACCTACTTGGCATCACCGTAAGTGCTTCTAACCCTTTGTTGATGTCCTTTTTGAGATTCCTCTTAACTTCTCATGATTGCTAGTCGAATTTGTCAACAACACATCAGGATAGATTTGAGACATACACATGTGTAAATTTTTGCAACGTTTTATGATTCATGGGTTATTAACAAAATACTGTTGTCGGCCAAGCCCCAAAATAGGCACCGCGAACGCGAATTTCTGTATGAATTTTGGTGCCCCGAGCGCCATTTTCAGTTTGATTGTCTAATCTCTTATTTGATCTTGCACTAGTTCTTGATGTTTTTGCAGAACATGATTCAACCCACGAACGACCATGATTCGAGGATTCCTAGGAACCGCAATGTTCAGTCTACCAGGATTACCCTACATCCACAGCAGCTGCAATTCGAAAATAACAATGCTCATATGCATTCAGAACACTCTGGTCCTCCTACTCCCAAGCCTAAGGGAGGACGGAAACACCAGTTGCTACCAAACGAGGATGTGCATGATGGTTTTCTACTACCTTCTCTGGTCCTCTGTAGCGCTTTCTCGTACATACCTCCATTCCTTCAATTTCCAATAAACAATAGACATTGAGCTATGAGCATAATCTTTTGTCGTTGGGATTTGGAACAATACGGCAAAGTGGACTTGGAGGCATTCATCAAGGTGGAAAGATGGGGGACTCCCCTCTAGGAATGTTTGACATAGAATGGCCTCTTTGAGCCATTCAACATGGGTGGTAGCTCTTATGCTCAGCTCACTCAAGAATTCCTATCCTCGTTCGTGCTTCTTTATAAACCAACTGAAAGTACCACACACTGCATCTTCTACCAACTGGGCAGACAGGTCTATGAGGACAGCTATGATTCGCTCGAAAAAGGTGAGAGTTCCTTTAATACATCCCAAGTTTGACCCTACCACCAAGGCATGACTTGTACCTACAGAAATGGGGAAGAGCTGGCACGACTTCAACGGGAAAGTTGGGCCAAGCTGTCAGGCACCACTGACTTTTCCAATCTTTCTAACATCGTAGCTCCATATATTTCCGACTCCTTATGGTGATTTTTGCATTTCGTGGGAAGGATTACCCTTTTTGGTCGACCCACTAAAGTTAGGGATCGCATCCTTGCTTTGGAGATGACGTTACTTCAATCTATTACTGAAAATCGTTGGCTTCACCCTGGGTGGCTTCCTGCCCAAGCATTCTCCAGTGTTACTAACGTTGCACATAAGCAGTTGTTCATGAGAGGATACATTGCACGCATTGCTACCCACATTCATACTTACCCAACTAAAAGAGAACAACCTATGTGGGATAGATCGTTTGGGCCAAAGACGCTTATCTGCACCCTGCCAGGCTTGTCACTCCAAATCATATTGCTAGATATGGAGTGGAACTGAAAATTTTCCACTTGTTCACAAACCATTTTTCTGCCTTAGCCAAATTCTGACAGTTTTCCTGTTTTGACATACACTTTTGAGAAGCTTGGTAAATGAACTTCCTAACTTATCCTAGAGCTTCCAAGCATACCAATGTGTAGATAAACACTTCATCTCAATACAACCATTAACCTTGAATTTTCATTGAGCCAATTGTGCAAACCAAGCCTCCAAAGTGGGCATCTCGAAATTGTTCCAACACACAACCAAATTCTGCCTATTTTCTTTCCAACCTTGATAGCTTCTTTGGCAAGCAATAAAAACGTGTAGAGTTGTCCATTTGGGATCATATCAGTTTGGAAACTCATCAAGTCACCCTCATATCACGGGTGAATGAGTTGGTGCTTATTGTTAGAACGAGTGGAAAAATATGCAAGCCTGGGCCCAGAATTTTGATGTCTACTTCAGAATTGAGAATGCATGCCGCCAGGTTTGGGAAGCACATGTGTTCGCACACCCGCGGCCTGCCCTACCGACCTATGCCAACCACTTCATCCTCCTAGGATTTTTCCATGGCCGATATCTCAGACTTTTTTACCCATGACTCCCTCAATCATACGGGTGACGCATAGGTCACTCGCCGTTGTGCCTAGCTCGAAGGCACAAAAGAGAGAGCGCTTCATGGGAGGCAACAAATGTCTGGCATCTAACTTGAAGACATTAAACCCAAGTATTCACGGGAGATAAACCAGTTTTCTTTTCATTTTTCTTTTGTTTTGCAACCAAACATCAAAGGAACTAGCCGATCGGCTTGAATTTCGCAGATTTATGGTAACTTCGTTCTATCTTTTTCCCTACCTCCTTGTGCACTCCAATGAGGACACTGTCCCATTTAAAGTGTGTGGTGATATTTAGGTGGATTGGTATTCATCAGTATACCATATTCTGATTGTTCATGCATATGGGAAAGGATGCTTCTTACCCAAAACACATAAAAATGCACAAACCTATTTTGATGGAAAAATTGCTACGAATCACTATCTGGTCACTCCGGTGACTCTATTCACGGTCGTGGCTGTGGCCGTGAACTGCTTGGTAATTATTTTATTGAATCATTATTTTGGGAATTCGTCCCTAATTTTCATAGTTGCCATCACGCCCGTGAGGCGGGCCATGAGAAGGACGAGATGACCCTCCAAAATCAGTCACATGTGTATTATGTGTAAGGGGAAGAACTTGTGTGTGAATCTGCGCATAATGTTCAATCTCAATAATGCCACACACCTAAAGTAACTTCGAAGTCGTCATACTTTGAATTGCCAGTCTCTACGTTAATACGTGATCTAAGGGAGGCTAGTGTAGAGGGCTATAAAGAATGTCATGTCATAAAACTTGGATCTACATTTAGAAAAACGTACTAATTGGTACTTCATCCTACCATTCCTTTTAGTTCTCGAACTCCTCCACATAGGAAGGAGTCTTTTGCGCTTAAAGTAAAAATGGGGTCGATATATAGGATTGTACAACCGATATCCTACCATGTACAGTCTACATCGACAGATAATGCCGCCGCAAATAAAGTATGGGGTAAATATCCAAGTGTGAGGCATCATATCCTTGGAAAATTTTGGGTTTTGGAAGAGATACTAGTTGAGTCTTGGTGGGACATCCCTACGAGATAATGCTAGTTCATCTCTAGTACAAGTAAAATTTACACCCATATGATAGGATTGCGAACTTGAGGATGTGTTTTCGAGGGCATGGATAAAGCTTCCGACACCCCTTGACTTAATTGACCCTCCGCACGATTGAGGAAAAGGAGCAAGTGCTCTTGCTTGATCAGGCTCGCTAAGTACCAAAGTACAAGGCACAAACCCCCTTCTGCTTATAAAGTGGCACAAAAAGTGCAATGTGGCACGACAAGATCGTTTTAGTGCGAAAACGTCCAAAAAGACTTACGTGGGCAGGAATGCACATACTTCCTTATCAAACTACATAGGCTTTGCTTAATATTCATAAACGAAGACTCGAGGAAGAAAAAGAGAACTCCATCTCTTGAGAAGCAAAGTATTTCCTTCTTACAAAGTATGTTTGAGCATTATTGCCATGATCAAAGGTTTCTAAGTGCAAGGGTTGACCTAGTAAGTTTCTTATGATCCACTACCTAAGATCAAAAGTCATGTGTCATTGTGAGAATCTAGTAAGGAGACTGATGTCGAGCTTAGATTTGCTTGAGGACAAGCAAAGTTCAAGTGTGTGGTTATTTGATGACACGTGAAAATGTCTATTCTAATTTCTAGCCCTCCATATTATGACCAAAAGTGCGTACATTTCCCATCATTATCGTCATAATACATTAAATTATTGTTGTGATTGTTTCAAGTGCATTATGGCAACCCTATGATTGCTTTTATACATTTGATACGCTTTTGGCTAGTGTTTTGTGCATTTTAGGGTCGAGCAGCCTAGTGGGCCACTTGGATCAATCCCAAGTTGTTGGAGTATGATTATGAATATTGGACGTCAATGAAGAAAGTTGGCCACGATCCCTTTTTGCTGGAGCCAACCACTTTGTCAAAAAGTTGTCTATAAGCAGCCTGATTCGCTGTTCATGTGTTTGGAGGCTTCTTATTGGTTGAATGAAGCAGTATGGGTGGTTTTCTCTCATTGTATAGCCTAATGGAAATCTATAAATAGGGCTCCAGAGCTAGATTTAAAGGGGAGAGAGAGGTCAAGGAAATTTTGTTACTCTTCTGACAGAGCAACCCTTCTGAGTTTTGACTTATAACAATGCCACCTTCGAGGGAGAACCAGAGGTGAAAAAGGCACCACTGGGTCCATTTTCTCTGTTATGGACGCCGATTCTTGTGGTCTCCTGGACTCTTCATTTTCATCGATGAATGCCCAGGACACCCTCCCCATGGTTGGCTAAGTTTCTTAGTTGCATAGGTACTTGAACCCTAAGGGTTCTAGCCATGTAAACTAAATGACTTGGTTAATACAATTGTTTGATTTCCATATATAAGATGCTTGATTTTCTCTATTTTGTTGTTGATTCGAATGAATGCTTAGTCGACCTTGTACTCCCTCAAGGTACATGGATAGAAATCCTAGTCGTTTAGGATGGAGGAATAGCAGTCATACTCGATTGAACCTAGGGGTGGCTATACGGTCCAGTCCAGTTAAATTGGCCTGAATTGATTCGGTCCTGGTCTGATCTTTTTGAGAATATAAGGACCAAAGATTGGATTGTATACATTCCGGTCTTGAACCGATCTGGTCCCAATTCGGTCTGGATTTTAGATTGAGCTTGTGGAGATTTGAGTGGCCTAAGGCCTGAAAGGGTGAGGAGTAGGTTAAATTTTGGGTGTTGGGCTCTCTTATCCCGTCTTTATCGAGTTTTTGGTGTGGTCTCGAACGGTTTTTTACCTCAAATCTAAGCCCGAAGGTGGGATTGGATTGTTTGCTATCCGGTCTCGGTCCGGGTTATACGATCTGGTTTCGGGTAAAACCAAAATCCTGGACCAAATATCCAGCCCTAATTGAACCTCATTCAGTCAAATGGTATATCCCCTCAAAGAAGGATTTTGAAGGGACCTTGTCGGCTATTAGTTCAGGTAAATGTTTCGACACAATGTGGGATCTAACGAAATAAGAAATTGGCAGCTCGTATGCTCTGATCATCAAGGGCGTGTGGTTAAGAAACCCAGAAGGAATGATGCCTATAAAACGCCTTCCTTTCATACTCTATTACTCAACCCGCTAAACCAATCTCTTCTTCAATAGAATCGTACCTCGCTTCCGAAGTAAGGGTTCTGTCAGAGGCCCGAGGAAATACAATCATGGCCTTAGGGCCACGTAACATTGGTCTACACTACACGGAGGACCAACAGGTCGTTATTAATAATGCAGGTGTCTCAATGAATTATAGTGGTGGAGCAATCTATGAGGATATCTGTGTGTTGCTAGTTCATTTTAACGTTGGAATTTTGGTATGTTGGTAGGCAAAACAATAGGGCAGTCCATCTAGTGGCTAAAAATTCACTTTCTATACGCTATGTTGGGTATGAACAGGGGCGGTCATGAGGGTGTACCGGGAGGCCCTCCAACACAGGGGCTCCGAATATTAAGGGGCCTCCCCTTAATTTTATTAAGGAGCCTCCACTTAATCAATATCGGTGTTAGTTATTGGTCAATATTCTCATGTATACTTATATAGATTATAGAAGACACGTATAATGATTGTTAAAGTCGTATTTGGGAGCCGAAAGTCCTATTTGTTTAGAAAATAACACAAGAAAGCATTAATGGATTAGTTAGTTATGGCAACGAATGAAAATTATCTCGTGGAGACTACACGAATTATATAGCTAATAGATAATTTTAGGGTTAATTGCAAGTTTGGTCACTATATTTACTAAAAAGGTTCATGTTTGGTCACTAAAAATATTTAATTTCATTCATGGTCACTAAAATTATTTTTACCATCCAAGTTTGGTCACTGACCGTTCAAATCCGTTAAATTTATCTTATGTGCGGTCAACTCTTATAGTTGACCGTTAAATATATGACGTGTTAATTAAAAAATAATAAACAAATAATATTTTATCTCCTAAAATTTCCACATCACTATCAGAAGCTTCAAAAAAATATCAAAACCAGGGAGGCAGGTGAGATGAGTAGGAGCCCTTCTTTGATCAAATTAAAACCTCACGGCAGCGGCAACGACACTCAAACCCTGCTCGAAATCAAATGGCGAGATGACACATCCATGAGTAAATGATTCGTCCCTTGCAATACAAGTCCACAAGTGGATCTCCAACAACCTCAAGCCCCCAACTTCCAATGAGTCTTTCCTAATACCAATCACCAAATAGTAACAGCGACGCCCTCATTTTCCCAGTTAACAATTCAGAGCGATGAAAAAGAATCACTTCCTCTTGTTGCTCTATTCTGGAATGGAGCTCTCTGGTAGTGAAAAGTGAATACGACCGGCGAAAACGTGACCGTGACGAGAGATGAGGGGGATCTATGTGTGTTTCATGGGTTTTGGATCTGGAAATTGTGGGTGGCTAAGGGCTAGGTTGCGAAATGGGAAAGTATCTCTTGTTGCCGGCTGCCGACGAATCTTCAAGGAGGATGCTGAGAAAGACAGCGACTGGCGGCGGATGATTTCTGCTAGGTTTTTTGGTAGGAACGTTGACGATGGTGGTGACGAATTGGGTCTATCTGTTCAGCTGATGGGATCCCGCCGCAAACCTCTTGCCTTCTTCCTCTTCGCACCAACAAACCTCCAAATCCTTCTCGCCGCCGCTTCATACCTAGGGCACCGTGGATTCTGATTCGTGACCTTCAGGGACCAGTGTCATGACCTTACTATCGATCGTGCGGCCCTAGCTCTCAATTCCGTTAGAGCGCTAGACAGCCTTCTCTCAAACTCACAAGCAAGCAAAGAACAAGAAAGCAAAGACAAAGGATTGGGAGAACTCTCTAGTGTGCATTACTCACAAAAATGATGGAATGAGTTACAAGTGAGGGAGATGGCTCCTTATATAGGCCTCTCCACATACAAGGCATCAATGCCCCTCATAATTTCCCTCTACTACATCAATACACCCCATTAAGTCCCCCCATTATGCACTCTATAAATGTCACCCATTATGTGACTCATAAGTGCACCATTAAGCTCTACATTATGGTGGAGAATCCTAGGAGCATCTCTATGCTACTAGTCTTCCATGCATGCCACATGTGCAACCGCCATGTTGTCACCTTGTTGGCGCCATATCATCTGTCACATGTGATATCCTCCCCACCTATGCTCGCGACGCCCTCGTCGCGTCCTCTTGATGGAATGCCTCGATCAAGTCCTTGTTCTTCCAAAGTGTGAGCTCTTTCTCCCAAGTTGCTTCACTCTCCGGAAGTTTGCGCCACTTGACTAAGTACTCCACAAAGCTTGGATGTACGCCACGACGAGAAATGACACGACGCGCCATGATTTCTTCGACTTCATGGTCGTGTGTCTTGGTGATGAGTGTTGGAGCACGCTACGACTCCCTTCGCTGCTCGTCCTCCTTGTCTTCGTGGTAAGGCTTGAGTTGGCTCACATGAAAGACCGGATGGATCTCCAAGTGCGTCGGCAACTCCACCTTGTATACCACCTTGCCAATCCTCTTCACGATGGGGAATGTCCCTTCGTAGCGGCGAAGCAGTCCCTTGTGCACGTTCTTGAGATGCTTGAAGCGATGAGGGTAGAACTTGACCATCACCATGTCTCCCTCTTCGAACTCCAAGTACCGCCTCTTCTTGTCCGCCCATTTCTTCATCTTCTTGCTAGCGCGGGCTAAGTAAGACTTGGCCATCTCCATCTTCTCGTGCCAGCCTTAAGCAAACTTGTAGGCTGCCGGACTGTTGCCTCTATACCCCGTTGCCACCGTCGTAGGTGTCAAAGGTTGCTGCCCCGGCGCCAACTCAAATGGACTCGTGTTGGTCGACTCGCTGCAGTGCAAGTTGTAGGAGAACTGTGCCGTGTCCATCAACTTCACCCAATCTCGTTGGTTTGCACTCACGTAGTGACGCAAGTACACCTCCAACAAGGCATTCACCCGCTCCGTCTGTCCGTCGCTTTGAGGATGAAATGCCGTCGAGAAGTTCAAGTTTGAGCCCATGATCTTGAACAACTCTCGCCAAAATCTGCCCGTGAAGCGCCCATCTCTGTCGCTCACAATGTTGCTAGGAACGCCCCAATACTTGACCATGTTCTTGAAGAATAGACGTGCCGCATCCTCTGCCGTCAAGTCTTTTGGCCCAGGAATGAACACTCCATACTTCGAAAACCTGTCCACCACAACCATGATGCAACCACATCCATCGACTTTGGGAAGTCCGATGATGAAGTCCATGCTTACGCTCTCCCATGGTCGTTGAGGCGTGGGCAAGGGCTCTAGCAAGCCTGTCGGGTTTCTCTGCTCCATCTTGTCTTGTTGGCACACAAGACAAGTCTTCACATACATCTCCACGTCATCTCTCATACGTGGCCAGAAGTATGCTTCTTCGATGAGCACTTACGTTCTCTCGATGCCGGGATGGCCCGCCCACTTGGAATCATGGCACTCCTTCATGATCTCCTTCCTCAAGTTGGCCCATCTTGGCACGAACACTCGCTCTCCCTTGGTCATGATGAGCCCATCCTTCATCCAGAACCGCCGAGTTTTACCTTGCTCGATGTACTCCGCTACGGTTTTGGAGAAGGGGTCATGGCCAAGGCCTTCAACGATCCGCTCCTTCAAAGGAAACGTGGGCTGGTTGATGCTTGCGGCTGCACTCTTGCGGCTAAGAGCATCTGCAACGGAATTCTCCTTGCCTGGATTGTATTCCATGACGAAGTCGAACTCGGCCAAAAAGTCTTGCCACCTCGCTTGCTTAGGGGTGAGCTTCTTCTGCGTAAGAAAGTAGCTCGTTGCCACGTTGTCCGTCTTCACTACGAACTTTGACCCCAACAAGTAGTGCCTCCATGTGCGCAAGCAATGTACCATAGCCGTCATCTCCTTCTCTTGAACGGTCTACCGCCTCTCCGTCTCGCTAAGCTTCCGACTCTCGAAGGCAATGGGATTCCCATCTTGCATCAACACGCCTCCAATTGCGAAGTCGGATGCATCGGTCTGCACTTCGTAGGTCAACGTCGGGTTGGGGAGCACGAGCACGGGCTCCTTCATCACCGCTGCCTTCAAGGCCTCGAATGCTTCTTGGCACCTTTCCGACCAATCCCACGCCTTGTTCTTCTTCAAGAGATCCGTCAAGGGTGCTGCAATGTTGGAGTAGCCCTTGATAAACCTCCGATAGTAGTTGGCAAGGCCGAGGAATGACCGCAACTCTGGCACCTTCGTCGGCGGCTCCCATTCTTAGATTGCCTTCACCTTCGCCCCATCCATCTTCAACTTGCCTCCACCAATGACGTGCCCCAAGAATGGAACCTCCATGGCGGCAAATGTGCACTTCTCCCTCTTGACGTACAACTCGTTGTCGCGAAGGACTTGGAAGACTTGGCGTAGATGCTCGGCATGCTCATCGAGTGTTTTGCTATACAAGACGATGTCATCCAAGTAGACCACGACAAACCGGTCCAAGAATGGCTCGAACACTTGATTCATCAAAGTGCAAAACGTGGCTGGTGCGTTGGTGAGACCGAATGGCATCACAAGAAACTCGTAAGAGCCATACCTCGTCACACAAGCCATCTTTGGCTCGTCGCCCTCTGCTATCCGCACTTGATAGTAGCCCGAGCGAAGATCAAGCTTGGTGAGCCACATCGCATCTCCAAGCTGGTCGAATAAATCAACAATGTTGGGAATCGGCCACTTGTTCTTCACCGTCAACTTGTTGATGGCTCTATAGTCGATGCACATCCGCAACGATCCTTCCTTCTTCTTTTGGAACAGCACCGGTGCTCCAAAAGGTGACTTCGATGGCCGCATGTAGCCTGCGTCCACCAAGTCCTTGAGCTGCCTCCGCAATTCTTCTAACTCCGGTGGCGACATGCGGTATGGTGCTCGCGAAGGGGGCTTCGCTCCTGGCTCCAACTCGATCTTGTGGTCCACCTCTCTTCTTGGTGGCAGCTTCTTGGGCAATTCCGAAGGCATCACGTCATCGAACTCTTCGAGGACGCCTTCGATGATGGGAGTTGTGATTCTCGTTGAGCCTCCTTCTTCCTCCATTTTCAAGGACACAAGAAAGGTTGGTTCATTCTTCTTGAACCCCTTCACTACCTGCATAGCGGATAGAGCACTATGGGGGCCATCTTCTCTCAAGAGATGGACCGCATGGAACTCCCCTTCCTTCTCCAAGCACATCGTGTTGGAGTTGGGCTTCAAGAGCACTCCCTCCTTGTCGAGGAAGTTGATGCCGAGGATGACTGGGTGATCGTCCATGGTGACAACGGAAAAGTCGATGAGGCCTTCCCACAAGCTTCATTGGTACGTTGTGAGCAACTCCATGGATTGGGATGGACTCTGAGTTGATTGTCTTGAGCCTCCCTTGCCCCTTCTCATAGGCAATACCCAGCCGGTTTGCCTCCTCGACGCGAAGAAAGTTGTCCGTGGCACCGGTATCCACCAAGGCTTTTGACTCGCCTTGCATGAATTGCGCCAGAACATAGCACCTCCCACGCTTGCTCTCCTTGACGTCGGTCTTCACCGCGCCAAGCTTGCGGATTGAGCCAATCTTGGCCTCCGCCGCCAATCTCGCCTTCCTTAGGCACTCTCGCACTCGATGTGGTCCGTCGCAAAGGAAACAAGAAATGAGTTTTGGCTCGTACTTACCCCCTTTGCTCGAACCACCTTGGTGTTGTTGAGTGCGAGAACCCTCCTTGAAAGGCTTCTGCTGTTCTCCACCCTTGTTGGGCTTCGAACTCTTCTCTTTGCCGCTGCTCTCTTGCCTTTTGTACTCGACAAAAGACTCCTCCGTGGCCATGGCAGTTGCAAGGTCGTGCACTCCTCGATATTGCATCTCCATCTTGGCCCATGGTTGCAGCCCATCAAGAAAGCCGTGCATGGCCTCCTTGTCCGTGATGTCCGGGATCTCTAGAAGCAGCTCCGAGAATTCTTTCACATATTCTCGAACTCCACCCCTCTGGGTGAGTCTTCTCAACTTCGAACGGGCTTCAAACTCCACGTTCTCTGGGTAGAACTGCTTCTTGATTTCTCTCTTGAAATCTTCCCACGTTACCATCACACAAGTACCTCTTTCGACGTCCGCTTCATGTTGCCTCCACCACACCATTGCAACATCAACCAAGTATAGTGGAGCAGTACGGAGTTTTACCTCATCCTCTTGGATGCCGGACGCCTTGAAGTACTGCTCAAGACTCCAAAGAAAGTTCTCTAGCTCCCTTGCGTTCCTTGAACCTCCGAAGCTCTTCGGTCTTGGAACATCAGCACGTGGGACGGATTGCACCGGGGCTGGTCTGCTAGCCATGGCTCTCTTCACGAGAGTGACCTCACTCTTGAGGTCTGCAATCTCCTCCTTCACGCCGACCAGCTCAGCCTGGACATGCTCTTTCACAACTGCAATGGCGGTGCTCAGGTTTCAGAGATGGTGTTGGTGATGAGAGCCACGAGCTCTTCTCGCATCCCATCATGGTTGATCTCCAAGCTCGACAAACGAGCATTCATACCTTGAAAATTGCTTTCAACTTGGGCGAAGTTAGCTCCCAAATCCTCGATGGCGGTGACATCTTCGGAAAGCTTCACCTCCATCCTCGAGACTCGCCTCTCTAGAGACTTGAGAGGATCACGAGTGCTCGACTTGTCTTTTGGCCTCCCGCCTGGGGTAGGCTCTCTGCCACGATGCTTCTCGCCGTCGTCATTGACTTCTGATCCCGACATTAATGGTGAGGCTCTTCCTTTTCATCTGGCTATTGCTTCTACTTTGCTAGCACAAAGCCGAAGCTTTGAACGAGGCTCTGATACCACTTGTCACGACCTTACTCTCGATCGTGCGGCCCTAGCTCTCAATTCCGTTAGAGCGCTAGGCAGCCTTCTCTCAAACTCACAAGCAAGCAAAGAACAAGAAAGCAGAGACAAAGGATTGGGAGAACTCTCTAGTGTGTATTACTCTAAAAAATGATGCAATGGGTTACAAGTGAGGGAGATGGCTGCGTCGAGGGAGCTCGAATCGCCGATTCTGGAGGGAGAGAGCGTGCGACGGAAAATGGCATCCAGATCCATCCCTTCTTCTCCTTTTTCTTTTCTCAGGCGGCCAGATCCATCCCTTTATATCCCATCGGGCAGAGACAGAGGAGTTACGAAGAGAGAGATGAGAGAGATGGTGAAGGTGGCGCAACGGCAGATTCGATGATTGTTTGGTGGCATCGAGGAAGTGGAAGGTAAACAGACAACGGTCAGATGGCAGCATTGCGAGCTTGAAATGGGGAGATCTGGGCACAAAATCGAGCCAAAATCTGGGCACAAAATCGAGGCAAATTGAGGATGCAAACAGGGAAACAGACAGCGGCGGAACTGGGAAATTAGGGATTTGATTCTCCAGTTCCGTTACAGGGGACGCAACATCGGAAACCACCACCACATATGCACTTCTGAATAATGAAATATCTTCTGGGACAAGGAGAGGTTAACCGGGGATAGAGCCGAAATTTCTTTCCCCCTTTCATTTGCACTTTTCGATTTTCCGACCCGAAGCGAATAAGAAAGAAAAAAACTAAAAATTACTAACTCGAAATCAAATTCTGAAAGATTTTCTTAATTTTAGAGAAACATAAACCCAGAAGTTGATGGAGAAGATATGATTTTTTTTACTTTTTCTTGACCCCCTTCATTATTTATTTCTTTTTGTTTTTTAATTAAATCCCCGTGGAAAGTTAATTGACTAAGTGTTGCCACCTCAACCGTTATCGTTTGTCCAGTCAGCATATAACATAACACCGTCAAAGAATTGGACGGAAGTGGCAATTTTTGGTATTTCGCCAAAAGTGTCTATGTTTGGCCAAACTGTTAAAGTTTTGACTATACAAGTGTATTTTGCCTTGGTTTTTCAAAATTAGAACTTTTTATTAGAAGGTTTCACTTCAGTGCCGGCCCGATGATAGATTTTTTTTGGTCTGCTGTATGCACCATTGGTGATGGGCTTTCTCCAATGAGCTTGCACAAAACCATTTCAGCCAATTAAATGTTAGGGGGATAAAACATGAGCCCAATAAGGCACAGTTTACTATGATCTTTGAACACGAACCCATTAAAGCCACTTGCGCGGGTCATATACAGTTGTATCCAGCTAGCTCGCCAAGTCATTTACATAATGATAATAGTAATACTCATCTTTTTTTTTTTGACAAAAGATAATCATATATTGATACTCAACAAAAAGATCATTACACCGCCTGTCTCAACCAGGCCACAAAATCAAAAGAACGACTCGCTATCGGGTACAAAGAGAGGGCCTTTCTAGCCACCAAGTGGGCTACCCTATTACTACGCCGACCAATGAATCGAACACTAAACCCATCATTCTCCTCCAAGTACATCAATACCTCCCGGAAGATGACACCCGCCGTACCATCACTCCCTTGATCCCCAAGCAACCTATCGACTACCACCTTCGCATCCCCTTCAAACCGGACCAGCGATAATCCTCTGTTTCGACACCAGATGATTGCTTCCCGGAGCGTCAACACTTCCACCAGCATTGGGTCATCTATCTCAGGGATACTCATCAAACTTTGGCAGTTACAAAAACTTTTTACAATTTCTTAACGCTCAAGCTGAAGTAACTAGTAGCCCGTTGATCGCTTTTTTCCAGTGTTATTAAAGCGGAGCCGAGCCACTCGGTCCGACTGGTAAAACTGCCACTCAGTCATAAAATCGGTTCGCAACAGTTTAAAAGGCGCTCCGGTCTTATGTAGCGGTTGATGAGCTGCCGAGGCGGTTAACCGCTTGAGCCGATCGAGTCGCTCGTCCGGTTTTTGCCATTCAACCGTTAAATTTAATTAAAAAATTTGCAGAAAATTGAAATAAACCAAAAACATCGGGGTCTCAAACTAAATCCTTATTTCCATTTCACAATTTCGAAGGAAAGAGACGAGGTCTGATTAAGAAATGTCCACTATTTATACCGATAACGTTTATTAGGTACCGGTTCTCTAACGGTTTTTAAACAGTCTAATGCTGGTTGGACCACTAAAATGCAAGTCATTCGCATTACCAGGTCATGCTCCGATTCGATTCTGAAAACCTTAATTTTTTTTTTATGGCCTCAAAATTTAGTCACCTAATTGGCCAAGATATACATACATTCTCACTGAAATATTGTTCTAAATAAGGATTTTTTTTCTTATCGATTGTCTGTTAAAACATGTTATTCCAACCCACTAACCTTCTTATATCATTGAATTTTGGGTAAAATATATATTTCACCTCATCTTATTACGTGCTTCATTCTCTCTGTAACCCTAGTATTATTGGGTTTAGCTATCGAAAGCTTAGTGTGATCACCTTCGTATGGGTTGAAAACTCATATCTCTATATTTCACTTCGGTGAAGTGTCCTTACCAACGTTTACATTACTACTACTTACTTATCTGGACGTTATTTATTTGTGCTTTCCAAGTATCATTACATTATATATATAGACGCCCCCACAACCCTACTTCTTTGTATATATGCAACTTCTAATAAAAGGAGTACAGTAAAACTGTCCCAAGCTTATAGTTCAGGTCCCTGCCTTCATGGGTAGGCTAAGGGGGAGAAATTCACGAATGTCCGGTTTAGCATCATTCTCGAGTCGTCCCAGACGGGTAAGAAGTTACAATAAAGTATAGTTTTACAGTCCAATGGCTCATACTGCGTGCAGGGTAAGTCGGTAAGATTTATCTATCTTTCAAAGCTGATATTACGTTCAAAAGTTTGATACCATTTATTACTTATGCAATTAACCACAAGAATTCAATAATTCACAAGTCAATAATGTTATTAACCTAATATTATAAAATTTCACTAGTTTCAATAAAATATGTGTATTAAAAATGTTGTACTCTATTTCTATTTGTAGTCATTTTTTTATTAATAATTTGTTCGCATTTAGTACGAGAACGAAACTCTTATCCTTACACAGCATAAAAGTATACCTATTACATATACTAGATCAGTATTCTCCAAAGTGTTAATTGAGAGCAAAAGGGGTAATTAGCCTGGCTTCCATGCAAGAAACTAGAGGTGGCAATTGAATCGGATTCGTGAATTCGTGGATTGGATTGGTGGATCCATGGATTCATGGATTGAATCCAATGGATTGGTGGATTGATCCATGAATCCAAATGACATCCAAAGTTTGGACAAAAATGTAAATTTTGCAAAGTTTAGGTACTAAAATGTCTTAATGAAAAATTTTAGGTACCAAAATGTAATTTTCCAATGATATTTTTTGTATAAAAATATAAATTTTAGGTACCAAAATGTAAATATAAAAAATATAGTACTAAATCGTAATTTGTCATTTGGATCCATGAATCCACCAATCCAATTGGATTTGGATCAAATGGATTAGATTTAAATGGATTGGATTAATTGGATAATTTGGTGGGTGGATTGGAGTGAATTCATGGATTTGAATCCTAATTGCCACCTCTACAAGAAATTAAATGGGAATTAATATTTGGCAGCTAATTGAATGTCACAGGGGAAATCCCATAACAATCATACCCATCATTTAAATTCAATGAAAAATAGGAAGACAAACCAGCAAAAAGTAAAATTAGATGACTAAATGTGTAATTTACCATCCAACTTTTTGCCTTGATTCTACTTCACAAAACCCAAAAGGCCGGCGCACTCAGCTGACAGAACTCTGTGCCTCCTCTGCTTAGAGAGCGGTCGATTTAAAAATTCTCTTTCTTTCCTTCCCTTCCCTTCGCTCTCTAAACAAATCTCCGTCAAGCCTCGCTTGTCGGCCTTCCCCATTCCCTTGCTCGCCGGAGTCTCTTTTCCCCTCTTCCGCCCCATCTCCGCTCGCTCGGACACCGTTCCGGCGAGATCCGAAGGTATCTAATCTAGACTTCTCTCTTTCGTTTCCCCGCCCTTTTCTCCTATATCTTCTGCCTTTTTGGTTCCCGGAAAGAAAAAAGAAAATGTCGGCAGACTAAACCGAACGAGCTACAGTTCTCATTTCCCTTTTCGATTTCTCCATTTAGTTGAGGTTTAGTTTGGGGCTTTTGGAATTTCTCAATTGCTGATTGCTCGGAAGCATCTACCCAGCTGCTGTGTGCAAATCAATCTTGTTGTGAACTATTTGGACAAATAATGTTGCTCGAGGAGTCCCAGCTGACTCTTCTTGATTTTATTTCCTCGCGTTTCTGTGATTTTTTGCCCTGTAGTTTTTAGTCTTGCAATCTGGCTTTTTTACTTGCTTGATAAACTGGTAATAAATTGCTATGGAAAGGATCTGGGATACTGAGAGGAAGTTGGATTAGGTTTCTTAGAGTTGTAGCAAAGGCCCAGTTTAGGCTGCATTTTTACTCCATTGTTGGTTCTCTTTTGGAGGAGACTGTTTCCACTTTGTAGAGGTTGAGTTTCATTGTGCAGTTCGTCCTCTCATCTCTGGTAACTTAGTGGTTTTGTGGTGGAATCTGGATATTGCTGTTATCCTTCAGTGTTTCTCGTCATATCAAGCAATAGAGAGAGTAAATTAGATCTTGAGGGTTTGTATTAGGGTTGTAGCAAGTGCCAAGATTAGGCTGCAATTCTTGCTCAACTTTACTTTTTGGTTTGAGGAGAGGCTTTGAGCTACATGAAGCAATAACAGTGCTCTTAGCTCTGGTTACTTGGGGAGTTTACTGGAATCTGGACAAAAGTCGTCCTCTTTGTTTCTATTTAGTTTTTGTTCTTTTAGGAAATTGCAATGCAAGTTGACAAGACTTCACAACTTTTTCACAACTTCTGCACTTTCTTCAGATGTCTGGTGATGTGGAGAACCCTAAAGCTCCGCTAGGCTCCCCTAAATCCAATGAAGTAAAGTCTACCTGGTCAAGTTACTTACTCGAGAAGACATCTATCTATGGTATAGCAGCAGGCTACTGTATCTCAGCATCCTTACTCTCTATCATCAACAAATGGGCGGTCATGAAATTCCCGTATCCAGGAGCCTTAACTGCTCTCCAATACTTCACAAGCGCAGCAGGCGTTCTGCTATTCGGCTCCTGCAACCTCCTAGAACATGACAAGCTCAACCTACTAACCATGTGGAAATTCCTACCAGCAGCAATCATGTTCTACCTCTCCCTCTTCACCAACAGCGAGCTCTTGCTCCATGCCAATGTTGACACCTTCATTGTATTCCGTTCTGTGGTCCCCATCTTTGTTGCAGTAGGCGAGTCCTTCTTCCTCCGCCAGCCATGGCCAGCTCTCAAAACCTGGCTCTCCCTTGCCACAATCTTTGGTGGGAGCGTCCTCTATGTCCTCACAGATTACCAATTTACCCTCACTGCCTACAGCTGGGCTTTAGCTTACTTGATCAGCATGACAGTCGATTTCGTGTATATCAAGCACGTAGTCATGACCATTGGCTTGAACACCTGGGGGCTGGTTTTGTACAACAATCTCGAGGCGCTAATGCTTTTCCCTCTCGAGTTGCTGATAATGGGTGAGCTGAAGAAGATTAAGCATGAGATTACCGAGGAGAGTGATTGGTACTCCTTTGAGGTCATTTTGCCTGTGGGGCTGTCTTGTCTTTTTGGTCTGGCGATCTCGTTCTTTGGGTTCTCCTGTCGGAGGGCGATTTCTGCTACTGGGTATACAGTCCTCGGCGTGGTGAACAAGCTACTGACTGTGGTCATTAATCTTGTCATATGGGATAAGCATGCGACGTTCGTTGGGACCATAGGGTTGCTGATTTGTATGGTGGGTGGGATTTTGTACCAGCAGTCTACTAGCAATAAGCCTAAGGCTGCTGCAGAAGTAACAGTGAAAGAAACCGAGGGTGAGGGAGGAGAAGCAGAAGAAGTGCAGAAGTTGCTGGAGATGCAAAGTAAAGATGTTTCGGAACCTCAGCAAGGTAAATGAGGAAGCAAATCATAGTTTACATTATTCGCCTTTTGTTCTGATGAGTTCAATTCTGGGGTGCCGATTTCGTGGAATGCAAGTTTTCTGTTCCTTGTTGCCCTTGTGATATTCACATACATAGATTCTTTTGAAGCTTGAATGAGGAAATGTTGTTTCGATTTTGAATTTTGTAACCAATCTCATCAGAACAATTACCTGTAGTAAAAGTGTTTAGTGGCAAATAACTTTGAAAAGTGATCTAGTAATCAATGCTTCTGATGAGTCTAATTAGTTTCTGTTTCCTGGTTGAAGCTTTAACCTGTTGCTTGAGCAGTTTCGAGATGAAAACGTGAGCTACTTAACGATTGAAAGACTGTCTCCATCCGAGTCCGTGCTGGCTTTTATATTTAGCGTGGGTCACATTCTAGTGCAAATTGACCTTAATGGCTGGCTATATAGATTTGCTCAAGCTGTGGACCAAAGCCATAAGGAAGGTACTTTTGAGTGGCGGAGATTGCCTTGTATTTCCAACCCCTCCTGATTATAGTCCACCAAAAATCATGGTCCATAAAACCGTACCGAAAACCATACCGGGAAGGTCAGCGATGTGGTATTTTATGGTAAAATCGTGGTTTACTCGGAGTTCAACTGTAGTGGCATTAAATACCGCCTATCGGTTTAGCCTCTAATACTGGTATTTCGTGGTCGACCAGCTAGCACGGTACGGTTTCATGGACCATGCCAAAAACGAGTTGCTCAAGTTAATTCGAGTTATTAAGACATGCGTTTTGACGGAATTCGAAAATAAATAAACATTTCCTTATTTTACGTAAGTCCCCCTTGGTTTATCGTAAATGCTCATTTTGGTATATCATTAATTTTACGTAGTCGTTCTTACAACGGTGTGTGTTAGTTTACAAAATGAACGAACGTTTCTGGAGGCAAGAAATGAATTCTCAAAACAAATCTTTCATATTCAATAGTTTCTCAAACTAAACTCGAGTTTTAAGAAATAATCATCTTAAAAAAAGTGTATAATAACTCATCGATCGAATGCACTCTTAATCTTTATATCTTTACTAACAAGGCTAAGTGATCAACAAAAGCGTGAACATTCTTCTACTCTAAAGAACTAATTATGATATTATTTGGATTAACAACTTGTATTATTGGAACAAAGGTTAGACAAAAAAAAAAAAAAAAAAACTAACTACTCTTATCAATGCAATTCAACACAGATGAATTGAAACCATCCCCACCATACCATTTATTAACGATGATAGATTATATACACGAACAACAAACTTTGTCTCTCATGAAAAAAAAGGGGGATTTTCTGATTCTGAACTTTTCACAATCAATTTCCCCTCAATTCAACCACAGAAGCTCCTGGATGAGAGCATCTTTTGATCATCGCAAGCAGCAGAAGAACTTGAGAAACGAGAAGCAGTCAACAATGGCGCCGAACCAACTCCGCCGCATCTCCCTCTTCCTCCTCACCGATTTCCTCTCGCTCTCCCTCCGGTAATGCTCCAGCACGTCCTCTTTGTACTTGTAATCCTCTATCCCCTCCGCATCATCCGTCCCGTAGAACACATCCCCCACGAATTCACTCGACCCGCCGCCGCCGCCGGATCGACGGCCGAGATCCAGCGTTGCCATATGCGGCGGCGGAGATCTCTTCTGGCTTCTTCTGATCAGCCTCGACCCCCAGCTTCCCCAGCCGCCGCTGTCGGCGGAGGAGGGGGAGAAGCAGCCGCCGCAGTCCTCTCCGTCGGACAGGCTGAAGGAGAGGCCTCTCGCCATCGGAGGATTTTTGGTTTTTGTGGGAGAGAAAGAAAGAAGGTGGGGGAGAAGGAATTTTCGGGGGAAGAGAAACAGAAATGATGGGGATAGGAATTCGCTTGCTCGCTCGGCCGCCGCTAATACAAGACGCCAGAGGAGGGGAGGAGTGACGTGGCGTGAGATGGTTGGGCGGTGGAGGTGGGAGTAGGAAGTGTTTTTTGATGGCTACTGCCCTGCCTTCCCTCGCCAAGCCAATTACGATAAGTATAATGACTAGTTTTATAATGAAGTGATAATTGAATTTAACATAATTCAATGATTAGAAGAATATAGATTATAGAACCAACCAAAACCATTAGAAACAACAAAATGAAAAAAAAGGAACTATAATAAGAATTGTTGTTGTCTAATGAATATGGTGGGTGGATTGGGGTGGGTCACAAATCAAATCAAAATCGACTTCTTAACGATTTGATTTTATTTGAGATATTGTTTAGGTTAGTTTTCATTCTACCATTAAAAAATGTTACACCTTAACCTTCAATTGAATTTGAAAATACTGAAATTTATCCATGCTAAATCAAAGTCGGTTTCAGACATATCAAATTGAATGTGTTGGGCATGTGACTCGGATCTCACTGCGCTGAAGAAACACCCAATGGCGCTCACGCAAGAGTCAAGTGCGCGAGAAAGGACCACGCCCGGAGGCTGCGCCCGGACACAGAACGACGACGCTTTGGACAGATGTGGACCCTGACCAAGAAATCATGGAAGCGGCGCCGCGTCACTCAAAGGGTAGTCACCATCATAGTCCTAGGTATAATCATGGCTAAAGGTCTTTTCCTAAGTAGGGAGGTGGCCTATATCTCTGACATGTCAGTAGTCATGTCACCATACCATAGTAGTCATGTCACCATATCATCATGTAACTCACCCACCACCATGTAGCCTATAAATACAGCATTTACTCCGGTGGGTGAAGGGGATCGGATTTTTCTGACTCTATCTCTAAAAATTATCAACTTCTCTCTCTAAGATATCACCCTCTCAACTCTATTCGTTGTTTCCTCAGTTCTTTGGTTGACGATTATTCTCCTATTGCTTACTCTCCTTGACCCATCTTCCCGAGTCTCACTCCTACACCCAGTTGGACTCAAACAAAATGCATTTTCATTCCAGACATGAAATTTCTCTTTCTTTCTGAACAAAATCCAGATAATTTAAAATTTTAGGAATCAAGATTAATGCGGCCTAACCATGATTATTTATCATCCTCAATTCAGGTGAGTCACATTAATATTCGACCTTCCGTGGACCAGATCATTCTCCACCTGCCAATAAGCATATAATCACATACCTGAGCACATGTCCAATTTTGTCCATTCGAATTCTGGTAGGAAACCCCAAAATGGTAAAAATAGGCATTTACTTGGAACGTCACGTCACAGCCAAAAACCAAGCTCACAGATTCAGAGAAACAAAGTACCACACGACTCTCTTTGTCTCCATTTCAAGACTTAAGATGATGCGTTCAAGATGTGATCATAATGTACCATTACACATCTTATTGACAGCGTCAAACTTTGAAAGAATCCTTCAGAAGAACTAACAAGATATATATGTAAGAAAATAACAACCATCCCCTTCGCCATAGAAGCAATGTGCGAACTCTTCTCAGGGATGTTGAAATCACCCACAATTGGTAACAGTTGATGTGAAAATGCCAGACAGAAAAGAAGACTGCAACTAATGACTGCCTGCTCCTGCAGTCGAGAGAATACACCACCTGAGAATTACACTTGTAGTTGGTACGATTTATTTCGCGATCTTCAACTCCCCCTCGCAAGCGAAACTTTCCTGCAGAACAGAAGGCACTTAGACTGATGATCCTGACAGCAATGTACAATTGACTCAGATTTGATCACTTGACTTGAGAATATCAAAACTAGGGATGACAAAAATATCGACATTCGTGGATTCCGTAGGAACCTGGCTACATCCCACAGGATAACACTCAACTGTAGGGATATATAGTGGTAAACATGGAATTACCCTGTATCCAATAAGGCGTAGCTCAGGATTTGATTTACATCCTGAACCTCAAGTGGGTATGGAAATATGGGTACCAAAACCAGACTAGTTATGCAGAGCAATGGATAGGCTATTGGATAAGTAAAAGATACCATTTGGGACAGAAGTAAGCAGAGATGCAGGAGCAAACCTTTATAGAACTTTAAGCAGTAGCCTGCAGCAACTCTCTATCTGCACGCCCCCTGATCCTCCTCTCGAGCTCCGGCCTGAAATGTCTAATTAGTCCTTGGACAGGCCAAGCAGCAGCATCACCCAGAGCACAGATAGTATGCCCCTCAATCTGCTTAGTCACCTCCTGAAGCATATCAATCTCTTCCAACTTCGCATCTCCAACTTTCATCCTCTCCATAATCATCCACAGCCACCCTGTTCCTTCCCTACATGGAGTACACTGCCCACAGCTCTCGTGTTTGTAGAAGTACGACAGCCTAGCAATCGCATCAACAACATCTGTAGACTTATCCATCACTATCACCGCCGCTGTTCCTAATCCCGATTGCACATTCTTCAATGCGTCGTAATCCATCAACACGTCATCACATATGTGTTTTGGCAATAACGGGACCGAAGATCCACCTGGGATAACAGCCAGCAAGTTGTCCCATCCACCGCGGACCCCACCACAGTGTCGTTCAATGAGCTCCTTTAAGGAAATACTCATCTCTTCCTCAACTGTGCATGGCTTGTTCACATGGCCAGAGACACAGAACAGCTTTGTTCCAGAGTTGTTCTTCCTTCCGAAACTAGCAAACCACTCAGGCCCACGTCGGAGGATAGTGGGAGAGACCGCGACTGTCTCAACATTTGTCACTGTAGTAGGGCATCCGTAGAGTCCTGCATTGGCAGGGAAAGGCGGCTTCAACCTTGGCTTGCCTTGCTTCCCCTCAAGGCTTTCTAGAAGAGCGGTTTCTTCTCCGCAAATGTAAGCACCAGCCCCATAGTGGATATGAACATCGAAGTCGTAACCTGTTCCACAGGCGTTTTTGCCGAGAAGT
The DNA here is from genome assembly GCA_964030455.1 of Linum trigynum. NCBI lineage: Eukaryota > Viridiplantae > Streptophyta > Magnoliopsida > Malpighiales > Linaceae > Linum > Linum trigynum. The sequence goes on along the minus strand of OZ034822.1, from coordinate 37,144,535 downwards.
CCGGCAGCATACGCTTCTTTCCTTGCGATCTCTAGGTTGTTACGCTCGTTTACGTATTCACCCCTGATGTAGATGTATGCAGCACGAGCTCTCATTCCTACACCAGCAATCAAACAGCCCTCGAGCAGCTTGTGGGGATCATGACGCATGATTTCTCTGTCTTTGCAAGTTCCCGGTTCACTTTCATCGGCATTGACTACCAGATAGGAAGGGCGGCCGTCAGAGACTTTGGGCATGAATGACCATTTGAGTCCCGAGGGGAAACCAGCCCCACCACGACCTCTGAGGCCGGATTTCTTTACTTCGTTGACTATCCAATCGGTGCCCTTGAGGACCAAGTCCTTGGTTCTGTACCAGTCACCTCTTTTCATTGCACCTTTGAGGAAAGGGTCGTGGAGTCCATACAAGTTGGTGAAGATGCGATCCTCGTCACTCAAGCCACCGAAATGGGTCTTCTCAGGAGGTGGTGGTGGTGGTGAAGGTGGCTGTGGTGTGCTGGCATTGCTTGCAGCTTGTGTGCTTAATGATCGGAAGGCTAGAGGGAGTTTGTTAGCTTGATGATGAGCCAACACTGCTCTCCGCATCGAAAGGATGCCCCTAATGGGTGCCTGTGCAGAAAAAAGAAAGAACACATAGCTCTAGTTAAGCCTGCCGACCAGCCTTATATCAGTACTCTGGATACAAATCTACAGCAGAACCATCAAATAGGGTAGAGTTCACGCAGAAATAGAGCTTAAAGTTGGCTGAATGATCAAGCAACAAACAGAACTGGTGCTTAAATTTCCTAGCAATATATGAGGCATGATATTCAGTCCATATTCTTTAGAATAAAGATTAAAAAGCCCATCAATGCTGGAATTGCTTTCAAGTCCCACAACTGCCTCAGCATAAACGTCCATCACAATTCAGAACACAGGAAAAATAAAATCTCTCAAAGACTTCTGATGACATGAAACTAAGTCATGGGGGAAAGCCACAATTTAAACCTCAACTCAATTTTAGAAGTTTATATAACATCTTAGACCGATTTACTAGAGAACTCCCCAGTACTTGCTTTTGTCAATTCCACTTCCTACCATCTTCTTCCAAGCCAAACACAAACATATAGCTCCACTTAAAACCTGATTGTCACTATCCTACTTCAGCACTCTGTATGTATTAATACCATAGAACACTGGCAAAGGGGAGTGGTTCCATACAAATCGAGCTAACCAGATGATCAAGCAAAAGAACTGATACCAAGGTCCGTAGCAATATACCAGGATTCAGAAACTTTTCAACCTGGATTCTTAAAGTCAAGGCAGAAACTGCTGTTAATTTCGGCAAAGCCAAGTGCTTCAGTATACTACAGGCTATCCCAAACATTGAGATACTCTCAATGCCGTCTCCTGATAACCACCGACACGTTCGCTGGAACTAAGTATTGGGAAAACGCCTAATACTACTCGCAATTCAGAAATTTGATATCACACGAATGCCATAAACACAGTAGCAGATACAACCGAGATCCAACTTCTACCCACGCAGCCATCAATTCATCAGTATCGTCGAACAGGCAAAGAAATGAGAAGAGCAAAAATCCAAAAACCCTAAGATCAATAGCGATCCAAAGCTGAGCCAGAGACGACCTCTACAGCCAAACTGCGACAAAAGAGAGCGAGCTCTGGAGACTTACCATATGGGCAAAACGTCGGAGGCGTCCGGTGATGGTTCCGGCGGTCTGGAATCGATCGGGGTGTGAAAGAAGGGAAGGAAGGAATTTAACGAAGGAAAATGAGGTGAAAATGGAGAGCTCGCTCGCTATGCCGTCTGAGAGACGGGGAAATGATTTTTATGATGGAGATCTGACGGTGGAGGCGGCAAAGGTGTTCGTGATTATCGTAGTCTCCACGTAGAAGAGCGATGGGTCGTTCTACCGGAAAGTGGGAGATCGTTTATTATGCTCATCGGACGGCCGAGATGCTGTGTATGTGTTGTGATGATTGTAGGTACACGTAGAGAGAAGCTCTAAACATGAACGCGACTTGGCTCGGAAAAAAAACACGGACGGCCGATTAAGTGTGGAAACCGAAATCGGTATTGTATCCCAATACCAAATACCGAAATATACCGTAAAATCAATCTCACTTTCAATTCCTAAATTATTTTGGTATTCCAATCTCAATTTCTAAATATTTTGGTATTCCAATCGGTACTTCGGTATCCTAATCGGTACTTCGGTATCACAATCGGTATTATCGAGTACGAAATTAATTACCTTTACGATTAATAATTAAATATATAAATTAGGATAAAAAGACTAAGCAACAAGTATTGAGTTTGGCTAGAGCTAGTGTAGTGAGTAATCTGATATCCTACATGACCACATACCACAGGAGGCAAGCATTTGGTAAGTTCGATTCCCTATTAGACAATGAACTCATCCTTACTCCATATTCAAAATACATGGATTGATAAAGGATCCGTGTTTTCTGAAATCTTAATTACCAAAAGAACCCAGAATATATGATAGTTCTGTTTTGTGGATGCTGAAAAATGTGCTCCTGGGATTTGTCTTCGTGGTATTTAACTCCGGATACTCTACCTTTGTTGCATGACTAGAGGATTTGATTCATTGTTGCTGACAATAGAATTATGTTCATTATGATGATGTGCGAATATATGGACTCTGTGATGTATCTGCAGAACAATCCGACAGGAATAACGATGATGGACTTTTCTTCATTCAGCTCACTCTCGTCACGTTCTCGCTTAGGAGGATTATTGTCTTTATGTTTACACCTAAAAAATAATCTTGTACCACTTTGGTTATTTACAAGACATCTATTGTCTTTATAAGGCCAGATTAATAATCATAATTAATGTTATTTAAGCTGTGCCTTATGGTACTAGATTTTGAAGCCCAAACCACTAAGTCTCCGGGAAGGAACTAATCTCGCCGCGAGTTGGATAGACCAAGGCGGTCGCGAGATCTAGACCTCATCGCGAGTCTACTAGATCGGGCTTATCGCGAGTTGGGTAGCCAAAGGTGGTCGTGAGATCCTCGTCGCGAGTCTACTAGACCACGCTCATCGCGAGTCCGCTAGACCAAGGTGGTTGCGAGATCTAGACCACGTAGACGTCAAGTCTAGTAGATCAGGATAGTCGCGAGATCTAGACGACGTTGGCGTCAAGTCTAATAGACCAAGGTGATCACGAGATCTAGACACCATGTCGGTTGTGAGATGTAGAAGGCCCTCGTCTTGAGATGTGGAATGTCCATGGTAAAAGGGAGGCCAGTAACAAAACGTCAGTTCCAAGAGAGAGAGCATGCGGTTAACAGGACAACAGCTGGTTATCCCACGTTCAAGGACACGTCAGCCACGTCCGAGGAAGAAGGGGAGTAGTTTTTTTGGAAATTACTCTCAGACGGTTTTTCTACAAAGGTTACCACTTAAATGCTATATATAAGAGGAGGAGTTAACAGAGAAAGGGTTTGGCCAAATTCACATCAGACAACCCAATGTTAACTTTTATCTCATCTTTCCTCTACAACTTTTAGCCGTAGTCTTAGATCTTGAGCTCTCACTGAACCTCCATAAGAGCATGGTAATTTAATGTAGAAATCTGTCTCGTGAGTCATGTAAACATCGAACACCTCGGTCGAACTTTGTTTGAAGAGGTGTGAACCGTGTTAAGTTGATCGTTATTCAAAGAAGTTAAGGTGCAATCAATTCAATTTCAACGCAAGTTTTCTTGTCGAAAAATAATTTGGCACACCCGGTGGGACAACTGTGTTCAATTTGATGGCTCCGAGGAGGAGGAATCAAGAAGGTGACGTTCCGCCTGGTTTTATGGAGGAGCATGTGGCCGACATTGAACATGACCAAGCATTAGAGGCGGAGGCCGGAGGCAATGGTGGGGCGAAAATCACTACTCGACACCACTTGTCAAGTTTTCAATCATTTTATATTTCTTCTGCAACTTTTAGTTGCCGTAGATCTGGAGCTCTCACTGAACCTCCATAGGAGTAGAGCTAATTTAATGTAGATTCTGTCTCGCGACTCATGTAAACATTGAACACCCTCGTTCAAACTGTGTTTGAAGAGGTGTGAACCATGTTAAGTTGATCGTTGTCCAAGAAGTCAAGTTGCAATCAATTCAATTTCAACACAAATTTTCTCGCCGGAAAACACTTAAGCACCACCAGTTGAGAGCAGTTGGGCGATGGTTGTTGTCCATGTCATATGAGAAGCGCTTCATACCCGTTCTGGTTGCCTTGCTGTCGATTTTTCTCGAGCTCATATGGTTGCACCTTGAAGGATTAGGAGTTAGCCACTATGATGTTAGTGCTCTGCCTATTTTGATGTCGATGTTATTTTTTTCTCATTTAGAAGTTCGAATTTTTTGCTACACATATTTGGGATTTTTCTCATAGTACACACGTTTAAAAAAATTCCCCAAAATACACACGTTTTCATGAAATATTCTCAGTCTACACATGTTTGGGCTTCACCACGGCCGTCAGAAGCGCTGAACTGCTTCATTGCGGTTGTCAAAGCGGTGAATGTTTCATTGCGGCACTCAAAAGCGGTGAATGCTTCATAGGAGCTGTCGGAAGAGGTAAACGCCTAAACTAAGCCAAACCTCGATCCTAATTTTACGCTCGGTTATCTGATCATAGTGGAAAAAAAATTATTCCGCATAATTGTTCAAGATTTTGCAAGCCGCAAGTAGGCTGAGGCAGTTTCGTCATGCCTTTGTCCCGAAAAAACGTCGTTTGCAACCCAAACGAGTAATTTTTAAATTTTGCCAAACTTTGGACGACCATAACTTTGTGCTCTAAACCCGAACGTCACAATTTTTTTCGCATTACTTTTTAAAGACTACAACTTATACTAGGAGAGAATTTTCAAAATATGAAATACTTTTTGGATATAATGGGTTTTGGAAATAACTTAGCTTTAATTTTCACAAATCCACATACATTCAGAAAATATGTTTACGATAAAAGTTGTAGTCCTTAAAAAGTTATACAAAATAAAATAAAAATATAACATTCGGGTTGCGGAGCACAAAGTTATGATCGTCCAAAGTTTGGCGAATTCTAAAAATTGCTCGTTTGGGATAACAAACGACATTTTTTCGGGACGAAGGCTGGACAAAACCGCCTCTGGTTGCTAGCAGTTTGCAAGATCTTGAAAAATTATGCGAAATAATTTTTTTACTACGATCGGATAATCGAGCGCAAAGTTAAGTCTGTTCGAAGTTTTGGCCTTTGTTAGGCGTTCATTGCTTCCGACGTTCGCGGTGAGGCATTCACCTCTTTTGACTGCCGCGATGAAGTAGTTCACTGGTTTTTGACACCAAACAATCTTTTCAAAATAATGGAAACTAAACTCAACAAGTGAACAAGCTTCACTCTCCCGGTCACTAGGCCAAAGGATATCAAATCAAGCTACCAAAGTAGCTCTCTTGGCCAATAGACTAAGGGTTGCTTAGACTTCTCCCTCGAAACGTAGTCCGGGCGACCAAAATACAACCTACCCAAGGTGCTAACACGTAGTATGAGGTTTTTCCTAATTCGACCTAAGTAGGTGACTCAATTTGGCCAAGGAATTTCAGCTTTAAAAAGCCTCTTAGCAAGAAGGGGATTTCCCTCTACCTAGGTAAAATTATCATAAGAGTTGGAATTGGAAAACACAACACATCCTTCATGAAAATACCTCAATACTTGTATTATAGCACAACCACACACTATTCAATCCATACACATATTCAAATAATTCTAGCTAGGGTTTACAAACATCCAAGTGAAAGAAAGAACTACTCCATGCTAAGAAGTGGGAATACACAAAGGAGAAGAGAAGGGACCATCATGAGAGGGTTGCCTTCTTCCTTGGCCTGGAGAGCAACCTTTGAGGATGGGAATCTCGAATCTTGAAGCTTGGATGAATCCTTAACTTTCTTATCTTCTTTTGTTCATCACTTTCTCTCTCTAGAAATCTAAAAAAGAGGAAGTTTTCTCACACTCGGTTCTCCTCCTTCTCTTTCACCTCAGCTCCCCTTTTATACCCAGATCGGCGACTTTTCACGGTCCCAGTTCATGGTCGTGAACAATAAGCCTGGACCGTGATCTTGAACAAAAGCGTGTTGTTTCATTAATGCTCTTCACGTGTGGAGCAGATTATCACGTTCGAGTTGCCGTGATGTCCTGAATGCCGGCGAGATGGAAAAACTTATCCGGACTTCACGCTCTTCACGGTTCAGGCCTCATCATCATGACAAAATGTTGTATCTTATGCAACCAACCAAACCAAATTTTCGTGATTCTCTATTTTATTTCCATGTGCACAAGCACAACAAACCAAAGCATTATGGGTCAAAAATTAAATGAGTCTGCTTATTTACTAAACCAAAACTACCCACCCCTAACTGCAAGCATCTCTTCCATATAGGAGTGGCTATACGGTCCATTCCGGTTAAATTGGCCCAAATTGATCCGGTCCCAGTCCAGTTTTTTCGAGAATATAAGGACCAAAGATTGGTGGATACAGTCTGGTTTTGACTGGTCTGATCTTGACCCAGTCCGATCCTAATTCGATTTTGATTTTAGATTGAACTTGTGGGAATTTGAGTAGCCTGGGTACTCAAAGAATGAGTAATCGGTTAAGTTTTGGGTGTTGCGCTCTCTTATCCGGTCTTTCTCGGATTTTTGGTCGGGTCACAATCGATTTTTTTACCTCAAATCTAAACCCAAAGATTGGCTTTTATTATTTGCTATTCAGTTCCGGTCCGAATTATAAGATCCAATTTCGGTAAAACCAAATAACGAGCCCTACTTCCATATATAACTATATAAGCGATGTTGTAGGCGATTAGTGGGTCCCTAGTCCGGCCACGTCAGTATATTAAAAGTTTTTTTTTTTTTGGTAGTATTAGCAGTACTCGGTCAACTTGAGGGACCGTCGCGGACATAATTAAGCCCATTCTTGCATATGCCAGTTACATAATGGATTTTTTTTTTTTTAATTTACTCATCCATTCAAACAATATTAGGCAAATTGTTTACCCCACTGCAGCAATGATTCTGGCGTCTAAATCTGTTTACGGCATTGACATTTAGCCAGGGTTTTAATGATTATAAGACTAATTCGCAGAAAACGAATAGAACCACCACCCTAGCCACCAACGGAAGAGAAGGTTCCGTGCGCTGGAAACCATACAGGCCAACACCATGCATTCCCATTCCTCTTCAAAACCTGGAACCACAGTGCAAACACCTTCCAATCGATTCTCTCGGAGAATCAAGCCACACTTCTATGCACCACAGCAAGGCCACCGTACATGTCGGAACTGGGAAGAGAACACAGAAAAACAGGAAGCAGAACCAAATGGGCACAAGAGAGACATCCTACTGTATAAAGAGAAGCATGGATGACACTAAGACGAAGGCCATAGGGAAAAATCGCAACCGACCGCTCAAAGACATCACAGATCCAATCTCAAGGGCATCAGTGGGAATAATTGAAACCTGTACACAGGGTAGAAGAAGCTGTTGCAGACTTGGCGAATTAAGTATCCATCAGTAACCCAATGGTTCTTCCAGCCTCTTCTCAGTATGCAAGTATCTTAATGACCCACGGAAGACCCCCGACACAAAGCCATGTTGTTCCATGTATATAGGACACAACAAACACTCCTCCTGTTCAAGACCACACTAACAGGTCCCAACACAGAGAACTCATCTTCCAGAAAATAAAACCCAACTAAAAAAGACAAGTCACTGCTGCACAAATCATTCTACATCTCATGCCAAAGAGCTGAAAAAACTGAGGCAATCACTTTTAGTCACTGAATGGCTACCTAATGAACCTCGCAGCCCAAACACGGGCAAGGAAGTGAGGTGACACTAAGCAGAATTCTTTTGAGTAGGGTAAAAGGGGCTAAAAATGATGAACTACAGAAGTATATGCATGCAAGACCTCAACTGAACCAAGGATAAAACACCACCGAGGCCCAACATAATCGGGCAACTCAGTGGATTCACCCACCTCTTCTATGTTGCTGCTAGTTCTATGACCTACAAAAAAGACCCTCACGTAACCTGATGCATCTGGCAATTACATATAATTGGCCTACACAGGCAGTAGGTTTTAATCAAATAGAGGGAGAACAAATGGCAAAAAAAAAAAAAAAAACCATTAATCAACAGCTATCAGCAGAGTCTGAACTCCATAAAACTTGTCATCCAGAAACGTCTGCGTCGGCCTTCCAAACATTTCACCAAAACAAGAAAGACAGTGCATGACTTACTCTACGTCTACGACATACCATGTCATTAGCGTAAACTGACAGGAATATAAAAGCAAAATCATTCTTTGGCTGTTAAAAGGGAACTCTAGGTCTAATAGGAACGACATAAACCAGAGTTCTAGTGGGGTAGGGTAACAGATAAAAGGACACTGAAATCGACAAAGCTTGTAAGGAGCCAAACCAGATGCAGCTTCAGCTTCTAACTACCATCAATTGCATGAAAGACGGCGTCCAATAGAACCACAAGATTTTGACAAGGCAGGCAGAATTGAAAGTACGAACTGACGGAGGATCAAACCAAGGGCTGTTCTGTACCTTTGGTGAGCATTGGTGACAATTAATTGAAAGTTCTAGAAAATCCGCAGTATGCAGGTAACTTCCAGGACCTGTTGTCTTTGGTACTGCAGTTAGATCAGCAGAGTGAGTCATTGAACAGCTCTCAATGCTTGTACTGTGATTTTTTAAACGCACGTACAAAGAAAATAAAAAACAATCTTATTACAATCAGTCAGCACCACCCAGGATGTAGTATTCAAATGAAACGGGACACAGTTAAATAAAGACAGTACCCTTGCAAAAAGAATGCCACTATTTCAGGAACCAAAGGACAACCAGTGACAAACAATTTTATTCACGATTCTGTTCCTTTCAATCAGTGTTAGTAAATTGTTACAGTAACACGTGAGTGCATAGGAGCCACGTACAAGTGAAAAAATCCAAAATGTTAAAAGAAAGCACAATGAGGCACATCCTAAAGCTCACTCTGGAGCTTGCGAACGACTCGAACAGTCTAAACTATACAAATCAAATGGAACTCCATTGATAGTAATATTGGTCAGCAAAAATTCAGACACAGCAGTAGAATGCTATGGGACCAATAGAACTGATAATAGCAGGACACCTAAGGTAGGTTTAAGGAAGTTTACACTTCAACCAGATATAAAATTTCCTAAGTTACTAACAACAAAGGGACACATGGCACAAACTACATAGTTACCAGACAACATCAGCCAGATAAATTGATACAGGAAGCAACTGTATACAACACACAAGAAAATGTCATCTTGGCTAGTAAGGGACACGGATGCATTTACCTTTGACAAATCACGGTTATTGAATCTCTTCATCAATCAATGCTTAGAACTTCTCTTCTCCACTTCAAATCAATCGTCTCTTGCAAACACAATGTGAAAATTAAAAAAGAGAGATAACAGGCAATTCGGCAGTAAACCATACGCTCTAAATCTTTAAAATGTATTTGGATCAAATTGTTTACAATGTACCAGGGAAAAAAATATGTTACATACACTCGTTTCAGCTGAAACTGATTTTCGAAAGGAAACCCATTATGCCACACCTGCAACACTACTTGATGGCAGTAGGCAAATAACTCCTCAATCAGAACACCAGATGAGCAAAACAGGGTGAACGACTGTCTGATAATCAATGTTTGCAACTTCCCTTCTGTAGTTATCCCTCACCTTAACCTCGTATTGTGTTAACAATGTGGAAGCTAATCATGGAGATAAAAGACAGGATGGAAAATATACTCCATTAGCCAAATAACCCACCAGTCCCCAAATCCGCCTGCCGCAGTTCTTTTCTGCGTTGCTCCTCCAGAGGATCTGGGCTCTTCACCGTCCTTCGCAGACGTCTAATTATAAAAGAACATGATTAAAAAACTAAACATGTGAGAGTTTACTGGTGAATGGATACTTCCAGAAAATTATATCGGCAAGGTACCTGTCCTGTGCATGTTGAGCAGGGAATGTAGGCATGAAGTCTTTCGACTTAGGAAGTGGTACTTCACGAAACCACTCATGGTTAAGAGCAGCTTCAGCACTTATCCGCTGGGGGTAAAAAATGAACAGCAGGGATCAGTACAAAGCCACATGCATGTGTTCAGACAGACTGAAAAAGCTTAAATGTTGTCTACCTTCTCAGGGTCATAGGTGAGCAATTTGTTCAACAAATCAAACCCAGCATCAGAAAGCACAGGTGATCCAGTGAAAGATGTTGCAGGGAATTTTTTACGAAGCAGGTTATACCTGAAAGAAGAAGGTGATACTGTTAAGAATGAACAGGAAATGCAAACGTCGTCACGGAAATTTCAACCAGTGGATGCCAGATCAGCAGACCATAATCACCCAGCTGGGAGCCTGGGAAAACAGTGACAGAAATAAGAATTGACTGTGTTATCATTTTAAATTAGAAATAAACGAAAACATGATACTTACGGATGCTTAACAAAGTTGACCTTAGCTTTGGATAACTTCGAAAACCCAGGCCAGATAGTTTCATTGGGTGTACCAAGGATTCTGAAAATCTGCATTTCAGCAAAAAAGTTGAAGCTCGAAAACAACTTACTGTAAACAACTGCATACCAAGACATCAGCGTGTTTCGCATGGTTAACTTACCTTGTCAAGTTGGTCATATTCTTTTGTGCCATTAAACAAAGGTTCTTTAGATAGCATTTCAGCCATTATACAGCCCAATGACCACATGTCAATTGCTGTTGAATACTGTTGTGCTCCAAGAAGAAGTTCAGGTGCCCTGGATACAAACAAAATGGAATAAAAAACTAATCTCCAGCCTGAGCAACATGCACAAAAATATTACAATATAGTGAAACCTGAATTCTATCATTGAAGGGATCCAACATGAGCAAAACTTAATTGAATTTCTGAGTGATAAACAACAAATGCACCAAAGCTTCAGCTTACCTGTACCAAAGAGTAACCACCATCTGAGTATATGGCTTTAATGGGCTCCCATATTGACGAGCCAACCCAAAATCGCAAATTTTCAACTCACCCCGATTATTTAGTAGCAGGTTTGATGTCTTAAGATCACGATGAAGCACCCAGTTGTCATGCAAATACTTTGTACCCTCCAACAGCTGCAACATTAAGCATTTAACTTCACTCTGACTAAATGGCTGCTTCATTGACTCCATAAGTCCTTTCAGATCATGCTCCATGTACTCCATGACCATATAAATGCTATCAAGATTACCACCTACCACCACCTCTTTAACGTCCACAATAGAAGGATGATGCAAGGAAAGGAGAATGTTTATTTCCCTCAAAGCAGTAAGAGGAAAGCCTTCTCGTTCTCTCTCCATCTTTACTTTTTTCAAGGCTACAATTTCCCCAGACTTGCTATCCTTGGCTCTAAATACAACGCCATATGTACCTTCATCTATCCTATTAAGTCTCTCAAAATCCTCAACACTCCTACAACCCCTGAGCATGTTAACACTTCTCTGAGGCGGACCAGCTGGTTCAGGTGTTCCCTGAGAACCATCTTCATCTTCATCTTCAGAATCAGTATCTGAGTGGCCAACGTTCCTATACTTGTAATCATTATCCCCATCAACCTCCATCTCTTCATCTCTCTCGGAATCATTGTTTGGATATTGATCTCCACTCGAGGACCTCGGATGAGATCCCGGTTCTTCAGAAGCAGACAACCTATCCTTGCCTCCTTCAGATCCTTCTCTCTTGAGGCTTCCAGGGTCAGGGGACACAGACTTACTTTGCAACCTAGAATCAGAGGACTTCCTCCTTTTAATCATAGCGTGGTCTTCTACAATTTCACCTTCGTCAACAGGAGAATTGATAGCAGCTGCCCATCTTGAGGAAGATATATGACGAGTTGGCACATAATCTTCATCTTCTAGAGCCTCTGATTGGAGATCTTTGCCCAATTGGCGTTCATCAGGCATAGATGTTGGAGGTACCTGTTCAACGGGAGAGTCAGACTCGCCTGAAGATTTAGAGACGGAATACTTGACAGGAGATAAAGATTGTGACTTCTGATTGTCAGCACTTCTAACGGATGATATTCCTACTGTTATCTCTTCAGTAACAACATCAGGTGACTCATTTTGCAGCTCCGGCACGAAGGGAGGAGGAGGAGGAAGAGAAGCTACCACCTGTTGATGACCTCCGATTTTCAATGAATTACTCACTGCCTTTTCATCTCTGTCCCACACAATTGGAGAGAATTTCCGCTTCTTCTCGACATGAGCCTTTACCATGACATTATCTCTCACCTTCAACAAGTTTTCACCTTCTTTACTGACCCGTGATTCTGACGCAATTGCACCATCAGACCCACTATCGCTAGACAACTCACCAGGCTCTCTATCGACAGTCGCACGCAGAGAACCACACGGTCTCAACCCGCCCGCACCGCCACCACTACTACCTGAATTGCTCCTACTAGACGAGCACCTATCCCCACCATTCATGGCCCCCCTGTCCTTAACATCCCTCTGCCTCATCCTACCACCGCTAACCCTATCCCTCGAATCACGAACTCGGACGCGGTCACCATCATACTCTTGTGTACCATTCCCTATCCTATCATATCTCTCCTTTGAATACGCAGATTCCTTCCTCGACAACTCAAATTCCGAATCCCGCTCTCTGAACTCATTATCGCGATATCCTCCATGTCTCCCTGCCGCCATATATATATGCAAGTCAAATACAATCAGCCTGCCACTTCCAGCACCGAGAAACTCCCGAATTCCAGCGAAGAAGCCTAAGCCCGCCGGATTTCGGTTTACTCCGACGCAAATACGAAAGACGAGCAGAGATCTCGAAACCCTAGGGCGCAAAGCAACTTCGAATCCGATAGCAGTAACGAATAAAGTAAACGAGGGAACAAAGAATCAATTCAGATCTACCAAGCTAACAGAGAACTGGAAGCTTCCCTCGGAAAATCCAGGAGCGAAGAAAGGACATGAATAGGAAAGCAAAACCCTAGGGGGCTGAATTGAGAGTTGAGACCGCACAAGGAGTGGGGATAAAAGCCAGCGGGAACAGAGGGAGGAGATTGAAGATGGCGGATCTCGACTGAGATCGAGAGGGATTGATTGATTGACCGATTGGACAAGAGAAGCTACGGGATTGGGATTTTCAGGGCACCTTCCGATTCGATCGAGAGAAAAGGCGGCGAGTCGCGCTGGTTCGAGGGATTGACGGAGCCAGCAGAATAGAGGAATTATTTGCTACGCGAGTGTTCCGCTTTTATTAAGCCTTTTTGGTTTGGGAAAATAATGTATCAATCCATGTTCAATTTCAATTACTTCAATACACTATCAAAATTTTAATTCCGATTCCCATCTCAAAATAAATTTAGTATCTCAATTTCAATTACTAAAGGGCATTGCTATTCGTCTTCCTAAAACACCTTATTCGTCGCCCTAAATTTTATTGAAATGACTATAATATCCTTAGTTTTTTTTCTTTCGTACCCGCCGTTGGAAGCGGCGGGAAGGGTTGAAAACCTATATCGGCGAGTTGGGCAGATAACGAAGTGTAATTAGAAGAAGTAGAAGAAGGAACAGCGCCTGCCAGGGAAGAAGTAGAAGGAGGAACAGAACATAAAAAGTTCAGAAAACCCACTTCTTCCGTTCTCAAACAAAGATCTCCACAAGGGGAAAAGCTCGCAACTTTATTTCCTTGGGGTTAATTGCATTGTTGGTCACTGAGATTACAAAAAATGTTTATGTTTGGTCACTCGAAATATTTGAATCCATTCATGGTCACTACATTTAGTAAAACAATCCAAATTTGGTCACTTTCCGTCCAACTCCATTAATTTTAGTCAACTCTCATAGTTGACCGTTGAATTTGTGACGTGGCAATTAAAAAAAAAAATTTAAATATTCCACCTCATTATCATTACTATTAAAAATTATTCATTTTAAATACCTATTAAAAAGATAAATTTCTATAATTCCATAACCCAACCACCTCCCCTGTTTCTCTCCCTCTCATTTTCACAGCGAACCTCCAAACCCCCACCAACCCAACCCTCCACTCCAAACCGATTTTAGATTTCTTGAAGACTTGATCTTTCCTCCTGGCTCGTTGTTCCAGTGGATTTGCAAGCATCTTCAAGCAAGAACAGAGCGAAGCTCCTCGTCGTGTGTGGTGGACTTCCTTGTTATTGGGGGGGATTCCTCGTCGCTGCTGCTTCAGGGTTCACGGTGATATGATAGGTTTCCTCGCAGCTGAAGTTACCTAGAACAAGGTCTGTCTCCAGACCGTGAGTTGGAGATAGGAAGGAATCTGCCGAGGGAGATGCGGCGACGAGTAGGGTTCCCGATCTAGAGATTTGGGAAGAGATATGCTACCTTTGGAAAGTAGCTTATATCTAAGATTTGTGGCAATGGAGCTGCTAATTCCCGTTGGTTGAAGTATGAATTTATGACCTAGAGCAGTTCAAAGCACTTGATTAGTTTTGGGCTTTGATTGATTAAAGAAAATGGCTCTGAGATGTGAACAACTCTAAATATATCACTTTATGTTGTACTTGTTTCCACATATTGAATAAATGCATTAGGATTGTTTGATTTTCGGTGGGGATAACTTGCTTTTAATGAAGCTTTGGGCGCTTTGTTTATGTCTGTTAGAAACTTTGAACTCCTAGGCTGATCCTTACTTAATTTTGCAATTAGTTTGTGTATGTTCCGCTGTAATTTGGGTTCGCTTAAACAACCATCCCTGGGCGGATTGTGATGCTGAGATGGAGGCAGTGCCTTGGGCAGGCTGTGGCAGAAGATGAAGGCCCTACTCAATCCGTTGTAGCGAATCTTGATCTGATGGTGGAGTCGCTGCCGAAGAAGATAAGAGGAGAGTGCTCAGTGTCGCCGTTGCGGACAGTACCAGGCGGAGAGTACTCGATGATCAGAAGAAGAGGGTTGTCATCGTCGTCAGAGAATCGGAGGAGCGAAATCGTCGCGAGGGGTGGGAGGAGGAGATCTCTCACTTCAATTATAATTTTTTATTTTTATTTATTGTAAAAATGATGTGGAAATTGTAGAAGATTATGTTTTATTATTTTTTAACTGCCACATCACTTATTTAACGGTCAACTATGAGAGTTGACTGCCACATCAGACAAAGTTAACGGACTTGGACGGAGAGTGACCAAAATTGAACTGTTGAACTAATTTCAGTGATCACGAATGGAATTAAATATTTATAGTGACCAAACCTAAACCTTTTCAGTAAACATAGTGACCAAACTTGCAATTTACCCATATTCCTTAATTACTAAATTAGTTACCTTCATGATTAATAATGATTACAATACCTCTAATCCCTAAGATGTTTATATGATGTAGACTTGTGTGTTTAATTGCATGATTGAAAAATATTGGCGATGAGACGTTGAGCTGAGAGAAGTTTAATAAAAACTAATTAAAGGTGCATTGTATAAATTCAATCAAAGTCTCAATTGAATGGACTGTGAGGCTACGAGACTAAGCAAGAGTCTTGAGTTTGTCTAAAACTGAGATAGGGACAAAGAGAAGGGATGAGATGGTGATATCTTAGTTTCTAGTCCCGGGTAATCTTTGATTCGAAGGAGTGGAGCTGAGAAATTACTAATGAGAGTGTTCGTTTTTAGGTGTTCTGGAAATAACAAGAGATTGAGTGAGAGACGAGAGCGGCCTAAGAAACTTGGAAGCTAAGATTGGATTGGATGGGGGCTTGCAAGTTGTCAAAGTGTAAACAATAACCAGAAGTTGTGAGCTATATTTAATCAATTCTAAATTTACTATATTACTCTGTATTTTCATATATACCGATCACATTCTCATAAATCTCTAATATAGAATAACACCACAAAATCAATCTTGCTCCCCACAAAAATAAATTGGTACTCAATAATACCGAATAGTGGTAAATTTGGTAAGATATTTGGTATATCACACATATCGATACCAAACTTCCAATTTCAGCCCTAGATAGGGGTGGTAAATAGCTAGTAAGATATAGGTTTTAAACGATAACGAACTGATAATGACGACTAGTGATTAATTGTTAAGCAATGATTTTTTTGCAGTTCAGTTTTGGTTAGTAGTATTTTCCTTTGGTTAAGCGGTAAGAAAACCGATAGCCGTCTACTAGTATAACCACATAGTTTTTGGCTTTGGTTAAGGGGAAACGTTTCAGATTCAAAATCAACCAAATTCGTGCTTCCTAGCATCCTAACACACTTATTGCAAACAACCCTCCACTCACAAGTCTCAAATATGTTTAAGAGTCCGAACTCAAAAGTCACCCATCTGACTCCACTTTTCAATTTGACAGAGTAACCTCTTACCCCTAACATATTTGTCCATTGATGTTTTGTGAATGATGAAGATCTCGTGGTGCTTGTGTGTGATTTCTTGCTAGTTGGTACTCGCTAATTGGATGAAGATGCTTGATTATTTGTATTTTTATGCAATGGAATTTGGATTCGGATTATGAATTCGTGATAGATGTTATATTGTGTTGTTATTATTTCTTATAATTATTATTTTATGTTAACAGTATAGAGTTTTAGGTATTAGTTAGTGATTAATTGCCAAACTTATCGCTAATTGAACCGTTAACATGGTTAACCAATAAGTCTAATCGATTTGATTTTCGCTATTCATTTTTAACGAAGTGGTGATTAGGGCTTAATTGTACATGTTTATACTATCAATCCTTAATTGTCTGGCTTGTTGTTTGTCACTCTTTAGCCCGTTTCACGTTAGATTGTGCTTGGTTTAGTATATTTCAAATGCTAGTAGATGAATATGGAGAAGTAACTATTGTTAGACCATTTGGAGTCAAAGCCGAGACAAAGACAAGAAGGTGACAGATGTCACGGTTCAGAGCACGCATGTCATGACCCAAGTCATAACATTAAGGTCGTGAGATTCGACAAATTTCTAGGATCTCTTACACAAGTCGTGGGTATTGCAGAATTCACGGTTCCATATCGTGACATTAACATAAGAAGTCGTGACTATTGACAGACCTCCAAGAGTGATCGCACATGTCACGGTCGCCCAACACATGTCAAAATTTCAACCATGACATGGGCAACAGAGTCGTGACTTATGCAAGTGATGTCGTGCATTTTTTTCCGCATCATGATCACCGTCCAATGTCATGGCCACGTCGTGAAACTGTGACTTGCACGATTTTGGGTATAAATCATATATGCCATTTGTGCAAGAAGATCTTAATTTTAGAGAGATGAGAGCAGCAACTTCCTAAAGAGAGAAAATGGTGAAGGAGAAACCCTAGAGGGTGATTGGAGCCTTCCATCCTTCATTGGAGGCAAGATACATCACCTAAGAGTGGAGATTTGATCTCAAGATCAAGAAATCATCCCCATAAGATGATTTTTCTCCTTGAGTTTTGTTTTTCTCTCTTTCTCTTACTTTGGAGTGTAGATTTCTAGCCATGTATGTTAGGGTTTGATGATTGATGAATCTTATCCTTGTTACACTCTCTATTATATTAATTTGAAATATTTATAAAGAGATTGATTGACTATTGATCTCATGACTCTCCAATTTGAGCTATTGACCAAAGACAAAGAATATTTAATTAGATTGATTAGATCATCTTCACTTCGTCATTGTGGGTCAATTGAACGAGTGTGATTGCTCTAAAATATCGTATTGGATCAAGGTCCTTTAGTGGAAGTCTAAATTGCATGCCATAGGTGTTTTATGTCGGTTGTGGAAACTCTCCCTCCGATTAGTTCATCTAAGTGGACTTGGATAACTCGAATAGGGACTCCAAGCTAAATTAGGACTCTCCTCGGTATAGATTTAGAGTGGGCAAGCTAGGGTAAGTCAATATCGGCCTAACTAGAGCTAGAGAGAAGCACACTCAAGTGATCTTCTCTTAATTGAATTCAAATCATTCTTGCTTTTTTTACTTAGTCAGTTGCTTAATCAAAACTACATCTTGTTAGCTAGATACAGATTAGTTCGTCGATTAGTAGTAGACTTAGTGCCCATGTTGATAAACTAAACTTACTTACCCTACAATTGCACTCGATTGTTGGTTATACTTTGTCATTAGTTGGGAGGTGCAATTAGGAGCAAGCCAAGTTTTTTGCACCATTTTCGGGGACATGACTAAGTTATTAAGAAAAGTGAACTATTGTAACTTTAGCTTTCACTTTTCGGCATTTGTATTTTATTTTACCTTTGCTTTTCACGGTTGTGTTGTTTAATATGTGCTATATTTAGTTTATGACTCAGAGTAATTTGGACACCCTAAAATCACATCATAATCAAATAGGAACCAAATAGGGATGCAGTCGACGCTATTCAAATGATTATGCACATGAATATAACGAAACAAACCTAAATATGAAGGGAAAACAACACCAATTTAGGTGTTATCAAACTCCCCCGCAATTAAGATGATCTGGCAGAAGTAGAGCAGGGGAAAGCGTGGAGGTGGCTGGGGAGTTGGGGAGTACAGAGCAAGATGGAAGGTTCGGTAAGGTTGGGACTCTTTAGCTTTAATTTTAATTTATTTAGTTTAGGGACTAAAATAATTAAAATCGAAATTAGGAGTAGATATCATTTCTCAACTCATTAAACAACCATTTAACAGAAAATTAGACGGAAGGGGACATTCGTTACGTTTTAATATTAGAAGGGTATGTCTGTGCAAAATTTTAGAAGAGGGGTACGTTTGCTAATTTGTAAAAGTAGAGTGGTACAAAGTGATATTAACCCTAAAAAATAATAAGTTTGACTGAAAAATAATAATAAATTACTATATGTGATCTCCCATTTTGTCGCACATTTTTCCCGATGGTCACTGTCAGTGATGGTGTTGCCGTCGTCACTGACAGTCGGTATTGGACGTTGTTGTTTGAAATAGATCTAGACAGACGTCTTGAGTATTACGAACCAGAGTTTGTGAACGGATCGCTCCGTGTTCCGCAAACGGTAATTGATGAAGGCTTACAAAGATGGGCAAACAGCCTTGTCGGCCAATGATACGACCTTAAACTCAAGGCCTTGATGAAGAGAGTCACTCAAACAAGATCAATTCAAAGGGTTTGATTGATCAAAGCAATTCGAACCAAAGAACAGAGTTTTAGCTCATAGAACTTGATGTGATTGACGTGCAATTCCACACTGGGAAAAGGCTCGTTCAATATGGGTAGTAGCTGGCCACAATTGAGGGTGATCACTCGATTGATAAGAGACAACAATCTTTGATCCACCAAAGATCAAAACAAAACTTTCAAGCTTGAATCTTGAAGAATCCTAGGGTTAACTCGTGTAATCATAATTTGAGTTTTACAAGTTGCAACGAAAGACAAACACGAAATAGCTAGAGAATACTCCCCAAACTCAACTTCCAACTTGATTGCTTGTTGCCTAAGTAGTTAACTTTCTGCGCAAGTAGCAAAGCAGCCCTCCATAGCAACTTCTACTCTTCATTCGAAGGTCTCCAAGTTTAGTTGAGCCAAACTAATCCCAGTATGTTCGTTAGCAAGATATGGACTTTCATTTCCACCTAGCAGCTGCCCCCGAATGTCCCTCAAACGGCTCGAATAAGCTCCCAAAGCTGGTACATCCACATTGCTTCCAGCCTTAGTCATTTTCAGCAACTCTTCCTTCCACAATTTTCTTTGTTTTCTAAGCTTCACTTGGAATGGCTTTAGATAACTTCCTAGGGTTGCATCATCCAGTTACTTGATAGCCATGCATCGCTTTCGTCGATCCGGTCTTAGGGGAATTGGCTATGGGGGGAGGATGGAGAAGTTGGTGTGTCTTGGTTGGGTGATCGATTGATACTCTTTCACTTTCCAAACGCTCCAACTTGCAAATGGGGTTTTTAGGGAGGGTATTGGCATCATAGAGAAAACCAAGTTTTCCTTTGACGGTAGAAACCAGGTCTATGGAATCGATAATGTTAGTATTGTGGTATATGATTCTTGATTGAACCTCTCCCAACAACTCGAGTTATTGGGATCAACTGGTTCTTGACAGATAATACGACAATTCCGGTATGGGTAAAGTTGACCAATCTTCCTGTGGAGCGGACTTCAAAAGATGGGCTAGGGCGTATGGCTAATTCCCTTGGACGCCCTTTATGTATGGATCTTCCAACAAAGAAGGGGAAGAATTGAAATTACTGCAATGTTGATCACCAAGCTAAGTGTCACGCCTGATGGATAGGGGTGTCAATTCGGGTCGGGTTCGGTTATCCGAACCGAAATCCGAAAAAACCCGAAAACCCAAAACCGAAAACCACTAAAACCGAACCCGAACCCGATAAGGACTTGCGGGTTTCGGTTACCCGAAACCCGAAAATTCCTTATCAGATTCGGGTTCGGTTAAAGCAAAACCAAAACCCAAAAATCCGAACGCCTAAGAATACGAGTTGAGTTCTATTCATTGGAGGTTTTTAGCCGAAACCCGAAAAACCGATAAGCAAAACCGAACCCGAAACCAAAACAAACCCGAACCCGAAAAACCGAAAATGTATTTAATCGGGTCGGTTTCGGGTAAACCCGAAAAACCAAACCCGAATGCACACCCCTACTGATGGATTGCCGGAGTTGTGGATTGATGTCGAGTATTATCAGTTGCCCAAGGTTTGTTCAAAATGTAAAATCTTCGGGCACGATTACTCTATATCCCATAAGGAGTAGCTACCGAGAAGGTTTGGGTTCCGAAGAAGAATGTCATAGGTACAGGAGGCAAGCTCAGTATAAAATCTGGAGTCAGGGCAGAAGGAAGGTGTTCTGGAGAAAGGTAAATAGTGTTTGGAGAAAGGTAAACAGAACATAAATATTAAACCGCCCTATCATAATAAACCATTCATTACATTACAAAACTTCTCACCGCGCTTCATGAGAGCTGGGAGGTTGTTTCCGTCAAAATATAGAACCGCCAGAGGTTTCAGTAGTAGTAGCAATTGAGCTGTACCCTAGCTAAAAGAGTAACCTTACGTATTCCTGTAAAATAGGATTGGCATTCTGTACTCTGCCAAGAATCTCTACAAAAGAGGAGCCGATATGTACGGGAAGATGTTGGTTGGTGGGCGGAAGAGAGCATCTTTAGCAGAAGAACATTGAAGCCTCGACGTTTTTGTGCAACCTAGGGAGCTCCGGAACAGCAGCAACTCCTGCAGATGTTATGACTTCAGAAGAATTCTCCGACATATCGTCGAACTTCATGAACTGTCCCATCTGTGCGGCTGCCAGATGGGCATAGCAAACGGGAGCCACTGCACAATGGAATATGCCAGAGAAGTGAGGCTTGGGACCAAAGATACGCGATTCGACAAGGTTTGGTTGAAAACTAAAAACAAAATGTGGTTGAAGTGTGAACTTACCGATAGAGATTGCTGTTGTACTTCTCTGGTAGCTGTATAGCCAATCGAAAAAAAAGATTCAGATGGTCGAATTTCACGATCAAGTGAAGCAGAAATGAGTTTTCCCCTAGTATGGATGAAGGGCTTACACATAGGAGAGAGAGTGGATGAGGTTCTGTAGAACATCAGGAGAGAAGCCTATCTCATCAACCAATACATGATAGTGTGCTGGCCTTGAGGTACCCTGGAATACACGCATGGAATTAGTACAGGCTTCTTAAAACCTCTCGAGGATTGAACAGGCAAAAAGGTTTCGTGGCCGAATTAGGGGGCTTACGATGGCGCCATTGTGAGCACACATGTAGAAGTCATAGTTTCTGGGATGCACAATGGTTGTGTCCACAACCGTCCCTGTACGAGACAAATGCATTTCCGGTGAACAACTGAAGAGGCAGTGATCACAGAATGGGGACCAGGAAATCAGAAGTATAGAAGCTAACCAGGAGGAACATTGTCAGTGCCTTCAGCCTTGAACAACTTAGTATGGTGATTCTTCTGCGCGATAATCACTGTGAACTTTGGCACATCAGTCTCACCTAGATGTTGGTAGGCCTGTAATGGAGAAGTAGACAGAATAGTACAAGGAAATGGAAGAAATTATCCTTGTGTTAATTTGGGGCAGACAATGGGGTAGAAACGCAGCAGCAAATAAAAGAGTTGCAGTGATTAGCTTTTACTGGATTGGGTAGAAACCTTGATAATCTGGGGCAGCTCAATGTTTAACACCTGATTAAACTGTGACTCGCTCACTCCATCTCTGAAATACATAGGAGAAGTCAATAGTAAAATTTATAAGCATTAGAAAGCCAAAGAAATCAAGAATAATGTAAATACAGCAGAAAACAAAATAGACAACATTCAGAAGAGACAGACTTCTGCCAACACCCAACAGAAGAGGAAAGTAATAGGAGAGCATGAACCCCAAAAAATATAACCATTGGGCAACTCATAGTATTAGCAGCGATTCAGTGAAAAGGATGTACGCTATCTGGGACTTAGAGATCGACCAAAATGCAGCAAGAACCATTCATCGAACAGTCTGTAGTCATGAAATGGAGCTGTCATACACCAAAATAAGTTACCAAAGTTCATTGTTAACCAGTCCCTCAAAGTTTATTAGGAGTTCCTTATGGAAACATGGTCCACGACGAGGCCATTGACAACGATTGTACTAGACATAGAATAAAAAGACATTGACAAGAATTTACCAAGCCATTCATAAATATAATTTTTGGAACTAAATTTGACAGGACAAAGTTCTAGACAATCTGCAGTATCTAGGAATGAAAAAGTTTAATGAGAAGTGTCCACAATGCAGGAGTACCTGAAAATAACAATTTGTTTAGGTTTGGCACCACTTGTCTTATAGAATTCAATGAACAATTCCCTGCAATCAAGAACAATCACAAACCCTTAGCAAACAAATCATGCAGCCTTGTATTCTAGAACTGTTTTGTAGAGTGGGGTCATAGTTTAAGAAACTATTCTGCATGCGGCCTCCACTGGGGATAATATACAGAGTGCCAAGAATAAATAACATAAAGAGGATCAAATAGATAACCAAATACTAAGCTGACGAAGAAGGGTCAAGCCACGGCTATCTGGGAGATGGTGAAAATCAGCAAAGGGCTAGAACTAGTATGACAGTGAAGATAAAAGACAACCAACCATCACTTCATTGTCAGCATCACAAAGTCGTCAGGCTCTCCTTGGATTGATCCAAACCAAAATAAGAAACCAAGCAAACAAAATGATAGAACACCCTAAAAGATGACTTCATAAAGAACAAACAAGTCAACAAATCTGAGCATCAAGATGAAGTCCGAGAAAAAAATTGATATTTTAATTAAATACCTCATGATGCCATCATCTGTGCCATTGGCTGTAGGCTTGTAGAGAGCATCTATCATCTCCAACTTAGGAGACTGAGTTCTCACTGATGCTCTATACTTTGTGATATAAGGCCATTCGAGGGATCCAACAACCTAAAGCCAGAGTAAAAGAAGTGGCAAAAGGCTTAACTTTTTGTGAACTTGTCATTGTCCAGTTCAGAATGAAGATAATGCTTAAAAAGTATATCCAGAAAGAAGAAAATACCGCAGCAACAGATGGAACATCCGACCGACCAGGAGAACCATGGGATACATCCATCCCCAAAATGATTGTTGGTGTTTGAGTTATCAAGGGAATGACTCGAGTAAGTTCAACTTCCAGCATAGAATTTATCCCTCCAAGCTACAATGAAGTAAAGGTCAAAGATAACTGAGAAGTACGACAAAAGAATAAACTAAACAGTAGAAGGGATGATACTTCCAATCAGCATACCTTTGAATTGATCTTCAGAAGTACATTTGTAAGATATTGATCCTTAATAACACGTGGTGGAGAAATGCACTGTGTAACAATTCCAAAATCACTTAGACATTTCTTCTTCCACGGCCCTAGTAAACAAAGGGAAGCAACACAAACTATTAAGATGGAGAAATCGACTTTGAGACATGGAAGAGCAAAATGAAATATGGAGAAATAGAAAAATAGAGAACCAAGTACCATAAATATCAGAATTTTTTCTCTGTGGCAAGAGACACAGGATGAATTCAGGCGGACCAGGCAGCTTGTCTCTAACTTGCTCAAACATACTTTCCACTCTAGCAAGAGGACTGCTTCTTCTAAGCTGAGGATCTTCATCGATTAAACTCTTGGGACCCTCAATATCCTTCACAAATGCATAAAAGGGTTTATAGAAATTATTAACCAGATGCAAAAACAACCAACAGAAAAGCTGCAGTAACATACAATGCCCTTTTTCCTTCCACAGTTGATCAGGTCACGGGACAGGCGACTAGTATCACATTGAGCACTAAAGTTGACAACAGCCCACCGCTTAATGCTCGTTGCTTTCAGAAGCAACTACACAAGAGAAAAGACAAGATCAGACCAAGAAACTTCAAAATTGTTAACAACAGAGAAGAAACAAGAGATGAGAGGAGAATATTAGCATGCAAAGATACCTTATTGTTGAAGTTCCAACGACCATTATTTGGGAAGCAGTTCTCACTATTACCAACCTTCAACTGATAGTCATAAACAGGAGAGAAATAACAAAAAAGGGTTTATCCAAGACAGGATGAATGGGGAAATCCTCATTAAAGACCGAAATACGTAAAAACAAAAACAAAGGAAGATTCACCTTGGGGGTATCAAGGATACGGCCATTGACAGATGTCAATTTCTTTTCTATCGAGATGCCACATTCAGAGAGCAGTGGATCTTCATCATAGCGATATGTTCTCATAGCCTGCTTAAGTTCTAGCAATGAATATTATTTAAGATAAAGAAATGAGAAATCATACAGGTTATAAGAATAACCTACATCAGTAACAGTTCTTATTCTCTCCTGAGGTTTCTGTCGTGATTTTTCAACCAAAGATGCTCTCTGCATTGATGATAAGGATTTTGTGTATCGCTGGAGTGAAATCAATGAACAGAGCTGGAAAAGAAAAATGCCACATAAGAGAAGGATTCACTATACAATCAGTTAATGAACCAAAGTTACATGGGGAAAACATTGACCTCCAATGGCAGAAAATTTGGCCTTTTTGGCTTTCCAACGTCTAAGCAAGGCAAGAATCCTGAATAGGTTAATGGTATAGAACGATGTTTGGTAAAATACTCATAAACTGTCATCTCAACATTCTCTGCATCCCCATTTGTGCCATCACTGTTCCTCACTTTCATTGAAAAACTGGAAAGAAATGAGAAAGAGGTCTGACACAACTGAACCCACATAGTAGAGCAGGAACTGAGTCAAAGTAAGATTCATTAGATAGTAGAACATACAGTTGCTGATTGCACCGCATCTCGCTCAAACCTATGATCTTAAATTCCCTATTGTTGTGTGTTGCCTTAATCCTCAAATTCTTCAACATCCTCCTAGCCTGTATGTTAGAAGAAGGTTAGCATCTAAACACACAAGAACAAGTTCACTGGATCCTGTTCAACAATTTATTACCTTGTCCCAGTCAATCTCTCGAAGTTCTCTCACATTCTGATTTACTAACAAGAATTCTTTCACTGGCCCGGGAGTTAGGACCATTGTCGTGGAAACATCTGCACATTGGCAACGATACAGAAGGCTGAGGCAGCAAATCTGACAACTGATCATCAAAAGGCATCAGCAGTTAATCTCACGGGATTATCAAGGAACCTAGAGTTGTACCCATATTGAGTGAAAAACCACCCTGAGTGGTACGGAAGCTAGAGTGGAAACCTCTAAGGCCACTTACGCCCTGCCCAACATCAGTGTAGTTTCTTGCATCATCATGAAAGAACGACTGTCTTACCAAAAGGCAGCCCCTATAAAATAATTAATTTGTTCAGTAAACTATAAATGATGTGACTTGAGCAGAAGCACTTTTCTGTATTAGAACACAATCCTGCAACAGAAAAAATTTCACGGAGATACAATGCTTCATGATAAAGAACTGAATAGGGAGATATAGCTACCTGTTGGCTGCTTGCTGCCTCAGTATGATATCCAGTACTCTCACAGCATCTTGAATGCCACCAATGTCTGCTTCATTACCTTTGAGGGCAAGAGCAATGGGCTTTAATGGGATTTTCACAGCATAACTGATTTCTATGTTAAAGCTTTTCGAGCCAATAGAACACTTTGTCCTCTTGTTTTTTGAGGATGGGCTTCCATGCTCGCTGCAATGGTAAGTTGACTTATCTCATAAGTGGAAAGCAAACAGATGCAACAAAAAGTCATAATCTGCTTTGAACCATACCCCTTGGCAATAGAATCCTCAAGAACCACAGTGAACTCTTGCTTCTTGAACAGTAGAGGTCCAACAGTATATAGAGTCTTGTCACCGTCATAGGCAAACCTTTTACCAGTAAATTCAGAAGAATATGTTTGGTAAAGCTTGTCAATCAGCTTTCTACCAATTCCCTTTCCTTCGACAGGTCTCTTATCTTCATAACTAATCGAAACCTGTCATTCACATGACCATTTCAGCTTTTGCAACATGTAAATGCATAAGACGTAGAAGTAAGTGACTCTGCACATTACAAGAATAAGTAAACGCACAGTGTACTGGTAGAAGACTGCATCTGGAACACCAACAGAAACTCTGAAGTGATTTGTCAGCAAAGGTATCTGACGCCCAAGCTTTCCAACTCCCTTCCTACTCACAATTGAGTATTTCGGAATGTCAGCTTGATCCACACGCTGGATTACCAGATCAGGCTTAGCACTTGATGGAGGGGGTCCGGGCAAATGAGGTGATCCAGTTGATTCCTTCGCCATGTTTACCTGACACAACCATTTATGATATCATTAGCAAGATAACATCTACAATGATAATAAAACTCCAGTAAACTCCTGTAACCTCAAATTCTCGGAAAGATAAATTAATTTCCTACATGCAACACATGAAACCACCACTTTGATTACTATATAAAATAGTCATCTGTTAAGATTCTTAAAAGAAGAACATGAGGAATAGACCAGTAAGAGAAACTACTGGTAGAAACTGAACTGCTATTCTATCACACGCATCAATAGCAGAATACAATGCAGATGAAGAAATTGGTGTAAGGTGACAGCAGCAAAATGACTAGTAAAATAGAACAGGCTCTATATATATATATATATATATATGGTTATGTCTTCGGTGCACTCACTTTTTTTGGTGCATTCAATGCACCCGCCTTATAATCGTCATTCTGAACAAACGATTCATGTGAAAACGATGTCAATCATCCCTTGTAGTATGATGAACAAGAACCACATGAATTTGTACCAAAATCATTCAAGATTCACTTTAATTTGAATGATTAAGGGTTTAGAAATTTAGGGTTAGGGTTTACAATTGGGATTTTGGGTTTAAATTCAAAATTGAATGTTAATAGGTTAGGGTAGTGGGTTGATTAGTTGTGATTCTGTGTTATATCATCATATGAGACTAATGCTACCCATTAAATTTCAAAATTTGATGTATTATGACCACTTTTAGAGGTGGGTGCACTGAATGCACCCAAAAAAGTGAGTGCACCGAAGTAGCCACCATATATATATATATATATATCAGAATTCAGAATCTAGAATAGCTAAGCATGATGATAAGAAGGAATTGCCACATGCCGTAAGAACTATGACAAAACAAAGAGAAGCACAAGCATCCATGCTAGCGTCCATCCCTCCCTGCATATTTCTCTAACAAAGCTTAAAGAGCAGTGAAATTGCCACATGCAGGAAGAAATCCAAACAGAAGCAAGCACAGAACGACGGCATCTCCCATATCAGCATACACGAGGAGACTCAAAAAGTTAATCGTCTAATAGCAACGGAAAACGATCATTGGAAGCTGAGCGACGCATCACGCAGCGGGAAATAGACAGATGCCTAGATCCAAACACCACTAAGAGGCGTGCACAGTCAAAACCCTCAAAAAAACGGAGCAAACGGACGGAGTGCAAAAAATGCATTGCTGAAACAGCCGGTAAAACGCTCGCCGACGCGAAGCAGAAAACTCAAAACACGGACAGCATTCAATAAACGAAGCGAGGAGCACATATTCGAAGCTGAAACTAAGAAGAAAATTCAAAACAAACAGGTACACCCATACAGGAGAAGCAGAGTCGACTAAACACTTGGAGCCACGAGCGCCGGAAGAAGCACAATGCAGGCAAAACAGAAATCAAGCTCCAGAAAATCTCGGTTCACTAACAGCAGAAACGAGAGAATTTCAGCACGTAGAGTGCTGAAAGACTAAAATGATCTCAAACAAACAGTATACTCAGAAGACCCAGCTGAAATGACGAGAACAATGCAGCCAAACAGAAATCGAACTCCACAAATTCTCCGCTCGCTAAGAGCTCCCAGCTGAAGCAGGGGAATTGAAGCACAAGAGTGCTCGATTTCAAGCAAACGGTATTTGCGACGAGCCAGCTGAAATAGGTAAGAAGGAGCAGAAGAGAAGAAGAGGATCGGCGGCATACCAGACAGAGAAGTTGGATTTCTAGGGTTTCCTTTCGGATTTTAGGCAGAGAAACTTGAAGACTGACTAAGTTTTCTCCTCTGGCTCTGGCTCCGGCTCCTCCGTTGCTCTGACGAGCTCAGAGAAAAATGGGGAAGGAGGGAAAGAGTACAGGCACAGCGCACTGTGCAGTTTATCAGGGGGGGGGGGAATTCTCCCGCTATTTATACTTAGCATTCCCGTTGAAACACGAGGACCCTCGTGACTTCTGCTAGAAGGTGTGAGGGATTTCAGACTACATGCGGGTCCATGGACCAGAAGCGTGCTCTCCATTCATGGGTACCGTATCGTTACAAATTAAAGAATTGTAATCGTTTTATATTAAGTTCAAAATTTTGTGACCGTTTATGATAACTACCCAGCAACAGATCAGAGGACACACGAAGAAGAAAGAAAGGGAAAGACCGAAGAAAACCCCCCAATGGAGTGGTGATATAAGGTTTAACCGATTTTGACCAATTTTTTATGGGTTTGAGTTTAGGTTGGTTTCAAATGTTAAATTGGAGTTGTTTATTAATTATTTTGATGAGGTGGAATGTTGACGTATCGTTACAAATTAAAGAATTGTGACCGTTTTGTATTAAATGCAAAGATTTGTGACCGTATCGTTACAAAGAGTTGTTTATTAATTATTTTGATGAGGTGGAATGTTGACTAGATAGATCTAAAAGAAATTTGGATGGAGATTAACAGAAGTGACCATTTTGTACAAGTTCAAACTTTTGTTACCATATCGTTACAAATTAAAGAATTGTGACCGTTTTGTACCAAATGCAAAGATATGTGACCGTTTATGATAACTACCCTCATGTAGATCCACTATGTTGATTGGTTTGAGGAGATTATAAAGCTAATCACTAATTCGGCTAATGGATAGGAGAATCATACTTGAGTGAATTACTAAACTGTAATTATAATTTCTATGTTTGTTATAGTAGTTTA
Organism: Linum trigynum; assembly: GCA_964030455.1. Classification (NCBI taxonomy): domain Eukaryota; kingdom Viridiplantae; phylum Streptophyta; class Magnoliopsida; order Malpighiales; family Linaceae; genus Linum; species Linum trigynum. The sequence continues at coordinate 37,115,052 of OZ034822.1, read as the reverse complement.
ATCATCAGGAAATTTGTACTAGCTAGATAATTAGATAAATTTGAATAGTAGTACATCTAGAGACCCGTGAATAGTATTCTAACTCTACACAAATTTTGGGTGAATGATCGTCTCATGAACCTTCTCAAATCACGCCCGAGGTGCTTGCTTTAGTACACATAATGACTTAGATGAGTTTAAGTGTGAAGGTTTATCATATGTGATCCCGAAAGATGGGTGAAGGAGGAAGGATTTTTTATAATCTCAATTAAGATCTTTGTTTCAATGAGGTGATCATATCATAACATAGATTTTATAATAAATAGATTTTTACGTACTTTTCATTCTATTGTACCCCTCTTTTTTTTAATTCCTAACAACGATTTCTCAATTTATACCACGGGTGTGTAAAGGTTCCGTCCGGTCGGATCCGGACCAAACTCATAAGAACCGCAGTCTTGTTGTGAAAAACATTTTAGGACTAAGGATCAGATTGACATTGCACTCGGTCCGGTTTGGTCCCGTCCAAATGTCACCTCAATCCATTTTTCTTCAGCATTTATAAAATTCATGGGAACCAAGGACCAGACCATCCTTTAACGTTATGGTACAACTTTAGGTTGTACCTCTATATATATATTGTAAAATCACAACACAAACTAAATCATCCGTGCATCTTAAAATTACTCATACTTGTATAGCTCAAAAGGTCTAAATTGTATGATGCTTAGGCTGGGAAAATAGACCAGACCTTTAGAAAAGTGAACGGCTATTTGCCGCCAAGCAAATTGCTATTTGCCGCCAACAAAAAAAAAGAAAAATTTGAATTCAAAATTTGAATTTTCCCTCCCTTCCCTTCCTTTCATTCTATAAATTCGGATACCCATGAACATTTGACTCATTCCAACAAAAACTTTTGTTGACGAGCCCAGTGCCTCCGTCGCCGGCACCGTTCTTCCATCGTCGGCTAACCTCCCGTCGCCCTCAATCGTCCGAAAACAAGTAAGTTTATTTTTTCCGGCCAGTTTTCCAGTTTTCCGGCAAGTTTTCCAGTTTTCCGGCGAAAAACAGGGCGGGCCGAAAAAAAACTGCGGCCTATACGCCGCCGAGCCGAAAAAAATTTTCGGCCGGTGCGACGGCCGGCCGAAAAATTCTTTCGGCCCGGCGACGCCGCGGCCGCAAATTTTTTTCGGCCGGTCGCCGACCTCGCCGCCCAAAAAATTTCCGGCGGCGTGTTCGTCGGCCGCAAATTGTTTTCGGCCTGGCGGCGCACCGGCCGCAAAATTCTTTCGGCCCGGCCAGTTTTTGTATTTAATTTAATTTAATACGATAATTAATTAATAAATAAATAAATACTTAATTAGTTAGTAGAAATTAGCAATTAGTGTTAATATTTATTTCAGTTGGTTTATAAATGTTTTTTTTTGTAATAGGCGTTTGAATGTTTAATTACTTAGATTAGTTAATGGAATTTTAATTAATTAAGAATTGATTTAACAATTAATGTTAATATTCAGTACATTAGTTAATAGAAATTTAATTAATTTGTGATTAATTAACAATTGATGTTAATATTACATTAGTTAATAGAAAATTAATTAATTAGTGCGCATCTAAGTATGATATTTTGTAAATTTGTAGATAATTAGATATGGATGATGCGGGTCATGCGGGTGGGGATGAGTTGAATAGATTCAATGGTAGGGTTGTTGATGTATCAGCACGAAGGAAGAATAAGGAGAATAAGCGCTCTCGAGATATTGGACATCAGTCACAGGCAAATTTAGGGGAGGATGAGTTAGAGGCTCCTACTGTCGTTGCTCGTTCGGCATCACGGGCGTCTGGTTCCCATGGGAGGAACCAGGGTGCTGCATCCAGAGTGGTCTCGGCTGAGTTTGATGAGGACGATAGTGATGAGGATATCGAGGTCCCTCCACCTACGCGTGGACATGGACGAGTGTCGTCTCGTACGGCAACATCACGTCCTGCTATGTATAGGGACCGAGCTGGGCGCTTCGTACCACCTGCTCGTCAGGAGACAGAGAGCTCGGGGACTGGACGGAGTAGGGGAGGACGTTCGAGTGGTCCTCCACCGTGGGAGCTTGTTGGTGAGTGTCCTGGTGGACCTACGGATCCTAGCCTCATTAGGAGCTTTCGTGGACACGTTGCCTATGCGCTTTGGACGGGGGCTGGAGATCGAGGGGTCATCAGTTGCTACAGCCGTACATCGGCGGTTGCTTATTTGAGTAGCTACGTGTTTAGTCATGTTGAGGCGGAGAATCTGGTTCAGTAGTCAGGTCTCCAGCACCTGATGTACTCTATGTTCCGCAGGATAGCGATTGACGATGCTTTGATCTCAGCTTTTGTGGAGAGGTGGCAGCCAGACACGAACACCTTCCACTTGCCTTTTGGAGAGATGACGATCCTCCTCCACGATGTTCAGTACTTACTGCAGATTCCTGTTGAGGGACGACTGATGAGTAGGAGTTCTGCGCAGCTTGACCATCCGGAGGCGGGTTTGTGTGCGCTTCTTGGGATGAACTCGGAGCAGTTGAGTGGTCGTACGGAGGTCCCTGGATATAATAATAGGGGTAAGTGGTACGAGAAGGGTGGTTTTCTTGCAGAGATGGCGTCCAGATACTTGCAGAGCCACGGGACACATGTGACAGAGGCGCAGTCGTACTTGTTGTTGTTGTTGGGGTCCACTTTGTTTGTGGACAAGAGTAGAGACAGGGTTCGGTCGGTGGTGAACCTATTTTTGGACGAGTTGGAGGAGTTAGATCAGTATAGTTGGGCGTCAGGTACACTTGCCTGGTTGTACAGATACCTTGGTCAGGTGTCTCGTGCTGGTGCCAGGGGGATGGCTGGTTGTCTCACACTTCTGCAGTGTTGGATCTACGAGTACTTTCCGGGTTTCAGGCCATCTCACTTCGAGCCTGCCGCCGTTGGACCTGATGATGCTTGGGCTTCACGATGGATTGGGCAGCCGGCACCTGGTTCTGTGGCGGATCCCAGTGTGAGGTTGGCGTTCTACCGTCGAGCTCTTGACAGCTTGACCCCTTCTGATGTGTTTTGGACACCTTTCCATCAGAGGCCTCATCAGGCAGTGCGTCGCTCTTTGTACACTGGAGTCATCCGGTTCGTTGACATAGGCGAGTTCTATGATCCAGCCCGTTGCCTCCGACAGTTTGGATATGTTCAGATGGTACCGCCTGCCCCTTCGCGTCCCCATCTAACATCAGTTTGATTGCCTCAGAACTAACGACCCTCCTCAAAAACGTGCACGGAGCCTCAATTGCCCTACTCAGATTGCGGTTCAGTGACTTGTGCAGTTCATTCACCACTTCCAGAAACTGATGTTCCATGTAGTTGTGGTTCTTCGCAAAACAAGTGTCGATCGCTCCTCTACCAGACACAAGGAAAGTCTTGAATGAAGAGTGAGATGACTCAACTCTATTCGAGCTCGTGTTACCAAGATGAAACACATGGTTCGTGTAGCACATTGCCCACATTGTCTGATGAGGCAACCACTCACCTCGCACGTAGTCGACCATTTTTTTGTTCTTCACTGTCCAGACCCTCTCAAACTCATTAATCTTTTGAAGAAAACCCTCCTGAGTCCAACTCCATGCAGCTTTGTCGAAATATTTCTTCCATACCGCATGTGCTACCTCTCTTTTTGCAATTCCACCAAGTAACACTTCAAACTTTTGCTTCACACAGTTGTTGACGTGCCATAAACATAGTAGGTGGACAGTATGTGGGAGAGGGAAGACCACAGGAATAGAAGCAAGAAAACCACCTTCTTTGTCTGTCACAATGACATTCGGAACCGTATCACCGAGCAACCCTTTAATACATCGCAGCAGCCACTCATATGTTTCCTTTGTTTCCTGCTTAATAATTGCACATGCAATGTTGAAATTCTTCTTCACTGGAGTAACCCCAATAATCTCAACCCATGGCCAGCCGTACCTGTTGGTCTTGTAGGTCGAGTCAATGAGGATGACGTACGGCCATGCATGCAACATCTGAATGGACGTCGGGTGTGCAAAAAACAGATTAGTGAGCACATTATTAGAGTCCTTTTGCAAACAGATATGGTACCCACGATGTTCAGCTCCGTGAAGCGCAAACTGTATCGCATCCATTTCACTCATCTCATCCAATCTTGTCTTGGAATTTATGTTGTACATCTGTTTGATATCATGATGCACACCCCCTTCAGTATTGAGTGTCGTCTTCTGCTGATTTGGTCTCACCCCCGCCTTCCTCATTAATCTTAACCTCTCTTTTTCAGCCTCACTAAACTGTTTGTTGTGTCGGTGATGTTCTGGATACAACACCTTTTCATGGTTGTGAAACCCTCTATTAGCTCCGGTTTCACGACTTGTCACTCCCACCATGAGCCATGTGTTTGGACCATCCTTTTGCCATACTTCCTTTATACATATCTGAAACTGGCAACCAGTACCCTTCGAACTAATATTCTCATGCGTCTCCTTCGTAGGGTCTGGTTTATAAGACTTAACGATCCTACTACTTCTGTCGCAATACATACAGAGGGCAGTAACAGGATTCTGTCCAGCAGTATTCGGTTTCCATGATCCTCTAACAATAAAGAACCCACACTGCTGAGCGATTGTTCTTGCAGCTAACTCAGCTAACTCCACACTTGCATAATGGATCCCATTCTCAAATTCATGTGTGTAATCATGATCGGCCGGTAACAACTCTGACATTTTTCCTACAATTACAATATAATATATCAATATTCCTGTGAACCTAAACGCTAATTTCAATTCTTAACCGCTAAATTCAACTCCTAAACTCTAAATTCAATTCTTACACGCTAAATTCAACTCCTAAACTCTAAATTCAACTCCTAAAATCGAATTTTTCCGAAAAATTGCAAAAACAGACTGTGGGCCGAAAATTTCCGGCGGCCGGAACCTGGCCGGGCCGAAAATTTCCGGCGGCCGGAACCTGGCCGGGCCGAAAATTTCCGGTGGCTGGAACCTGGCCGGGCCGAAAATATCTTGCAGCTCAGCCTGGTTCCGGCCGCCGGAATTTTTCGGCTCGGCCAGGTTCCGGCCACCGGAAATTTTCGGCCCGGCCAGGTTCCGGCCGCCGGAAATTTTCGGCCCACCGTCTGTTCGTTTCAAATCGTCGGAAAAATTGTTCGAAACTACAAAAAAATTACGCACCTGCTTAGTGATGATTCATTGATGCGTGTACGCAGTATATGTCGAGGATAGGCTTTCCCGATGATTTTCCGGCGACTTTTCCGGCGAGCGTTGAATTTTTCTGATTCAATATGTTCTCTGAAAGTTGGATATGTTGTAGATTGTGAAACTCCTTACCCTACTATGTATATATATACTTTTTTTTTTTTGGTTGGCGGCAAATAGCAATTTGGTTGGCGGCAAATAGCAAGCCCCTTAGAAAAACCGTGGTCCAAACCGTACCGCACAGTTTGGTCCGGACCGTAGACGGTGAAGTATGGTCTGGTCCATGGTCTGTATTATTTTATGATTTGATCTCTTGGTCTGGTCTGGTCTAAATTGCGGTTTACCGGACCAAACCGTAGACCCAACTGACTTGTCAATACGTGTTAACAGCCCATTCGACCACTCTCCAAACTCCCACAACGACACTCAAGTCTCAACCTTAATTTTGTGAATCTCTTCCCTCCTTCATTCACAACCACATTTAACCACATAGTAGAGATAATCGTGTCTCTATATGACATTATGGTAATGTTTATGACATTATGGTGCAAGCTGTGATGCTTTTACTTTGTATCTTTGTTATGTAATAAGATTTAGAGTATCAAAATTATTCATACATGTTAGGATTAATGTTTTAAGGCAAATACAATTATTTTTCTTGGTTATTGGTTCAATTTTTTGTGTGGTTGACTAAAGAAATTATTCATTTTTCATTGAGTGTGGTCTATCTGGACCAGACCAGACCGAAGCAGACAGCACAAGCGTGGTCTGGACCGGACCGTATAGTCTGTGGTATGGTCTGTTGTCTATACTTTAGCCTCTCGGTCTGAACCGTAAACCGTATATATGGTCTGGTCTGGACCAGACCACACCGTTTCCCAACCCTGTCGATGCCCCAAACAGACATCTACGAAATTATAGCGTGGAATAAAAGGATAATCTTGTCATTGAGGGTAACGATATTCATTCAGTCAAGCAAATTATCTCAAATGGTTTGAAACACCAAGTTCAACGAGGGTGAGTTGCTAAGGATTTGGGAAATCCTCCATTTTTTTATAACATTATGCTTACATTTCCCAAATCTCAGAATGAAATGTAAATCTATGACCCAAATCCAACATCCAAAACCAAAATTTTGAATAAATAAATGCCCAAGTCAAAGTCCAACACCAATTCTTCACTTTCCAAATCCAAGTATTAAATACAATCTTCATTTTTTTTATGAAATATACAATCTTCATTTTCAAATATGACATCTAAACCACCTTTTTCTGAAAATTTCATGTCAACATACAGGAATTATGTGCCAGTTTTGTGCATTGGTACATGACATCATGATTTCAATTACCCCCTGTCAATAATATACTGCAACGAATCACATGTATGAAGTCTGGAACATCCCCTATCTAGAGTGAAAGAACACAACAGATTCAACAGAAGGGTGAGTATGCATATGATGTGGAGTTTAGAGACATCAAGCTTTCAAGAACCCAGTTGCGGTGACAGTTGAGCAGGTCGCAACACCCCATGTCTTGTGAGCTGAACTTTAGCTTCTTTGATGTGTCGAGGGGAAAACTGTAATATCTTCCCGGACTTGTATCAGCTTCGACTAGTCATCATTGTGATTAGATGGCCAATGACTGCCGTGACAACTCCAAGCAAACAACCAGCAACTACCTATCAATCACCACAGATAATCCACTAAGATAAGCACTACTGACTCGAGATTGTACTCAGAAGTCTACCAGTCTCATAATTACCATCCCATTTCCTCACAAACATTCAAAATTCTCTGCAGTACTACAAACATAAGCATGAAGCAATGTGTGGTATTATTACCTGAGCAGGAGTGTGACCTAGAAGCTCGCGTAGAGGTCTGCTCTCGGCTAAAGGATGTTCAGCAGGCAGCTCATATACAATTTGATTCAAAACCTGAAGAAGAAAGAAAAAAAACTCATTTGATTAACTAGTAATTGGGATTGATACAAAGGGATTATATAGAGCATTCAAAACCTCAGCTTGGCGTCCGGCGTGTAGTCTTACACCAGTTGCATCATACATCACCTGCCAACCAAAATAAATACACATCAATGAATAAATCCTCTTCCATTAAGCATTACAATTGAAGACGAATCTTACAATGCAAGATAAGATCAATGCAGCGGCGAAAACCGATCCTCCAAAGCCTTCCTGGAACCCAATGGCCACGGTGAGAGCAGAAACAGTCGCGGAATGGGAAGATGGCATTCCACCAGATCCAATGAGCAGCTTCAAATCCCATTGTTTTTCCCTGTACCTGCATATCTAAGGGAACCTTAAGCCACTTAAAAGATAAGCTAAACCAATCAACAACCCTACTTACCAACAAGAAAAGCTTAGTGCAAATAGCTAAGAAGGGTTTCAGGGGTCTCTTATCGAGACACAAATGCAGAATATCGTTAGCTCATGTGTTCAAAAGCGACAAGTGCATACACGATCGATTCACAGAATAGCTTCATCAGCTTTGATTAGATGATGGTTACAAAAGGTTTTTAGGTTAGTGGATGCTCAAGATATTTTCACTAGTTAATTCTTTCTTTTCTTGGGGTTGACTGTTAGTTAGTTTCATTCATGTACCAACCGAAATCCCATTCCATTCTCAAGATCTATCAGTCATGCCGGCCAGAATAAAATCAGCCGTGGAATGATTATAGGAAAGTAGACAGATAAAAATAATAGGGTTCGAATTCTACCAGGAAATCATCAAATGAATGTAAAATTCAATTCTGTGGTAACATATTCAAAGCACAAGCAAACACAAATACCGAAGCTTTTTAATGAAACAACCAAACCCAGATTCTGGAAAGCTACCAAACAGACCAAAATGGCCCCAACACGAGAAAATAGTAGAATTGTGAACGTACCAGGAGGTGACGAACTTGGTAGATTGCGCAATTGTGAAGGCGACAATTGCAGCGATTAGCGGGTAATTCGTGACAATGGTAGATGAGTAAGAAGAAGACGACTCAACTGTCTGATCCAAAGACCTCGAATCTGAGGCATCCCCCATCTTACCTCCCGGTCGTTTTCCTACCTTCCACAAAGCTGAAAACCCACTTTTCAATTTCTCTCCGGTCCCTCTCTCTCTTCGATATATGCTGCCGAAAGAGTGGCGGGTACACAGCAGCCGCCGTAGGGAGGAAGGAAGGGAAGGAGAAAGCGTAGAAGTAATTATGTTTTAGCTTTCTATGGTTTTCTTCCTTGATTGCTTGAAGCTTCTGTTGGTTGCGGCCAAATCAATGGCTACTTCTCGGCCCTTCTCCTTGGCGCAGTTGGTCAGACTAATGGGGATCGCAGCAGGCGAACTTCAGGCCTTTTCCCTCTTTCTGTACGCAAACTGACTGAATATGCCAATTGCCGAACTATGTCTCATCAAATTATGACGCGAATATTCTACCAAAATAAATAATGACGCGAATATACCCTCTGCTACGCAGCACAAACCCGCCAAATACACATTTGAGTCCTTCTCCTTTTCCGATATTTTTCGCACGGTTTAATACCTTTTTATACCCGCTTGACGCTTGTATTGCAAATTTACAAATGTACTTCAATACTATATTTTTTGTGCAAAAGCGGTTATGAGCTTGGTACGAGAAATCTTATCATCTTGGATTTGCGCCAAGCGGATTGCTCCCTTAGGTGGAGTTTAAAGAGACGAAGGGTTTCAGAGATCTTGGGTTTGAGACCACCCATGAAAGCCTCAACTAGAGCCTTTTGAGTCCAACCATCCAACTTATTGTCGAGCCTCTCAAATTCCCGTTGGTAGTCACGGAGGGATCCCGTCTGCCGGATTCGAGTCAAAGCCTCGTCTGCATCATCTTCATTCGTTGGCCCGAATCTTGTCCACAGCTTGGTGGAAGACATCTCACAAGTGACAATAGTTCCATCCTAAACGTAGGATTTTTGTAGCCACCGCTGCCACTGGTTAGCTTCAACCTCGAGGTGATAGGCCGCCAATAGTATCGTATGTTCTTCTTCGACTTGTTGGTAGTCGAAGAACTGATCGACGCGAGTGAACCACTTCGTCAAATTATCTCCAGCAAATCTAGGAAACTCTAGCTTGGTGAAACACTGGAAACATGGGTTAGAAGGGCTCTTTAAGATGATCACTCTGGTCGTGATAGTGGCGACGATCATCCTTGTCTTCCCGGTGGTCATCTCGTCATTCATCTTGTCATCTAGCCATTTATCCCATTGTTCCTATCTCTGAAATTGGAGGTTGGATCCTACAGAAGAGACCTAGTGACGAATGGATTGATTGATTGTTTCAGAGAAGGTTACAACTTTCTACAAAAAAAAAAAAAAGAAAAAAAAGAGAAGGTTACAACTCTCTAAGCAACCCACTCAAGAGGGCCTAGATTGCTCGAATAGATATTCAAGGTGTAGTCAAGGATCCTCTACATTATGAATGGAGAATGAATCAAGTCAGAAGGTCATCAATCATTGATCCAATTAGTGTTTAGGGAGGATGAATACCTAAGTGAGCTCCCAGCTTGTAATTAGTAGTGTAGTTTAGTTAGTTTAGTTTCTTAATCTCAAATCTTATCTTGCTAGATCACAAACCGAAGCGGAGTAATGGTAGACCTAGAGACCCTAGGGTTTGAAAATTTTATTAATTTACTTTCATTATTCTACACTCGATCGTTAGTTATACCTGGGTTTCGATTGAGAGAGTAGTTTAGAGCTAGTCAAGTTTTTGACGCCGTTGTTGGTTATTTCTAGGTTATTAGGAAAGACTTGGACTTGTTAATTTAGGGCCTGTTTACTTTCATTTCTGTTTCCTGTTTTTGAGAAAACAGATGTTGAAAACAGGTGAAAACAACATTTTGTCGTTTCCGAAAACAGCAGGAAGTTGCCACTTTCTGTTTTCATAGTTGGAAACGAATAGAAAACAGAATGAAAAGTAAACAAGTTTTCTCATTTCGGTTGCAAAATTTATCACATGAAAACAGAAAACAAGAAACGAAAATGGAAGTGAACAGGGCCTTAGCTTTCTATGCTTTGTTTTCTTTCCACCTTTGCATTTGAAGATGTTTTTCTTTTTGTTTATGTAGGTTGAACTATGGATTCCAATGAATTCTCCAACATGAGGGGTATCGACTAACACCCGAATGTGGTTACCCCAAAGCTTCTATCGAGCAACCAAGACGGTGGAAGCCAAGTATTCATGTTATATGACCAACCTCTCTTCCATGAATAACAATCACACTCGTGGGGATTTCAAAAAGCTCCCCCATACCAAGAAGACTTTCTTACATAACTCGATGTGAAATCCAAGTTGGATTTAGCTATGGTGGCCTTCGTGGAACGTTCATCAAGACCATGTGACACTCCACAACTAGATATCAAGATCTCATTCGAGCTTGCCATGGATAAATTTGAAAGAGCATGCTCCGATGTGGCTTTCCAATCCCTTCCCCCTCTCGATTTGAAGTTAGGAAAGAAAGTGAAGCAATCTTATGCATGACTTCGTCTCTTGACATTTGAAGAAGAGAACATTGAAGAGGCCATCAATGATGACCGTGTGGAGCAAGAGGAACTCGTATGGGAAGAAGAGATGAGTTTTAGGGGGAAGATGTGAGAACCAAGGAGGAAGTTATTGATTGTTCCCAAGGGAAGGAAATTTTTTTTGAAGAAAGAGGGGAGGTTGATGAAGCAATTGGTGTATGATCAATGGAGGAGGTCCGCGCAGATGAAGTCTCTACAAGTTACAAGTGCTACCAAAGATCCCCATGGACCTTGATGCACTTATAGAGAAGGAATCATTTATAGTGTCTCTTACAAAGCCAATACCACATCATCATTGATCCCTCTCGGTGGATGCGTTGGTGGTTAATCTATGGCTTGCTACATGTTATGAGGCAAAGAGAAGAGCAAATAAGGAAAGAAGAAGAGGTCTTGTGAGAGGCTTCCCTTTCCTCCCTCTATGAATTTACGTTTCAACTCCCCTTAGTGGGTGACTCTTTGTTTTCTTCTTCTTCTTCATTGGTCCTAATTGCTTAATCGCCTCGTGCTTTAGTTTCTTCTTTCTTCCATCCTTCTTGATTTTCTTGGTCCTTACTGTTGGGATATTTATCGCTTTTGTGCTGCTGCTCTTTCTTCCTCTTGATTTTGTCCTTGCTCCCAGTTATCTTTTTCTTATTTGCTACTTATGAAAATCATGTTATAATTGCAGAGGTCTATTGACCCAAAAGTTGTAGCAAATTTGATGGATCTGGTCAGAATTTATGAGCCACAAATGCTATTCCTCATGGAAACAAAGCTGGATGACGAAGAAAGGTAAAAAGTCTTACATGATTTGGGATTCAAAAAGGAATAGGGATTTACTGCTATATGACGATCGAGAGGCCTGGGACTTCTTTGGAATTATGAGATTGAAGTCACAATATTATCCAAATCGTTGTACCACATTGATGTAATCATAACATTTATTGAAGAAGGGCCTCTGTGGAGGCTAAGTGGATTCTATGGAAGACCGAACAAGGACAAACGCACATCTCGTGGGAACTTCTGAGAAGCTTAAAAGGTGTCACAAGTATGTATTGCACGCGCATTGGTGATTTCAACTGAATTCTTGCTAGAATACAAGGGGGGGGGGGGGAAGAATGATAGATGCAGAATTAGCAAGACCTTTCAAGGAATCTTTGGAATTTTATGAGCTCCTTGATTGTAGGTTCGAACAATACCCTTTGACATGGGAGAATGGCGGAGTTGAGGGCAGATATATAAAGGAAATAATTAATAGATGTGTGACCACTCTTAGCTGGGGAAAAAACTCTTCAACAGTTTCAATGTTACTCATATTGAGTGGGAGGAATCAAACCATTAACCTATAATGTTAGACACCAATGGATAAGAGAATGAAGAAACAAAATGAGGCTAGTATTTTAGAGTAGAACCTTTATGGCTCAAAGACAATGAGAGCAAGAAGATAATATAATGAGTTTTTGATAATGACAACACTAATAATATCATGGAAATACTGAGAAATTGTGAGACAACCCTCATGAATTGGAGAAAGGATAAGTTTGGAAGTATTAAGAAGAGACTAGCTACGATTGAGAAATATCTTAAGAAACTCAAGAGAAGCCCTAAAATGGAGCAAGCTCTTGCTTAGAAAAGAGCCCTGGTTACGGAAAAGACTGATTTGCTGTGGAATGAGTATTGCAAGTGGCAGCAAAGGTCTCGTGTCATGTGGAGTGGATGATAGATGAGGTCAAGAACACAAAATTTATCATGCTAAAGCTACTGCAAGGCAAAAAAAGAAATACAATTAAAAAGCTCTCAGATGCATAAGGGATAATATACAAGGGACAAGAAGAAGTCACAAAATTTATTGATAGCTATTTCCAAAATATTTTCAAAGGAGGGATGAGAGCTAACTAAAATATGGTCATTGAAGCGGTTCGAAAGAAGGTCACAAAATGCATGAATGAGCATCTAATCGCCGCATTCACACCAGAGGAGGTCGAATCAGTCTTAAATCAGATGCACCCTACTAAAGCTTCGGGATCTGACGAATTCTCTGCGGGATACTTTCAATGGAATTGGGACATTATGAAATCCAAAGTTACCAAAATCAACCTATCAGCAGAACTTAATCACACACTCGTTATGCTCATTTAAAAGGTAAAATCTATTAAAGAATCTAAGGATTTTAGACCAATATTACTATATAAGTTGATTTCTAAAGTTCAAGCCAACCATCTTAAAGTGATCTTTCCTAATATTATCTCAGAGGCTCAGAGTGACTTTATTCCAAGGAGGGTTGTACTTATAATATTATTGCGGATTTTGGATGTTTCAACTACATGAAGAAATGTGGTAACATCAAGAAAGGGTACTTTGCTATGAAATTGGATATGGCTAAGGCTTATAATAAAGTGGAATGAGATTTTCTTGAACAAGTGAGGAAGGTGGGTTTTGATGAATATGGATAAGGCTCATAATGGTATGCATAAAATTAGTATCTTAATTGTTTTTGGTAAATGGTCACAGATCTCTAGAATTCAGTCCTTCCATGGGGTTTAAGGCAGGGAGACACCCTATCTCCCTACCTTTTCCTCCTTAGTGTTGAAGGTTTTTCAAAACTTCTCAACTCTACTGAATTGAAAGGAGAAATTCATGGATTTAAAATATGTAAAAATGCACCTCAGGCATCTCACCTCCTCTTTATTGATGATAACATTGTCTTTGCTAGATGGACAATAGAAGAGTGAGGAAAATTGAAAAAGAGTCTCACAATATATGAGAAAGAGTTGGGACAGTAAGTCAATTTTACCAAGTCTGAGCTGACTTTTAGAAAGAAAGTTCAGTTCTCAAGAAGGTAAGAGACAACATGTATTCTGGGGATTAGAGAAGTGGATAAACATGAGAAATACTTGGGATTGCGAACTCTGATCGGAAGCTTATATTTGGTGGATTTAAGGAAAGGGTTCGATGCAAATTAAAAGATTGAAAATCAAGGACATTGTCCTGACAGAAAAAGAGATCATAATCAAGGCGGTTTTCCAACCCCAAACCTTGTACCCAATGATGGTTTCCAGATATCAGAAGGTATTTTGAACGAGATAGAGAGCATCATATCAAGTGTTTGCTGGGGAGAAAAGACGAGGAAAAACGAATACATTGGATAAGTTGTGACAAAGTCTGTGATGACAAGAAGAATGGGAAACTAGGATTTCATTATTTAAAAGCTTTTAATAAAGTTTTACTTGCAAAATAGGTCCAAAACATCCTTATTAAACCCGATTCACTTGTGGCTCGTATCCTAAAAGCTCGTTATCATTCATCTATAGATATTTTACAAGCACAAGTTGGCTACAATGCCAACTATGTTTGGAGAAGTCTAATGTGGGAAATATATATACTAAAAGATGGTCTCGTATGGAGAGTCGGGAATGGTGAAAAAATAATGACATGGAAGGATAAGTGGATATTGAATAGCCTTTAAAATCTCATAAATTAGGAAACAAATTCATGTGATATTGAATCTCTTAAGACCCTATTTACGGAGGAAGACCATGTTGGCCTTTCAAAGATTCCTATATATAAAGCCACCACTAATGATGAAAGAGTTTGGATTCACAACCCAAAAGATATTACACATTTAAATCCTAGGTGCTACAAGCTTGACACTGATGCTGGCATCCTGGGTAATGATGGATAGGCATATGAGGTATAGTCCAAGACGGGAATGGCCAGTTAGCTCGACGAGAATGCGTAATCTTCTCCCTGGAAGATGCCGAGGCAAGGCCTCTCTACCATGGTGTCAAAGAATCCTTGGGCCATGATTTCCTCCCTTTGACAATTGAAAGCGATTACGAGAATCTTATTCGAAAGATGAAGACAAAGGAATTTGATAGAACTGAACATGAAATCATTTGTGAGAAGGTGAGAAGTATGGTGGAAAATGTTGATGGTTGAGGCGATGCGGTCTCGTGGTCGTTTATCCAAGATAGGGCAACTTGTTACCCATTGGAACCATTCAAAAGTTTTGTTGGGAAGACCCCTTGTGGGCTTAGTTAATGTAATTGCTTCAGAATCTCATGTAGGCCCAAATGACCGGGTCTAAAAGTGAATTAATAATATGTAGGGGGTTGTTGCTTGATACTATAGTAGATAGGTTCCTTGTAAAGTTGGATTGGTTTTGTATCCTCTATCTAAGAGTAATTGTATGTCAAAAAAAATGTAGGTACCCATAAAAAAGTCCACGAACCATCCTCACCACTTTTTACACCATATGCTTGTACTTGCGCCTCTACATCACCGATGAGAAACTCAACTTCATGGAGGTTTTGGGATGGACCAAAACTTAAGCATCCATGTCCAGCTTAAGACATAAAAGAAGCGATAGTTGGGATGCAACCCAACATTTATTTTATTTTATTTTATTTTTATTTCTTTCCCTTTGTTTTGTTTCCTTGACATTTTCTGTGTGTTTTGTGGGAATAAACTACCCCTTTCGAGATTTCTTGGTGGTTTCTAACTGAGCTACTATACTCTACAGGGAGTGCCCTCAAGTCTCATCCAACATTCGTAAATTCCGTTCCACCTTCCTAATCTTCCCTCCATTGAGGACAATGTCATGCTCAAGTGGTGGCGTGTTGAATATGTATGATGAATGGCATGTGAATGAATGTTTGGGCAATGATTGTGAGTGCTTGCAGCCCAGTATTGTGTATGTCCAAATTTTAAAAAATTTGAGGGACCTTGTCCTGTGTTAGTGTTGTGGTATATGATCCACGATTGAACCTCTCCCAACAACTCGAGTTATTGGGAGTAACCGGTTCTTGACATGGTATCAGAGCCTTCTGTGATCGAGAGGTCTTGTGTTCGATTCCCGGTGACCCCCATTTGTTAAGCACATGGTATTCTTGTCTTCAAACCTGTGCAAACTTCAAGCCCTTGTGAGTGGCTTTCGTTTGAGGGGGCGTGTTAGTGTTGTGGTATATGATCCACGATTGAACCTCTCCCAACAACTCGAGTTATTGGGAGCAACTGGTTCTTGACATCCTGTACATCCACCTACTTATTGTGTTTTGAATTGCTAGTCGTCATGATAGTGTGATCTAGGGAGGATAGTGTAGCGCTATGAAGGATGTCGGTCTATGAGAAATCTATTCTCCACCTCACTTTTTTTGTTGATTTGTTGATTATTGGTGTTAGAACACTTGTGTCAGTGACTCTCAACACTTGTGGATTCGAATTTTTATGTGCAAAAGCTGCTCCATTTTTTAATGAATGTATTTTAAATGTGTTAAAGAGTGGCTCACATGGTGTAGCAACTGGACAAAGTACTTAGTAAATCCGCTGAAGGGTTAATCTAAAATTGGTTTGCGCTTTGAAGATGTGTAAAGGAGACAATAATATTGTTTCCGAACCCTCACCTAATATTATCCATCCTCCTGTATACCTCTCCTTCTCCAAGTACTTCATAGAGAAGAGACTGTTTCTTCTACTCAAGTTGAGAGACCTCTTCTCTTTAAAATCTCACATATGTGGAAACCCGTCATTAAATTAGGCCCATCACCATAGATCCAACCAAAGGTTGGGAGTGCACTTTGGGAAATTTTGTGTGAAGTGAGTTAAGGATCATCTTGCATTCGAACCCTCTCCTACTACTTTCCATCCTCACTTTGCACCTCATTCATACATGGGCTAGATAGAGAATTGGATCTCGTTTATGCTCTAGTCATGAGTTAGTGCCTAGTTTCATAGATACCTTAATCTTGTGAAATCAAAGTGTGTTGCAATGCGCGACAAATCTAAACTGAGGTTCAAAATTTTGAGCCCCTTGAAGTAGGGGCACCAAAAACGAGTCCATGGTTTTCAAAGTTTTTTAGAGTCCCTTCATTCACAAGTCACTTGTCTTTTCTCTACTAGGCTCTAATGTCCCAACTTGATATTTTTATTCTAATCGATGTAATTAGAAGATTTCTTGTCTCCTATTGAACTCAGATGTTGCCAGTTGACCCGCTACCGACTTCACGGTTGCATAATATTGTGAAAGTCTAGTGAATTGCACTGGTTGGAGTTAGGTTTGCTAGATGGATAAGCAAACAATGAAATATGGGGAGTTTGATAAGTACATATTTTGACTATCATTTCTTGATTGATTGACTTTGAAATACTCGTTCCTTGGCCTATTTTACGCTAGGTAACATTTCTTTTGTCATATTGTAGGTCCTAGTATGTGGAGAAAGCTTATGAGCGAGTTCCGAGGCATTTTGAGGTCAAAACGAGCCAAAAAAGTAGAGTGTCCCAAGTCACCGCCAATGGGTGACGTTCGACAATCAGGGGGTGAGATGAGCACAAAGGCAATAGGCTTTACATAAGCCACGGTCTGACTTGCAAAAGTCATGACCTGGCCGTGACATACACAATCCAATTATGACGTGTGCCAGAAATGGAGTTGGAAAATCACTGGCGAGCTAAACACGGTCTGTTGCTCATCAATTCGTACCGTTTTTAGTCGATGCCATGACAATGACATGAGGTTGTGAGTCGGGAACCTTTGCAGGTCTAAAGTTGCTAATGCAATTTTAAGAGAGGATAGTTGGGTTTTCGACCAAAAATACCCAAGGGACATTCCCAAAAGAAGGATAGCGGTATAGGAGGGTTAGTGGAGGTACCCATCATCATTGGAGCCAGACGATCAAGCATAGACATGAAGATTGAAGATCTTCGGCTTTATATTGTATTCTCCCCCCTCTCTATGAAATAGTTCTCTTTCACTTAGATTTTTATGAACCCTAGCCATGTTTAACTTGATTAAATCATTGCATGAGTATTCTATCTTGATATTCTTGAGTTCATATCCAATCTATGCATTTTTTTTTATGTTCAATTCTTCCTTGATCAAGATTATTGACTATACTTTGACCCTAGTTGAGAGAAAATCTTATTAGGGCAATAGAGCACCATAGATTGGGAGTAAGGGGTCGATTGCAATAGCGTGAGTCACGTCTTTGCTTTGTATTGTGTGAGAATCTCATCCAAAGGGCGTCTAGTGCCGAACGCCTAGATCAGTTTTTTTGAAGAAGTTTACGACCCGCTAAGCAACTCACTCAAGAGGGTCTTGATTGCTCGAATAAAGGTCTAGTCAAGGTTCCTCCGCAATATGATGAATAATGAATCAAGTTAGTGGGTCGTCGATCATTAATCAGATTAGTGGTTAGGAGGAGTCCATGCCTAAGTGGGCTCTCAAGTAATTAGTTAGTGTAGTTGTTAGAGTAGTTTAGTTAGTTTACTTTCTTAATCTCAAATCTTGTCTTGCTAGATAACAAATTGAAGAGTAACGGTACACCTAGAGACCATAGAATTCGATAATTTTATTACTTTACTTCCATTATGCTACACCCCGGCATTGGTTATACATTGGTTATACTTCACCTTAGTGTAGTTTAGATCAAGTCAAACACGAAGTTCAACAAGGGTGAATTGCCACATCGTCCAGTGAGATTTGGCAAATCCTCTATTTTCCCTACCATTTTGCTTACATTTCACACATAATAATGACCCAAATCCAACATAAAAAAGACCAAAGGTATAAAAACAAAATTTGTCCTAATCCAACACCAATTCTTTACTTTCTAAATCCTATAATAAAATACAATCCTTCATTTTTCAAATACCACATCCGAATCACCTCATTCATGTCTGTCAAACCTTTTTTCCAGCACAGAGCTTCTTTCAAATTCCAAAGACCCATGTCTTGTGAGCTGAACTTTAGCTTCTTTGATGTGCTCTGGGGGGGAGTGTAATATCTTCCTGGACTTGTATCAGCTTTGACTAGTCGTCATTGTGATTAGATGACCAATGATCGCCGTGACAACTCCAAGCAAACAACCAGCCACTACCTATCAATCACCATAGATAAATCCACAAAGGTAAGCACTACAGACTCGAGATTGTGCTCAGCAGTCTACCAGTCTCATAATGACCATCCCCATTCTTCGCAAACCCTCAAAATTCTCTGGAGAGCTACAAACATAAGCATTAAGTAATGTGTGGTATTATTACCTGAGCAGGAGTGTGACCAAGAAGCTCGCGTAGAGGTATGCTCTCAGCCAAAGGATGCTCAGCAGGCAGTTCATATACAATTTGATTCAAGACCTGAAGCAATAAAACTCAATTAGATTAACTAGTAATTGGGATTGATTACCACCAATTGTACACGAGGGACTAGATTAGAGCATTCGAAACCTCAGCTTGGCGTCCAGCTTGTAGTCTTACACCAGTTGCATCATACATCACCTGCCAACCAAATAAATACACATCAATAAAGAACTCTCGCCTCTTTTATTTTGCATTACAATTGAAGGGACGAATCTTACAATGCAAGCTAAGATCAATGCAGCTGCGAAAAGCGATCCTCCAAAGCCTTCCTGGAACCCAATGGCCATGGCGAGAGTAGACACAGTCGCGGAATGGGAAGATGGCATTCCACCAGATCCAATGAGCAGCTTCAAATCCCATCGTTTTTCCCTGTACCTGCATATCTAAGGGAACCTTAAGCCGCTTCAAAGATAAGCTAAACCAATCAACAACCCGACGTACCAACAAGAAAAGCTTAGTGCAGATAGCTAAAAAGGGTTTCCAGGGTCTCTTATGGAGACACAAATGCAGATATCGATAGCTCCCAATAGCTTATCTGTTCAAAAGCGACAAGTGCATACACGATCGATTCACAGAACAACTTCATCAGCTTGATTGGATGGCTACAAAAGGTTTTTAGGTTAGAGGATGCTCAAGATATTTTCACTAACTAATTCTCTTTCTTTTTCTTGGGTGACTGGTAGTTAGTTTCATTCATGTACCAAACTAAATTCCATTCCATTCTCAAAATCTATCAATCATGCCGCCAAAGATTGCCAGAAAGTAGACAGACCATTAAAAGGGTTCGCATTCTAACAGGAGATCATATAATCAAGTCAATTCAGTGGTAACATATTCAAAGCACAAGCAAAAATTCCATTCACTTCCATCCCGTTCTCAAGATCTATCAATCATGCCGGAAAGTAGACAGACCATTCATTCTAACAAGAAATCATACAAGGAAAAATTCAATTCAGCGGTAACATATTCAAAGCACAAGCAAACACAAATACCATAGCTTTTTTCTGAAAGAATACAAACCCAGCTCCTGAAAAGCTACCAAACAAATCAAAGTGGCCTCGCGACGGGAAAACAGTAGAATATGAACGTACCAGAAGGTGATGAACTTGGTAGATTGCGCAATTGTGAAGGCGACAATTGAAGCAATTAGCGGGTAATTAGTGAAAATGGTGGATGAGTAAGAAGAAGAAGACACATCGGTCTGATTTAAAGACCTCGAATCGCCGGCATCCCCCATCCTCATCTCCCGGTCGTTTCCTACCTTTCCCAAACCCGGAAAACCCACTTCAATTTCTCTCCCCGTCTCTCCCTTTCGATATATACAGCCGAAAGCGTGGCTGATACAAACAGCCGCCGTCGAGGCCGGAGGGAAGAAGGAAAGTGTGTTGGTTGCTTAGGAAAAAAAAGTAAGAGAAAGCGCAGAAGGAATTATGATTTAGCTTTCTCTAGGGTTCTTCTATGATTGCTTGAAGCTTCCGTTGGTTGCCCCCAAATCAGTGACTGCTTCTCGCGCCTTCTCCTTGGTGCAGTCGGTCAGGCTAACGGGGATCGCAACAGGCAGAGTTGGGGCTTTTTCCGTTTCTGTGCGCAAAGCCGCAAACTGAGTGAATATGCCAATCGCGGAGCTATGTCTCATCAAATTATATCGCGAATATACCCATCTGATGCGCAGCACAAACCCGCAAAATAGACGTTCATTTTCTTTTTCAACTAGATTAGGGTGCATATCTGTATTATCACTAAAAGTGATGGCAACGGGTAGGGCCCGCTCACGTACTGTATTACATTATTTAAAATAGTTCGGGTTATACTAAGATTCATACCCACATAAGAAACGTGTAGAAAATCAAAATTATGTTCATATTCGTTCGAGTTTTGGGATCTAGAGTTATTCATGAGTAATAATTTCTCTTTATAACTTCAATCAATATGTTAACATTCACTATTTTCACATTATACAAAAACAAAAGTATAACAATAACTCACTAGAATGAAAAACAAAATAATTAAAACAACACAATTTCATGTAAATATTATATTCTATGCTAAATATAAAATATGTTTGAGAAAAATCATGATTATTTCTAGACAAAATATATATGCGTGTGTATAATCGGTCGGGTTCAGGTTGGAAAGTGACAAAATCGTATCCATCCATTACCCGCAATATCGGGTTTTACCCGTAACCACTAGAAATTCTTCGGTTTGGTCCTACTCAATTAGGTCGGATTCGAGCGGATACCCACGATTACGGATATTTTTGTCATCCCTACTAGAAAAACTAATTTTCAGCGACTATGTCATTTATACTAGGTAACTTTTTTTTTCTTCGCAAAGTCAGTGTTGAAAAGATAGATACAAGGAAGAAGAAAGAAAAGTGCGGGAGTCGACCAATAGTCGAACTCCCGATGAAAGGGCCTTTTGTGCCACATGATGGGCAGCCCTATTTAGTCGACGAGAAACAAAGTAGAAAGAAATCCAGCTGAAGTGAGAAGCTAAGCTCCTAGCATCCTCCAGTAGAGCTCCACCCCTATCATGCGCCAAGTCGCCTCCCACCATCCCGCTGTATCAATTGTTGTGAATCCCCATGAAATTTGACAGAGACAAAGGAAAGTGTCAGGCACCACTGTATGGCCTCTAGTATAACAAATGGATCTTGTAATCCCTCATAACACTTCCCGAAAGCAAAGAGAAAATTACCTGACGATTGGAAACCCACAAAGCCAATACGACCTTCGTGACTATGCATGACCACACCATCAAACTAAACATTAATAGTATTCAAGGGGTTCCCTCAACATCAGGGGAATCATTTCCAAGTGCTCCATCAAATCTCATCAAAAGGCTACCTAGTGGACAAGACCGCCGCCACCGATCGACAATTGTGCAATTGAATCTTCACCTGCAAAATGAACAAACAAAGACCCCTACTAGGACAATCCAGGCCAAAGAGCCAACAAACCAACATAGACACAAGGCAGCATTTCGCCCTTAAAATAGAGGACCAGATCATCAGGAAACCCTAGATAACCGGCACCACCCGATACAAACCTAAACTTTTTTTCTTTTATACTTTTCTTTTTCTTCTTTTTTTTTTTAATAAAAGGTTAGAACCTAAATTTCGGGACCTAACAGTTCGCAAGCATAAAAATTTAAAAAGAAGGCAATAGATACATACGAGAAAAATGAAAAAAGTTGGAAAGAATAATTAAAAACAAAAAAAGTATGAAGGATAAGAATTAAGGGAAAGGATAATAATAATAATAATAATAATAATAATAATAATAATAAACAAATGATTAGGAAGTACTTATCTGAATCGTCAGCCAAGAAGCGTAACCGCCACCCCGTTCGTGATTGTAGTCGACAAAACCGCATTCACCCCGTTCGGCAGTAGGAGTGAACCACGAACCGTCGTCATGCCCAGGTTGTGGTTGCTTTCATCCTCACATGAGATTCGCCCTGGCGGCGGAACCGAACTGCACCCACCTCTACAGTGAAGAAGAGTCGATGTCTTCGTTCGCATCATCCACTTACTTGGCAAGTTCGTCGGCGAGAGTATCCGATTTCGAAACGCCGATCCGGGTAGATCCCTCGCCCGGCGCCGACGCTAGTGGTGGTTTGCCGCCATCTGCCGGAACCCTCGCCGTCGCCGCATTCATTCGCTGTCCTGTCCAGACTCCTTAGCCCAGTCCTGTCACCCTTCAATCTCCATCTTCGTCGAACTCGCACCCGGCCGCTTATTTGATTTCGCCTAGTAGATCTCACTATCCTCGACAGCGGCGGCGACAGCGAAGCAAGCGCTCCCATCCCTCGAAGGCGGCAAAAGACAGAGCGGCTCCTGACGATCGTCGATTCAGCCCTCTTCGTTCCACCATCATCTGCTCCAAAGCACATCCCTAATGGGGTCTTGCATTCGGAGCTTTAGGTAACTTTAATAAATACATTAATATTTAAAATCATTGGAAGTATGCGTCATTTGTGGTAATCGAATTTATGTTGACTGTTGGAAATTAGAACTAACAATGTATCTAACGAAGATCAACTTTTGTCTAACCAAGTAACCATTCAAGAAGTGATGCCTATGTATCGTCCATGTAAACGTCAGGTCATAAAAACATATAATTAATAGTTTTACGTAAATTTTTAAGAAAATCCCCAATTTTTTCAACAACAATACAAATAAATTAGATCCTTCTCAAATTAATAAATTTTGCACTTTTACCCTTCTCCTCCTTGTCCCTACCCATCCCTGTAATCTCCTTCGACGACCAACTCCCCAATCTAAACCCACGTCTTACCTCTCTTGATCTCTCAAGATCTCTTTCATAGTCGCCTCTCAACTCCCTCACTTCAAGTTTTTTTTTCTTTCGTCGGTGGCCGATGTAGGGTCCTCGGAGACGACGATTTGGAAACCTTTTCTCCAACAGGGCAGAGTAACAGCGTTGGTAGAGAGCCTGAGGCAGCGGCGGCGACTTCTTCTTCTTTGACAAGATGAAGAGGAGCAGGACAGAGGAGAGGCGGTGGCAGAGACCTAGACTCTTTAGATATGAGTTTTGGGCAAATTACAGCATACTAACTCGGCTCTAACTACACTTTTCAATCTATGGCCAAGTATAACCGACGACAGGGTGTAGTATAGGGAAAACAAGCAATAAAATTTATCGAACCACGAGAATCTAGGCTTACCTTACTTTGGGTTAGGTTTCATTATCTAGCCAACCTAGAATAGTGATTAGGAAAACTAAACTAACTAATTTAGCTAACCACTAACCTAGCTAATTACAAGGGATGGAGCTCTATTAGATTTGAATCCCTCTAGTTATATAATTTGGATCGATATTGGGTACCTCCTGGCTCGATCGATTCACTCCCCTACCATTATGAGATCAACTCACTCAGGATTGATACCTCACGAGATTCATCCACCAATATACAAAAAATGCATCTCCAAGATCTTTGATAATCTCCTTTGTTGTTAGAGATGCTATTGCATGAACAATATCTTGTTGAATCTTTGGAGATGTCAATTGAAGATTTTTTGGAGCATTTTCCAACACAACACTTCACAAATCCTGGTTCTCATTAGCAATAACTTTCAAAAATTCATGAATGTTTCCTTTGTTTTCCGAGAATTCACTTTCATCATGCCCACGAAATGACACTCCTTGTCGTAGAAGAACCTTAGCTGTAGTAATTGAGGCTTACAAACATGTTCAATAGTCCCTTTTGGCTTTATTTGATTGTCTTATTAAGGCACTTGAAATGCTTTGTGACTCTTTCAACAAATCTTCACCTTTCCTGGCCACATTGAGAGAACTATTTGGTCCACCCACGTGATCATCCAAAGCCATTTTTCTATTCCAACATTTAACACCTTGACTAATGAAAGCTTCTCCTCCACCTGATTTACCAACACCTGATGTAAACAAATAGCAAGGTAGGCAATATAAAGCATTTTTCGCACCATTATATTCTAGCCATGTTTTATAATAAACATACCAAACTTGATTGAATTTGCGATTAAATCCGCTCATCTCTGTAATAGGGAAAGTAGAACCTGTGATATGTCCCCTTTTGAACATACGCTCTTCTGATTTCATCATGCTTATTAGCAGGAAAAGTTGAAAACTTTCTCCTTAACCCCGGATCAGCTTCCAAACTATTCAGATCATCTATCTCATATTCTGTAGGTTTAGAAGGAGACTTACTTGATGTAACACCTTAGGCAAATCCCACATCGACAAAGTACGGGAGAGATCCATGGTTCATAAGTAGGAAACCGGCCTTAACTGACAAGACGCGTTTTGGGGTGTAATGGAAGAGTTCTTGTGAGAACTCCGAAGTTAAATGTGCTCAGTGTGGAGTACAACAAGGATGGGTGACCTTATGGGAAGTCACCTTGAATTGCACCCCCAAGTCAAAATCTGTGCGGGTGTAGAGGCCCAAAGCGGACAGTATCTTGCCGGGAAAAGGTTCGGGGTGTTACAGGGTAGCAGTTTGATTCAACGAAGGTGAAGAAGATTGAGCTTCAACATGTTGGTTTTTGCTCGATTCTCCACTATCATTATTCGGATTAGGCTTAATCATCGGTCTTTTTATCAAATACTTGTCCATATCTTATTTCAAATGATAATATAACTATGTAAGCTGATTGATTAACAATGAAAATTACATTTATTATAAAGGGAAAAGTAGAAAACTGAAATTAAAAAAGAAAGAACTCTATGAACCGGGTGAGATACTTCACAACCCTCTAAGGTTTGTGAGATTCACAATCCACTTTGTAGCCATCAGATATGTTCTCTCTCCTATCTCTTTTTTTTTAATCAATGGTTAAGATTAAAAGAAGGATATTTTTGTAATGGAAAAAACTTACCATACTCAATCATTGATCCCCCATATAAATGAAAAAACACTAACTCTTCCCTCTCTCCCGCATATGGCTCTGCACCCCCCCCCCCCCCCCCCCCCCCCCCCCCCCCCCCCCCCCCCCCCCCCCCCCCCCCCCGTGTCGTGGCCTGCTGCACACCTGTCGTGCTCACTACCGCCGCCTCCCTCAACCCCCATCTCGCGATCCTCCTCCGCCTTACTCCACCTCCTGTCGCGCCCTCCGCCGCCTCCCTCCACCCCTGTCTCTGCTATCTCTCTCTCACCGCCCTCCTCTATCGCCAACCTCATCCACTGACGCTGTAGTCGCCTCCTTTGCTCACCTCTTCCAGTGTGTCTCCCTCTGCCACTATACTCTTTATCCCATCCCCTTCGTATTTTAGATCTGTGATTGTAGGATTTTTAGATTTTGTTTTTTTCTCGTGGTAGTGACTTTCTTCTGGTAGTGGTAGCGTACCACTATCATTTGGTACCACTACCATTTGGCACCTGGTAGTAATCACAACCCTCTCCATCGTGTAACCCCTGATACCCTCAAGCATATCAATGATTCTTTTCCCCCTAAACTTAATAATTGATATGTTCTGCGTTTCACGAATGTTACTCTCAACTAAGTCACACTTAGGAACAGGAAACAGGAAGGCTCGGCAGAAGTATCAAGGTTCAACATCCATGAAGTCCGTAAAGGGTGTATTAAATGGATCAGTACATTGAATCTCCTCCATTTCTTTTGCCACCTTCTTCCAATCGACTTCATTGCAAGCATAAACACACATCCAAAAACACTTACGCACCCGATCTGTCTTGTTTTTAGTCTTCCATCTTGCATAGACGTGTCTTGCACACTTTCGATGTTCAGCTTCTGGTAACAACTTCACGTAGAGCATCAACTAACCCCTAAAACAACAAATATGAACAATAGTAGAGGGCTAATGGAACAAACTAAATTTAACTAACTCGAATACCATAATGGTAAAAGAACCTTTGGCTGATAAGAGATGACATTCCACCCTGAACCATCTACATGTTCAATTGTTGGGACAAAATGTTCACAAACCACCTCCATGGATTTGCGTTTTCACCCTCCACTACTGCTCGAGTAAGTGGATACATCTTATTGTTGCCATCCTTCCCTACAACAGTAAGAAGCATCTCTTTCACCTCCTCCTTAAAGAAACAATCATCCAAACCAAACATTGGACGACAAACATCAAGACATCTGTCCCTCGGGTTTGAGAACTCAACATAGAGCCTCTAGAAGAAGACCTTATCTTGACTAGGGTGTGGTTCTACCTCGAAAAGAAATTTCCCACATCAATCCCGTTTCACCATCTCAACAACATAACTCCTTATATTGTGAAACTCGGCCATTAAAGACCCACTCAACATTCTAATAGTTGCTAGTTTTGGCATGTAACATGTTCTCTTCTTCACCTCCATGTTGTGCTTCAACTTAACTTCCGCCATAATCTGATCTGGAGCCAGTGTGGATTTATTCTGAAACTTTCCAGCATGCCAGATGCAATCAAGGTGGTAGTTGCCTGATTCACATGCAGGATACGTGCACAAGAGTGGAGCAAACCCACCTTCCTCAATGAAACAAATCCATCAGAATTTTTCAAAAATCATGTATTATTTCAAATCCAACAAGCAAACTACCTTTTAATTTTTTTCACAAAGTATTCATCTTTTTTTTCCCATAATACTCTATGGACAAGTATCGATCATGTTACCTGAGTGGGTGCGAAAGAAAGAAAACGAGACTTTGTTGGCCACGTAGTTAGATATTGAGTTGTGTTTTTCGTTTTCCATTCTGCATGATATAATAGAAAATTCCAAACTCGTTTAATAGTAACAAACGTTAGTGTGCACCTTATATTCATTTTATGAAAAAGAAAAGTTCTGGTAGGCAAACAAGTAGTTGAACTAGGGGTGTCCATTTGGGTTCCGCTTTTTGGTTTTAATTGAAACCGAACTGATAAGATACTTTGTTGAATTTTCTTGTTCGGGTTTGTTTCGAGTTTTTGGTTTTGGGTCCGGTTTTGCTTATTGGTTTTTCGGGGTTCGGCTGAAAACTCTTAAGGAATACCAGTTGGGTCATATCCTTAGGGTCTGATTTTTCGAGTTTTGGTTTTGCTTTAACCGAACCCAATAAGGAACTTTCGGGTTTTGGGTAACCAATACCGAAATTCCTTATCGATTTTGGGTTTGGTTTTACTGATTTCGGGTTTGGTTTTTCGAGCTTTATCGGGTTTTTGTTTGGGTAACCGATCCCGACCCAAATGGACACTCTTAATTTGAACTTAAACTTAGTGGCGGAGGGAGGTGTTGAGGGGAGGGTCATCTGTTATTCCCCGGTTCAGACCAAGGCTTAAGCTCTCTTGGAAGCATGTAAATTGGAGGTTAGTGACCATGGTCCTGCTACGATCTTCCCAGATTGCAAGCCGTTGGTGAAGGCGCTGAAGAGTAGCTTGGATCTTTACCCTCCAACAGTGATGGATCCAGAACATAGTACTGGGCCGCGTTTTATTGAAAAATGAATATACATATAAAAAAATATAATTACCATAATTTCTTTACATTGTCAATTGTACACACGGTCTTTTAGTTTAGTGAATTCAACAATAATGGAGTCTACATCCATACCAATAGGCAATAGCAGACTCTCTTTTTCAAATAAAATAATTAAGCAATCAGCAAGAAATTCATCGATCATTTTGTTGTGGAAATAAATTTTGACATGTTTCATTAATGAAAAGGTTCTCTTTGTCGTAATCGTTAAAACAGACACGTCAACACAAGACGAATCAACTGACAAATCAATTTGTATACTTTGTCCATCCCTATTTCGGCCAGCTTCTCTAGTAATTTTGCAAGGGGTCATATTTCTTTTAGTCCTTTATGTTTTAGACTTTTAAAGTTTTAGATTTCATTGTTCTATTTTTCAATGAAAAATTACTGAGACTAGTATTTCTAAGCCAAATTTAGAGTAGTTATTTGAATATGTTCATCTGAACATTTTTCTAAGTTACAAACAATCTTATTATAAAATAACACTAGCCCGAATGCTTAAAATCGACAAATGTATAAGCGCTATACTAGTTCTGGATCTAGAGGAGGGCTGAACCGTGTTCTGTAGTGGTCACCATCTGGATCCGTCACTGACCGTCAATGCTCTGAGTTAATTCACATCTTTTTCTCCAACCGCCAACACCATCGACACAAGCAACGCATCAAAACGATCACCTTCACGACTACCACGATTGTCGGTATGCCTTTACAACAATACTTTACGTGCACCAAACCACCAATGGCAATGAGCCAACTGGATTGGGTAAAAATATACTCATGTGTTTGAATAAAATTGTCATCCCTACTAATGACCGCCTACAGAAAGCAAACTACGAGGCAGACAAACATGTCATCTCCATACCCTAGCTAGAAGTCTTTGAATCCAAGCCAAAACTTCTCACGATCATTACACTCATCAAGTGAAGCTTACCCCAAGTCACAAGCTAGAACAAACCACAAGTGGCAACTGCCTTCTTTTCTTTTTTACTCATTCCGCTAACAATCAACCTAACAACAAATACAAGAAACTTTACAGCTTATGTTACCCAACAAACACATCAATTTTTGTACTTTTTTCTTACAAATAAATTTGGAAAACCAATTGGCGATCTTTCATTTCAAACCCACCCCAAAAATAAAGAGAAGCCATTTCTAATCAACATACAGAAACCAGAGGTAGACCTTCATTCCTTCACATTATTGTGCAATTGCACTTGGATTCCAGCTTTGGAGGCTTCGAACTATCCATTCTATTAGGAAGACCGACGTTCCGCACCATGGAATCGTCCGCATTCTCGTCATTCTCTACCTTCACAGAGGAAGGGCTTTTCACGGAGGCATCTACTTGCTTCTGCTGCTGCTGCTTCACTTTGGAAGGTTTTAAGCTCCGTCTGGTTCTTCCACCAATGCGGGTATCCTTTCTATCAGGAGTGGATTTCCCCAAGATGGTAACTGTTGGCCGTGTATCTTCCAATGGGACTGAGAGTTCTTTTTCAATGGCTATTGTTGCAGCTTGATATGCCAGGTCGTGGACAATGGAGCTACAGAAGAGTATGGTATCGGTAGCTTCTTCGAGGGTTAGGCTTCTCCCCACCTTGTTCCCTCCGTGACATTCCACCATCACAGTGGATTCGTCTGGCAAAAAAGAAACTTGAAATGTCAGAAGAATCGGCACTGGATAACAGAAAAGTGGGAAACGATAACTGAAGAAGTGATCTCGTTTAGATTCGATCGAGTCCAATTTGTTTCGCTAGAGGAACAAAGAATCAAAACCAAACTAAGTCAGTCCAATATGAATCAAATTGTTGCACGCCCTAACCATAACTGAAGAGACATTATCATAAATGTTCATTGTAATGGGTTAATGACATTTGTCCACGTACTATGTTGCTTTAACAAAAAATGTACTTGCACTATAAACTAAATAAATTCACAAGTCAAAAGCCATGCATGATGAAGATCTGATCGTAATTTTCGCCCCATTACGTCCCATATGACAGATACATATCAAAAGAACAAGATAGGACAGTGAAATTTAAGAGTCGATTGAGAAACAAAACATCAATATTCAATAGACATGGAAAGTAATTCAGTTAGGTTCATTCGTAACAGCACATGTAAAAAGTGACAAAAAAGTCGATAAGTGAAAGCACAGGGATGAGTTAGTGTAAAATAATAGTACATGACGTGTTTGTCAAGATGGCATACTACGTACCGACACTACAAATAACAAAAATGTAATTAACCCTTCATATATCAACAAAACGCAATATGGGAAGAAGAGCGTAACAGATACCTAGAACACGAAGTTCGTGATCTGAAGAGTTGGTTTGCAGGACGGAAGCAGTGGCATCTTTATCTGATGGTGCAGAAACTGAAGGATCCTCAAATCCGTCTGTCATACTTCTCAAGTTTGCAGAAAGATCATTTAATTCTGAGCATGGAGGACTTTGACCGTGATCCTCACTTTCAATCTCTGATATTGATGCCAGCCGACTGTGACTGGGAACCTCGGGAGTATGATTGTGATCGACACTCGTGTTAGTGATGCCATTTTCTGCTTCAACTGAGGACTCTAAGGGAGACGATGCATCTGTATCTGAGATATTTCTAGCATTGTCTTGATACTCTACCTCATTTCCATACAACGGGACGCTCTTCGAAGTGGAATATGATTCAGAATGCTCTTCAAACTGTGATGTAGAAGCATCCATGGTCCTGCTGTTGTCTGTTCTCTCACATAAAGTTTCCTCGGAAATCGGTTGACCAGTGGAAGAAGACAAATTCGGGGCTTCCACTTCGTTATCTTGAGAACCTGAAACACTCTCCTCACCTGTACTAGTCACAAGGTCTGAGGCTTGACGAGCAAGATTATTAAGAGACCCGGAAAACGATGACCCACTACTTTGAGGTCTAGTGCCTTCAATATCAGATTTCTTCCCACTCAATTGCCGCTGCAATCGGGTGGTCTCAATTTGCCTAACTGATGAGGAGAGATCGACAGAAGACGATCCAGATGTGCTACCATGGCCGAAGGAGCTTCTCAAACTGTATGCACTGTCTCGAGTGTAAGACACGTCATCATAACTAAGGGTAGAGGCTGTAAAACTCCTGCCTTGGAAAACAGGCCCTTTACTGCTGCTGGATTTCTTTAGTACTACAGAAATGCCAGCACCTTCGACAAGATCAACTTTCAAGGTACGGAATTCATTGCAGTTTGACAATTGCTCACTTCCAGTGACAATATCGGAGAAGCTGCGGCCAAGAGTTGGTTCCTTAGTTACTTTCTTGCCGACCATCTTCTGCTTATCTCCCTCTTCAGCTGACATAGCAACAAACCACTCTACTTGTGGGTCCATAAGGCTCTGCTCATTGCTTGAATTATCAATTTGCTTGCCTAAGACTTCATGCAGGACACTATCACTAACATAACTCATATTGTCAGTTTGGGATCGCAGCTCCATTACAGCAGAATCTAGCTCTGATTCATCCATCTTTGTACTCCCTTCTTTGCCTTTACTAACGGACAATTGCAGAGGGTTCTCAGTAGTTATTATAGTGTCTTGTTTGCTGCAGTTTACACACAGATTGATGCCGGTCTCCAATGCCTCGACATCATTGTATTTGCAACCACACCTAGAACAAATCTTCAAGTTTCCAAGGTTATTCAAACTGTCAACTTCTGAGAAAGTCCTTGCACATGAAGTGTCAGATGGAGAACCGACTTCCATATCAACATGTCGGTGGCTTAACTCTTCAAAGTCCCCATCCTCACTCCTAACTGCAAGATCTCTATCAAGATCTTGAAGCTGAGACTGAGGCACCAAATCCTCTATGACATGCCCAACATCTTTATTTAGGTCATCTGCCCTATCAAAGGCA
Source organism: Linum trigynum (assembly GCA_964030455.1). Lineage (NCBI taxonomy): Eukaryota > Viridiplantae > Streptophyta > Magnoliopsida > Malpighiales > Linaceae > Linum > Linum trigynum. The sequence continues at coordinate 37,083,337 of OZ034822.1, read as the reverse complement.
AATATATCTTCCTGAACAGTCAAATATAGGTCTTTCCCACTTTCAACCACCACATCATCATGAAGGCGGTCACTTCCTTCAGTATCAATTGCAGCACTACCTCCATGATCGGAGCTTGCATTACTACTGGTTGTAACTGAAGAAGTCCTAGACACCAATGAGCGTTGGGCAGTACTTCCTTTTCCAGTGTAAAAGGTGGTACTTGGGACACTTGACAGCAGAGGCCTAAACATATTCTGTGGACTTTTCCGATGATCCTTCAAAAACAAAAAGGAAGAGAAAGCAGAAAGACCCATCAGAAAAATATTTTAGGCTCAATTAGCCACCCTAAACATTTAAACACTGCAAACAACACCAGTCAAACATATGGACTTCCCAAGCTGGCGGAACTGTTGACTGAACTGACCATCCATATAACAGTTGACCAAGGCCACACTTTTACTACTATTATGTTTTTGTTTATATAGAGTTTAATTCCTTTTACCAACTCAACGACTGGACCGATGTAAAACCTATGTGTCAATTCAATCGTCCAACTTTTCATCACAACGGATCTCCTCTTTTCTTCCTTTTACCTTTGAAACGTTAAGACAAGCTAACTGTATCGCATACAGCAAATACGAGAGACAAAAAAGACTAAGATGGAAACCTAACCAAGGCCACCGTTCAACTAACAAGGTCATAATTGACAATGTAGAAATTAACACATGGCAAGGATCTAAAAAGGTTTGGTTATCTCCCATCCTTGTTAAAGGGCGGATAATTTTAACATTTTACACCCTGTTTGGGTGGATGACAAGTGTTAATTGACAATAAGCTACAGGATTAAGTTTTAAGAGACAAAACGAGTTTTAATTTAATATTGTGGATGACAAGTGGACTTATGGTGGTGAAGGCTTATGGGCACTATCTACTGAATGTACATTGCATAGGATTAGGGTGAAATATCATGTTAAATGGGTACATTTACAGATTGTACAAGGTTTTATGCACAGTCAAGTGCCCTAAAGAAGTACAGCTTAATCAACTCAAACTTCTGCATAACTATGCATGAAAGGAACGCTTGTAATTGAGAAGGTGAAAGCCCGAAAGAAACAAAACCCCTCTCTGATACTGTGATATTGATGAAGAGTTTAATTAGAGAAGACAACGAGAGATACCATTTGACGAATTGCAGAGTCAAAGGACCGTTTTGGAGCAGAACTTGGGGAGAATGTTCTAGCTGGCTTCTTTGGCAATGTTGCTGACACTTTGCTGCTCGAAATCCCACCAACTCTTCTGGATGCTAATCGATCTAAGCTGCCCACATGAAGGGACTGTAAAGAGTCCACATCATCATCACCAGATGAGGCAACAGAACCTCTGCTGTATGAACTTATTCTATCTCGATCTTGACTGTGTGAAGAACTGGCATTTCTAGAAGCAGTTGGAGACATCGATTGCCTGCCAACTCTTGAGCTTGAGTCTCTTCCATTCCTAGATGCTGGCGAGGTGCCCCTCACGTATGATGCTGGTCGATCGCCCAGAGAAGTACGAAGATTAGGCGGTGCTTCAGAGGAGAAACCAGGTATATTTGACTGCCATGCCCTCACTTTAGGAGAAACAGAATTCCCCCTTGTAGTAGTCCGTATTGGAGAAACTCCTCTTGTCGCTGACCCTGTGCTCGCCCTCCTTGGAGTTGGTGTAGAAGACCTTGGGGCAGGTGGTGAGGCTTTATTTGGTGAAGGAGTAGATGGCCTGTGTAATGGGGTGGCGGGTCGTGGACTAGGAGTTGGACTAGAGTTACGTGCAGAAGATGGCCTTCCCCTTGACTGAATTGTATTACTACCAGAGCGAGGCGATGGACTTGAACGATTTGGACTAGCACTGCCCCTGCTGCTTCTGTAACTCTTCTCCATCTGCATATAGACTTGAATTTTCAGTTGAAGGAAACTAAAATAATAGAAACCAAACTGTGGACACGTGCACGCGCAAGCATACATACCGTGGATGATCTTGATATGGAAATAGGTTGACTTCGAGGCCTGCCCCTGGATGGAACATTCGGTGGCAGTGGCTCATCATCCAGAGAAGGAAACAGAGGAGTGTCTGGAGGAGTTAATAACCTAACAAAACAACTCAAAGTGAGATCATTCACATTACTGGACGTGTGACCAAAAACTACAAAACCAATTTACTTTCAGTAACTTAACCAACTGGGAAGAAGCAATCTGTGCAGATTATAGGACCACATGAAAAGCTCTAATATGCAGGGATTGGCACAAGTACAATACACAATAGAAAGCTCGCTATGTGGAAACAAGGAAACGGTAAACCCACCAATCATAGTCATTCTTGTCCTCTTCTGCATTCATCAGCTCGCTACTCTCCCCGCGCCCAGGAACGGAGATCCCCAGTTTCAAATCCGAGAAGTATCTCAACTTCGTTGCTGAATAAATTCCATAAAAAAGCAAGCCATTCAGAACCATCACTAACCTCTAGATGCTTAAAACATTATAGATTCCACACCAAACCATCCATAATAAAAAGCACTAGGAGAATGGTATAGAAGCATTTACAAAATGAGTCTTCAAAATCATCAGTCGACTGGAGCAAAAAATCCTCCTTTTCCCTGCTCTGCATCTCATTGAACAAAGCAAGATCATCATCTCTCTCCTTGAACAAAATCCCACCTTCAAGACTCCGGCCTCGCTTGTGGTTATCAGCAGCTTTCAGCTCTCTCCCGGGAGAGAATCTAATAGCTGGAGACGGCGGCATCTCTCTCTTTATCCAAACACCTTAAACCCCTTCTAAATTAACAGTTCACTACAAATTCTCATCACGAGTAACTCAGAAAACCTAGTTCCGCCTCCGCAGAGCTTGAAAAACTTAAATTACCATAATCATTACTCCATTAAATCATTAACTGCTCCCATCATTCTTACTTCCCGCCGCCAAAATCCCACCCGGCATTGAAGACTTGGGAAACCAGCAGTGGAAGAGACGACAATCCACCCAATCACGTAAACGGTACCATTCAGATGCAGCAAAATAGATAACCCTCTGTAAGTCTCCAACTTTTCCTCCTGCGCGAAACAACCCCCGAACCCTAAACTACCATACGAGCGCGTAGTTGATCTCTAACAGCAGCAACTCCACACCCACATTAACAACCAAAATTCAACTCAAGCTCTGAAACTGCGGAGAAGCAGAAGGTCGGCGCTCCCACAAGCACATATGACAGCAGCTTGACCCCAAGTTGCCAAAATTAGGCGTCAAAATCCCTTCAACGCGCGGAAGTCAGAGAGAGTGGTTGAATAAACAGCGATCTCGACGGGGGAGACGAAGAGATAAGGCGAAGGAGGTCAAATGCGGAATCACGACCAGCGAGGAAGCAGTGGTAGCAGAAGCGAGACTGTTACTTGGATCTACAGAACATTTAATTGGGCAGAGTCTGAGTTAGGAAGAGAGACTGCACAGATCGGGAGGATTTTTTTTTTTTTTTTTTTGGAAGGGCAAGGAAGTAGACAAACAAACAGAGTTGGGGGAAGCATAGAATTTTCTCGCCTTCTCTCTCCTCCGAGAAAGTGAATGATAGCGTAACCAACCGCAAGCCATTTCATTTTAGTTTTACTGTGTTTAGCTTCTGCTTCTTTTTTTTTTTTACAATGTCTATTTTTTACCCAAACCTTTTCAAAATTCTTTTATTTTACCCAAACTTATCAAAATTCTATTTATTATCCAATCGTTATCCCACCGTTAACTATTCTGTTACGTTTATTGACTCAGCAGCGTCCGAATGAGGTGGAATCCTACGTGGTGGTTTTTAATTAAAAAAAATTATTTGTAAAGTAAATAATCGCGTGAGTAAAGTATAAAAAAAAAGGAACCATTCGATTCCCATCCTCTTCTGTCTCCCCAGCTTCTCCTTTCCATCGGCCGACGACGAAGCCTCATTCTCCAGCAGGCGAGGCAGCAAGCGCTGCCGTCGCCTGTTAAAGCTCCCCGCGCCGACTGTCCCAGCACCCAGCGCCGCGCTTCCACTTCTCCCCCCGACGTGCGACTGAGAATCGATCTGAAGCAAGCAACGGAGTGTCGCCGAATCGTTGCAGAGAAAGCAAGCAAGACTGTCGCCGAATCGCTTCCATCTCCTCCGGACAGCTGTCTCTGTTCGAGCAAGTTAAGTTGGTTCTAGGTTTTCGATTCAAACCCTAATCCTTCTGAAATTTTGATTCAAAGACGAAATCCCTTCTCCATTTTCGAACCCTTTTACAAACCCTAATCTGTGATTTTGTGGTTTCAAACCCTTAACCTAATTCTAACCTTTTGCTACAGATGACTGAATATATCAATCTGGATTTCCATCATGGAGGAGTGATGGATTTTTCTGGTGATTCCCCAAAGTATGTTGGAGGGTTTTCGGAGAAGTTCAAGGTGGATGTTGATGAAGTTTCCTACTTTGGGATTCTGTCTTTGTGCACTGGATACTTGAACTACTACGGAGTCCGGAAGATGTGGTACTTGACTCCTGGAGCCACAATGGCAGAGGGATTACACGAAATCATGACCGACAAGGAAATCATGGAGGGTCTGCTAGTTGATACAGCACAGACTAAGGAGGTCTCACTGTTTGTTGATTGTGTCGAGGCTGATGATGGTTTGATGGGTGACAATGACACTGCGGACAACATAGCAAGGCTTGAAAATGATGATGACTACTTTGAAGTGGGGGAATATTCGGTTGCTAAGGAGATAATGCACGTGGCTGACTCTAGTGATGAGGAGTCATCTGAGAAGCAGAATCATCTTCCAATGGTCAACAGTCCAGATAGTGAAGCAGGGGAAGAGGTGGATCAGCCTATGGGAGATGATGGTGACATGGACGAGGAAGAAGATGATGGAGACTACATTCTTGATGAAGATGAAGAAGATGGCGAAGATGAGGTCTCGGTTTCTGCCCATAGAAGAACAGGTTTGTTGGATGAGGAACCCGCATATATGTTCGATGATCTGTCTTTCTACGATCCAGATTGTGATCACAAAGCGTTGGAGTTCACAGTTGGGATGATGTTTTTGGATGTTGAAGACTTTAAAAAGGCAATTTCAAACCATGTTGTGGCTGCTGGGGCTAGTGTGTGGTGTAAAAAAAGTGATGAAAGTAGGAGGGAGTACAGGTACAAAGACCAGAATTGTTCTTGGAGGGTTTATGTTGCCTGGTGGTCAGGGAATGCGTTTTTTATAGTCAGAAGGGTTGGGTTGCCTCACTCATGCACTAGGTCGACTCGAGTAAACCTAGCAACTGCTAGGTTTATTGCCGAGCACTTCCTTGAGCGTTTCAAGAGTGAGCCAGATTGGAAAGCCCCACTTATTGCGATGGAGGTGAAACGTGAGCTTGGAGTTGATGTTGAATTGAAGGTGTGTTATACTGCGAGGGCCATTGCTAAAGAGATGTTATGTGGTACTCTTGAACAAGAGTATAACAAGCTTCGTCGTTATGTGGCTGCACTAATAGCAGCAGATCCTGAGGGACGTTTCGAACTTGAAGTTGAGCCGGATGTGCAAGTGGCTGAGAAGGTGCATTTCAAACGGTTTTATGTTGGGTTTTCCAGATTGAGAAAGGGTTTTTTGGCTGGTTGTAGGCCAAATTTTTCCATCGATGGTTGCTTCCTCAAGGGCGAGGTTCCAGGAATGCTGCTGACTGCCGTTGGGAAGGATGGGAACAGTCACATTTACCCATTCGCATGGGCTGTTGTGGAGGGTGAGAACAAGAGTTCTTGGAAGTGGTTTCTAGAGCATTTGCAAGAGGAGTTGGGATTCGGGGACGGGGTTGGATGGAGCGTAGTTTCTGACCAGCAAAAGGTATTCCCAACCTTGTTATTTTTTACATATATAAAGCATGTTTTGTGGTTTTGCAGGCTCGTAGTTGAAGCGTAGTTTCTAAGATTTGTTCTTTTTTTATTTCAGGGGTTAGTTGAAGCAATCAATCTAGTTATGCCTAGTGTCGAGCATCGAAAGTGTGTCCGCCACGTGTTTGCAAATTGGAAGGTCAAGGTTAAGAATGAGAAGATGCGAAAGATCTACTGGGAGGCAGTTTATGCATTTAATGTGCCAGAATATGAGACTGCCACGACCAAAATGGAGGCTTTCCAAAATGCACAAGCAGTAATGACCCCATTTTCAGACTTTATGGAGCAAGACCCCAAGTCTTTTTGTCGTGCTTTCCTCTCTCGACTCCCAAAATCAGACTTTGTGGAAAGCAATATTTGTGAGAGCTGGAATAATGTCATTGTGAAGGCAAGGGAGTATCGGATAATTGCAATGTTAGAGGCCATTAGAGGGTACATTATGGTCCAAATGAGGAAGAAACGTAAGAAGTTTGAGAAGATGCAGTCAGTTATATGTCCAGCTGTCATGAGTACGATCACTGTAGAGGATTTGAAGGCTAGGATGTAGGGGTGGGAAACGGTTTGGTCCGGTTAAAACTGGACCGGATTAACCCGGTTTTTTAAAACCGTCTCGACCAATACAGCAACCGGAAATTGGATTGGATAGGGAGCCGGTTTCAACCGTGACCGGACTGGATTGAATCCGGTCCGATCCGGTTTCAACCAAAAAACCGGAACTTTTCCTTTCTCCCAAAACGACAGCCGCTCTTCACCTCCTTCTCTCCCGAAAAACCACCATCTCCAAATTCTCACTTCCATTTCCAATCCCACAGAGAAACCCAGCAGATCCCTCTCAACCCTCATTTACTTTCCTTCTCTTTCTTCCTCCCAAAATCTCAACCCTTCTTTTCATGTCTTCTCCGACCTCCGTCATCACTGGATCCTCGTCGATCTCGCCTCCGCCAACAGAGCTGCTCCTTCCCGTCCTTGAATTTTTCCGAACAGAACTGCCCCTGCCCCTTCATCGTCGACCTCATCTCCGCCAATAGCCCAATAGAGCTACTCACCACGCCTCCGCCAACATAGTGTCGAGAGAGAACGAAGAAGAGGAAGCGGTGAAGCAAGAAAAGAAAGCGGCGGAGTGTGAGGAAGATTGGAGGAGATAGATCGGCGGTGTATTTGGCGCATGCAGAACCCGACGGAGAAAAGCTCGAGATGGGAATCAATAATCGTCGACGGGTTGTGTCTTCGGAGTCCTTCTCCTCTCGTCTTCTTCTTCTTCTTCTTCTGGAGTGAGAGCCGACGATTAGACAGCCGAGGTCGTCGTCGTCGTCGCCGTGGGTGAGAGGGGTGAGAGATTGAGTTTAAGATCGAGAGAGGAAGAGGGAGAGGAGAGCGGCGGCTGTAGGAGTTAGGGTTGTGGGTGGGGTTATGGGTTTCGGGCTTCAAAACTAAAGAGGTTGGGCTGGGCTTCACTGGGTCGGGCTTGGGTTTGGGCATGGGTCTCGGGCTTCATAGTAAGGAGGTGTGGTTTGGGCTGGGCTTCACTGGGTCAGGCTTAGTCTTGGGTCTGTTATCCGGTTTCCGGTTAAAACCGGGTAAAACTGGACCGGGACCGGGGAGGTTATTTACCCTCAACCTCAGACCGCAAACTGGATTGGATTAATGAGAATCCGGTTTCCGGTTACAACCGGGACGGTTTAAACTGCCCGGTTTCCGGTTTGACCGAAAAATCCGGACTGAATTCCCAGCCCTACTAGGATGTGTGTTGCTAGAGCTAGTTCTGATTTTGTTGCAGAGGTTAGTTATGGGGCAGCAGCATATATTGTGAATTTGCAGGCTCGTAGTTGCACTTGTGGGGCATGGGATTTGAGTGGCATTCCTTGTTGCCATGCACTATCTGCTATAGGGTTAATGAGGCAAGAGTTGGAGGACTTTGTGCACACTTCATTCCTCGTATCAACCGTTCGGAAGGCATATTCTGGTAGCATACCTGCTTGTGTTAGAATGCATCACTCTTCAATGAATAATTCTGTTGATTGGTGTAGGCTGGAGCAGGTCAGCCTCTTCATAGGAACTTGGTGGTTGATAGAGAAGTGAGGGATGCTCTAGGTGGAGAGGCAATATATACTGATCTGGAAGCTGTGGCTGGTACATCTGCGACTGGATTGGGAGCTCAACAAACTGAGTTTGATGATACTCAAGGGCCATCTACTCAGCCACCATCTCAGCCTCAGGAATGAGCTTTATATAGTTGCTAGATAACTTGTGTAGGGTATGATGTTTATGTAGTTCGTAGATAACTTAGGAAGGGTATGAGATGATCAAACTGAATGAGCTTTTGTGGTGACTCACTTTGTTCACCCTCTTTTGTATTTTGTAAAAGCTCGATTCATCTTGCAACATCTTTCACCGTTCTAGTTGTAAATTTAAGGTAGTATGTTGTGTTAGCAGGGCATGATGAAACAGATTGACCTTTTGTGGTGACTTAGGTCAGCCTCATTGTATTTTGTAAGAGCTCGATCCATCTTGTACCCTCTTCTTTACTTATCAATGACAGGGATGAGGTCAATTAATACTATCGCAGATACATTAGTTTGCCACAACAATCAATCTTACATTACATTTGGTACTTGTTTGCCACAGCAGTGAAACATACATTCTGAACTTAGTTTCCACAATCGAACTTACATTCTGAACTTGCTTGCCACAACAGTCAAACTCCCTGAAATGTACATAATGCGACAAAAGCAATGACACAAATTACACAGACCATCAAGCTTCTTATCCTACTATCTAGACTACAAATGACATTGCTCAATCTGCTCATCTCCGATATCATCCTTGCTTGATCTTCTTTGGTCCTAAGCAACTCTTCTGACAACTTACTATTCATTTCTTCATATTCAATAAGTTTTGCTAACAAGTCACCCCATGATCCATTCCTGATCTGCATTTCATACACATCCACCCATATGAAGAACCTGCAGTCTTCAGTCTAAAAAATCAAGAGTTAGGAATGGCAATGGCTATTTCGAATTTAGGTCAACAAGCAACAAAACAAACCAAAATACATTACCTTCCAATATGGGCAGCAATAAGACTGCCTTCCGGGATTCCTAGAGGTACCAGACTTGTTAACAATGCACGGAACTTTGTGGTCACAACGAGGCACTGAATCGTTATTTGCGTTGTTCGAGCTAAAAGAGCCCTCCTTTGCAGATCCGTCCCCTGCGCATCCCTTCCTTGCAGAGCTCGACCTTGCAGACATGATTCTTGCTTCTATTACGCAGAACAGGAGAAGAGACCGAGAGAAACATCTCAATCAACAATCCTATTGAGATTCGACACTACTGCTCAAGAGATAAGAGATCGAGAAACATCTTACCTTGCGTGAGACGATGTTGGAGGGAAGAAACCGAGAACGGCAGCACAAGACTCGATCGGCGGCGGCGAGTCTTCGAGCGGCGACGGCGAGTCTTCGAACGGCGACTGCGAGGTTTTGAAGGCCGACGACGGAGGCTGCGAGCCCTTTCTGGGTGTTCAAACGAAGAGAGGGTAAGAATCACCCAATTAATCAGATAAATATATTTGTTTTTAATTTATACTATTAAAAATCTTAATTTCAGACGTGTACGCTTACGTGTACGCTGACGTGGAGTTCCGTTACGAAATAAGTAACGGTAACAGAACGAATGCCCAGACTTTGATCAGTTACAATAAGTTTGGATAGTAAATAGAATTTTGATAGGTTTGGGTAAAATAAAAGAATTTTGAAAAGGTTTGGGTAAAAAATAGACATTGCCCTCTTTTTTTTGCCAAAGTATGTTTAGCTTCTGCTTCTCTTCTTCCTTTCCTTTTTTTTTTCTTTTCTCGCTTTTCTCCACTTTTGTATCCGATTGTTACCTTTCTCGTTTTTACCCATCAACGGACAGCAGAGTTATTCGGCTAACTTGAAAATTCGTTAGTATATACTAACTAATATAAAAATAGTTCATAATAACTAATATAAAAAATATATGAGCTAATATTCAAGTCTGCTAAATATCTAAATAGTACAGACTAGTATTCAAAACATTACAAACTAGTATTCAGATAGCATATACCAACTAATATCCACAATCAACCAATTACTAATTCAATATGGATACTCTTATGGGTTATCTGGATACTCTTATGTGTTATTAGGATACTAATTATGTGTTGTTTGGATACTATTCTGTGTTGTCAAGATATTAGTTTGTGAATTTGGGATAATAATTGATTCATGGTGGATATCAGTTAATAAACTTTGAATACTAGTCTGTGCTCTCTAGATACTTTAGTACATGAATCCAAATGACATCCTCAACCTTGGACCAATATGTAAATTTTGAAAAGTTTATGTACTAAATTGTCATAATGAAAAAATTTAGATACCAAAACGTAGTTTTCCAATGATATTTTTCGAATAAAAAATAAATTTTAAGTACCAAAATGTAAAATATAAAAAATATAGGTACCAAACCGTAATTTTCCATTTGGATCCATGGATCAATCCATGAATCCACCAATCCAATTAGATTTAAATGGATTGGATTATGTGGATATTTTTAATGGATTGGTGGATTGGATTGAGAATTGTCACCTCTAAATAAGAAGCGCAAAATCTAGAAGTTGAATATATATATATATATATATATATATATATATATATATATATATATATATATAGTAATACAATCAAATTCTTAGGCAAAACATCAGTCGATTGTGATCTCATACTTCCATTCACAATCAACCCATAAAATCCGACCCTCAACTCCACCTATCACCTTATCAGGGTGTAACTTTAGGACTTTTTTTAGAAATACCACTGTTTAAAAAAAGAATTCCAAAAATACCACTCAATCCCAAAAAATTCCAAAAATACCACCCTTTTTCAAAAACCGCCGCCCCACCCTGCGGCTTGCAAGATCTCGAAAAGTTATTCGGATTCAAAAAAAAATCGCTACGATCGGATACCCGAGTGCAAAGTTACGTTCGTTTGAAGTTTCGGCCGAAGTTTGAAGTTTCTTCCTTTCCTTTTTTTTTCTTTTCTCGCTTTTCTCCACTTTTGTATCCGATTGTTACCTTTCTCGTTTGTACCCATCAACGGATAGCAGAGTTATTCGGCTAACTTGAAAATTCGTTAGTATATACTAACTAATATAAAAATAGTTCATAATAACTAATATAAAAAATATATGAACTAATATTCAAGTCTGCTAAATATCTAAATAGTACAGACTAGTATTCAAAACATTAAAAACTAGTATTCAGATAGCATATACCAACTAATATCCACAATCAACCAATTACTAATTCAATATGGATACTCTTATGGGTTATCTGGATACTCTTATGTGTTATTAGGATACTAATTATGTGTTGTTTGGATACTATTCTGTGTTGTCAAGATATTAGTTTGTGAATTTGGGATAATAATTGATTCATGGTGGATATCAGTTAATAAACTTTGAATACTAGTCTGTGCTCTCTAGATACTTTAGTACATGAATCCAAATGACATCCTCAACCTTGGACCAATATGTAAATTTTGAAAAGTTTATGTACTAAATTGTCATAATGAAAAAATTTAGATACCAAAACGTAGTTTTCCAATGATATTTTTCGAATAAAAAATAAATTTTAAGTACCAAAATGTAAAATATAAAAAATAACCGTAATTTGCCATTTGGATCCATGGATCAATCCATGAATCCACCAATCCAATTAGATTTAAATGGATTGGATTATGTGGATATTTTTAATGGATTGGTGAATTGGATTGAGAATTGTCACCTCTAAATAAGAAGCGCAAAATCTAGAAGTTGAATATATATATATATAGTAATACAATCAAATTCTTAGGCAAAACATCAGTCGATTGTGATTTCATACTTCCATTCACAATCAACCCATAAAATCCGACCCTCAACTCCACCTATCACCTTATCAGGGTGTAACTTTAGGACTTTTTTTAGAAATACCACTGTTTAAAAAAAGAATTTCAAAAATACCACTCAATCCCAAAAAATTCCAAAAATACCACCCTTTTTCAAAAACCGCCGCCCCACCCTGCGGCTTGCAAGATCTCGAAAAGTTATTCGGATTCAAAAAAAAAATCGCTACGATCGGATACCCGAGTGCAAAGTTACGTTCGTTTGAAGTTTCGGCCAAAGTTAGGAGTTGATCGGAAAAAAAAATTGGACCAAACCGCTGGGTGGGGTGGCGGTATGGCCCAAAACCGCCGCCCCACCCCCAAACCGCCGCCCCACCCAGCGATTTGGTCTGGTTTTTATAACCACCCCTTAGCCCAACGGTTTGCATAGAAAACCGTGCCCCGCCCAGCAGTTTTCGTGTAAACCGCAAGGTGGGGTGGCGGGTTTTAAAAAAGGTTGTATTTTTGGAATTTTTTTGGGTAAAATGGTATTTTTGATTTTTTTTTTTTAACAGTGGTACTTTTGGATTTTTCCCCTAACTTTAACTCTAAGGTGGACCTTCTCCACTATGTTGTTTTTGTGGACAATAAGTCCGCGTCAGAAGGGAAAAAATCCCACTGTACACACGTTCTTAAAAAAAATTCCCAAAATACATGAGTTATAAAAAAATTTCCCAAAGTACACATGTTTGAGCATCACCGTTTTAGACAAAAGCGGTGAAGGTCATCACCGCTTTTGACCAAAACGGTGAATACTTCATCGTCTTAAACAAAAACGGTGAAGTATTCACCGTTTCAAACTAAAACGGTTAAGTTTTCACCGCGTTAATTAACAACGGTGAACACATCACCGTTTTGGTCAAAAACGGTGAACCCATTCATCGTTGTTAAGTAACGCGGTGATCATTTCCCGCGTTTCCCACCCCTGGTAGGTCAAAATTAGGTCGCAGCTACCACCTATTCACCGTTTGAGACAAACGCGGTGATGGTGTTCACCGTTTTCGACAAAAACGGTGAATAGTAGGCAGATTTTCCTATAAATTGCACACCACCAGCAGTTGTAAAAACATAACCACTCCCCTTTCTTCAAATTTCAGCAGCCAAAATCGAGCATAATACACAGAACAGAAATTTTTCGGTATGTTGAGACTTTTCGTATTATAGTCTAATTATGTTTTTAGTAGTTATAGTATGATTTAATTTTCGTATTATGTTGTTGTTAGTTAGTTGAACTTATGTTCGTTAGTTATAGTATGATTTAATTTTCGTATTATGTTGTTGTTAGTTAGTTGAATTTATTTTCGTTAGTTATGGTATGATTTAATATTAGTTGTACAATATGATTTTGGTTAATTTTACTGTCTTTAAGCTAATAGATACTTATTGTAAATTGTAGATATGGGTAAATTCAAGAAGTTTCATCTTACTATTCGGTGGAATGGAAGGGTGACAAACTCTGACATAGGCATTGATTATGAGGACGGCGAATCCATTATGCTGAAAATTGATTCCCGATTCAATTTTCAAGAACTCTGTGATCTTTGTGCATAAAGGGTTTGTACGAGCGGACTGACGAGACTTGGCAAAATTACTTACCGGTATCCAGACATGAGTGCTGGCGGGGTCGTGTTCCAAGAAGTTGTCATAAACGATGATGACGCGGTTATGATGATGTTACAGTTCCTAAGCGATAACCAAGTCCGGCTTGCAGAGGTGTATGTTGAGACCGAGGCGGTCGGTGAATCTCATTCTCACCAGTATTCTTATGATGATGGTTTTGCAGGAGGGTACGAATGGGGTGGTAGTTCGAGCAACTACCAAGGCGGTGGTTATACAGGAGGTTACGGGGAGGGTGGTGGTTCAATCAACTACGGTGGATCGAGTAGTGCAGGATGGGACAAATACTCGCAACCTCCTAAACCAGCCCCATTTGTTGAGGCCGATGGTGTTCAATGGCCTGCTTGGGGGCCAGAGTGGTATGGAATCGAGAATACCATTCGATCAGGGCGTACTTCACATGAGCGAGAGGACGATGTTGGTGATCGTGGTCATGTTGATCCTTCTAGCCCGAGCTATCCATTCGAGTCGAGCGACGAGGATACTGAGGAAGATTTGATATCAGTGAGCGAGGAGGAGGAAGATACTGATGATAACGAGGATGAGGCGGCATTTCGTGAGGCACCCACGCCATATTACACACAGGTTCCAACTCAATTTTTACATAGTCAGAATGATCCCCCCGACTTTGTCCCTATGCCAGTGTACAATCCGACAGCCAATTTGGAGGTGGGTATGGCGTTCACATCGAAAGACGCTGTGCAGGATGCTTTTACAGAAGAGGCGTTGAGGCGCAATTTCGAGTGGAAGGTAAAATATTCTGACAATAAACAACTACATGTCATATGCAAGCATGATGCAGAGGGTTGTACGTGGCAACTGCGGGCTGCAAATATGAAGAGAAAGGGTGCTTGGGTGATTCGCAAAGCTGAGACGATCCACACATGCTCCTCTTCTATACTTTCCCAAGATCACAGGCAACTAAAAGCAAAGAAGGTTGGGAGAACTATTAAGCACCTTATAGAAGCACAACCAGATATCAAGGTGAAAGCTATCATGGCAGAGGTGAAGGATCGACATTCTTACACGATAAGGTACAAAAAAGCATGGCATGGTAAGCAGAAAGCCATGGCTGAGGTGTATGGTGATTGGGAGGATTCGTATGCTTTACTCCCTAGACTTATGGGAGCAATGGAGGAGTCCAATCCTGGGACTGTTTTCGTCCCAGTATACAACAATGTATACACTGAGGATCAAGTTCGAGTACAGGATAAGCTGATGTTCCATCGTCTTTTTTGGGCTTTTAAACCATGCATTGACGGTTTTGGGTTCTGCATACCGGTTATTCAGGTATTTTACCAACTAGTTCCGGTTTTAAATGTTGTATTATTTGCTGTTAAGTATATTTCATACTAATTATATCCTAAATTTTTATTCAGGTTGACGGAACTTTCCTTACTGGGAAGTACAGAGGATGTCTTCTAATTGCCACTGGCGTTGATGGAAACAGGCGGATTTTCCCGCTTGCATTTGCATTAGTGGAAGGGGAGAACAGCTTAAGTTGGGCTTGGTTCTTTGACCAACTGCACGAACACATGACACAGCGGGAAGATATTACGATTATATCCGATCGACATGCGGGGATAAGGAATGCTGTTGGTGGTTTTCCCGACGAGTGGGGGTGGAGATGGAGATGGTGTATTCGACACTGGCTCGCAATTTCCAACACAAATTTGGGAAGAAGAAAGACATAAAAAATCTACTTTGGAATGCAGGTACTAATGTTTTTCTTATGCGATTTAAGTTTGTGTTTATTAAGCTGATAAGCTGATGTTATTCATCATGTATTGACCAGTTAGTCTTTTGTTCACCTTTTAGCGGTTGCACATCAACCAAAAAAGTACGAGCAGAAGATGAAAACGATCCGTCAGACCCACCGAGCTGGAGCAGTATGGGCTGAGGTCAAGAGTTGCCCATGTGGACGTTCCATATGGACAACGGGGCCAGATGGGGTATTGCAACTACCAACCATGGAGAAAGTATAAATAATGTGTACAAGGGTCTTCGAGCGATGCCTATTTCTGTCATCGTGGAAATGTCTTATTGGAAGGTCAACGAGTGGCGAGTTGCTCGGCTACAGCTAGCTATAGGGAGGGAGTTGCAAGGTCATTCAGTAGCACATGACGTATTCGCTCAAATGCAGAAGAACGATGAAAAATCAAGTAAGCATAAGGTTGTTCTTTTTAACCGCAGTGAAGGAATATTCGCTGTCGAAACAGGTATATGGGGTGGAGGGAGACGTGGTCACAATCGTCAAACGGTTAAATTGCACTACGAATTAGGGGAGTGTTCTTGTCAAAAGTATCAGAACGAAAGGATACCCTGTTCACATGCAATGGCGGTTGCTAAGTCAATAACCATGAACAGAAACAGCCTGGTGAGTCCTTACTACACTGAACAAGCGATACGGAACTCATATAATGCAGCTTTGAGCCCAATGCCAGATGAAGCGTATTGGCCTATATACGCTGGAAAGTTGATTATCCCACCGTTGCACCTAAAACGCACCAAAGGCCGTCCTAGAGTTGAAAGGATACACAATGAGATGGATCAAGTTGAACGGACGAGAAGGGGACAGAAGCGATGCTCTAAGTGCAGACAACCTGGTCACGACAAGAGGCGTTGCCCAGGACAACCATCAACTTAATTTGCATTTACTTGTATTCTGCTACTAAATTGATCGCTTGTTTAATTTTTCATTACCGTTTGCATTTGAAGTCCAAGTATTTTGTTAACTCTAAAATGTTTTCCTTGTCGATACTATCGCGCTGCCGCAAACGGCTCGTTATTTCGACCTCGAACGAATAAGATACGCGCGTTTTAGTTTTTAGTACGCAAAAGTTACTTTAACGATACGATCGCGCTTTGACGTCACTTATCTCACTCGTTTGGACTCAGAATCGGGATCTGTAAAATTTTATGCGATTGTGGTTGATTTTCCCAACTTTTTTGTGTTGAGGGAAGATACTGATTCTTGATAAAATGATCCAGAAAATTCATTCGACAACTTAAGTGCGTAGGATAGTTTTTAGACAATGCAAACTCAAACAACAACACCTAAAAAGCACCAAAACAACATGGATAGATCACTACTGCAGGATAAAACGATAAATTCACTCATTTGCTTCATTTTGGCCCCCATCTCCACCTCTTCCTCCTCGTCCTCCACGACGTTCTCGACCCCTTCTTCCCCCCTCCGCCGCTGCTTCTTGGCGGGCTCGCTCAACGGCTGGTCGCGGATTTCTTTTGACCCGAGCCCCAACTGGGGTTACATATGGTGGTGGTGGTGGCTGAGTTGGACCGGTAGCCTGACGAATGATCGGGGGGTTCGGAGTTTGTTGTTGCGGGGTCTGATACATCGAACTTTGTTGCTGATGTTGGAATTGAGAGAACCCATGAGAGAAAGTGTCCCATTCCTGAGATCCTCCACGACTCGATGACCCTCCACCGGCATCCGCTGCAGGTGCCCACTGGTACTCGAACGGTTCAGGAAGCTCGGTTGCTTGAGTGGTACGCACCTCTTCGAACGTAGGCAAAGGCCTGCGTTTGCTCCTTCGTGGGGGCTCAACCGGGGGCACAATGGCTGCATCATCACGGAATGAGGGTCGTGCCGGGGCAGGAACGGGAGGATAGGCCACGACATCCCTCCTTTGCTCTCTGGTGCAACTCAGGAGGTTATTCATAAGTCGGGTCAACCAAGTAGTCTTCCGCTCATCCATGGTTGGAGCACTTTCGAGAGTGTACTTCGCGTGTTCCAAACCATCAACCTAAGGAAAGCACAAAATATATCAAATTAACTAAACCTTAAAATAAATATAATTTAGAATGAGGGAGATTAGGATGACTTACCAACGAACTCATCACAGCACCTTGCTTTGACACCCATCTCAGGGTGAACTTCCGATACCACTGCATGTACCCATCGTGGTAGCCCATCGGTCTCGTCTCCGGCATCCCTTGCACCACCCATTGGGATCGATTCTCCCAGATGTTGATGTAGAATCCATGCTTTAGCTGCCAGTTTGCAGTGTTTCGGAGGTCCATAGCATGTAGCTCCCTGAAACCTGCTGGCGGATCTTGTGGAATTGGTTGCTCAATTCGATATTGCCTCAGGGATCGATCGGGTAGGTGCCATTCCACAATGTGCCAGCAGATCAATGGCACCTTGCACAACCACGTCTCGTGATCCAGAGGGTGCCTAAGATGATGCAGCTCAACCACTTCACGTGGATATGGATCCCATATAACCTATATTCATTCAAAAATTCGGAATTAACGACCATTTACTTTGATAAAATTGAACTTGTTCAAATATGGACAAAACATGATTACCTGATTCCACCATGGTTTATCTAACTCAGAACGATAAAACAGTAACGAATGCTCAGGTTGATGGTCATTCGTATTTGCTCCTATCCACCTTGTAAGTAAAAGTACGGAATCAATTTAATTGAAATATCGCTAAGCATATAATAAATTAAATTGGTCTAAGTACGGAATAAATTCAATTTAAATCTAGTTAAGCATGTAATCAAAATTAAATTGGGCTGAGTACGGAATAAATTCAATTTAAATCTAGCTAATGTAATCAAATTTAAATTGGGCTAAGTACGGAATAAATTCAATTTAAATCTAGCTCAAGCATGTAATAAAATTTAAATTGGGCTAAGTACGAAATAAACTTACTTGACACCGTAGGGGAGATTTTGCGGAAGGTTGAGCTCATCATCGTTTCTCCGGTATGGACGTGGGTCGAGAGGTGCGAACATTGGAAGATGCTCCCATACCCACAGTTGAACGATGAACATCGCAGCACCAGCTTGCTTTGCCCCAACCTTCGAGCAAGTACACAGCTCCCGGTATACGCCCGCTAGCACGGCCGATCCCCAACTCTTCTCTCCAATTGCATCCCAGTCACCGGTGAGCAATGGCAACCATATGCCTTGAATCCACCGGTTGGACTTGTCGGGGAACAAAAATCCACCCACCAAACCGATGAGGTAGATGCGGGCGTAGCGCTCGACATATTCTTCCGGTGTCTCGTCATTGATTTCCACCTCTTGCTGGATGTGAGATACCAGCCACGGGACCGATACTTGCCCCGCATTCAATGGTGGATGCCCCCGTCCTTGATTTGGTGTGGTGGTCGGCATGTCGAAGCCCAAACGATCACGGATGAGCGGCCCCCAACCTCCTCCGGGTTTGGCCGTGGAACCAATGATGGCATCTCCAGATATAGGAAGCCCGGTGAGGATCGCCACGTATTTGAGGGTGATCGTCATTTCCCCCTCCGGAAGGTGGAATGTATGGGTTTCGGGACGCCATCGTTCCGCCATTGCCGTAAGCAGATCCTTGTCGATCTCGATCCGCAAGAAATGGCGCAACATTCCCAAACCGGTCATCGCTATATAGGGCTCCAACCTTGGATGCCAAGCGGGCAAGTTATTGGTCCCTTTATGAACCACGGGAACAAGAGATTCCTAAAAAAAAGAGGAAAAACATCAATTTATTAGATTAAATAAAGCAAAATAAAACATTAAAAAATAATAAAATAAAGCAAGTCAGTTCATCAAATTACCGGATTGTTATCCCAAATGGCACGGGAGCGATGAGCTTCTTGATCGGTTAAGAGACTCGCATCCCTTGGGCCATAATGGATATACAATCGAGGATCGTATATCTCGGCACCCATCTATAAAAAAGTAATGAAATCAGAGATTGTTTTGATAAAAAAAAATCAAATTGTTTCGATTAAAAAAAATCATAAACCAAAAACCTACACGAAGAGCCTCTTCGTCCATTATTGGCGGAAGCCGGACAGAGGTTCGACGGGTTTAGGTTTGTAAGGGACGGGAACTTAGCGGGACGGGGGCTTTAGGGTCAAACTCTAGTAATTCTTTCTGATGTGGAAGATCAGACTTAGCCGCAACCACAGAGCATACTTAGAACGAGACTAGAGCGGATAAATTGAGGGAGAAAGAAGTGAAATGTTTGTGGTGTGAGTTGAAAGTGAAAGGGGAAGGGTTATTTATAGTTGGGGGAAGGGGGGAAGGGATCTGCCGAGAATTGAATTCTCCCAGCCTTCACCGCGTTCGTCAGAAACGGTGAAGGCACCGCGTTTCTCGAACACGGTGATGAGGCGCGGATCGAGCGACGTGGCTCAGCGTGAGGCGTCGGATCTGGAAAGAAAACCACGATCCGCGCCTCACCGCATCCTACGGACACGGTGAACGCGCCAGCGACGCGGATCGCTGACGCAAACAAACACGGGTATTCACCGTGTTTGTCTAACGCGGTGAATACCCCGCGTTAGTCCACGTCAGCGCCTTCACCGTGGAAGTCTAAAACGGTGAAGGCTTCACCGTTTTTGTTTAAAACGGTGAGGTATTCACCGTTCTTAACAAACGCGGTGAACCCTTCACCGTTTTAGTTTGAAACGGTGAATACATCACCGTTTTAGTTTAAAACGGTAAAGTATTCACCGTTTTGGTCAAAAGCGGTGATGACCTTCACCGCTTTTGTCTAAAACGGTGATGCTCAAACATGTGTACTTTTGGAATTTTTTTATAATTTATGTATTTTGGGAATTTTTTTTAAGAACTAGTGTACTTTGGGATTTTTTCCTGTCAGAAGTATATGATTAATATTTCAATGTCAACTAACTTTTTCCGTGGGGTGAAAAGGGCAGCATCAAGAATTGTGGATAGGAAAGGAAATTGGTCTCTCTCCTGGTCCTAACATCGTTAATACTGCAAAACGCCACTAATGGAAACTTGTATGTATTGTATTGTATTAGACAGAAATCATGTCGTTTTAATTGGCAGATAGGAGCACATATCAAAAGTTCAGAGTGGCCATCGACGGCTAACCTCCATTTCCCCCACTTATTCAACAAGCTAGCATCTCTATTTTTTAAGTAATTATCTATCACGTTCATGGAGATATATAGATAGCCCATCGAAACCATTTCAATATTTATCCTGTCACTTAGCTCTTCTGTAACAAGAAATTTTAGTATGCATATGATACTTCTGTGAATCTCAATGGCTAGTGCGCATAAACATTTGAACCGCTACAGACAATACCGACATCCACCACAAACGACATTCGAATCATCGAATGCATCAAGAATGTGCAAATGAAAGTTATCACCCTGTTCTCAAACTCACACAAGTCTCGACAAAACTGTGCATAGAGTTCAAGTCCAAGGCATAAACGAAGAGGCAACATAGGTCCTCACCGAGGTAAGATATGAACATGCAAAATATGAATGAATCAGTCACTCTCGACCAGTGGGGTCAGGACCATACGGTAGACTTAGTGAGCTTGTTAATCATGATGGAAAAGTCCTCCGCTTTCCAGAGTTCAATGACATGTATGGTTATACTTGCTATCTTTGTTTCCAGAGACCTGAGTTTCAATTCTAACATTGATATTTTTTATATAAATAATTAATTAATTGTAAGGAAAAAAATGTCCTACCTACTTTCACTCTCGTTGCAGGCAATTTGAAATGGATAACAGTTCACAAAACTCTACTATATATTATTGGAGGATTTGTAGAGATGTAGAGATGTAGATTGTAAACTTACTAAGTGGTACCTGCAAATTAAATTTCACTTTAGTAATTAAATTGTTAAATTACTACCTTATGTGTCTTCTACTTATGATATTATTGTTTATAAGGTACTGATTTTCTAAAGGTCCAATATCGGTTAGACCACTAAAATACGGACCGTTCACATTACCGAATCATACTCCAATTCGATTCTGACAACGTTGGTAAACACTCATGTTCACCCACTCTCACTCTACCCTTTTTTATCTTGCAATTTATATATATATATATATATATATATATTTGGAGATATATTTTGCTCCAAACTGGCATGGGCAATAAACCATCTGGGCCCAAATGAAAACACATTGTCTTTACTTTATGCTTCCAGTCCAGTCCAGTCCAGTCCATGCCACAAGCCCAGACTCAAATCATTCATGCTCGCGTACTCCTCCTCAACGCTCCTCACTCCTCAGTAACCTCTGCGTTCCATCTGTGAAAGAAAGTCGACCGGAGCGCCGCCTGGGAAAAAAAACTTGGTTCGCGGTTTCTGAATGTTGACTGCATTGCGGTCATCGAGTTCATCATCTCTCCTCCGCCAGTCATGGCGTTTAGGTTTTCCAGTTTCCCGCCGCGGTCTTTGTTCTTCGTCAATCGTCTCGGAAAGCAACGATGGAGGCGATAGGAGAAGCTTGCTGGAGCTCGGCGAAGTGGAGAAAATCCTCAACGACGTGAGAGCCGACGACGTGAAGGTGATACCGGTAGGAAAACGCTGCGATTGGGTTGATTACATGGTGGTCGCCACGGGGAGGTCGACCTGGCACGTCAAGAACATCGCTGAAGCTCTCGTTTACAAGGCAAGGTTCGTCAAATTCAGTTTTGGGAGCTGCTGTTGAAACCCTAATTGGGGGGAGTTCTCCGTCGATTGCGGCATTTGAATGTTTCTTTTATGGTTGCGTGATTGGTTTGGGATTTTGAATTGAACAGGTGAAGCAGAAACAGAAGGGAGTTGAGAGGATGATGCTTCCAAGCGTGGAAGGGCAAGAAGAAGGGAAGTGGATCGTCGTTGATTCGGGTAATGCTCTCAAATCTTGTTTATGTTATATTTTTTTGGGAAATAAAGTTGCAATCTGTAGAGCTTCATACTTACTCTGCAACTTTCTTGGGTGTTTTGTGCCTTTTTCAGGTAGGGTGATAGTTCATGCCCTAGATGAGAATGCTAGAGCTTACTACAAGTTGGAGAACCTCTGGAATTCAGACCCATCGCAGAAGGAGCCATCTCAGGTATCATCATCATATCAGCTCTCATGAACGATTCGGATTTCGGTTATAATTTCAATCAGGAAATATTGAATATATTCAAAGAATAGAGATGTGTTCAGATCTGCGTGGTCTTCCTGTGAGATGGATGCATTTTTCTTCTTTGGTATGTCTTAGTGAAGCACTATTTGCGAACACCTCGTGTCTTTTCCTTCAACCATTGATTACTTCTGCAGAAACCATTGGTGGAGCTGTCTCTCCCTTATCGGGAGACGGTTTAGGCTTCTAAAAACTGACCCTTTTGGAAAGATAAGCTAATACGGTGGAAGGGTTTAGGGTTTTAGAATTATATCTCCATTCTCCCGAAGTTTGCAGTGTAGCATCATTGCTTCAGAATTAGACTCTTAAGAAAAACTAAGAGAAACTTATGAATTTTTCTCTGTTTGCTGTTTTCAGGATCTAGCAAAGGCTTTTGTGAAGATAAGACCGAAGAATAATTCCAAGAAGAGGGTGCAGAGTACTTGAATCTGGGGTTCCGTCTTCCCATAGTTGCTTCTTTCGTGCCAGAAATGAACCGAGAAAGTCTCTGGTTTGTAAAACTGGAGATCCTTGGAGAATTCGATTTTGTCCTGTTCTAACACATTCCAGTAGCTGTTGTGGTCTAATGTAATTTAGCCCTTAGATTGCTTTGAATGACTTTCTCATAATCCGCTTTGCGCGCGTATTCGGCAGTGCCAGCAATTTCCACCTTATCCATGTTTAGGACGAAAGTTGAAAACCACTTCCGTACAGGAATCCGGGTAGGAAAAGGATTTTCAATCCGTATACCGCTTCTTGTATACCTGTCTTCTTTCTCATTCTTTGTTCGTTTTTTCCTTCCTTCCCACCCAAACAAACGAATGGATATGAATAGCAAACCAACCACCATGGCCATGGCACTGATGCACACAACAAAGAGAAAGAGGAGGAAACGCAGGAGCGGAGTCCCTCATCAATACCTGACCAATCTGCCTCGAGCTCTTCTGGAAGAGGTTCTATCCCACGTCGCCTCGAGCTCCATAACCAATCTCTTCAACGCCAAACGAGCCTGCAAGTCCATGTTCGAAGCTTCCTCGCAGCGCTGCGTGCTGGAGCACGCCGCGGTGCTGGAGAAGTTCCCCTACATCAACCGGCACAATCGGCGCAGTTCCTCGTCTTTCCTCCAGGAGTGCATGGAAAGCGGCAATCGAGAAGCGCTGTTCTGCACCGGGATGGCAGAGTACTTTTCCACCCCGGAAACGACGGAGTCTGGGCTTCGCCGCCTAAGGGCTGCGGCCGCGAAGGGTCACGCCGAAGCGAGGTACGTCTGTGGGATGATTCTCTTGTGCTTTGCCGGAGGAGAAGACGACGACGCGAGGAAGGAAGGGTTGGGGTTTCTCGAGGGTTTGAGGCGATCGGATACCGTGAGGAAGTGTAGAAAGACGGTAGAGTCTGTAATGGAGCACTTGTGGTGGGTGAACGGCGATGGCCGTGGCCTGGCAGGGAGGTGCTGGATGGGGAAGGACGTCCGGCGTGGAAGTTGCAGGTGCGTTGAGAAAGAGGAGTTGAAGTGTTTGAGCAGGAATCCGGACTTCTTATGGCTGCGGAGAGAGGAACAAGTGTTGGAAATCGTCGAGAGTCGGCTGTGTGATCTCTGTTTTTGGGACAATGAAGTGCCCGTGTTTTGCAACAAGTTGGGGCCGCTCAATGTGTTTCTTTTGTGAAAAATAACTGTTTAGGGCGGCCGTAGTATTTATTAACTATTAAGTCAGTTAGTATGGAATGGAAGTAACTATGTTTTTTTTTTCTTCATGAGGATGATTGTTGGTTTCAATGGTTGAATTTAGATGGTGTGATAAGTAATATATATGTTAATATTTCTACTTTATTATTAGACCAATTTTTGGGTTGGGATCATATCAGATTTAGTGTACACAATTGAAAATGAGATATTATAAATCAAATATAAAAAAATATATGTTTGGTTATTTAATTACACTGGTTTTCTGTCTGTCCGATGGGTGATGTGCTTCGTTTGTTTGGTTTTTTTCCTTTTATTGTTTGTTATATTTTATTGGTGGTATCAACATGCTACTTCTCCCTATATATTTATTTTTTTGTTTGTGCTATTTATTATCCAAATATTGTTAGATAGGAGGGATGATCACTTTTAGTATGAGTCTGGTCATGATCAACAATCGGAGTACGACATATTATAAAATCATATTTTTAATCGTCTAATATTTTATTGTTAAATATTTCAACGTCATAAGTCATACATGGTCTTACTTTGATTTTGTATTTGGCGTATTTAAATGTTTGTATGGGATATTGTGAGCGTCTAACATTGTCTTCTACTTGGTAACAACAATTTCACATACCGTATACAAATTATAATATGCAAATGATTGAATGAGTCGACTTTTAACTTTTTTCTTTGTAACTAAAACTTTTAGCGGTAGTATACTGCCAATTGGATGGTAAATTTGTCTCCTGATTGGAAACACATACATCTGCATCCATCAATGAAACAATGTTCGACCTTGCCACCCATATAACTGAAGTCAAATATACCTTTATATATATAATGCATTCACGAAAATTATTTGCAACTTCGCTATTTGACTCAAATAAAAACTTAAGAAATTGAGGGGCTATCATCGGGCAGAAAGCTTGACTTACTTGTTTAAGATAAAGTGTCACTTTTGGAGTACCAAAGTTATTTGTTCGTGAAGTACTTTTCTTTTTTTACATAACAATATCAACACACTGATATGTACTTGAAAGATTCCAGAGTGAAACCTTTCATATGTTTGATAACTAAATACTTAAAAATAAATATGAATTAAATAAATGAAAAGAAAGACGATTTTAAATCATGAACATCTTAATTATATTTTCAAAGTATAGCGGCTTCAACAATGGAAAAAATTGTCTTTTTTTTAAAAGCAAATATTTATAACTCGTATTGATGCTCATTACTTTAACATTTAGCTTGGAAAGCAAATATTAATCACCTATCATTTAAATTATTAAAAATGAGTTGTTGGAATAATCTGTCGAAGTCTAAATAGAGAATCTTAATGAACAATAAGTTGTATTTTTTTTGGGTAAAGATGGATGCGATGCATCCTAATTCATATTAATAAAGTGATCATTAGCGATACCCGTTACATCATAAGAGAGCCCGAAACCAAGTTTCGAGTTGCTCACATAGAATATATGTGTGTCGAAAGGAAGCTCATGTCCTACACTAGCCAAGTAATTGACTTAACCTTTTGATGATGTTAATGGTTGTTCTATAATCTAACTTTAGGCTTTAGCTTAACCTTGTTCCAAGCCATAGACAAACGAACCTTCTACATATCCTTTTTAATTTGGTGCTCGTGATGGAACACACACCAAGATTACTAACAAATACACTTTTGCGGCATCCCAGATGATCACTTAGCATCCCTCCAATCGTTTCTCTACCAGTTGGCGAAAGAACATATCCATCAGCCTGAACTTGGATCCACCTCTCCTCCGGTAGACGCATGGAATATGTCTACTCAAGCGAGTCCTAACTACTTTTTCATTCTTACAAATCTTAAATCGTGCACTTATCCTCTGCATAATTACAACTTCATAATAGGGTCAACCCTTCATCGCTTCTTCATTCTCCTGCTTCCATAAATGCGACCAAAATCTAACATGCTTTCTGCTTCTTTAAGATTCTCATTTAGCCAAGTCTTGAAGTCCATGTTTTGCCCCTGAGAAATATTCAATTTAAAATGCTCCTAGACTCCTTTTGTCTGTTTTCATTGTCGAAGTATATGTTATGGAGTTTCGTCAAATCCTCTGCAGTGCGGACAACATGTATTGGTGGTGAGATTTCTCTTCTGACCTTCTTTGTTGGTAAGCAGGCGGTTGTGGGTCGTGAGTCGGAGAAAGTGTTTCACTTTGCTTGGTCCTCTCTATCTCCCATTCCATATATGGTCTGTCTCGTCATCCTATTCATCTACAACGAGCTTGTAAGCTTATTTAAGCCTAAACCTCCTATCACGTTCAATTCTCCACATGGAATTTTCCTCTCCCATCCCGAGTTTGGGTATTTCCCCCACGCAATCAACATAAGATATCATTTTGTAAGAGGTTCTCCAGCCTGCTCCAGTCCCACTCGTCTGTCTCTATGATCCCATATGAAACAACTTATTCCTTCTCCCATTCTAGGATGTCACTCAGCAGATGATCTTGCACAATTAGTTTGCATTCCATCCAACAACGCAGTCAAAATTGCGCTTTAAAACTTAAAAGCTTACGATTTTACGCTTATAGTTCACCAAAACGCTTTTGTTTCCATATAAAATCTTTAGTGTATAAAATCGGACTAAATTGCGCTTTAAAGCTTAAAAGCTTACGCTTTTATGATTCTAGTTCACTAAAATGTCTTACGATTTATCTCATTTCCGCTTCTAGTTAGAATCGCGCTTTTGACTGCAGTAAAATGATGTGTCCAAAATCTCATTAGTTTCATGTTCATAATGCTCCAAGTGGCTTCCTTTTTCATTAGTGGAATGACTTTCAAGATGGCTCGCCATAATGGTTGAGTAGTTGCTTTTATTCACTTAAATAATTTTTCCATCTTTGTTGAACTACATTTCCTAGATAACCTACACCCAAAGAGCCGACTCATTGTTGAGCATCATCAATGCAAGCTTAATCGTGTACACCATATTGAGGCTTCTTGATTATCTCAATCCTAGCCCTCATTGATCTTTTAGGTTTACAAACATTCTCCACGAGACAAGATAGATTTTACTTTTCCCTTCTTTAGATTCCCATACAAGCCACCTCGCCTTTCTATCAATAGCATCACACACAAAGGATGGCAGTAAAGAAGTCTTTATTGCATAGGTGAATATTGTATTCAAAACGAAAGAGCAAGGGTACCACTCTTCAGCAAGGACAATGTTTTGGCTTTCAAAGCTATAAGGTTTTGGTCAATCATGTCAAGAGACAATCGGTAAGTGTTCCTAGTTATTCTACCATGTAGGACATGTACTCCTAGGTATTTCCCCTAGGTCGAGGTATTCTAAATTTCTAATCTATCACATACATCTCTATTGGCCTTAATCCTAGCATTCTTGGAGAAGAAGAATCTTGACTTCTCCTTGCTAACTAGTTCATCTGAGTCTTTACAAAGAGTAGGTGTGACAAGGGCGATCAATCCACTTATAGATTCATAGGGATCCATTATTCTCCCTAACCTCTTTGTTTGTGCAATGACTAAGATGTGCAATACATAAAGTAAATAGGTAGGGAGAGGGCACATCCCTACTGTAGGCCTTTGTTATGTGAAACTTTCAGCCTCTCCACTATTCGAGAGCACCTGGGCCATCAATGTCGTGACACAGACAATGATGATTCTGATATAGGTTTTAGGGATGTTAGCAACACAAATGGTATCTTTCCAAAATCTCCAGTTGATTCGATCGTATGTTTTTTCCAGTTCGATCTTCAACAACATTGACCCTTTCCTTATGCTCTGCTTCATCACACAATGAATAATTTTCTGCAAAATTAAGATATTACCAATGATAATGCCTTTTGGGTATAAATTCGGAATGGTTATGATTGATAAGATGAGGGGATAAGAGCTTTCAAATTTTTAATGCATTTGGCCACCACTTTGTAGTCAATGTTACATCAGCTAATTGGTCTAAACTGGTTCATTGATGTTGGGGCATCTGTTTTGGGAATGCGGTTTAGGAGAGTCTCATTTACAAATTAGATCTTTTTTGGTTCCCCGAAGCAGCCATCAATGAACTTGTAGATGTCGTTTCCCACAAGCCCCCACCATTTACCCATGTTTTCGAGGAGCTTTCATTCTCATTAGAATATGCATGGCCTTTTCTAGGCTTCAGATTTCTCCCATTCTAGCATTTTGGGTGGCCCCCATTCTTGAAAACTTAGCACTTATTTCTAGCCAATGTTCCTGCTCCTATTTTGTATATAGTGACGAAGAAGTCACGTGCCCTCTATACTTTGAATCACATTTGGGTCAGTTTTTCATTCCGCACTATCGCCTTTGAGTGCCATAATCCAATTTCTTTTTCGTCTACTCAAGGTGTTGTTTTGAAAGAAATGTGTATTCTGGTCACCATGTGCAATCCAATTGGCTCGTGATTTCAGGATCCAAATGACGTCTTCTTGCCACAAGGTCTGCTCAAGTTCGTATCTTGTGTCTCCTTCTTGTTCTAATAAACGAATTCTTGGGATCTATCATTGAGGAACTCCAAAGAGATCAACCTGCTAAGGTGGTGCTTCTTCCTATGAAAGATATTACCAAAGATTTCTTTCTTCCATTGATGGCATGTCTTCACAAGATCAGCAAAGAAGGACAAAGATCACCATCATATTTACAGGAGGAATTAAGAAACTAAAAGAAGTGTTTATGAGTTATCTGAAGAACTAGGAATTGGAACCATCTAGCCAAATTCCCGGGTCTATGTTGTCTCTTATTGTAGGTAAGAATGAAGCAATGATCATACTTCAGTTCAGGCAGATGGTGGGTTGTGGAGTCTGGTTAGCGTTGATGCCATTCCAAATTACACAAATTACTGTAGAGTCCCTCTTTGGTCTTGGATGAACTAGTGAACTAGGTGAATTTAGGGCATGTGAATCCCAAATCAATTAGTCCAATCCTTGATACCCTCATTGAATGCCCTTGTTTTGTCGTACTTAAAATGTGTTCCTTCATGCTTCTCCAACGACTTTGTGATTGAGTTGAAGTCACCAAGGATCAACCATGGGACTAATGTTCCTCTATAAAGGCCTCAGATATCATTATATACATCTCTTCTATCATGCTCATTCGGGCTAGAATACACTGACGTGATATGGAGACCACTTTGTTAATCATCAAGCATTTAAGATGGAAAAATTATTTTTTCTATCCAGGACTTCCACGTCCATCTCTGATTTATTCTAGAGTACCCAATTTCCACCGTTGTACCAAATTGCATCATATACCTCACACGAATCAAAGTCAAGACTTCTGATAATGGAGGTCGCAAAGTTCCCAATTCCCACTAATTATTGGTTACAAAATCTAGATCAAATTTGGGAGAGTGTGTGGTCTTATATAACTCAAAGGTTGAACAGAATTCAGGGTGTTTAGCACCCATGTAGTTCCAAGAGAAGACTTCAATAATTTATATGATTAAATAGGATTTCCCCTGCTTACCTGAAGGTTGGAGTTCATTTCAAGTCGACTGTCATTATCGTCACCCCGTCCTAGTTTGAGTGCTATTACTCACGGGTTGGGTCTCGAGACCATTTTTGGTGAATTCTTAGTTGGCTGCGGGTTCCAACCAAAGTTAATCTTTCTAGGATTACCTTTTCAATTTTTAGGGGATTTATGGTTCTTTTCTTAGTTGATTTGCTTGTCATTGGGGTGAATAGTCCTTCATCTTAGTTTGGTGACCTGCTTGAACGCCTCAAGTCTAGCTCTTAATCTCCCTTGTGATTTGGAGGCAGAGACTATGTGGCTTCCTCCTTACTAGTCTCCCTGATGTTGAGCAATTTCTACATTTGACCCTCCTTTCCCTTTCACGTTTGTAGCAACCTGGCATGAGCTGGTAATTTCCATTGGTTTGCTTCCTTTAGCCCTATCCTTCGATTGGATGTTTCAGGCATTGCTTTATGTTGATCTTCTTTTATATGGAAGCTATGGTCTTTGTTATTCTTCTGAACTATTTTCTTCTTTGAACTTCTTGTATCCTACCTACACCCGGGATTCTCAGTCTTTATTGCTGTTTTTTATTATCACTTTTTGGATTCTCTGCTTGTTATTTAGTTGTTTTTTTGTCACATTTTGGTCAATCATCTCCTCGTCCTTCCCCTCCTGCTCTGAAGCCACCTCTTTCTCTGCCTCAACAGTCTGAGATTATTTGTTGCCTTCATCTTCAAAGGCATCAAAGTGTGACCTATATATCCAACCTGCTTTTTACTTCTTGCTACCCTTTTATTTCGCCTTTTTTTTCCATAGTTTGTTATATTTCCCTTCTAAGCCTTATTGCGAGCATCCACACCAAAAAAAATTCACGATCTCCT